>CM056739.1:4249860-4984860 GCA_029844215.1 Przewalskia tangutica | reverse complement strand
CTGAACATAAAATTTACGAAATGGAGAGAAAATTTTAGAATTTATTGTCTTAAACATATCATTGTCTATAAAACTATGTCGTTAAGGTAAATGGTAAACTTACGGTTAAAATACCTTACTTGAACATGATCTGTTCTGTAGGCTCGTACCACTGTAATCATTGAGTTCTAAGGAGACATGAAAGAAAAAACTTACGGTTAAATCATTTTCATATATAAAATTGAACTGTTTTCAGCAAACTAAAAGTGAACAGTGACACACACAGCGGAATAGAACTGAGTAAAGATGAATATGTTCCAAGTAGGAGAATTTTTATAAGAATAATGAGATTAGAAAGCTAACAAGATGAGCATGTACAGTTATGTATTCCTCTGTACAACTCTTTCTTGAGACTCAAAGTTATGGATGTTCTTTGTTGGGTCCCGGGGGCTATGGACCAGTAAATAAAATGCAAACAAACTAAATCAAACTGGAAGCTAATTCTGTTTTCGAATGTCATGAATAATGTCGTCTGACAACGGTAACAACATAGTAATAAAAACATAAACCTTTGAAGAGTAAAAAACAACAAAAATTAAATGACACAAAGGTTTTTAAATTTACATAGGATATATATAACATATGACGGTCAATGACCGAATGTATTGTATATATTATATACAATTGAATAAATTCCTTTTTTACAATATTACAAAATACAACAAAAAGGAATTAAAAAATGGTGAAGTCGCAGATGACTTCTGCCTGAAAAATCTACCTAAATAGACGGATAACATCTCATTACAATTGCTTCAATAAAGAACAAATCTAGAATCTAGGCAGCAATTATAATGTTGGACAGAATGTTGTCGACACGCTCGGTCAACACTTGTGATCCAGTTTTCTGACGAATATATCTGAGAGCTCTCTCGATGTTTTTGAAAACTTTTTCTGGATATCGATTCACTGCAGCAACCTCTCTATTTATAGTGGAGAGTCTTCCTTGAAAAGCTCATTGAAGTTGTGATGGTTAAGAGAAAGGTGGGCAGCTGGTTGTGTTTGTTGGAGAAGATTATGGAGCAAAATCCTCTAACTTATTGGACTTGTTCCCAAACATAGCAACGACTTTGATTTGTTCTTCCACACGTTTTATCAGCTCCTAATTACCTTGTCAAGTCACTTCTCCATCGTGGTAAAAATCCCACGAGAATTGCTTTAGTCCGTGAAGTAAGGCAAAATTATTTGACATAAAATGCTGGTCCGAATGTTGTCATTTGTTCCAACATTTTTTAATTTCAACTTAGTACTAAAAACGATATGTTGGGCAAAATGTCACAACACCAATCCCAACATGCTTAATGAGAAGCAAGCAAAAACAGAGTCCACAAGCACAAAGAAGCAACATATTCAATGTAATCTCATAAATGAGGTATGACGTGGGTAAGATGTATACAGACCTTACTCCTACTTTTGTGGGGTAGAGAGGTTGTTACTAATGGGCCCTCAGATCAAAAGAAGTGAAATCAAATCAGGATTGAAAAGAAAATTGAGATAGCAAATAGCAAGATAAACAAAGCAAATGAAGTAACAAGCACAAAGAAGAAGATAAAAATACAAATGAAGTTACCTCTTCAGTGGAATGTGGATGAATGAGTTATTCTTCACTTTATTCCCAGTTGGGCTTTCTGTTTTTTGCTCTAGCAAATGCAGGATGAGAGATTCAAGTTGTAGTAGAACAAACTCTTTGTATTGGGAGGTTGGTCCAAAGAGAAAATAAAAGATGTTGGGCATCGCCTAACTTACGCGTATGTCCAATGAATTCAGTGCAGCCATAGAAACCTAACTTGGCTACAATATCTCAAGCCTCTTTGACAAAGTAAAGTGGTATTTTATATATGAGGACACATCATGTGTTTGATGTATGCTTTTCTTCTTCTTTTAGGGGGGTTTGGGAGGGGGGATGAAGCATAGAATATATCTTCTTTATACCCGCAAAGGGCCGCTTTTACCGTCTTGCGACGATTTGAGCGTGCCGCCTAATACAGGGAGACTGTGTGCGGCCAAGTTGGTTAACTTGGTTAATCAGGAAATCTCCCGAATGGGGGGTTCTTTATAGTTTGCGGGCTATTACACTGAAACGAGTTTTATCATATGCACACCTGAAGAGTAGCAACTGCAAGATGCCTCGTTTTTTAAAAAAAAAAATATATTGTATAAATTATTTACTAATTAAAAAAGTCATTTACTTTTTGCCTACAGCTAACAACTGAAAAAACCACTAGACTATCTATCCATTTGAGACAACAAAAAAGAAAAGGAAGAAAAAATCAATTCACATCTTTCAGTGTCTTTTGAGAAACCGGAGCAATACTACAGAGAGAGAAATTGCCAAAGGATCAACAAGCACCATATCAGTTGTTTATATCAGATTGTCAATTATAGGAAAAAAAACTATAACAAATTGTGTCATTACTATAACCTTATTACAGGATATAAAAATAATCTCGTCATTAACTCTTTCTGAAACAATGGTACAACAGACCTCTTCATTGACCAAATTTGAAATTTAACAAAGGCAGCCACCGTAAATTTACGGCTTCAAGTACATTCAAGAGGTTTGTTATTTGACTTAAATTAAGAGGGAAAAGAAAAATAACAATGAATATGTTCTTTTCGGCAAAATTGTTAACCACGCAATCACACATGCGAAGGAGCTAATAGAAACTAAGCTGCAGCAGACAGTTTATATTCTTGCTCATCAAGGTTGAGAACTTCGAGCAACTTAGGCCATGATTCTGGGATGCCTCCAGGCAAATCAAACTCCAGTAACTTTCCTTGGCTCCGGTAGAAGTCCTCAACAGGCTGACTCTGCAACCATAAAAAAAGGGAAATCATACAACTGTTCTATTTTGTTTTCATTTTCTAGAGAAAGATGATCGCCACGCTGTGGGATTCCACTGGGTATGTTGTTGTCTAGAGAAAGATGATACAATAGTATAGATGCTGAATGACCGTTAACTAACAATATCTGGAGCTATTTGAGGGGGGAAATTGTTGCTTTGAGAATAGTTATTACTCACGTTGAGGAAAAAATGCTTATTCAAGTATTAGCGAAGTTGAAAATATTGTGGTTCAAATATCAGAACAATACCTTATCCCAGTATATCTTAAGTCTTTCCTTGACAATATCTTCTGTATCATCTGCTCGAGTGATTAACTTTGATATACACTGCGAGGGAGGATTAAGTGGAGCCATGCTGATTCTAGGAGCTCCATTTTCACCTGCGATATCTATAGATGCCACGTTGAAATTCTTTCCGCATTCACTGCAAATCCTTCGACCAAGGCATTTCTCAACTAAGACCGGTTCTGGAAGCTTGAGATTAACCACCAAATCTATGTCTGTCACCCCAGTCAATATTTCCTGATGCAGAAATAGACACGAATGTTATAGAACTTGCACAAGAATTGTGTCTAACACCGCTGACATAAATTGAGATTACAAATGAAAGAGTACCTAATGTACTTGGAGAAGTGCCTAGAATAGGAAGTAGACTATTGATAACTATTTTTTTGACAAGGTAAAGTAGTAGACTATTGATATATCACTTCTATCATCTTTTCAAAACCCCGTCTCATACAGACGAGGGAGGTACCTTTTTTATAGACAAGAAAGTATCACCAAAGAATCAGAAGTCCTAACAATGCTTTTTACCGAAAGTTCCCATCCATTTGGACAACGAAGTAGCATGCACAGCACAGAATTCATAGCATTTAAGAAGCTCCTTTAATGAACAGTGGTAACAAAATTCTATTTTATGAAGTTTTTAAGTAACTAATACAATACACTATTTCAAATATCATTCTTGCCTCCCAATATTCAGGCCAATGCATTTAACGTCACACTAAATTGAGCAGCATTTCGCCTCTAACTTCTTACATTTCTCTTCTTTGGTAAGAAGGGAGTAGCTAATTAATTCTCACTATACTAGACTAAAATTTTCTCACAGTTAATCAGAGCATAACGTTTCAATCTCATACATATAAGGTTTTTGGAGATAGTAGCCAAGAGGCGAAAAAAGACAAGATTGAGATTGACAGCATTTTATGCAGGAAAATTAAATGTATACTTACTGCTTGTCTCACAGTTCTAGGGAATCCGTCAAGTATGAATCCAGCTTCACCCTTAGCTTCCCCAGTCTCAAGCCTCTTAGAGAGTAAATTCAGTATTATCTCATCTGAAACCAATTTTCCTTGGTTGACAGTCTCTGCAAGCTGAAAGAGGATGAAGCCGATCATGAGATGAGCCAATTTGCTAAGTAATACGATAAAGCTGGAAATGCATATAATAACAATAACTATGCCTCAATCCCAAACTGGGGTTGGCCATATGATTATTCACTTACCATATCGCTCCATTTTGAGCTCATTTCAAGCTTATATTATGCAAAATTAAAATATAAATAAAAAGTACTAGAAGACTATATTTTCTACTGGTACATGAATCTCAATCATGACTAAAAGACTCCCCAAAAGTATAGAAATAGTCTCGGCTTCTGACAACAATATAGCAGACAAGACATGCATGCTATAAAATATCAATTCTCTTTATAATTAAAAGTTTTGAAGTACAATTGATCTTATCTAAAAAAAAGGGCAGCCCGGTGCACTAAGCTCCCGCTATGCGCGGGGTACGGGGAAGGGCCGGACCACAAGGGTCTATTGTACACAGTATATCATACAAATATATTCTCCTAATTAAATTTAGGATTAGGCTTGAGTTGGTTTTAAGATATTAATAACCAAAACTAACTACGCTAGTTTACTAATCTATGAACCAAATCAACTTAACATATTATACTTTTACATATCCGGGTTTTGTCGTTTTTTTCAACTCACTGTCTCTTTTTTTCATACTACAAAAATCTGTTGGATAAAAAACTCAACAGCTTTTTGGCACTTTTCTACTCTTTTCACCTTGGGCAACATGACGCAAAAATCTAGGTAACGCCTCCTTTCAATTATTAAGCGTCCACCAAATCTCACAATTATTATTAACAGATCACAAACTTCTTTCCAAACATTACCTAGAATGGATCAATTTTTTCTCGCTCTCTTCTCTCCCAAATTAGATCCAATCTAGTTTACCATACCCCAATTTCCTATCATAAAGAATTCTTTTTCCCAACTAAGGACCCATAAGACATTCCTCCAATCTCCTTCTTAAGGGACCAGGGCATGTAGATCTAACCTTACTAGCACCAGTATATCATTATTGAATCAGAAGTTGACATCTTTACAACTCCAACCATATACATACAAAGAAAATTTTATGATAAATATGTATATATTCTAAGAAATGCATCCACTGCCTCTAAATCCCACGTCCACTTTAATCTACACAAAACATAGGCCATTCTTGAAAAAAATCAATCTTTAAAATTACCTATACATATACTGTAAGCTTAAGCAATTGATATGATCATCCACTATCTCCAACTTTTGAAATGTATAAATACAAAGAAAATTCTATAAGAAACAATTATATATACTAATAAATGCATCCACTTCAATATCTAAATTTTATATACTATAAGGTTAAGAACAGATGGAAAAATATAAAGTTTTTGACTTGACAGATAGACCCTCAAATTTAGAGAAAATTACATACTTGTTTGGATAAAGGACCTGAAGATTTCAACTCATCACGAACCAGATCACCGGT
Source organism: Przewalskia tangutica (assembly GCA_029844215.1). Classification (NCBI taxonomy): domain Eukaryota; kingdom Viridiplantae; phylum Streptophyta; class Magnoliopsida; order Solanales; family Solanaceae; genus Przewalskia; species Przewalskia tangutica. The sequence continues at coordinate 4,979,156 of CM056739.1, read as the reverse complement.
AGCAATATGAGGTACACCTAGAAGGGTCGAAAGACGGCTAGCATATGTACCTTTTCCAACACCGGGGCAACCCAAAAAGACCCACTGGACAGTTTTACCCTTGGGTTCTATACTAGTAGGGATGTGATTACGGGGGTAATTTTGGGATTTCACTGTCTCAGATGCAGTTGCTGTAGATAAAGATCTACTGATTTGAGCAATGGAATTGGAAGATGATGATGATCTGAAGTGGCGGATCATGGCCGCCATTGAAGGAATAATTTGGAGACAACTGAGTGAAAGGGCAAAAATATGGAGGCGATTTCCTAGTAAACTAAATTGCAAGTTTCTTAGGAAGATTTATGGTGACATCTACTAATTAGAAAAGGCAATAATTTTGACTGGCCAAGGTCAAAGCCCATTTAAAATCTGATTAAATTAATTGGGGTCAGAAATGTAATTTTTAAAAATTGTTAATCTTACAAAATATAAAAACACACACATTATACCAAACCAATCATAACCCCACTTCTTTCCTCTTTCAAAATCAAAAAGTCTCTCCAGTTCTCTTATCAAACAAAACGCTCAAACCTTCCCTCTTCTTCACGTTTTTTCTCTTCAATAACGATGATTTGTTCTTCCGCTTCACCGGACCATTCACTGTAACAATATCGTTTCTCTCTCGTCGATGTTGTTGTTGCTTCCTGTAAAAGTTTTCTCTTTCATTGGGTTCAAAAGTTAAGGTTTTGAAATCAAAGTGTGAAAATAATTATTTTGGTCAGAGAAGAAGAAGAACATGAGTTTGTCTTCAATGCTGTTTATTTTGTTGTTCCATGCTTGAGAAACCCTTATTTGGGATATTTGTTTCACTTGTTGGCGTTTGTGTGTTTGTAAATAGTGTATGTGGTTGTGAAATTATGGATTTTGATGGTGTTTTTGTTCTTGTTCTCCTTAGAGTTTCGGAAAAAATGCTTGAAATTTTGTTGATTTTTTCCAACATCTGAGTAAGTTGTTGCAATAACTTAAGCACTTGTGTTGTAAAAAATTAAAATAGTTGCTAAGGTTGATGATGAGGTGCTACAACTATTTTATTTTTTCCAATAGCTGAAGCATCTGTTGCAACAACTCACCAAGTTGTTGCAAAATATTCTTCAATTGTTAAAAAATTCGATTACTTGTTGTATTTTGTTTGATCAGCTGTTGCAGTTTTTTTCCTGTTTACTTTGAATGATGCACAGATCAATTGAAACTATTTTTGTTTATCTCTTGTGTGCAGATAAAATGACTTTAAGCAAAAGAAATGTGATAAATCAATTGAGGAATCTAAAGAGAGTAAACGACTCAATGATCAAACACCGTAAGATGAGCTTGTTGAACAAGCTATTTCAGAATCAACAAAATATAGATGCAAGTAATAGTCGAAATAAAACACAATCTTCTAATAGAGAGGAGGGTTCAGAGTCCAAGAAAACCTCAAAGTAGAAGTGTCTGAAGATGGCAATGATAAACATCCTGAAAATGGCCAAGAATCAGATAAAACTGAAAAGAAGATAAGGAATAGGTAAGGTCTACGTACACTCTACCCTCCCCAGACCCCATATTATGAGACTTTACTGGGTATGTTGTATGTTGTTGTTGTTGTTGTAGAATTGAAGCCAACTGTGAAGACGGTCAACCTATATGACTTCCTTTGGGCTTTCACGGTAAACTTCTTCAATATTTTTATCTTTTATCTTATTTTAAAAAAAAAAAATTATTACATAGAGGATAGGGGAAGGGGTAATAGAGAGGGAATTACAATGCCCTCAACAACAAGGTAAAAGTTAAGGTAGCTAACTAACTAAGCTATTAGATCCCTAATCTTTTATCTTTTTTTTTTTTTGCATTTTAATCATTATTCTGATTTACCTGGCATATTATTTTCTAGACTTGGACATTTGAAGTCATTCCACACCTTCGGCATCAAGTGAAGGACTACTCAAAAGAAGTTTCTTATCCAAGGAGATGAAGAAAATGCTGAAGGAGATGAAAAATAAGGAGATGAAGAAGAAGTAAGTGAAGATACCGGTGCCCGATTTAAGTGACAATGGTTTCTGAGCTTTTCTAAGACATTATGTAATTTAAGTAATATATTAGATGTTCAGTACTTTTCTAAGACATTTTGTTAAGTATATATTAGGTGTTCATTATTTAAGTTGTGTTCAATACATTATGTTCAGTGGTTTCAGTAGTTTTAAACAAGTCACAAAATCTAACAGCTGTTGAAGAAGTTGCAACAACTGACCCATCTGTTGCAACAGGTTTTTAATATGTTGCAACAAATGAGTAAGTTGTTGCAACAAGTTTGTAATTTATTGCAACAAATGGTTCAGTTGTTGTAACATATGGGTCAGTTATTGCGACAAATCTAACTGTTGTTGAAGAAGTTGCAACGACTAACCCATTTGTTGCAATAAGTTTGTAATCTGTTGCAACTGATGAGTTAGTTGTTGCAAAAAAATGTAAATTTGTTGCAACATATGGTTCAGTTGTTGCAACATCTGGGTTAGTTGTTGCGATAAATCTAACTGCTGTTTTAGAAGTTGCAATAAATTGATAATATGTTGCAATAAGTTTGTGATATGTTGCAACAGATAAGTCAGTTGTTGCAACAAATCTTTCAATTGTTGAAGAAATTGCAACAACTAACCCATCTGTTGCAACATGTGCATTATCTGTTGTAGCGGATGAGTAACCTGTTTAAAAGCTTCACATTTATTAAACAATAAGTATCATTGGTTTTCGTTGTTTACACCTAAATATGGGTGAATCAAGTAGTTCTCATCAAATTACACCAACGATCACTCGATTTGGAAAGTATACGTTTAGTTGATCATATGTCCTGACTCAAAATACCATCAAATTGGTTATGAACATTTAGTAAACAATAAATATCATTGGTTTTCGTTGTTTACACCTAAATATGGGTGAATTAAGTAGTTCTCATCAAATTACACCAACGATCGCTCGATTTGGGAAATTACGCTTAGAATTTCCCATCAAATCAATGAAATTACCGTCTAATCCATTAAAGATGTTAGTAGATAAATATATTGATCACTAAATATCATTGAATCCCTTTGTTTAACACTAAATATCATTGGTTTCCTCTGTTAATAACCAAACATATGTGACTTATATCCTAGTTGTTGTAACAAGTACATAATCTGTTGCAGCAGGTAACATAGCTGTTGAACAAGTCATATCACTTGTTGGATGAAACAACTCATTCCATTTGTTGGATGAAACAAGTTAAGGACTTTCTGCAACAACTCATTCCATTTATTGTAAAAACACAAAACACTATAGGAACTTATTGTAACAAGTCATATCACTTGTTGGAAAACCAAGTTAAGTTAGTTGTTGCAACAAGTTCGATTACTAGTTAGCAAAATCCCAACAAGTTACACAGTTGTTGCAACATAATATTTACTTGGTGAAAACTGTTCAGAAATTGCAAAATCACAGAACATACATTGGTGATTTGAGCAAGATCAACATATCATTTAAACCAATTTTACTAACTGAAACAACATAAAAATGTCATAAAATCCAATTTCACAAACACAAACAATAGTAATTATTATTACAAGACATTATAAATTTAACAACTGGGGAACAATTCGGTTTGGGCATGTAATTTTTTTATGGCCAGCAGTTTTGCATATGGAGCATTTGTTTTTCCTCGTTGCAAGTGATTCCCCGATTTGTCTGTCTTCTTCCCAGTTTGCTCGGATCAATATGTGGAGGAGGTATTTCTCTCTCTAAAATCTCCATAGGAACTTTTCAAGATTCTTCAAAAGGCACGGAATTCATTTCCTCACAGTTTGCAATTATGTAATTCTCCACCCTGTAATATGGAGATGAGTAGTCATAAATCCGCCTTCCAAATTCTTCACCATATTGGACTCGAAGCGCTGTCATAGTCTTCACCTGAAGATATTTTGTTTAACAAAAAATTGGTCATGAGAGTACATATCAATCTATAACAAAATGAAACAGCTGCAGCAGTTGTTCCAACAGATTATTGACTTGTTGGAACAAGTGGACTACTTGTTTCAACAGGTAATAAAATTGTTGCAACAAGCCACTATCTGTTGGAGTCAACTTCAGTTTTTTTGGGATAATGTTTCAGACTGTTGAAGATGTCCAACAGATTATCGAGTTGTTGTAACAAGTGTATTACTTGTTGCAATAAGTAGTACACTTGTTGCACCAAGTCAATAATTTGTTGGAAGCAACTTCAGTATTTTGGGTTTTGTTTCAGACAAAAACTGAAGCTGACTCCAACAGATAGTTGAGTTGTTGCAACAAGTGGAACACCTGTTGCAACAACTATACAACTTGTTGCAGCAAGTCAATAATCTATTGGAAGCAACTTCAATTTTTTGGATTACGTTTCAGACAAAAAATGAAGCTGACTCCAACAGATAGTTGAGTTGTTGCAACAAGTGGAACACCTGTTGCAACAACTATACAACTTGTTTCAGCAAGTCAATAATCTGTTGGAAGCGGCTTCAGTTTTTTGGGTTCGCATAAAATCAAGTCGACTCAACAGATCGTTGAGTTATTGCAACAAGTGAAATACATGTTGCAACAACTCACTCAGTTGTTGCAGGTTATTTATTTAACAATTACAACAACTTCATAATATGTTGTAGAAGTTGCAACAACCACATTATATGTTGCAACAACTACAACAACTACTGTAAGTTGTTGGAAAATCAGTAGATTTATGCCCAGGTAAAAAATTAAAATAAAACAGCATTGTTGTACTTACCAAATAAGCGGAAAACACTTAGGAAGTAATTGTCAGTGTTACACCAACAAAATCCAGTCAAAAAATTACAAAATCAGGTGGTCACATTTTTTTCTTTCTTGAGCAACAATGGCGGACGACGAAGAAGAAGAAGAAAGCAGAACAATGGAATGAGTTATGAAGTAATTTCCAGTGCTACACGAATGAAATCCAGCCAAAAAGTTGCAAAATCAGGTGGTCTTATTTTTTTCTTTCTTGAGCAAAATCAAGTCAAGACGAAAAGAAGAAGAAGAAACGAGCAGCAGAATAAGAAGAAAAAGCAAGCAAGAAGAAGAAACGAAGAAAAAAAAAGCCAAAAATGGTGGAAATGACGCAGGCAAACAGAAAATTTGGCGTGTTTTTTTGGCTCTGTAGGATTTATATAGGTTGGGTCAAAGTGTTAAAAATAAAACTTGGGGGCAAAGTGTAAAAAATAAAGCTTGGGGTCAAGTGTTAAAAATATAACTTTGGGGTGAGTCAAAACTCTCTAATCACTAATCCAAAGTTTTATCACCCCTACTCATTTAAAAAAACTAGAGTTACCCCAACTCAATATTAAAACTTATTTGTCACCTATAATTAAAAGGCCCTTCTAGGTATTTACACTAACGGGTCACGTCGTTTGGCCCGAATTTTGTTGGGTCGGAAGTTGATTCATATTACGGGAGGTCAATGGAAAAGGACTAAAAATACCTTTCTAATTAGGGGAAAAGGTCATATTTGTTATCAACTTTCGAAAAAAGGGTTATATTTGTCTTTCATTAAAGTATGAGGTCAAATATGCTCTTTCTATTAGCCAAATTGTTATATTTGTCCTCTGGTGGACGAAAATCTCACATGAACGCCACATGAAATCCACGTGGAGGGTGTGACCCACCTTCCAGTTACCAAAAACCACCGGAGCTTCAACCACTCAGCGAACCCTCTCCATGTAGACATCACGCGCCATCGCTTCACCTCCTCCGTTATCCCCGGGTTCGCGCGGTAGCTCAGCTCCGGTGAGCGGGCGATCACAAACCACAACCTTTCCAAATTATTTGCCTCAGTTAATGCAACAGCACCTACATCATTCAACTCAGTGACATTTGACAAATCAATTTCAACCAAATTCACATAGTTCATCACCAAATTAGACAACCCCACATAGGTAAAAAACTTACTTAAAAAGATTAATGACCTCAACATTTCATTGCATAAATTATCTACAGTTGTAAGTGAACTGTCAGTAATTCTAGGAGAAAGGGAAAGATCAAGATGGGTAATTTATGGGTATCTATTAAGAATTTTTGTTAAATGTTCTTGTTAAGTATTCTGACCTAAATGGTCTCAAGGTTTTCCTATGATGAGATTCAATAGCATAAAAAGATTTGCAAACAAGAGAAAATGATGTTTTGTCAAGTGGGTTGTTGTTGAGAAAATCAAGAATTGAAAAGACAAGTTCTTCAAAGAGAAGATCAAAGGGGTTTTTGAAATTGGATTCTTGAATTGGTTTTTGCTTCTTCATTGTTCCAAAGATTGAAACTTTAGGGATCATTTGAGCCAAAAATTGAAACTTTAGTGATTGTTGAGCCAAAGATTGAAACTTTATTGATTATTTGAGCCAAAGGTTGTTGTTTGTGACTGCTCCGGTTCATCGGAGCTGGAGCTCCTCGTCGGAGCAGTGTGGGAGAACGGATGGAGGGTAAGGCAGTGGTGTGGTGGTGGCTGTGGAGAGGGGTTCGCCGGAGCCTGATGGTCGAATCTCCGGTGGTGGAGGGGGCGGCGGTGACTGGTGACTGGGGAAGGTGGGTCTCACCCTCCACGTGAATCCGATGTGGCGTGCACGTGGCGTCCACGTGGGATTTTTGTCCACCAGAGGGTAAATATAACAACTTTGTTAACGAAAAGGACATATTTGACCTCATACTTTAACGAATGACAAATATGACCCTTTTTTGAAAGTTGGATGGCAAATACGACTTTTTCCCCTTCTAACTATTAGATTTATCTTCGATTATGTTTTTAGCTCAAAAATAGTTTAGTTGTTACTCCCTTTATTTTAATTTATGTGACATATTTTATTTATTGAGATTCAATCTGCATGATTTTTTACCAATATTTTAAGATATTTGTTTCATCAAATTGATATGACAAAAGTTGCAAATTATAGTACTTATCATGTATATTTCAAATATAATAAAATTTCACCTTAAAATATTAAGTTAATCTAATCCAATTTAGCTTCAAAATTTAGTCAAATTGATTCTCGTAAAACAAAAAGTGTGAGATAAATTGAAACGAAGGGAGTATGGTTTTGGCTAAATAAAATCTCAAACTAGTTAAAATAATTCAAAAGTATCATTCCTACTAGGGATGGCAACGGGTAGGATCTGGACCGGATCCTACTAGATCCAGATCCAGATCCATTTTACATACATGTATCCATATCCATATCCAGATCCATAGGGTTCATAAAATCATATCCAAATCCAGATCCATCGGATCCACCGGATCCACGGATCGGATCTGAATCCAAATCAAAGTGACTGATTATTAAGTTATACCTTCTAATCAGTCCAAATTTTCTAGAAAAATAGTCAATTTAATTTAACGGAATCATGGGGAGTGCATCCGTAAATTAAGACTAAATGACATTATTGACAATTGTTATGCCTATTGGTTATTGCTGTAGTGAGAAACAATCCTCTCAATACCTAATCTACTACATAAGTATCACATAAATGATTAATATAATGATTAAAGAATAACACGCAAAACGTGTCTCAATTAAAAAAATAATGGCCTTCGGCCCTTTGAATATAAAATAAAATTAAGATTACAAAGGATTCGGTGTCATGATGTATAAATAATAAATGTATAATTAATTTAATAAAAAACGGATTCACGGGTCGGATCTGGACCGGATACGGATCTCAAAGACAAGATCCAGATTCGATCCATCATAAACGGATCCGGGTCCGATCCGGATCCGTCGGGTCCAAACTTTGAATATTCATATCCTATAAAACAGATCTGGATCCACCGGATCCGAATCGGGTCCGGAATCCATTGCCATCTCTAATTCCTACTAACGATTGCTCCAAAGAAACTGAGCTAATTTTACTCTTGAACTATTCAAAATGAGGTAATTTTACTGTAGATATTATATTAACAGGTCACGTGAATTGACCCAAATGTGTTGAATTAAAAAATAATTTGTCATCAATAATCTCGATTTCGAATATGCCGTGGTACAAGAATATTCTCTCTTTTGAACCTATTTTACTAACAAACTTTGAGATAGTGCACTTTAAAGATATTTTACACAATTTTCTACCATTAAAGGTTGTGGTAGGTGATATTATTTAAACATATTTCTAAAAAATTCAAGCTCTAGCAAGTTTTTATACTCAAACATATTAACATTAAAGGATGTGATGCGGTGAATGAGATTGTTCCTTCCTTAATTAAAGTTATCGGGTTTAAGTTTTAGATATGAAAAAATTCTTAATAGGAACCCAACACAAATTCGAATATAATCGGAGTTCGGTGCACGTACAGGACACCGGATAGGAAAAAAAGTTCAAACATATTAACTAGATATATTTAGTTATTGATGTGATACATTATTTAATTTTTTTTAACTAACTTGTAAAAATATTATTAGTACATTGTATTCTTCAACTACTTATAAGATATAAAAACAATTAACATTAGGGCGAATCTAGATAGTTAATATATGGGTTCACGTGAATAATTATTTTAGTATTAACTTAAAATTATTTTAGGAATTTATAAATTTTAAATTTGCCTTCATATGTAACTATGGGTGGCCAACGGGGCGGGGCGTGATGGGGTCGGGGACGGGCTGGGGGTAGGACGGGGTCGGGGTTTGGCGGGGTCTATCGTCGTCCCGTCCCGATCCCAAGGTGTCGGGGGTGAGGTCGGGGTCGGGGAGGGGTCGGTGGGTCATTTGTTTTGCTCTTAAATTAAAATATAACACACACACACAACAATATAGTTTAATAAAAATATTCCAAGACTGTTTTTGTGTCTTTTATATTATTTAATAGAAATATGATTTTTTTTGCGAATACAATTTCAAAATTGCAACTTCGTGATATTGAAAGTTGTAAATAAATAACATAGTAAAATTACAATTAAAAGAATTACATGTTAAGAAACACGTTTTCTAGTTTCTTTATAATTTCTTGTGGTTCTTCGGTTGGAATTGGTATTTGTTGGTCAAATTGGTCGACGTCGCTTCCAACTCCGTTGGATAAAATTTCGTTGTAGTTGTAGTCTTCTTCTTCATTGATCTCCGGTTGGCCGCACCTTATACGCTCCGCACGAATCCAGTCTCTGAATAGAACTGCAATCTCCAATGAGTCTCCCACCAATGAATGTATGTGCTCTCCTATTTGATATCCGGTTTACTAAAAGCGCTTTGATGACGGCAGAATGTTCAACACATCTCGGGCCATCTTAGATGGTGTTGGAAATGTCTTCTCATTCTCCCTCCAATATTTTAGCAAGTCTTCACATCCCTCTTCATTTTCATTGCTTCGTACGGTACAACACCCTGCAAAATAAAACATCAAACTCGCTAATTTGGTTAGAAATGTTACCACTAAACATTCTATGTGCGAGGCTTTCAATACTAGCCGTAGCATGTCGTTTTTGAGGTTGTGTTGAAGAAGAAGAAGATGGCATGGAAGCCGGTTGGTTGCTAGCACTTTCTTGTTGGTAATGCGTATATACTTTTTTACATTCATCTTGTACGCTAGACAACACTTCTTCTCTAGTTTTTTCAATAGGTGGTGGGTCATTTGATTTTTTGAAAGATGGAGGTGGAAGTTTATCTATGCAATCATAAATAGTTTCAATAAGTGCTTTACAACCCGTCTATTTTAATAGACGCATTTAATACAACACTAATAATATAAATTGGCGGAATAGGAATAAAATATTTTTTCATTTTTAGAAACATTTTTTAATAAGTGCCTTATAAGCTGATTTTTCATATTCACTAAGTAATATAAATATTAGAGCTATATAAAATAACATTGATGAAATAGTAGGATAATAAATACCGAATTATTTTTAGTAGCTAATAAGTTCTAAAATTGTATCTCAATCGGAATCAATAATCATATCAGTAGGATTTCGATTACGGGCGTTAAAAATTTGGGTTACATGTCTTCTATACTCATAAGCAACACGTAGTTGGTTGTATAAAGAATTTCATCTAGTGAATACTTCTTCGGGAATTTTTCTGTAAGGTAGTTGACAATCGTGACAAGTATTTTTTATATTCTTTTATTCTTTGTATTCTATTACTTTTAAAAATAAAGTTTATAACACATAAGTACTTTTCCAAGAATGTCTTCAAAAAGTTATAGACCGTCCTTTAAAACTAAGTTATAAATATGACATGCAGATTTTATATGAAAATGATATCGAAAATATGGAGTTAAAAGATTTTTTAATAATCTAACAGCAGTAACATTAGAAGAAGTGTTATCTAATGTAATAGTCATGATTTTATCAGTTATGCCATAATAATCGCAAACTGAAAAAAATATTTTCTGAAATAAAAAGACCAGTGTGCCTACCATCAATATATCTATATGCTAAAATATGTTTTTGCATAGAAAATTTATAGTATATCCAATGACATGTTACCGTTAAATAAACATGACTGTTAGTACTACGACCTATATCAGACGTAATAGATACTTTGCCAGGAAAATGATATAATGAATAACGTAAATATTGTTGATATTCGTGTGCAAACTTAAAAACATCTCTCCTAACAGTTGATCTAGGAAAACTGTTAAAAGCAGGATTGTACATTTCTCTTATATAATGAATAAAACCAGGAGAGAAATGAAATGAAAAAGGCAAATCCTCCACTGTAATTAATTTTGATAATGCTTCCCTATATTTATTTTTATCGTATTTAGGACATACAATTGCCCCCGTCATAGGATCAATTTGACCCTGTACCTGGTCCAGAACAGTATGTGAACCTTGTTCCGACTGAGAGGGCATCGCCGCACCCGCCTTTTTAGCCTTCCCACCTAGCTTTGTGAAATCTATTGAAATGCGTAGTTAAATCTCCCGTCCCGCTCTGACATTTTCCTACTTTAAATTTATAAACATGTTTACAAATTGTGCATCTAGCTACTTGATTTTATGCGTCCCTATCAAAAAAAGTCCATACATCTTATGTTAATTTTCTTTGTGGTGAGTCTCGTCTCATACTAAGGGGAATAGGAGGCGATGCAGTTTAAGGTGCATTAGTGGGCGTGTCATCTAGATTAGTGGGTGTATCATCTGGATTATCTTCTAAATTAAAGTCTTGTTGAGTTCCAGAAAATAGCTCCTCGTCTAAATCTAATTGTACTTCAGGAAATAATTCAGTATCAACAAAATCGTCATGTCTAAGAGGAATAGGATGACTAGAAGAAGTACTCTTACCCTTATTACCCCTACTAGAAGAAGCAATACCCTTACCCTTACCCGTAATCATATTTTTCAATCATTCCATTATAATTATGCAAATAAATAATTAAAGATAATGAAATTAAGTGCGCTAATTAAAGTAAAGAAACAACAATAATTTAATGAAGGAACGAATGTACCAAACGCCGACGTAATGTCGACGTGTAATCGAGAGGTTGAAAATTAAAACTTTGCTCGATGGATGATCCTCAAGCTAGTTGTCAACTTCACTCCCAAATGAATAAATAAAATTGAATATTTAGTAGACAATGTAGAGAGAATGAGAGATAGATTGAGAGATTGTAGGAATATTTGTGAGAAAGAATGAAGAGAAAATGGGGTATTTATAGTTGAAAAATTGGATTAAAGTATAAATATAATAACTTTGGGGTTAAAAATAAATATTAAGGGGTATGGGAGTTTGGGGTGTGGGGATTTGCTGCACAACTGCCAAATCGTATAGCCATCAGGCAACCAAAGGGGTCAGCGGGGTGGAGTGGGCTGGTAGGGGAATTTCTCGACCGATACCGAGTACCGATATTCGATCCCGGTACAGGGTCAGGCGGAGTCGGGGTGGGGTCGGGGCGGGATCGGGTAGCCCCGCCCCGTTGGACAGCCCTATATGTAACACGTAAAGATACCTTAAAATGGTTAATGGTTAATTGTTAATGGTTACTCCATATTTTTTTCTGCATATTATGTTTGTATTCGATGTTCTAGATACATACACCATAAAACTTCGCTGCACCGAGTGTTGGCATAAAACATGTTGGGTTTTAAAGACCTTAAATGTTTGACTTTTAATATGAATTGTGAATTGAAAATTGTGAGAAATAAAATTAGAGGGAAATGAAATTTGAAAAATAACTTTTTAAGTGAATTTTCTTCCACGTTGGTGAGGAAAAACAATATTTGTTCGCTTATACGTAGAATCGTAGAAGTACATCTTCTAGCTCATAAAGAGGTTAGAAGAGAGTGTCCCCTCGCGCTATTATCGTCGCTCGGCTCAGCTTCGGCTTCAACTTAGACACCTTCTTTTCGAACGAGTATATTCTCATTTCACACACAGAATCACGAAATTACTCTCTGAAAATTGATCTTCTTCATCCCCTCTTTTGTGCATTATTTTTCATAATGAAAAGTATGTGTCATATGATTTACTGTCGATTGTTGAATTCGCTGAAATTCTGCAATTTTGATTGCCGGTATTGCAGAATAAAGTTTTGCTCTATATTAGAAGAAATTAATCTAAACCTTGGATAATTGTGAGGTGATTAAATTTCTTAAAGAAACACAATTTTCTATGGGCTCGAAACTGAATTCGTTTTAACATTTTTTTCTTTCAATTATAAGTATATAATTTGAATACATGGATAATCAAACACTCCACTTCTATTCCCACCTCGACACTCCAACCCCCTCACATCCCACCACCTACCTCATAGTATTTACCTGAATTCTCCGTGAATGATCTTAAAATAATATCTCGATCAGAAAATAAATAGGTAATTCAATTATTATTTTACGAGAAACATTTCCTCTCGTACCAAACACACCGTATAACTTAAATTAAACTAGTATTCCCTCTAAATTTATGTGTCTATCCTTTCTTTTTTTAGATTTTTTAAAAAAAGAATGTCATCTTATTATAATTAAATATAATTTAACTTTAATTTTTTTTCACTTTTAATGAAATGATTTATATCATATAAATATCTAAAATTTATTTTGTTTTATAAAATTTATGTCAAATTAAATAGTGTCGGTTAATTGGGACGGAGGGAGTAGTAATTTTAAGAAGGAATTTTGACCACGTGTAAGGTTTGTTTCCACATGCATATCTCTTGCCCATTATGTACGCATTCGTCCATTCAAGAACCCCCTGTTTTAATTACTCTAAAGCTATGGCGATTTCTCTATCTGCCTCAACACATAACTGTAGCCTCACTGTAATTCGTCGAACCCCATTTCACAATAATTTTAGTTTGACAACACACCCATTAAGTTTTAACTGCATCCACTTAACCCCCACATATTCAGCAATCTCTGCCTCCCACAGGTCCTCCTCTGCTATCTCCAGCTCCACAGGTTAGCTTGTCCTTTTCGTCTTAGTAATGTTATTATATGAATTAGAGAAGGTGTATACTTTTTGTTTATTGTTTTATTATAATTATTCCACTCGTCTCTTGTTGAATATTGTTGAGCACAATTGGTTGTTGACAACTTGAATTTTATTATTGCAAACTAGTCTCTTAATTCACCTTTATTTGTCACGTTTCGCTTCTCTAAAGTCAAAGTATAAAGACTTTGACCAATATTTCAAGACATATTTTTTCATGATATTAATATGAGAAAGAATTGCAATTTATACTCCCTCCATTTTAAAAAGATTGTCGGGTTTTAACTTGACACAAAGTTTAATGTTAAACAGTGTCCGAAAATACCCTTCAGCGCCGCGGCTCAGGCCCACATCCAGTGGGCTCTTGGGCAGGCCATATCCAGGGCCCATACCGTGTCCAGCGTGGACACATTATTCTTTTATATTTGGTAGACTTAGACTTGTACCATAATTAGAATTATACTATTACCTTAATTGTATAGAATAGGATTTTAGATGTAAAGTAGGAATAAGATTCTCCTATTGTAACTTGTATATATGTCTTCAATCAATAAGAATAATCAAGGGGATTATTTCTTTCATGGTATCAAGAGTCTAGGTTCTCTTTACCTTGCTTCCGCTCCTAAACCTTTCTCTCTTTTCTCGTATTTTTGACCTACAACCGCGGCGCCTCCCTCTCGGTTTGCCCAAAAGCCGCGGCCCTTCTCTGTTAAAAAATCCTATCTCACAAATTTCCTTCTCTGAATCTTGTTGTTCTATTCCCTATGGCTGATAAGAACAATTTTCATCCTGCCCTCACAGTTTCTAACATCGAGAGCGTCATCCCTATCGTTCTTGACCTAGAAAACGTCCAATATGGGACGTGGGCGGAATTATTTAAGATTCATGACTTGGCACATAAAGTCCTCCAACTCCCAAAGGAGGGTGATAAGGCGTCTACTTCTACGACGGTTGTGCCCACTAAAGAAGCAGATCCAGAATTATGGGTCATGCTTGATGCCAAGGTTCTTCGATTTATGCCACTATCTCCTTGGATCTTTTACAGACGATTATGGAACCCAACTCCACAGCTATGGCGGCGTGGGATCGATTGCAAGACATATTCCAAGATAACAGTCATTCTCGAATTGTTATCCTTGAGCAGGAATTCTCACAGGTGGTTATGGCGAATTTTCAAAACGTTTCTTCTTATTGCAAACGCCTCAAGACTGGCGCACTAACTCAACAACGCGGTTCTTCTGCTTCTAATAGTCGCCTAGTTCTTCGATGGTCGCAGCCCGCCGAAGCCTATAGCGGTGTTGCTTCGGTTATTCGTCAGAGTAACCCTCTGCCAGGATTTTATCAAGCCCGTTCTATGCTTACTTTGGAAGAAGCCGGATTGGTTAAGAAATTGGCGATTGGGGCCAGTCCTGTCGTCCTGGCTTCCAATTTTCTCCTTCCAATCCAGCCAATGTGACCCAAAATCACAACAACGGAGTGGTAAGAAGGGCCAAAATCGGAAGAATAATGGCAAGAATCGTGGCGGCAACAACGGGGGCAACCGCCAAGAAGAATAGCCTGGGCCCACAGGGCCTCGATGTGGCGATGGTCCCAAGACCACATACGCCACGGCCGCTTACAGCCGCTGGGCCTTCTTCTCGTCGGGCCGTGGTTCGACCAACAGACGGGTGCCCCAACATCCAGATACTGGACTCGACCCTTCAGGCCCACCACGCAATGGGCCCCACTCAGACTACATTGAAGCAACGATGCACACGCTTGGATTGACTCAACCGGACCCTAATTGGTACATGGACACCGGCGCCACTACCCACATGATACTCTCTCTACTTATTCCAATTTGAGCACTAATCGTGGTATAACTGTTGGTAATGACAGTTCTATTCCAATTAAGGGTTATGGTAATAAAACTTTATCCCCTCCTCATCCACCACTTGTCCTGAAAAATACCCTTCATGCCCCAAAATTGATTAGAAATTTGGTGTCTGTCCGTAAATTCACCACTGATAATTGGGTTTCTATTGATTTTGATCCGTTTGGGTTTTCTGTGAAGGATTTCAAGACGGGGAATCCTCTCATAAGGTGTGATAGTAGGGGATCTTTATCCAATCACACCAAGTCTCAGCATCTCGCGTCAAGCTATGTCATTCACTTTTGCGGCTCTTGCTCCTTCCTTGTGGCATGCTCGTCTAGGTCATCCAGGGTCGTCAATTTTATCTATTTTAGATAAGAATAAGTTTATTTCTTGTAAGGGTACGCGTAGTACTCCAAATTGTCAATCTTGTTCTTTAGGGAAAATTATTAAGTTACTGTTTGTAGCTTCAGATTCTCATACTTCAATGCCATTTGATATTATTCATAGCGATCTATGGACATCTCCCGTTTTCAGTTCTATGGGTCATCGTTATTATGTGTTATTTTTGGATGACTATTCTAAATTTTTATGGACCTTTACAATTGCGAAAAAATCACAAGTTTTTTCCATCTTCACAAAATTTAGAGCTTTCATCAGAACCCAATTCGAACGGGAAATAAAGAATATTTAATGTGATAATGGTAAAGAGTATGACAATGGAGAATTTAGGGAGTTTTGTGCACAAAATGGGATAAATTTTTGTTTTTCTTGTCCTCATACGTCCTCACAAAATGGGAATGCAGAACGAAAAATTCGTACCATCAATAACATTATTCGCACTTCATTGGTTCATTCTTCCGTCCCTCCATTGTTTTGACATCATGTGCTACAAATGGCTACCGATCTACTTAATATTCTTCCCTCTAAAAGTTTGACATATTCCTCCCCTCTTCAAATTTTATACAATAAGACTCCTTCGTATTCTCATCTTAGGGTCTTCGGATGTTTATGTTATCCGCTGTTTCCATCCACTACGATCAACAAACTTCAGAGAGCTCTGCAGTTCTTCCAGCTCCGCGGCTCCTGCCCCAGCGTCGAGGCGCTTCCAACGGTGATTTCCAACACTTCAGA
Organism: Przewalskia tangutica; assembly: GCA_029844215.1. Classification (NCBI taxonomy): domain Eukaryota; kingdom Viridiplantae; phylum Streptophyta; class Magnoliopsida; order Solanales; family Solanaceae; genus Przewalskia; species Przewalskia tangutica. The sequence goes on along the minus strand of CM056739.1, from coordinate 4,962,749 downwards.
AAATTCCCAAAATTCGCCCAGTCCAGCCCAAAGTCAAGGTCCAATCACTCGCAGTCAACGGGGTATTTTTAAATCAAAGAGACATTTTAATTTGAATTCTAATGTTCTTAATCACCCTTACTCCGTAATCATGTGTCTGCCTTAAATGATCCTAATTGAAAAATTGTCATGACCGAGAAATATAATGCTCTTATTGATAATAAGACGTGGGAGTTGGTACCCCGTTCATAAGGAAAATTCTGATGGTTCTTTTGCAATACATAAGGCTAGACTTGTAGGTGATGGTAAGACTCAGCAGGTTGGTGTGGATTGTGGTGAGACATTTAGTCCGGTGGTCAAGCCGGCTACCATTCGCACTGTGCTCAGCTTGGCTCTTTCAAAATCATGGCCCATTCATCAGCTAGATGTGAAGAATGTTTTCCTACATGGTGATCCTTAGGAGACAGTGTATATGCATCAGCCCTTGGGGTTTAAGGATACTAGATATCCTAATCATGTCTGTCTATTGAAGAAGTCCTTGTATGGGCTTAAGCAGTCTCCACGGGCTTGGTATAAGAGGTTTGCTAATTTTGTTTCGACTATGGATTTTCTCACAGTAGGTCGGATAATTCATTATTCATATATCGTCGGGGTTCTTCCATGGCTTATATACTGTTATATGTGGATGATATTATCTTGACTGCATTTTCTGATGCTTTGAGAAGGTCTATTATGACAATGCTCAGTTCTGAGTTTGCCATGAAAGACTTGGGCCCATTGAGCTATTTTTTGGAATTGTTGTAACTCGTCATGCAGGTGGATTGTTCTTATCACAGAGGAATTATGCAGAGATCATCGGTAGGTCGATGTCATCCTGTAAGTCCACTTCTACTCCAGTTGATACTAAACCCAAGTTTGGTGCTGCAGCTGGCTCTCCCTATGAAGAGCCGACCCGCTATCGTAGTCTTGCAGGCGCCCTTCAGTAGCTGACGTTCACGCGACCTGATATTACATATGCCGTACAACAAGTGTGTTTATTTATGCATGATCCCAGAGTTGAACATATGAATGCGCTCAAACGCATTCTTAGGTACATTCAGAGAACACTTGAGTATAGTTTGCATTTGTATCCTTCGCCGACGTCTACACTGGTCTCCTATACATATGCTGATTGGGGTGGTTATCCCGACACCAGACGGTCTACGTCTTGCTATTGCATGTTTTTAGGTAATAACTTGGTCTCATGGTCTGCCAAGCATCAATCCACACTTTCACGTTCAAGATCTACTGTTAGAGCTCTATTGACCTATTGAAAATGTTATCTTGGTGTATTGTGATAATATAAGTGTCATCTACCTTTCTGGTAATCCAGTTCAGCACCAGCATACTAAACACATAGAGATGGATATTCACTTTTGTTCGAGAGAAGGTAGCTAAAGGACAAGTACGCGTCTGTCATGTCCCTTCCAGATATCAGATTGCAGACATCTTTACAAAGGGTCTTCCCTTAGTCCTTTTTGATGATTTTAGGCATGCCTCAGACAGATACATCGCCTCGCATGATCATGGAGTGTTAAACGGTCCGAAAATACCTTCAGTCGCGGCTCTTAGACACAAAGTCGCGACTGTGCCCACATTCAGTGGGCTCTCGGGCAGGCCATATCCAGGGCCCATACCGTGTCCAGCAGTGGACACATTATTCTTGTATATTTGGTAAACTTAGTCTTGTACCATAATTAGAATTATACTATTACCTTAATTGTATAGAATAGGGTTTTAGAAGTAAAGTAGGAATAAGATTCTCCTATTGTAACTTGTATATATATGCCTTCAATCAATAAGAATAATCAAGGGGATTATTTCTTTCATTTAAGAAAGTAGAGAAGACTTTTCAATCTTGTGGTCTTAAATTAAAGATGCATGGAATGTACAAAAATGACCTTTGATCTTGTGGTCTTAAATATGTCATGTGAAAAGTTGGAATTAAAGAGTTGCTAAAAAAGGAAAGAGACATTTTTTTAAACGAACTAAAAAGAAAAGTATAGTTTTTGAACATCTAATTTTTAATTTTAAAATATTGAATTAATCTAATTTCAATTTAGCTATGAAAATTAGTCAATTTGACCCTCGAGAAGCGAAACGTGACAAGTAAAAGTGAACCGAGGGAGTAAATACCAGTTTCCGTCTTACAACTCTTTACACTCAAGTTTGTTTTCTTTTCACTCACACTTTAACAAATAACAACTCTCTTGTTGCTCTCTTTTATTCCTCACTTTTTCTTCACTCTTGGGTTTCTTGCTTGCTTGAGCACACATACATCTCAAATGAACCACCTCGATTTATAGCTGGTGATAGAAGAATCTAGTTAGGTGTATTTACTTCTTTATTCTAGAAAGTAGAAGCTACCTATTTCTAGAACTACATTTCTAGAATAGAATGAATTGTAGAGGTGTCCTTAGAATTCTCTAGAATTGATTGAACATTCTTTAGAAGTGACAATCTAGAAAATAAAGTTGGTGATGATTATTTTAACATCTCTCATGTGCAAGCTTTATTTTTTTCATAGAACAAGGAAATCAAAATATTAGTTAATGTTAGAACATAGATATTTTAATTTATTTATTTTAGGTTTGCATCTTAACTTCGAGCTTATTTCGTAACCTAGGGAGTCTACATGTTAGCTGTCTCCAACTCTACAAATAAGCTTGTGGGATTTTATTCTTTGGATAACAGGGAAATCCCGAGGGCCAATGGCATACGGTTCGTAACTTGATAGATAATGGCCATGGCCACTTAAATACAACCTTTTGTCTGTGATAAGCTTGTGGGAATGATTTGTTATTACATGATATGTTAGTTTAGGTTAGGCAGATTTGGTAAATTAGTTGTAGATTGTATTAATCTCCCTTGGGGAGTCTTTCTCATTAATACAAATATATATAGTATGTACAAGAGGAATCATAATTGAATGAGGATCTATAATTTACATAATTACACACTAATATTAATACAAAATATACGGTGAATATATGATAATATATTAGCTATCATACCCCCGCAGTCAGAGTGGGAGGAGGTCAGACGTTGAGACTGGATCTGAAGTCTAATAATAGTTGTCTAGGTAGCCCTTTAGTGCACCACCTTAACATGACATATAGAAACCTTCTCACTAACAAAATGTATATCCATTTCAATGTGTTTGGTTCGCTGATACTGAACCGGGTTATGAGATAAGTAGATCGTAAATATACTGTCACAGTAAACCATAGACGCCTTACGTAAGGGACAATGAAGCTCCAAGAGGAGGTTTCAGAGCCAGCAAATCTGAGCAACTGTGTTGCAATGCCTCTATATTCTGCTTCTGCACTCGATCGGGATAGTGTGGCTTGCCTCTTGACAGACCATGAAATGAGATTATCTCTTAAGAACACACAGTAGACTGACGTGGAACGCCGCATGTTCGGATAGCCTGCCCAATCGGCGTCCGTATATGATATCAACTTGGTCGGTGCAGAGGGGTAGAGATGCAATCCATAATCAAGAGTGTCCTTAACGTATCGAATGATACGTTTAAGTACTGTAAAGTGAGGCTTCCTAGGGCATGCATAAATAAACACACCTGTTGAACATCATAAACAATATCAGGCCGCTGAAAGTAAGATATTGTAGTGCACATGCGAGGCTACTATAAAGGGTGGGATCGGACAGTGGATCACCATCAACAACACTGAGTTTCGACTTCGAGTCGACCGGAGTAGGCATGATTTTGCATTTAGTTATTTTAGCCCTATACACAATTTCTTCTGCATACTTACGCTGACACGGGAACATAGTATCTGCAGATCTAGCCACTGAGATCCCCAAGAAGTAACTCAACTTTCCCAAGTTAGTCATATCAAATTCGGATTTGAGCAAAGCAATTATCTCATTTTCAACACATCAGACGAGGCAGTCAGAACAATATCATCCACATATAATAACAAGTATGCAATGTTACTACCTCGATGAAAGATAAATAGAGAATGATCACACTTGCTGCATACGAACTCAGTCTACATAATGTAAGTAGCAAAGCGCTCATACCACTCCCTGGGGGACTGTTTCAAACCATACAGTGACTTACGAAGACGATGCATATAACGGCGAGCCTCCGATGGACAAAACTCAGCGCACGCATGTACACGCTTTCAAGTCCCCATGTAAGAATGTATTTTTCACATCAAACTGATGAATCAGCCAATTCTTACCCATAGCTATGCTCAGAACCGTGCGAATGGTAGCCAGTTTAACTATTGGACTAAATGTCTCACCACAATCAATACTCTCCTGTTGATTCGTACCTTTAGCGACAAGTCTCGCCTTATGACGCTCAAGGTCACCACTGTCTCTGAATTTGTGGCGAAATAGTCACATACACCGAATCACATTAACCCTATCCGACTTAGGAACCAAATCCCAAGTGTGCTATTTCGTTAAAGCATTAAATTCCTCGCGCATGGATGCATTCCAATTCGGGTCAAGTTTGGCTAATTTTGGGTTTTTAGGAATTGGGAATATAGTTTGTATGAATAGGTTAAAGTGAACTTTGGGCTTGAAAATCCCGTATTGAGCACGAGTTTCCATTCGCTGGCGGGCGAGGTTGTTTGCAGTAGCGTGCGGTCTATCGGGTACTCGGCCGATGTTGATTGTTGGAGCGTGTGACGGCCGTGGAATCGCGCGTGGTCGGAGACGATCGATAGAATAGGGATGAACGGGTTCGCCCGGATCGTGGGTTTGGTGTGGTTGGGTTTCGGGTCAGATCGATGGGGTAGGGTTGACTGGGGTTCGAGTCCGATGACGGTGACGGGTTGGGTGTATGTCACTAGAAGAGAGGACTATGGCGGGGTTGCGATGGGGAATTCGTTGGGCTGAGGTGGTCGACGGGAGGATGTGCGGAAGGTGACGGGGACAATGGGGTTGTCGAACTGGTTAGCCGATGGGTGTGGGAGACGATGGCGGGTTGGGTCGACTCTGTCGGGGAATATTCCGGCAGAGCGTTGGTGGTAGCAGTGGGGTTGGGTGGTAACTGAATAGTGGGGGGCAACGATGGTGGTACAACGGAGTTCGTCATGTACGACATGGGAGGCATCCGACTTGTCTAGAAAGGTGTAATCTGTGTTTTGGAATTTTTGGATGTTCGCAAATGGAAAGATTGTCTTGTCAAATGTGACATGGAGAGAGACGAGGATTTTACGTGTAGATAGGTCATAACACAAATACCCCATATGATTAGATGGGAAGCCTAAGAAGACACATGAAGTGGTGCGTGGTGCTAATTTATGACACAGGCAACCGAAAATTCGAAGGTGATCATAAGAGGGGATCCGACGGTATAGAATTTCGGTGGGGGTCTTATTATGAAGAGTATTGGTAGGTCAAATAATAAGGATATATTCTACCATTTTGAGTTTTGACTGCATAGACCCAAAAGGAAGGGGGGAGGGAGGCATGAAAACGGATTGTACGAACCATGATGTTGATAGTGCGAATGATTCGTTTAGCCTTACCATTTTGGGGGAGGTGTGGGGACACAAAAAATAAAAAACCATGCCATTATTTATGCCAAATCTATGAAATGTAGAATTGTTAAATTCACGACCATTATCTCATTGAAGTGATTTGATGGCTTTTTCAAATTGTGTTTTGATATAAAGACGAAATTCAAGAAACTTGGCAAAAATTTCAGACTTGAATTTAAGTGGGTAGACCCAAATAAAGTGAGAAAAATCATCTAATAAAATGAGATAATATTTATGACCTAATGAGCTAGTAATGGGAGATGTCCATAAATCTGCATGGACAATGTCAAAGGGAGAAAACGTAACACTTAAAGATGATTGAAAAGGAAGACGAACAAATTTTCCTAAAGGGCAAGAAACACAATGTTGAGCAAGTTTTCTATTATTACATCGAATAAAATTATTGCTTCTAAGAAAATTAAAAACAGGAGTGCCTGAGTGTCCAAGTCTATTGTGCCAAGTCGACAGAGAGATAACAATGAGAGAGGTATGTGAGCGGGATCTAACATCGGACGTGGATGAGAAAGGATAGAGGTTCCCCATACTATTGCATCTGGTAAGAGGTGTCCTCGTAAGTAGATCCTTCACAGAAAAACCAAAAGGGTCAAACTCAACAGAAACGGAATTGTTACGAGTAAATTTACTAACAGATATGAAGTTTTTAATGATGTTGGGAGCATAAAGAATGTTATTTAGGGAGAAAGGTGGGTGAGGTGGTTGAGTGTAGGTGGTACCATAACCTTGAATTGGAATACGATGCTCATTACCAACCGTAATAAATTGAGGATACTTCAAACGAAACAGTTTGGAGAGATTACCTTAGGAGCGGGTGAGATGAGAAGTGGCTCTCGTATCCATGTACCAATTTTCATTTGCATATTTAAAGAGCTGAAGGCCTGACCCAAATTAGTCGGGGCCAAGTCGTGTAAATTATGCTGCTGCTGGGCCGTCATCAAGTGGGCTTGTTGAGGTGGGTGGCTCATTGGTCTTGGGCCTGGTGCATACCAGGTTTCTAGTGGCCTTGGTATTGGGCCGACGCACCGTGCGGAATGAAGTCGAGGCCCACCGCCAGACGTGCATCGCCCGGGCCGCCCATCGGGTAATGGCCGAGTTGTTTGCCGCGCCCGCACGACCTCCTCGTCCTCGACCTCTGCCACCCTATCCATTGTTGCGGTCTCTGCCGCCTCTGCCACCACCGCGGTTGCCCTGCGATTGTTGGTTGTCCGGCTGTGGCGGCTGGGCGGTGGGGGGTGGCGTTGGTTGCCGGATTTTCTACCGCTAACGCCTTTTGATTGTGTTCGTCCTGTTTGGCATGTCGGGTTTCCTCTCACAATAATTGTGAACGAGCCTTGTTGAAACTAGGTAGTGGGTCGGCTTGTTGGATCATAGTTGCAAGAGTATCGTATTCACCTTTTGGTAAGCCTGCAACTAGTTTTAGGACCATTTTCGTTTCGGAGATTGGTGTCCTACATTGGATAATTGGTCCGCAACTAGTTTCAACTGTTTACAATACTTGGACATGTTAGCAAAATTCTCAAGATGTGTATCATTGAATTGTTTCTCCAAGTACACCGCACATGTGTGCTTGTTGTCCTGAAATATCTCCTCCAACTATATCCATAACTCACGAGCTGAGGCACTGGTTTTTATAATTGTGTGAAGCAAGTTCTTAGAAATGGTGTCATAAATCCACTGCTTGACAATGGTGTCAAGACGACACCATGCCGTTTCATCAACTTCATTTGGACGAGGAAAAAAGTCATCAATATGATCAAGTACGTTATATGCACATGCATGAATGCGAAAGAGTTCAACCCACGATGAATATTGACCATCTTCTTGATCAAGAACTAAAGGAATGAAGTTCTTGATGTTGGTGAAGGCAAAATCCGGATGGAAAGGAGTGGAAGAGGCATTGGGTGGGTAGTGGGTGATGACTGGGGATTTATAGGAAGTTGTGGGAGAGTTGTGAGTAGCCATTAGAGGGGCGGAATATAGGTAGGAAGAGAAAGAGAAATAGGGTTTAGGGGGAGGGTGAGCCGCCGGCCGTGTAGGGGGGGGGGGGCGTTCTCAAAAAAAAAAAAAAAATTTGGGTGCTTTAGAGTTTGGCTCTTGATACCATATAAGATTGTATTAATCTCTCTGGGGAGTCTTTCTCATTAATACAAATATATATAGTGGGTACAAGAGAAATCCTAATTGAATGAGGATCTATAATTTACATAATTACACACTAATATTAATTACATAATATAAGACGAATATATGGTAATATATTCACTATCATTAGTGATTGATGACAGAATGATGATTCTAGGGGCTTTTTGATGATTTAATTTCAAGAAAGACAGTGACTTTGGCTGAAAAGAGATGGAAAAAGGATGCCTAAGTTGGTCTCCAATCAGGAGAGAATATTTGAAAAAGTGATTTAAAACTGTAATCATTGGTATTCAAGTTAGGGAAAAGGGTCATATTTGCCCCTCTACTAGGACCCTTTTCCTTCAAGTTATACTACTAGTTTTTAAATGATTCTATGAACTAAAGCGACTTAGGATGTTTATTCTTATTAATAAATACTGGAATACTGGTTGAAATAGGAACTGAGACTCCAGTGGTGAGTGAGGACACCATCAATGTATTGGATGATGTTCAAGTATTTGATCTGAAAGGACCAGGAGTACCCATTTCGGATCTGTGGAAAGATAGGAAAGCAGTCATTGCCTTTGCTCGTCATTTTGGGTAATCTTTCTGGGACCTTGTGCTCTATTCCTTAAAAAACTGGTAATCAAAAAGCACGTTCGACTTATTCTAGTTCCCGATTGCAGATGCGTCCTTTGTCGCATAAGAGCTGATTATCTTGCAGCTGAGAAGGTAATGCTTCTGCTTGGCTACACTTTCGAAAAATAATCATTTTTTCTTTGCAAGTGTTCTTCTTGCAAAATCTTATTTACGCAGCCCTTTGCTTGACAGCTCCCGTAAACGCTTTACTCTGTTTAAATCACATTATGTCACAGAATCTTTTGGTTTATCCAATTGCTCTTTTTCATAATTTGTTGTTCATGATTGATCGTTAATGCAGAAAATTGCAAGACAATCCTTTTTCTAAATCATTTTTGATATATTTCAGGCAAATGTCTAGTCTATATATTTTTTTTTATAAATCAAGTGATCTTTCATTGAATGGCATCCAGAGGAGAGGATGCAAAAGACTACAAAGAATTGATGTAAAAGAGATAAGAGTCAACAAAATCCAAAAAATGTGTTATGTTGTTTACATCCATAAATTTTTCCCAGGCATACAGATGCAAAAAGCATTTGGCCTTTCCACTTGTTGCTGGTGGGAGGTGGCAGGCATCTCGTGGAATTATCGAGGTGTGCGCAAGCTGACCAAGAAACCACATATATAAAAAAAAGTAGTGGGAATAGCATAAGTATACAGTGGCAGATCGACAATTTTCACTATGGGGACTTCATCAAAAAAAAAAGAAACTTCACTATGGGGGTTTGAAAAATAAAAATGTAATGCCTGAGATTTGAACTTGAAACCTCAAGGTAAATTTTAAATCCGTAAATCACCGAGCCTACTTCTAGTTTTGTGTACAAGGGTTTCAAACTCTATATATGCACCTAAAAACTAAAAAAATTGCCTTATATATACAATGTAATTTTTGTCGAGGGGGTTTGGGTGAACACCTTCCCACCCCCCTAGATCCACCCATGTAAGTACACCTCGTGAAATTAGTCGAGGTATGCGCAAGCTGACCCAGAAACCACGTTTATCAAAAAAATAATTGGAATACCATAAGTTGCAGTGTCTATCATAACCTGCATGAATTTGAAGACCATGTTGGTCGAAAAGTTTCTATCTATCATTTATTTAGATTTTGTTATCTTAAATACGTTCATCAAGTTATTCTAACCAAAAAGATGATAGTGGACATATCCTTAAGTTATACCATCTGTTGTTTAGTTTGACCATAACTATAGTTATATCCTTAATACTGTTTTCCGTTCACAGGATAAGATGGATGCAGCTGGAGTTGCACTCGTTTTAATTGGACCTGGTAGTGTTGATCAGGTATATAGCTGCGAAGCTTCTTGCACTGTAACTTTCTTTATTCTTTTCCCTTTGAGAAAATTCTTAAAACATTTATGAGACCTAGCATTGTCCTTGTCCCCGGTAACATCATCCCACTTTTAAAGGTTGCTTATTAACTCAAAAATCAATTTGTGTAAGAACTAAGAAGAACAAAAGTTCTCTATTACAAGGACCTCCTTTTTTTAAGCCCATTTCAACTTATGCTGCTGTTGTTTGCATCTTTTCTGTTTCTTACTCTTTTATGATTTCAAGAGCTCATTAACCTCATGCAAAAGCTGAATTGAGTTGTGACTCGTGTCCCCTTCTTTTTCTTTTCTCCAGGCCAGAACATTCTATGAGCAAACAAAGTTTAAAGGAGGTAAGTTTTGAATAAAAGACCTTGTGTCCACCAGTGGCTCAGTGTCTGTTCCTGGAAGTCCTTAGATATCATGAACTCGGTTCTAGCAATGTCCAATGATATATGTGCTCCGTAGGGTCTGTGACCTCGCTCGAATGCTATTGCACTTTTAAGTTACAATTTCCTCTATAAGAAGATCTTCAGCATAGCATAGAATGACACGGCGCGAGGGATATAAGATATATTTTATCTAATGCGTATAATTCACATTCCTGATCACGTGATGTTATTAGGGGTGACAAAATTAGCCCATGAAAACATGACCTACCCAACCTGCCCAAGTAACCCACCCATTTATTAACTTAGCCTATCCTAGCCCGCCTAATTCAGCCCATTTAAAAGTTGGGCTGAACTGTAGCCTAAATTGACTCATGGGAAATGTCCAAATATTATTAAAAGATATTATTTTTGTTTGATCCGTTATATATAGCCATATCAAAAGAAAGTTTTATTAGTTCAGTTAAACAAATTATAGAAAAACAAACAAAGAAATTAAAATTTAGTAAGAATTTGGTGCATTGGGTTATGACCCGTTTGTTAGCCCATTTCAGCCCAAGCAACAATGACCCACCCAAATTAGCCCAACCCGCCCATTTGACACCTCTAGATGTTAACCTCTTGATGTTATGTTCCCCCCTCCTAAACAAACTAGAAAGATCCCGAAGATAAGAACCTATCATGACCAAAAAAAATCCAGGATTAATAGGTAAGGCAGCTGGCTTTATTAAAAAGCAAAGCAAGCTAGAAGTTTTGCTAATTTGTCAACACTGGCATCCTTGTGCATTAAGTTAAAGTATGTTCTGTCTTTGTTTAAAAAAATTCTTTATCTGCGTTTTTTAAAACTGTAACACCTTGATGGAAATTCATTCTTATTTCCAGAGGTTTATGCTGATCCAAGCTATAGGTCTTATGAGGCTCTGAGATTTGTGTCAGGCGTTACAACAACATTCACTCCCGGGGTATGCAAATTAGATGCTCATAAAGTAACACTTCCAGCTTCTCAATGTATTCTAATAGTGTTCTTGCTCATCTGTTCTTATTTTCTAAGCATAGGCAGGACTGAAAATAATACAAGCATATATGGAAGGCTATAGACAGGATTGGGAGCTTTCTTTTGAAAAGGACACTAGGACACGAGGTGGCTGGTATGTCAATTTCTGCAGATGCTATTATCTTCTGATGGACGTGTTAGCTAATACGACATTTACTATATATATAATACTACTAAAAAATTAGGAATTAGATACGGACAAATTTTGTAGCTAAACAACAAACCGTAGCTAATCTTATTTAGAGACAGATTATCAGAAAATTTTGTTACCCGCAGCGGAGTGAATGCAAAGTTGGAGGTTTGGAGACAGACTCTGAAATCTAAACAGGCTAAGTAGGACCAAGACAGAATACTTGGAGTGCAAGTTCAGTAACGGGAGCGACCTTGAGACAGACGTAGAGGTGAGGCTTGGTACTCAGGTCATTCCAAAGAAAGAAAGCTTCAAGTACCTCGGGTCTATTATCCAAGGGAATTGAGAGATTGATGACGATGTACACATCGTATTGGGGCAGGGTGGATGAAATGAGGCTCGCATCTGGAGTCTTATGCGATAAAAATGTGTCACCAAAACTTAAGGGCAGGTTCTATAAGGCGGTGGTTAGACCAACTATGTTGTATGAGTTGGAGTGTTGGTCAGTCAAGACTTCACACATCCAAAAGATGAAAGTTACGGAAATGAGGATGTTGAGATGGATGTGCGGGCATACAAGGAGGGATAGGATTAGAAATGATGATATTCGGGACAGAGTGGTAGTGTCCTCGGTGGAGGATAAGATGCGGGAAGCGAGGTTGAGATGGTTTGGACTAATGCCTCAGTGCGGAGGTGTGAGAAGTTGGTTGTGGACGGGTTCAGGAGTGGTAGAGGTAGGCCAAAGAAGTATTGGGGAGAGGTGATTAGACGAGATATGACGCAGGTGCAACTTACTGAGGACATGACCTTAAATAATGGGTTGTGGAGGACACAGATTAGAGTAGAAAGTAGTCGAGCGTAGTCCTACTTACGCGTGCAAACTGGTAGGGGTAATGTTATTATTGTAGGTCTGCTTTGCCTATCATGCAAATAAGAACATTATTGCTTTATAGTTACATGTAGCTGGTTTTCTGCTGATATGTGTTCTTTGATGTACTTTGTCTAGCTTATTTACCTGCGCTAGTTAATGCTTACCTTTTCGAAATGCGCTATCATGACTTATTCACTTTTGATACCAGCATTTTCATACAACTTTTAAATTTTTCCGGACCGTTTCTCTGCCTTGTTTTACTCTTGCTTTGCTTGTGCTTATGCTCTGTCTTGAACCGAGGGTCTCTCGGAAACAACCGCTCTACTTACCAAGGTAGAGGTAAGGTCTGCGTACCCTCCACCCTCTCCAAACCCACGTTGTGGGATTTCACTGGGTATGTTGTTGTTGTTGTTGTTGTATACCAGCTATTTAATTAGCGACAAACTTCATAGCTAAATCCAGTTTTTTAGTCTAGAATTTCCACGATTTTATGGTCAACTCCGAAACACTGAATGGAGTTTAGTATAATAAGAAAACAAGGAATAATTATCTGATCCAAGCAATTTTGTTTTTGAAAAACCCGCCTTAAGTGAATGGGGTTTTAAGCTAACATAAAGAATTTTATTTGTTTCTGTTTATCTATAGGTAAACCATAAGCCGTAGTTTCTCTATCATTTTAGTTAATAGATTGTACGTGACATTCTTGGTTGTTAGAATCTTTAGATTTTTTTTAATCAAAAGTATTTTCATTCATAAATAGCCATATACAAGGGGTATACCAAAAAGTAAGGATCTACATCACTACATGTAAAAATAAATTAGTATTTTTTGGAAATTCTCAGTAAGAAAAAAGGATGTATTTTTTTGGTTAACTTCCTGCTAAGGTAAGGATCTACATGTAAAAATAAATTAGTATTTTTCGGAAATTCTCGGTAAGAAAGAAGGGGGTGTATTTTTTTGGTTAACTTCCTGCTAACTGCATATTAAGTCATGCTGCAAAACATCATAAATGCATGATTTAGTGCTTGCAACTAGGGGTGTACAAACAGATCGACCGAAAACCGACCGAATGGACCGACCGTCCGCATCGTGGATTCCGTCCGTCCCCGTCCGTCGAAATGGTGGATTCCGGTTTTCCGGTCCGATACGGGTAAAAACCGGAATTTTTTACCCGGACCGGAATTGTTTTTTTTTTTTAAAAAAAATTGAATTTTCAATATTGAAATTGACATTCCCGGACACATTACCATGAAATTTGAACGTTGAAATCTATTGTATATCGCGAGATATTTAGCTTTGAAAATAGAAAAAACGTAACAATTTGGGAGAAAATTCAAATTGAGCGGGGAAAAAGACGTTTTTCAGAAAATTGGCCTGGCCGCGGTTTGACCACCCTCGTATCGAAAAAATACGCGAAATAAAAAAAAAATTAGGTGAAACGGACGTCCGAGCGCAAAGTTATGATCATATAAAGTTTGATCAATTTACAACTACTTTACTTTCTTATCTCCCTACCTATAATTTATGTCGATGCTTCAGGAATGTCCAAATAGAAAATAGAAAATATAAATGTGGTGTGTAACTTTAATTAATGAGTAGTTGAGTAGTTCGTATACGAACCAAGTACATTTGGTGGTTTTCTTTAAGTTAGTCATATTAATGAAATAAAGTATATTGAAGGATAAGGAAAAAAACAAACATATTTAATGAGATTGATAAACGAACACATTGTTAAAAATTTATAATTTATAAATTGCATTTAACAAAAAAAAAAAAGCGGTCCAACCGGGACCGGACCGGAATATCCTCGGTCCGGAAAATTTCCGGATTCCGGTTCCGGTACCGGACCTGGACCGGTGAACACCCCTACTTGCAACATGTCTTCTTACTGTATTATTAAAAACCATTTATTCGAATGATGTGAACTAATTTGCTTCAAAAAAATTCAGGCGACAAGGAGGAATTATTGTTGCAGGTCCGGGTAAAAATAACATCACATACATACACAAGGTAAATTTCTGTTGCTTCGTCTTCTCAATCTTGATATAGAATTTATCTGCACCAATATAGCTTAGAATTCATTTTAAGGCTCCAGTTAAATAATTCATCATGGTACGGCCCTTTTCCGGCCCCGTACATAGCGGGAGCTTAGTGCTTCGGGCTTCCCTTTTTAGTTAAATAATTCATTATTGAACGAGAATACCTTGATGCTATGTCCTCAGCAACTCTTCTTTTTTTCCTCCCCCCATGTGGGAGGATCTACAATGTTTTCACACTTCCCTTCCGGCGTGACTCAAATCTTAGACCTACCGGTCGTGGGTGGAGGTGCTTTACCAACTGAGCAACAACTCTCACTGGTCACGTCCTCAGCAACTCAGCTTAGACTTGGACCTTTCTTTCACACCATTTAGTTATCGACATAACCAAAGTGGATTACTCCCCGGTTGATTTTATGCTATGAAACATCACTAACTCTATGTTTCAATTTATGTGCTTGATTCTCACAGGATAAAGAAGCAGGGGATGATCCAGATATAAAAGATATCTTGAATGCTTGCTGTGTACAAGCTAACTGATCAAGTCATTCTGCACCTGCCATTGCATATTTTGTGTACATACAGATACACACACATTACCTAAATGTATCATTGTATATGTGTATGAGTGTATCATAATTAAAAAGAAAAAGTTCCAGTAGGTTGTTCTTGAAGGGTTTAAGAAATTCTATCATGTAAAAAGTGTTATAAAAAAAGTATTTTCATCTTCTACTTGATAGAGAATCAGGACTTGCATTTTCACCTTAACAAATAGTTTACAATCTGCATAGCCCTATCTTATTTACACTTGAAATAACCAACATATATTTACATTAAATTTTAATTAGAAGGCAAACACCTTTCAATGTTCTCTTTTTTATTTTCCGTCGAGCCACCGTAGATTTTTTTTCATTTTTCTATTCTTCATTTTTCAAATTTATATAACATGATGTATAACAATATACATTGTAAACGTGTAAATATAAGAAACAATATATTCTCTACTCATAATTAGAATATTTTCATATATTGTGTAAATATAATTATGGTAAGACTAGCATTCCTCTTTTGTATAGGCTTAGGATTCTTATTGTATAAGGGATGAATATTTTACTCTATATATACATTGATATTAATGAAAGACTCCCCAAGGGAGATTAATATCATCTTACATGGTATCAAGTCAAACACCCAAAACCCTAGAACTCTTTCTTCCTACCACCGCCGAGAACCCCCTCCCCCCTCGGAACTTGTCGCGACCCCTCCTACAAATTCTAGGTATTCTTCTTCATTCCTCTCTTCTCTAAATGACTATCCCTGAATCTTCCACACTTTCTGAATCTTCTACCTCCACAAATCCCACCACCACGTTGTCATCCTCTTTTCATCCAAATTTCTAATCACATAAACGCCAAGAACTCTATTCTCATTCTTCGATCAAGAAAACAACGATTCTCTCGTCGAATCGCTTCGTAATCACGCATGTCTCTATAACGCGCTCGATCATATCGATGAAACCATTTCGCCCCGAGGTCGGGATGAGTCTACTGGCGCCGTCAGACGCCGACGACGTCAAACAATTGATTTATGGTAGTATTTCTCAGGACCTTCTTCTTACTATCATGAAATCTGGCGCCACAGCCTTTGAGTTATGGAATCGTTTGGAGGAAATTTTTCAGGACAATAAGCACACCCGTGTTGTGTATTTAGAGGAGCAATTTAACAATACATGTCTTGAAAACTTTTCCAATGTGGATCGAGCATCGCAAACGATTAAAGCTATCGACGATCAACTTGCATTGCCGACGAGCTCACATCGACACCAAACTGGTGTTACAATTGATTGTTGGCCTTCCTAAATGCGAATATGATACTTTGACCACCATGATTCAACAGGCAGATATGTTACCCAGCTTTAACAAAGCTCGCTCGCAGTTGTTGCTCAAAGAGACTCGACGTGCTAAGGTGACGAGCACGCCATAAGGCATTAGCGGCCAAACGCGCCTCAAGATCCAACGCCGCCAAAAACTCTCAACCGCAGCAGGACGTGGTGGAAAAGTGCGGGTGGCCGCGGCAGGAGGTCGCGTCGTGTGCGGTCGCGGCCAACGTAACCAAAGAATAAAGAACATCAACAGGGATCGCAGAACAACTGGGCCGCGACTCGCGCAATTAGCACACGCCGTCGCGCTTCAAGACTGAGCCGCGCCCCGCTCAGAGCCGCGACACCGAGTCCATTCCAGACTTCCAGTACCAGCAGCCCTACAATCCGTATTCTTACCCTGGTTTGTTGGGCCCCGCTCCAACCTCGCAGCAGGTCCACTTCATGCAAGGTCAGGTTTTGCAGCCCTCATCCGACATGACACCCACTGAGTTGGGACAGGCATTCAACACCTTCTTCATGCAACAGCCTGACAATACTTGGTACATGGACTCAGGCGCCACATCTCACGTCACCCAATCTGCAGGTACTATCCCTAAACTATTTAGTTTAAAGCATCTTCAATATGTTACAGTTGGTAGTGGACAACGCATTCCAGTTAAAGGGTATGGTACCTCATACACACAACTTCCTCATCCACCCTTCTCCCTAAAAAACATCATATATGCCCCACATGATTAAGAACCTCATATATGTCCGCCAATTTACTCGTAATAATTCTGTCTCCGTGGATTTTGACCCTTTTGGTTTTACTGTGAAGGATCTTCATACAGGGACACCTCTTACGAGATGCAATAGCATGAGGGATCTCTATCCATTCACTTCTACCTCCGCTGCCAGATCTTGCTCTCCCTTCACTCTAGCGGTTGTTTCTTCTTCAACTTGGCATAATAAGCTTGGTCATCCAGGAGTCTCAGTTTTTAATTTTCTTAAAGGAAACAATTTCATTGCTTGTAAAGGGAAACTTGCCCAAAATTGTGTTTCTTGCTCTTTAGGCAAACATATTCGTCTTCCGTTTAAATCATCTACTAGTGTTACACTTGCTCCTTTTGAAATTATACATGCCGATTTATGGACATCTCATATCTCTAGTTCTCTCGGTCATAAATACTATCTTGTGTTGCTTGATGATTTTTCACACTATGTTTGGTTATATCCTCTTAAATTTAAATCGGAAGTGTTTGCCAAATTTCTTGAGTTTCGCAAGTTTATCCACACACAATTTGGAAAAAGCATAAAATCATTTCAGTGCGATAATGGTCGTGAATTCAATAACTTTATGTTTCACCGATTTTGTACAAATAATGACATGGTTTTTCGCTTCTCCTGCCCTCACACCTCACCAAAAAACGGTAAAGCTGAAAGAATCATACGTACCATTAACAATATGATTCGCACCCTATTGATTCATGTCTCCCTCCCTCCTTCCTTCTGGGTATATGCTGCTAAAATGTCAGAATACATTCTAAATATTCTTCCTACTCTTCACAATATGATCCCACCGAAATCTGTGTTATCTCAACCTCAGTTCTACCGCCCCTCACAAGCTTACTCCTAGGTCTACTCCATGTGTCTTCCTAGGATTCCCGTCAAACCATAGGGGCTATCTATGTTATGACTTGTCGACTCATCAAATCCACATATCTCGTCATGTCACATTCGACGAGTCCACATTCCCGTTTTCGAATCTTTCAAAATTCCAAAAATCGGACTACTCATTTCTTGACGAGCCCGCCATCTCTCCCCTCATCCTCGAACAACTCACGTCCTCTGTTCCGTCGTCAGAGCCGCAGCGCCTGATTTCTAGTGAGCAATCTTCAGGAATACCGTCGACAGCGCCGCGGCCCTGTGCTGAGGCGCCGTGGCGCCCAAACTTCAGAGAAGCCTGTCAACCTTCTAGCGCCGCGACGCTCGATCCAGGAGCCGCGGCTCCTCCGACGGCTTCACCCCCACCTTCTCATTATCCGACTTTACCCACCGTCTCAGACACCACTCCTCCACCCACTGTCCCTACTCATTCAATGGAAACTCATTCAAAGCATGGAATCTTCAAACCCAAAGTCTATTTCAATTTGTCTGCCCAAACCATCTCTCCACTTCCAAAGAATCCAAAATTGGCCAAAAAAGACCCTAATTGGAATGCGACTATGTATGAGGAATTCAATGATTTAACTAAACAACACACGTGGGATCTGCTACCTAGACCTGAGGGGGTGAATGTAATTCGATGTATGTGGCTTTTTCGTCACTAGTTCAGAGATAATGGGGATCTTGAGAGGTATAAGGCATGTCTTGTGGCTAATGGCACAAATCAGCAGAAGGGCATTGATTGTGGAGAGACCTTCAACCCGGTTGTCAAACCGGCTACTATTCGCACAGTTTTGAGCATTGTCATGGGCAAACACTGGCTGATCCATCAACTTGATGTGAAGAATGCATTCTTACATAGGGACCTGAGAGAAACAGTGTACATGCATCAGTCGTCTGGGTTCACCCATCCAACAGTCCCTCACTATGTGTGTCGTCTCCGTAAGTCACTAAATGGCCTGAAACAGGCTCCCCGTACGTGGTATGATCGTTTTGCCAGGTATATCTTGCAGATTGGGTTTTTATACAGCAAGAGTGATACATCACTCTTCATTTTTCATCGAGGTAGTAACATTGCTTACTTATTACTGTACGTGGATGATATTTTTCTGACTGCCTCCTCAGATAGATTGAAAAATGAGATTATTGTCTTGCTTAAGTCCGAATTTGCAATGACTGATTTGGGAAAGCTGAGTTATTTCTTGGGGATATCAGTGACTGTGTCCATCAATCACACGTTTCGTGGCCGTAAGTATGCAGGGGAGATAGTGTACATGACTAAGATGGTGAATTGCAAAGTTATGCCTACTCCAGTCGATTCGAAATCTAAGCTCAGTGTTATGGATGGTGCTACAGTCTCTGATCCTACTCTGTATAGGAGCCTTGCAGGTGCACTTCATTATTTCACATTTATCAGGCCAGACATAGCTTATGTTGTTCAGCAGGTGTGCTTATTCATGCATGCCCCCAGGGAGTCTCATTTCACTGCTCTTAAGCGTATCATTCGATACATTAAGGGTACTCTTGATTATGGTTTGCACCTATACCCCTCTGCGCCAAACATGTTGCTTTCATATACGGATGCAGATTGGGCAGGGTGTCCGGACACGCGACGCTCCACCTCCGGCTTTTGTGTTTTCTTAGGGGATAATCTGATTTCTTGGTCTGCCAAGAGACAGGCTACCCTATCTAGATCCAGTGTCGAGGCTGAGTACAGAGGTGTTGCAAATATAGTAGCTGAGATTTGTTAGCTCAGAAACATACTGTTAGAACTTCAAAGGTCCTTTCGCGACATCTATCAGGTATCGTGATAACATCTCTGCCATCTATTTGTCTCATAATCCGGTTCAACATCAGCGAACCAAGCACATTGAGATAGACCTACACTTTGTTCATGAGAAAGTTGTTCTAGGTCATGTCAGAGTGTTACATGTTCCATCATCCTATCAGTATGTAGCCATATTTACCAAATGACTTCCTGCATACTGCTTGACTTGAGATCCAGCCTCGTCCCGCCTCCCGCTCCGATCGAGGGTGTAAACGTGTAAATATAGGAAACAATATATTCTCTACCCATAATTAGAATATTTTCATATATTGTGTAAATATAATTATGGTAAGACTAGGATTCCTCTTTTTTATAGGCTTAGGATTTCTATTGTATAAGGGATGAATATTGTACTCTATATATACCTTGATATTAATGAAAGACTCCCCAAGAGAAATTAATAAAATCTTACATATATTTTATACTTTATTATACGTTGCATATACACCCTTATACTTTATTATACATTATTATACCCTTGAACTCATGGTTCTAATAATATAATTAATATGAAGTGCCTTGGTGTATAAATGTATTAACCTATACCTTCGTGTTAAGATTAGAAGTTATCGTCATGCTAAGTAGTCCGCCTCATGAAGTATTTGAGTCATATGTAAGTCAAACGTCTAACCTCTAGGTTAGAAATATTTCGGTTGCGAATAAGAAGTTGACGGAGGTTCGTTGAAAGTTAAGATTTGAAATCCTTAGTATTAATTAGTATCGGCGTTCTCGGTTCTTTACTCACAATATACTTGGAGTTACGGGGTGATCAACTTTCCAAATTGAAGGTATATGAGTCTAGTCTTCAAGGACACAAATCATTCGTCAATACGACATCAGAGTAAGAAGTTATGCGCAATTTACCACGGGACTGCGCGACTGCCGAAAGACAGAATTTTGATATGACACCAACTAGTTTCACCCATGTGCTTCACCTATGTATCTCACCTTCGTGCTTCACTTTCATCTATGTGCTTCACCTATGTGTTTCATCTACGTGTTTCATCTACGTGCTTTACCTGCTAGCTTGAGAAAGGTGGAGGCCATATAAGGCCATATTGATCTTTTTCTTATAGATCAGCCCAAGGTCAACTCTCTATCCTCCCCAAGATTTCTAAGATTGATTTTCTCTTCTTCAAGCTTCAAGGTAAGTCGATGCTAAGTTTAAGCTCGAGTTCTTCTTCCCCATTAATCACGTGTTGCTTGTATTGATTCTTCTCCGATTGTAGTTGTTCAAAGATTACTTTAAGGTGAAGTAAAGTAAGGAAATCACAGTATTTTGGCAGCCAAGGTAAGCTTTCTCATTTATGATCATCCGCGAGCTCGTATGAGCGTTTAAATTATGTTTTTGGTAAGAACTCATCGGACCGTGATCAGAAGTTGTGGGTTCAAGTTATGTAAAGTGATTTAGGGGATGATTTCTTACTCTATGGAGTTAGGGAAGGGTTAGGTAGCTCGGGTAGGATTAGTTGTTGTTAAAAGAAAGTCGGGTGTGGAGTACACCATTGAATTATAGCCTCGGGAGCTCATCGCACTTTGATTGCTTGATGATATTGTTGTTATAGCTGTAGTATATTGTTAGACTATGGTTATGTTGATATTAGCCCCGTCTTAAATAAGTTAGGCGTCTAATGAAAGGATTGACTTGTCGTAGTCATCCGAAGGATCCAATCAAGGTATGTAAGGCTATTTCTTCTTTCGTCGCTGCGACACGGCCCCCAATTTATTGTTTCCCATGTATGAGCTATAAAGTCTAAGAATTAGGAAAGCATGTCAATTTCATTTTATTGGTTTCATGAGTCGAATAAGAGTGATGTCCTATACTTACGAATCGACACTTCATGCAGTTGTTCTACTCCTAGGATTGAATTTCCAGATTACCCTTATTTTGGGTTATAGATTTTTACTTAAGATGAATCAGTTCGGTGTAGTCATTTCAAGTCTTCCATGAGTGTAAGATCATTCAGGTGATATTGTGAAACGTTCACCATTAGCTTATTATTGTCCTGATTGCGGATGAGTTTTCAGATCATATAGATTAATAGTAGAACCTTCTTGAGTTATCCGTCAACATGTTTTTCATCCTTTATGAGATTTAATTGAATGAAACATCGTGACTTGATGTTCACCTGTCCCTTTCATATGATATTATTCTTATCGTGTCGAGGCTGAGTACAGAGGTGTTGCAAATATAGTAGCTGAGATTTGTTAGCTCAGAAACATACTGTTAGAACTTCAGTGTCCTTTGCGTCAGACATCTATTGTGTACTGTGATAACATCTCTGTCATCTATTTGTCTCATAATCCGGTTCAGCATCAGCGAACCAAGCACATTGAGATAGACCTACACTTTGTTCATGAGAAAGTTGTTCTAGGCCATGTCAGAGTGTTACATGTTCCATCATCCTATCAGTATGTAGCCATATTTACCAAATGACTTCCCAGACAGTTGTTTCTTGACTTCAGATCCAGTCTCAGCGTCCGGCCTCCTCCCGCTCCGACTGAGGGGGTGTGTAAACGTGTAAATATAGGAAACAATATATTCTCTACCCATAATTAGAATATTTTCATATATTGTGTAAATATAATTATGGTAAGACTAGGATTCCTCTTTTTTATAGGCTTAGAATTTCTATTGTATAAGGGATGAATATTGTACTCTACATATACCTTGATATTAATGAAAGACTCCCCAAGGGAAATTAATATAATCTTACATATATTTTATACTTTATTATACGTTGCATATACACCCTTATACTTTATTATACATTATTATACCCTTGAACTCATGGTTCTAATAATATAATTAATATGAAGTGCCTTGGTGTATAAATGTATTAACCTATACCTTCGTGTTAAGATTAGAAGTTATCGTCATGCTAAGTAGTCCGCCTCATGAAGTATTTGAGTCATATGTAAGTCAAACGTCTAACCTCTAGGTTAGAAATATTTCGCTATAATAAGAAGTTGACGAGGTTCGTTGAAAGTTAAGATTTGAAATCCTTAGTATTAATTAGTATCGGCGTTTCTCGGTTCTTTACTCACAATATACTTGGAGTTACTGGTGATCAACTTTCCAAATCAAGGTATATGAGTCTAGTCTTCAAGGACACAAATCATTCGTCAATACGACATCGAGTAAAGGTTATGCGCACTTACCACGGATCACGGATCAGAAAGACGTAATTTTGATATGACACCAACTAGTTTCACCCATGCTTCACCTATGTATCTCACCTTCGTGCTTCACTTTCATCTACGTGCTTCACCTATGTGTTTCATCTACGTGTTTCATCTACGTGTTTTACCCGCTAGCTTGAGAAAGGTGGAGGCCATATAAGGCCATATTGATCTTTTCTTATAGATCAGCCCAAGGTCAACTCTCTATCCTCCCCAAGATTTCTAAGATTGATTTTCTTCTTCAAGCTTCAAGGTAAGTCGATGCTAAGTTTAAGCTCGAGTTCTTCTTCCCATTAATCACGTGTTGCTTGTATTGATTCTTCTCCGATCAGTAGTTGTTCAAAGATTACTTTAAGGTGAAGTAAAGTAAGGAAATCACGATTTTGGCAGCCAAGGTAAGCTTTCTCATTTATGATCATCCGCGAGCTCGTATGGCGTTTAAATTATGTTTTTGGTAAGAACTCATCTGACCGTGATCAAGTTGTGGGTTCAAGTTATGTAAAGTGATTTAGGGATGATTTCTTACTATGGAGTTAGGGAAGGGTTAGGTAGCTCGGGTAGGATTAGTTGTTGTTAAAAGAAAGTCGGAGTACACCATCAATTATAGCCTCGGAGCTCATCGCACTTTGATTGCTTGATGATATTGTTGTTATAGCCGTAGTATATTGTTAGACTATGGTTATGTTGATATTAGCCCCGTCTTAAATAAGTTAGGCGTCTAATGAAAGGATTGACTTGTCGTAGTCATCCAAGGATCCAATCAAGGTATGTAAGGCTATTTCTTCTTTCGTCGCGACACGCCCCCAATTTATTGTTTCCCGTGTATGAGCTATAAAGTCTAAGAATTAGGAAAGCATGTCAATTTCATTTTATCGTTTCACGAGTCGAATAAGAGTGATGTCCTATACTTACGAATCGACACTTCACGCATTGTTCTACTCAGGATTGAATTTCCAGTTACCCTTATTTTGGGTTATAGATTTTTACTTAAGATGAATCGGTTCTGTAGTCATTTCAAGTCTTCCATGAGTGTAAGATCATTCGGTGATATTGTGAAACGCTCACCATTAGCTTATTATTGTCCGATTGCGGATGAGTTTTGGATCATATAGATTAATAGTAGAACCTTCTCGAGTTATCCGTCAACATGTTTTTCATCCTTTATGAGATTTAATTGAATGAAACATCGTGACTTGATGTTCACCGCCCCTTTCATATGATATTATTCTTATCGTGTCGAGGTCGAGTACAGAGGTGTTGCAAATATAAGAGTTGAGATTTGTTAGCTCGAAACATACCGTTAGAACTTCGTCCTTCATACGCACATCTATTGTATCGTGATAACATCTCTGCTATCTATTTGTCTCATAATCCTGTTCAAGATCGTAACCAAGCACATTGAGATAGACCTACACTTTGTTCATGAGAAAGTTGTTCTAGGCCATGTCAGAGTGTTACATGTTCCATCATCCTATCAGTATGTAGCCATATTTACCAAATGACTTCCTGCATACTGTTTCTTGACTTGAGATCCGCCTCGTCCGCCTCCTCCCGCTCCGACTGAGGGGGTGTGTAAACGTGTAAATATAGGAAACAATATATTCTCTACCCATAATTAGAATATTTTCATATATTGTGTAAATATAATTATGGTAAGACTAGGATTCCTCTTTTTTATAGGCTTAGAATTTCTATTGTATAAGGGATGAATATTGTACTCTACATATACCTTGATATTAATGAAAGACTCCCCAAGGGAAATTAATATAATCTTACATATATTTTATACTTTATTATACGTTGCATATACACCCTTATACTTTATTATACATTATTATACCCTTGAACTCATGGTTCTAATAATATAATTAATATGAAGTGCCTTGGTGTATAAATGTATTAACCTATACCTTCGTGTTAAGATTAGAAGTTATCGTCATGCTAAGTAGTCCGCCTCATGAAGTATTTGAGTCATATGTAAGTCAAACGTCTAACCTCTAGGTTAGAAATATTTCTGCCATGAATAAGAAGTTGACGAGGTTCGTTGAAAGTTAAGATTTGAAATCCTTAGTATTAATTAGTATCGGCGTT
Organism: Przewalskia tangutica; assembly: GCA_029844215.1. NCBI lineage: Eukaryota > Viridiplantae > Streptophyta > Magnoliopsida > Solanales > Solanaceae > Przewalskia > Przewalskia tangutica. The sequence goes on along the minus strand of CM056739.1, from coordinate 4,938,000 downwards.
CTCGGTTCTTTACTCACAATATACTTGGAGTTACGGTGATCAACTTTCCAAATCAAGGTATATGAGTCTAGTCTTCAAGGACACAAATCATTCACAATACGACATCGAGTAAAAGTTATGCGCATTTACCACGGATCACATGATCGCCGAAAAGACGTAATTTTGATATGACACCAACTAGTTTCACCCACGTGCTTCACCTATGTATCTCACCTTCGTGCTTCACTTTCATCTACGTGCTTCACCTATGTGTTTCATCTACGTGTTTCATCTACGTGTTTTACCCGCTAGCTTGAGAAAGTGGAGGCCATATAAGGCCATATTGATCTTTTCTTATAGATCAGCCCAAGGTCAACTCTCTATCCTCCCCAAGATTTCTAAGATTGATTTTCTCTTCAAGCTTCAAGGTAAGTCGATGCTAAGTTTAAGCTCGAGTTCTTCTTCCCATTAATCACGTGTTGCTTGTATTGATTCTTCTCCGATCAGTAGTTGTTCAAAGATTACTTTAAGGTGAAGTAAAGTAAGGAAATCACGATTTTGGCAGCCAAGGTAAGCTTTCTCATTTATGATCATCCATGAGCTCGTATGAGCGTTTAAATTATGTTTTTGGTAAGAACTCATCTGACCGTGATCAAGTTGTGGGTTCAAGTTATGTAAAGTGATTTAGGGATGATTTCTTACTCTATGGAGTTAGGGAAGCGGTTAGGTAGCTCGGGTAGGATTAGTTGTTGTTAAAAGAAAGTCAGTAAGGAGTACACCATTGAATTATAGCCTCGGGAGCTCATCGCACTTTGATTGCTTGATGATATTGTTGTTATAGCTGTAGTATATTGTTAGACTATGGTTATGTTGATATTAGCCCCGTCTTAAATAAGTTAGGCGTCTAATGAAAGGATTGACTTGTCGTAGTCATCCGAAGGATCCAATCAAGGTATGTAAGGCTATTTCTTCTTCGTCGCGACACTCCCCAATTTATCGTTTCCCATGTATGAGCTATAAAGTCTAAGAATTAGGAAAGCATGTCAATTTCATTTTATCGTTTCACGAGTCGAATAAGAGTGATGTCCTATACTTACGAATCGACACGTGCATTGTTCTACTCCTAGGATTGAATTTCCAGTTACCACTTATTTTGGGTTATAGATTTTTACTTAAGATGAATCATTCGGTGTAGTCATTTCAAGTCTTCCATGAGTGTAAGATCATTCAGGTGATATTGTGAAACGCTCACCATTAGCTTATTATCATTCCGATTGCGGATGAGTTTTCGGATCATATAGATTAATAGTAGAACCTTCGAGTTATCCGTCAACATGTTTTCATCCTTTATTTACGAGATTTAATTGAATGAAACATCGTGACTTGATGTTCACTGCCCCTTTCATATGATATTATTCTTATCGTGTCGAGGCTGAGTACAGAGGTGTTGCAAATATAGTAGCTGAGATTTGTTAGCTCAGAAACATACTGTTAGAACTTCGTGTCTTCGCGCGACATCTATCAGGTAATCGTGATAACATCTCACATCTATTTGTCTCATAATCCGGTTCAGCATCAGCGAACCAAGCACATTGAGATAGACCTACACTTTGTTCATGAGAAAGTTGTTCTAGGCCATGTCAGAGTGTTACATGTTCCATCATCCTATCAGTATGTAGCCATATTTACCAAATGACTTCCTGCATTGTTTCTTGACTCAGATCCGCCTCGTCCGCCTCCTCCCGCCCGATCGGGTGTGTAAACGTGTAAATATAGGAAACAATATATTCTCTACCCATAATTAGAATATTTTCATATATTGTGTAAATATAATTATGGTAAGACTAGGATTCCTCTTTTTTATAGGCTTAGAATTTCTATTGTATAAGGGATGAATATTGTACTCTACATATACCTTGATATTAATGAAAGACTCCCCAAGGGAAATTAATATAATCTTACATATATTTTATACTTTATTATATTGCATATACACCTTATACTTTATTATACATTATTATACCCTTGAACTCACGGTTCTAATAATATAATTAATATGAAGTGCCTTGGTGTATAAATGTATTAACTATACCTTCGTGTTAAGATTAGAAGTTATCGTCATGCTAAGTAGTCCGCCTCATGAAGTATTTGAGTCATATGTAAGTCAAACGTCTAACCTCTAGGTTAGAAATATTTGATTCTGAATAAGAAGTTGACGAGGTTCGTTGAAAGTTAAGATTTGAAATCCTTAGTATTAATTAGTATCGGCGTTCTCGGTTCTTTACTCACAATATACTTGGAGTTACTGGTGATCAACTTTCCAAATCAAGGTATATGAGTCTAGTCTTCAAGGACACAAATCATTCGTCAATACGACATCGAGTAAAGTTATGCGCAATTTACCACGGATCACGATCGGAAAAGACGTAATTTTGATATGACACCAACTAGTTTCACCCACGTGCTTCACCTATGTATCTCACCTTCGTGCTTCACTTTCATCTATGTGCTTCACCCATGTGTTTCATCTACGTGTTTCATCTACGTGCTTTACCCGCTAGCTTGAGAAAGGTGGAAGCCATATAAGGCCATATTGATCTTTTCTTATAGATCACCCAAGGTCAACTCTCTATCCTCCCAAGATTTCTAAGATTGATTTTCTCTTCTTCAATCTTAAAGGTGAGTTGATGCTAAATATAAGCTCGAGTTCTTCTTCTCCGTTAACCATGTGGTGCTTGTATTTATCCTTCTCCAATTATAGTTGCTCAAAGGTTACTTCAAGGTGAAGTAAAGTAAAGAAATCAAAGGATTTGGCGGCCAAGGTAAGATTTCTCGTCTATGATCATCCTTCAGCTCGTATGAGCATTAAATTATGTTTTTAGTAAGAACTCATAGGACGGTGATCGGAAGCTGTGAGTTCAAGTTATAATAGTTCGTAAAGTGATTTGGGGATGATTTCTTACTCTATGGAGTTAGGGAAGGGTTAGGTAGCTCGGGTAGGATTAGTTGTTGTTAAAAGAAAGTCAGTGTGGAGTACACCATCAATTATAGCCTCTGAGCTCATCGCACTTTGATTGCTTGATGATATTGTTGTTATAGCCGTAGTATATTGTTAGACTATGGTTATGTTGATATTAGCCCCGTCTTAAATAAGTTAGGCGTCTAATGAAAGGATTGACTTGTCGTAGTCATCCAAGGATCCAATCAGGTATGTAAGGCTATTTCTTCTTTCGTCACGCGACACTACCCCCAATTTATTGTTTCCCGTATGAGCTATAAAGTCTAAGAATTAGGAAAGCATGTCAATTTCATTTTATTGGTTTCACGAGTCGAATAAGAGTGATGTCCTATACTTACGAATCGACACTTCATGCATTGTTCTACTCCAGGATTGAATTTCCAGTTACCCTTATTTTGGGTTATAGATTTTTACTTAAGATGAATCTCGGTGTAGTCATTTCAAGTCTTCCATGAGTGTAAGATCATTCAGTGATATTGTGAAACGCTCACCATTAGCTTATTATTGTCTGATTGCGGATGAGTTTTCGATCATATAGATTAATAGTAACCTTCTCGAGTTATCCGTCAACATGTTTTTCATCCTTTATGAGATTTAATTGAATGAAACATCGTGACTTGATGTTCACCGTCCCTTTCATATGATATTATTCTTATCGTGTCGAGTACAGAGGTGTTGCAAATATAGTATGAGATTTGTTAGCTCGTAAACATACCGTTAGAACTTCGATGTCTCATACGACATCTATCAGGTAATCGTGATAACATCTCTCACATCTATTTGTCTCATAATCCGCTCAAGATCGTAACCAAGCACATCGAGATAGACCTACACTTTGTTCATGAGAAAGTTGTTTCAGGCCATGTCGAGTGTTACATGCTCCATCATCCTATCAAGATGTAGCCATATTTACCAAATGACTTCCTGCATACTGCTTGTTTGACTTCAGATCCGCCTCGCCTCCCGCCTCCCGCCCGATCGGGGGTGTGTAAACGTGTAAATATAGGAAACAATATATTCTCTACCCATAATTAGAATATTTTCATATATTGTGTAAATATAATTATGGTAAGACTAGGATTCCTCTTTTTTATAGGCTTAGAATTTCTATTGTATAAGGGATGAATATTGTACTCTACATATACCTTGATATTAATGAAAGACTCCCCAAGGGAAATTAATATAATCTTACATATATTTTATACTTTATTATACGTTGCATATACACCCTTATACTTTATTATACATTATTATACCCTTGAACTCATGGTTCTAATAATATAATTAATATGAAGTGCCTTGGTGTATAAATGTATTAACCTATACCTTCGTGTTAAGATTAGAAGTTATCGTCATGCTAAGTAGTCCGCCTCATGAAGTATTTGAGTCATATGTAAGTCAAACGTCTAACCTCTAGGTTAGAAATATTTCGGTTGCGAATAAGAAGTTGACGGAGGTTCGTTGAAAGTTAAGATTTGAAATCCTTAGTATTAATTAGTATCGGCGTTCTCGGTTCTTTACTCACAATATACTTGGAGTTACGGGGTGATCAACTTTCCAAATTGAAGGTATATGAGTCTAGTCTTCAGGACACAAATCATTCGTCAATACGACATCGAGTAGAAGTTATGCGCAATTTACCACGGATCGCGATCGAAAAGACAGAATTTTGATATGACACCAACTAGTTTCACCCATGTGCTTCACCTATGTATCTCACCTTCGTGCTTCACTTTCATCTATGTGCTTCACCTATGTGTTTCATCTACGTGTTTCATCTACGTGCTTTACCTGCTAGCTTGAGAAAGGTGGAGGCCATATAAGGCCATATTGATCTTTTTCTTATAGATCAGCCCAAGGTCAACTCTCTATCCTCCCCAAGATTTCTAAGATTGATTTTCTCTTCTTCAAGCTTCAAGGTAAGTCGATGCTAAGTTTAAGCTCGAGTTCTTCTTCCCCATTAATCACGTGTTGCTTGTATTGATTCTTCTCCGATTGTAGTTGTTCAAAGATTACTTTAAGGTGAAGTAAAGTAAGGAAATCACAGTATTTTGGCAGCCAAGGTAAGCTTTCTCATTTATGATCATCCGCGAGCTCGTATGAGCGTTTAAATTATGTTTTTGGTAAGAACTCATCGGACCGTGATCAGAAGTTGTGGGTTCAAGTTATGTAAAGTGATTTAGGGGATGATTTCTTACTCTATGGAGTTAGGGAAGGGTTAGGTAGCTCGGGTAGGATTAGTTGTTGTTAAAAGAAAGTCGGGTGTGGAGTACACCATTGAATTATAGCCTCGGGAGCTCATCGCACTTTGATTGCTTGATGATATTGTTGTTATAGCTGTAGTATATTGTTAGACTATGGTTATGTTGATATTAGCCCCGTCTTAAATAAGTTAGGCGTCTAATGAAAGGATTGACTTGTCGTAGTCATCCGAAGGATCCAATCAAGGTATGTAAGGCTATTTCTTCTTTCGTCGCTGCGACACGGCCCCCAATTTATTGTTTCCCATGTATGAGCTATAAAGTCTAAGAATTAGGAAAGCATGTCAATTTCATTTTATTGGTTTCATGAGTCGAATAAGAGTGATGTCCTATACTTACGAATCGACACTTCATGCAGTTGTTCTACTCCTAGGATTGAATTTCCAGATTACCCTTATTTTGGGTTATAGATTTTTACTTAAGATGAATCAGTTCGGTGTAGTCATTTCAAGTCTTCCATGAGTGTAAGATCATTCAGGTGATATTGTGAAACGTTCACCATTAGCTTATTATTGTCCTGATTGCGGATGAGTTTTCAGATCATATAGATTAATAGTAGAACCTTCTTGAGTTATCCGTCAACATGTTTTTCATCCTTTATGAGATTTAATTGAATGAAACATCGTGACTTGATGTTCACCTGTCCCTTTCATATGATATTATTCTTATCGTATCGAGCTTTCACATGGTCTTGTAGAACTCCTCGTCTAGTTGAGAATGTCAAGTTCTTTACCGGAGAAACTCAGATGTTAAATGTATATCAACTGAATCATTTTCACAAGTTAAAGATTTCATCAGATCACGTGTAACACTTTCATAAGCTAATGAACAAACAAAGATCCCAAAAATGCTTATTATATATATATAAGTATACACATGTTACATGCCCTACGGAATGTCCGGTGAAAACATTGCTCATTTGTATATTTATATATTGCATGCCCTATGGACTGTCCGATGAAAACATTGCTCATTTATATGTTGCATGCAGCATGCCTTATGGACGGTCCGGTGAAACACACAGGTAGGGTACAAAAATCGGCCCGATCGAATGGATCGACCAACCGAATCGAAATTATCGGTCCTGGCTTTCTGGCCTTTGAAATTTAAGTTTGCTGGTCCGTCCGTCCGACCGATTTTTAATTTTATTTTATAATATATATAATCCTAATTTTTATACTAATACTAACCCCCTGCACTCCCGACTTCCCATCTCCCGACCCCCTCTCTCTCCCTCATTTCTAAATTCTAAATCCCTAAATACCATTCCCAATCTCGTGAGTTACTCATCAAGACTACTCGCTGCCGACGACTCCAAGTCGCCACTACTCACTAGTCACTCATCGCCCACTGTCCGTCAACGCCGCTCTCAATCTCAATCCCGCCTCTCAACTGCCATTGCCGCTTCTCACTTCTCTCAATCGAGTTCCGGACTCACCCACTCAACTCGAGACTCCATAGTCGAGCCGCCTCAGTCGCCTCTCTCACTCTCAGTCTCTCAATCTATCGACAAGGTATAGTTCATTAGTTTGTCATTTGAAGTTGTGCAACAAAAATTTGTATTCATTTGTATTTTTAAATGATATTAAATGTTTGTATTCACATGCAGATGATGTCTAGTACCTCTGAATCTAATATCCAATCCAAAAGGAAAAGAGACGATGAAATGACTCGTCGACTCACACGATCGCATGCAGATTTTTGGCAGCGGGTGTCCCGACTCGAGTTTGTATTGCCTTCTCAAACACCAACAAATACACTTTACACAGAGACAACTCAGACAAGTATTATGCCAATGGAGGAACGACAATATATTACTTGCAACAAATAAAGGGTTGAATATTGGAAGGAATACAAGCTTTATTTGACTAATGGCGAGGACAAGCGTCGAGCTGAATGTAAGTATTGCCATAAAACTTTTGTGTGTGACTCTGCTATTAATGGTAACAAAAATGTGAAAAATCATGCAACTCAATGCCTACTAAACCCGGAGAATGTGATTAAACAAAATCAAAGTAAATTGACTTTGGAGGCTGTTGCGGATAAAAAAAAGAGAAGGAAAGTTGAGAAATTGGGTTTTAAATGTAAATGAATTTAGGGAAGTGTTGTGCTATATGGTGATAGTTGACGAACTTCCTTTTCATTGTGTTGAAAAACCCGATTTTAAGCATTTCATATCTGTTGCTTGCCCTGAGTTTATAGTACCCTCCCGTATGACTGTGGTGCGTGATTGCTTTCAACTTTATTTGAAGGAAAAAGTAAAGTTGAAAGAATTTCTCACATTTTCATGCCAACGAGTCTGTGTGACAACTGATTCATGGACATCTAATCAAAGAATCAACTATATGTGCCTTACCGCTCATTTTATAGACAATGATTGGAATTCGCGAAAACGAATTCTAAACTTTTGTCCAATTACAAGTCATAGGGGTGAGTCAATTGCAAAAGTTATAGAATCTTGTTTAGAGAGTTGGGATTTACATATGAAACTTTTTACCGTGACGGTTGATAATGCCTCTTCAAATGATGTTGCTTGTAGTCACTTGATGAGAATAGTTCAAAGCAATGGTAGTGCAATAAGTAAGGGAAAGTATTTGCATATGAGATGTGTCGCTCATATTGTTAATCTTATTGTTTGGGATGGTTTGAAAATAAAAGATTCTCTTAAAGCAATTGAAAGAATTCGAGCTATTGTGAAATTTGTGAGGACTTCTCCTGTTAGGCTTCTTAAATTTAAAGAAATTGCAACAATCTTGAAAATAGAGAGCAAATTTTTGTTGTCACTTGATGTGTCTGATGCGCGAAAAGATGCACACACTTTAACGCAAGTGCACGTTATCGTGACAAGTAATATAGTCTTGGTAAGACCGAATATCGTCCACAAGGATTAGGGTTCAAGTACCAACTATCTATCTTTTGGTATCTATTTGGCAATCGATATTTGATTTTGTTGTTTATAACTAAGAATTATAAAGACTAATTTAACTAATGTGTTTACTTCAGTTGTGATGGGAATAGGGCTTCCATGTCTCCTCAACTATCCGCTTATGTTATTTATTAATGCAATGAATTATGGCTTTCTTCTCTCGGAGCTAGCAGGTTTACGAAATCGTTTTATATTCCCGTTAAAGATATATAAACACTCAACCCCAGTATTGCTCTTTTCTACCTTTCGGTGATAAGGATAACTCTATAGGAGGATTAAGAACAAAAACCTAGTTAACCGTCACGCACCATGCGTAAAATTAGGGTTGTTAAGCCTCTCATTAACGCTACATAAATAATTGAGGTATTTTCATCCCCAATCCAAAATATGTCTACCCAACTTACAACATATTCACAACCTCCTCCTTTCGAAGTTTGATTAGAAATCATATAAATAATGATAATTAGTGATCAATTAATTACCAAGCATTCAAAGCAATTATTGGATAAATCTCAACAAGAAGAAGAATAACCATAACATGCATCAATTTATAACATAAATTTCTAGTGAATCAACATGGAAAGCCCTATAAAAGAATTAGTTCCTAGTCATTGACATGACAAGAACTAATTCAAGGTTCATCATACAAAACTGAAATAAAAGTAAAGAAAAAGGAAAGAAATTACTAGACTATGGTCTCCAATCTTCAAAGCAAGAATCATTGTGTTGTGCAAGAAAGGGAACCCTTTAGAACTGCCTAGGGTTCTCCTTTTATAGGCTGAAAACCGCCTCAAACTTTTCTTTCAGGCCCGCCTAATTTCGTCTAAAACTCGATTTTTCGCGCTGCGCCGCGGAACTTCGCAGATTGGGTGATTTGGCGCCGCGCCGATCTCGCTGCTGTCGCAGCCGCGCGCTGGAACCTCTGCAGCCTCTCTGATGATTAGCGTCGCGCTCGCTTCGACTACGGGAGGCGCCGCGCACGACTGCCGCTGCTCGCCACTTTCTCTGCTTTTAAGCTCTGGAACCTCCTCTTTTGCCCTCTTTTAGCTCATTTTCCGTCATTTGGTCATTTTAACCACTTTGACTCAAAAGAAAGAAAAACTATCCTAATACGACACTTATTTGTACAAAAAGGGACAAAAGATTAACTAAAAATGACTCGAAAAGTGTATATAAAATACACCGATCAAATACCCCCAAACTTAACATTTGCTCGCCCTCGAGCAAAGATAGAAAGAAAGAAATAGAAGACTCAAAGAAGATGAAAAATAAAAGACTCACTGACATTGATCACTTTTGCTGCATTGATGTTATCTAGAAAAACATGAAGGTTAGCAGAATAATATGCAGGAACATATAGCATGAAATTTTTAGCACACTAAACACATTAAGCTAGATATTTCGCAAACTCATTTTTGTCGTGCTTAATGGAAGTCAACATACTGAATCATGCTTGTAAACTAGAAAAATCCTATGGCATGTTTACTTGATATTCTCCACTAATCCTGGATATGCATAAAAGAGATCTTCAGGACTTTAAGGATTGTAATGTAGGATTAGGTATAGGTAGGTAAAAATAAGCATTTAGGCTCATTTTTGTGTACCATAAGCTCTTTAGCTTTTCCAATTTTTCCCTTTTCTTCACTTCAAATCTATCTTTCCCCTCTTTTGTTTTGGGAGAGTGAAGTGTACAATAATGACAAGCACCCCCAAACTTAGGCTTTTGCCTATTTCTTATTACTTTTATTGGGGTGCATCAAAGTTGTTCACTCTTTTTGTCTCTTTTTTAACACAATTTATTTCACTATTTCACATTTTTACTTATGACACAATTTGTGGGAATATAGGGTGTCAAAGAAGAAGTTTCAATTTTTAGGCTCAATGGGGCTGACTAGGGATACTTTTAAAGTCCGGGATAGAAAAGAGTGGTAAGAATTGGCTATCAAAGAAATGTCTGAGTCATCTCCCTAACATGCATATCCTAACTATTTCGCCTCAAATAGCAAGCAATCATAACACATAAGTATTCATCATTTAGCATGCACAATTCAAGCAAGAAACTCCAAATAGACAGATTTTGTGAGTTTTTGGCATATCTAACCTAGGTGTTTAGATAGTTGCTTCAATTCCATTACATTATTCCACCTTACTTCACTAGGTGTTTCTAGTAACTACAGCATACATGATCTTTGACAGGCAACTATGACTCAAAAGAAAAAAAAAGTGTGACTCAAATTATACACAAAACAATAAAAAATACTCAAACATACTATAACAAGACACAAATAAAACACCCCCCCAAACTTAAATCACATATTGTCCCCAATGTGTGTAGACTCAAAGACAATAAAAGAAATAAGACACTTATAGACTTGGCTAAAATGGTGGTGGTGGCGGTGGCATGGGATAGTGCATGGACCACTGGTTGAACAAGAGCTCATCTCGTTAATTTGTCTTGCTTTCACGCCTTGTATCACTGTGTCCAAACTCTGCATCATCCTCATATGATTTTGGAGTAACTGCTCCATCATGGGCACTGAAGGTTCTCGCTTCGTGGTTGGTCAGCTAGGTCTGCCGCATATCGAGCCCCTATTTCGTGCTCATCTTCGCTCATCGCGCCTCACGCTGCTGGTGGTTGTACTCTTCTTCTTGTTGCTGGGGGGCTTGGGTCTGGGAAAGAGTGCACTATCCCATATGTCACAGGCAGTTGGTTTCTCTCATTAGTATCAGTGGGTAGGACTGGGACCCCATTCATGTGACATAAACTGGTGATAAGTGAGCCATGTCCCAATCCACCTGTTGTCACCAACCTGCTGATTTCTTCAATGCTCTGCACTATCTCTTTCCCCACATCAATTGTTTTCCCCGTCATGATCTCATATATCAATTTGATTCTATCTTCTGGCACTCTGGTGAAGTGCGTGGATGGGATCAGACGGGCACTGATGAAATATAGCCAACCTCGTCGCTTTGTTGAACCGCACCGCCACCCTTCGACCCATTTCGCAATATCAAATGCACTTCGGGGTAGCTCATCGTATTCGCAACGGCCCCGATTGATCTTTGGTGGTGCTTCGACCACGGTCCGTAAGCTTTGGCCGCCACCTTTTCTTCAACATCCGATGACTTTAGAGATATATTTATCACTTCGCCATTCTGCATATATTTTCCCCTTACAAAGCATTCATTGTCCACCCTCTCCGGAAAGTTAGCATAGAATTCACGCACCATTGTTGTGTTCATAGGTGTTATCTTGTCCGGGTTTACAAATCTCCTCCACCCCATCATCTCAATCATTGCCCGAATGGGCTCATAGGCATCCTCATCCCCAAGCGACTCCCTCTGATAGTCCATTCCCCTTTCAGGGATTAAGGGCCTAGTACTAAGATTTTTGTATCTTTGGAAGGCTTGGTAGCTCACAAACCTAGTATCATCGTGACACAATGAGGTGGATGTGGAGGCTCTTCTATTTCTGGAAGACATGGTTAAAACACTTTCTGCAGCTTACAACTTAGTAGCACAAATGTTCCCCAACACAATCAACAATTAGCAGCTAAAACACTAATACCCCCAAACTTCAACTCTACTACCCAATACCCACACCCTCCTTGTCTACTCCTTCTTTACACTTCACAACCAATTTTTCAGCACCCCAACTACTTCACAATGCAACACTTCTCCAAACTACTACCTTCTTTAACTACTGAAAGCTTTCAAGAAAAGATGAAGATTACCTTTTTATGGTGTTCTTCAAGGTGTTCTTGTTCCTAATGGTGATTTGAGGCAATGGAATGGAGTTTTGTTGGTTGAGATAGCTAAGGTTTTTAGAAATTTAAGAGTTTTGGTTGTGGTTGGGTTTGATTTGTGGAGGATTTGTGGGTAAATTGTGGATTTTCGTGGGTTTGGAGGGGGTTAGGTTTTGTTTTGAAATCGGGGAAAATCGATTTAGCGTCTTTTAATTTATGGATTTCCGCCGAGGTTCGCTAGCCGCGCGCCCAATGTTCTGCAGACTTCTGAATTTCGCGCCGCATTGGCCGCGCTAGACTTGGCAATTTTTCGGCTTGCCGCTACCGCCTCATACGCGCTTAAACTTCAGCGCTTTTCGATTCTTTTCGCGCCGCTCGCTTCGGGCGCAAGACTTACTCGCTTTTTCTCGAAATCCTCGCTGCTCTCGCCTTTTCGCCCTTCAATTTATTGGTCTGTACCTGTCAATCACAGCACAAACACTACCTCCGTGAGACCGTTCTTAATAAAACTATTATATTAAAGCAAAATAAATCAAAATACCTTGGTTGCCTCCCAAGTAGCTGTCTTTAACGCCTTTTTTCTGACGCAGTTTCTTAATTCATTAAACGCGTGGATCAACCCCACAACTAATCCATTTTCTCCACATTTTTCGCTTTCTTTTTCTTCTCCTCTTAGCATTATCGTTAAGAGGAAGTTCGTGAACACATACTGCGTTTGTGGAGGTTTGGCAAACCATGCCCGCTTTCGTGGCTCATCTCCTTTGGTTGACTTATCTTGGCTCACGGGGTTTGATGGTGCCGATTGCAAAGCACTCGCTCATGGTGGCTCGATGACGTGTTTAAATACTTTAAACACCATTTCTTCCTTCTCCACCCTTAATGTCGCCTCTCATCTTTCTACATCGATCAAAGCTCTCCCTCGCCGCTAGGAATGGTCTCCCAATATGATAGGGATTTCGCATCTTCTTCCATGTCAAGAATGAGAAAGTCCGCAGGAAAGAAGAATTTTCCTACTTTGACAATCACGCCTTCAATCTTCCTCGATGAACCATCGCCCCATCGCCACCGCAGCTCACCGTTGGTTTAGCATCACCCAACTCCAATCGTTTAAATACCGAGCGGCATCGATTTATACTTTCCCCTAAATCACACAGAGCCCTGTTGCATGTCACCCTGCCCACTGTGCAAGGTAGTGTAAAGCTCCCTGGGTCTTTTAGTTTTGGTGGCAATTTATTCTGCAAGATAGCACTACACTCCTCCGCTGCTATTATTTCGCACTCGCCGCTTTCTTCTTCTTCCCTAAGATCTCCTTTATGAACTTGAAATAGGAGGGCATCTGCTCCAAAGCCTCTATAAAAGGTATGTTGATATGCAGCTTCCTGAATGTCTCCAAAAATTTGGAGAATTGTTTGTCGACCGCCTTTCGCTGTAATCTCTAGGGGAATGGGATCTTCTCTGTATACTCCTTCTCTGGAGTTTTCTCTACTACTGGGCGAGATTCAACCACCTTCTCGTTTTCTATCTCTGCCCTTTGCTCCACTACTGGCTGAGGTGATTGTTGCTCCAACTGTTTGCCGCTTCTCAATTGTACTGCCTCGCATTGCTCCCTTGGATTCACCTCTGTTGCTTGGCAACGTACTCGCGTCTCGCTTGCTTGCTTTGCTAGCTGACCCACCTGTGTTTTCAAATTCCTGAACGAGGATCTAGCTTCTGTCACGAACTGGGTCTGAGCGTTGGTGAGTGCCAACAAAGATGCTCTCACTGTCGCTTTTCTTCTTGAACCGGTGCATTGATCGTTGACTAGTGGGCCCGAGTAGCGGTCACGACTCTGGTTCTGCTGGTTCGCATCGCCCCTATATTGATTTTGCTGCCCCTGGTCTCCTCTCCATGAGAAATTTGGGTGATTCCTCCACCCTGGATTATATGTGTTGGAGTAGGGGTTGTTCGTGGCCTCGATAATTACCCACTACCGACACTCGCCGCTTCCATTGGTATATTATTAGGATCACCAAGGACACCTATCGAATGTATGGCCACCACATATCTCACAGCCTTTTAGGCGTCTCAGATCGTGATTCATCGACATCAGATGTTGCCGCAATCGTTCGCCAAAAGGGCCACTGGGCATTCAAGGCAAGAATGGCATCTATTTCGGACCCCACCGTTTCTCCTCCCACTCGCTCTCTCTTCCGTGACATGGTTGTTGGTGGTCATATCTTCTAATAACTCGTGGCGTCGCGGTTGTTTTCCTGAATGCCCACTTTCTGCCGCATCTATAATGGTTCCGTTGTACCGCCACCGTTATAGAAGATGTGGACCAAGTTCCATAACTCAATACAACGTGTGGCACTTTCTCTCAGAATCTTTGAACCTTTCCCAAGCTTCATATAAGGACTCTCCATCTGCTTGGTAGAAGTTATTCAACTCCCCTCTCAATTTTGTTGTTTTGCATGGGGGAAAGAATTTGGCCAAAAATTTCTGTGTCAGCTCTTGCCATGTAAAAATCGAATCGGCTGGCAGAGAATTCAACCATACTTTCGCTCTATCCCTGAGTGAGAAGGGAAAGAGCCTCAACTGACAAGATCATCGTGAATAATCGTTATATCTGAAAGTTGCACATAGCTCTAAGAAATTAGCTATGTGCATATGTGGATCCTCCGATGGCAGTCCTCCAAATTGCACTGTGTGCTGTACCATGCTCAGAATCGCCGGTTTTATCTCAAAGTTGTTTGCTCATATGGCAGGGAGCCTAATACATGTATGTGCTCCATTCACCCTCGGCAGCACATAGTCTCCCGGGCTTCTTTCTGCCTGGACTTGAACTCTTTCCTCGACATCCATAGGTACTTGCCGAGGCATTCCTGGATTGGGCTGATTTTCACCTAACCCTTCTCTCATCATGTTGTTGTTTTGAACACCGTCCATCTCTATCAAGGTTGCAATCCGCTGATTCTTTCTGTTATGTTTACAGGTTTTCTCAATCTCTGGATTGAAGGGAACAAGAGTGTCTGCCCCTCTTCTCCTTCGCATAAACTGATTTCCTGAAATGGATAAAAAACAGACAACAAATCAAGGCACCCTGATTTCTTTCCGAAAAATAAAAACGTAAAAAAAATAAAAAACAAAAATAAAAAACCAAATTAGAAATTAAAAATAGACAAATTTGATATTGAACTATGCCTAATCCCCGGCAACGGCGTCAAAAACTTGATGCGCGAAAAGATGCACACACTTTAACGCAAGTGCACGTTATCGTGACAAGTAATATAGTCTTGGTAAGACCGAATATCGTCCACAAGGATTAGGGTTCAAGTACCAACTATCTATCTTTTGGTATCTATTTGGCAATCGATATTTGATTTTGTTGTTTATAACTAAGAATTATAAAGACTAATTTAACTAATGTGTCTACTTCAGTTGTGATGGGAATAGGGCTTCCATGTCTCCTCAACTATCCGCTTATGTTATTTATTAATGCAATGAATTATGACTTTCTTCTCTCGGAGCTAGCAAGTTTACGAAATCGTTTTATATTCCCGTTAAGGATATATAAACACTCAACCCAGATTGCTCTTTTCTACCTTTCGGTGATAAGGATAACTCTATAGGAGGATTAAGAACAAAACCTAGTTAACCGTCACGCACTACGCGTAAAATTAGGGTTGTTAAGCCTCTCATTAACGCTTACATAAATAATTGAGGTATTTTCATCCCCAATCCAAAATATGTCTACCCAACTTACAAGATATTCACAACCTCCTCCTTTCAAGTTTGATTAGAAATCATATAAATAATGATAATTAGTGATCAATTAATTACCAAGCATTCAAAGCAATTATTGGATAAATCTCAAGAAGAAGAATAATCATATCACGTCAATTTATAACATAAGTTTCTAGTGAATCAACATGGAAAGCCCTATAAAAGAATTAGTTCCTAGCCATCGATAATGACAAGATCTAATTCAAGGTTCATCATACAAAATCGAAATAAAAGAAAAGAAAAAGGAAAGAAATTACTAGACTATGGTCTCCAATCTTCAAAGCAAGAATCCTTGTGTTGTAAGAAAGGGAACCCTTTAGAATCGCCTAGGGTTCTCCTTTTATAGGCTGAAAACCACCTCAAACTTTTCCTTCAGGCCTGGCCCAGAATTTCGTCTAAAAACATGATTTTCCCGGGTCGGCGCCGTGGCCGCGGCGCGGAACTCGCAGATTGGTGATTTGGCGCCGCGCCCGATCTTCGCTGTCGCATGGGTAGCGCGCTGGAACCTCTGCAGCCTCTCTGATGATTAGGCGCCGCCTCGCTTCCGATCGCAGGAGGCCGCGGCACGACTGCTTCGCCTCGTTCGTCACTTTCTTTGCTTTTAAGCTCTGGAACCTCCTCTTTTGCCCTCTTTTAGCTCCTTTTCCGCCATTTGGCCATTTTAACCACTTGACTCAAAAGAAAGAAAAACTATCATAATACGACACTTATTTGTACAAAAAGGGACAAAAGATTAACTAAAAATGACTCGAAAAGTGTATATAAAATACACCGATCAGTGTCCACTTGTTGGAACTCAACTTATACTATGTTGATGACAACTATAAAATTTGAGTGAGTTTTTGGTATGTTTGAACTTCATAAAGAACAAGATCTTAAAGAGCCCAATAATATAGGGCCTCCTAATGAGAATGATTGGTTGTTGGCCAAGAGGCTTGTTATCTTTCTAGAAAAGTTTTATATTTTAACTAATAATGTTTGTGCTTCTTTGAGTGTCACATGCAATAGTGCATTGTTTGATATTGGTACAGCTCTTGGAACATTAAAAGATCTAGAAAGTACTTGTGATGTAGAATTGTGTGCAATGGCTGGTAAGATGAAATAAAAGTTTGATAAGTATTGGGGTAGTTTAGAAAAGTTTAACATGTTGATTTATGTGGCTGTCATTCTTGATCCTTCGATGAAAAATGTTGATTTACAATTGACTCTACATGAGATGTATGGGGAAGTGAAGGATGATAGTTTGCTTGAGAATGTTCAACAAGTCCTAAATGATTTGTTTAATGAATATAAGGCTATGTATTTCCCTACTGTTGCTTTGAGTGGGACAAGTGATGTATCTAAATCAAGTGACATGAGATTAGATCTCAAGACTAAAGTTAGGAAGCTCAAATCTTCGTTAGAAGCAAAGGGTAAATATAGTACGAGGCCGGAGCTTGATCGATATTTGAATGAAGAGGCGGATGAAGAAGATATTGAAATCTTAACTTGGTGGAAGCTCAATTCACTAAGATTTCCCGTTGTTTCACGCATGGCTCGTGATATATTAGTTATTCCAGTATCTACGGTTGCTTCTGAGGCTGCATTTATGTCACGACCCGACCCCGGATCCGTGACCGGTGCCTTAACCCGGGCACCCTTGTGACACAACATCAGAGAAAACCAGCGGAATATAAACTCACAATAAACAACTATAATGATATAAAATAGTCTAGCCCAAAATGGCTACCCCAAAAGTACATAAACCGAACGATACATCCTTAAACAAACCAAGTTATGACAAGACTACGTGCCTCTAGAAGAGTAACACTATGACGGACAGGGCCGTCATGCCCCGAATGTACAAAACATCAACAACACTGGGGAACCATACCAAAAGTCGAGCCTCCAAGAAATGGAGCTCACGACACTGAGTAAAAGATCCTAAGAATGAGGATCTACCACCGCTTCCTTACTCGCGATTTAACGCAGCCCCAGGCGGGTCGATGACACAATATACCAAGTATGTAAAATCGAAAATCCGTAGTAATATCATAAGTCTAAAATACACTGAAGTTATAGATAAAAATCAAATTATGTTGCAATGTGCCTTACTAACAATGAGAGTAACAAGTATAAGTATAATACTGCATAAAAATAGGAGGCTCGTGATCAAAACAGGATCTCTCGCCCGTAGTATCATTAAGCAATCCTACTCCCGGATCGCTTTCACCCGCATGGATCATGTGGATCCGCGTAAGGCCATCCGCCGCGTGGGACTATTTCACCCGCACGGACTATTTCACCCGCATGGATCTTGTGGACCAGTGAGACTATTTCACCCGCATGGGACTATTTCACCCGCGTGGACCCTGGGCACGCATGAGTACAAGCGCCGACTCGCTTCACGGGTAGCAAATCCATGGAATACGCAGAATAACAATGATAATACATAAATCAAAGACAACCGGCTAAGTATACATAACATAAGCGCTACCGGCTTATCATAACATAAACAAGATAAGAAATCTTCTAACTTCTTATGAACATTATTAATATAAATCCTCTCATTTTAGCTCATTAAGGCACTACATGTCTTTTTAAGAGAAATTCGGGAATTTAACCCAAGTATCACATACCGTAAACCTTTTTCGAAATGACTCCTTTTTATATAAAACTTCCAAGATACTAATACTCATAGTATCATGTCACAACCACTTTCAAGACAAGTCACAATTTTTCCATTTAGAAAATATCCCAAGCTAAATCAAGTGACTTCATTTCCTTTAAAACCTTAGGTCATTAATGCCTTCAAAACAATTTACCTTCCACAAATTCAACTCATTTTCCCCTTGCTTATTTTATGTAAAGTAAACCCTTCTTTATTTACCTTTTTCCCAAACTAATATAACCAACTTCCCATAAAGCCGTTATATTAACATTTTACGTTAGTCAAACACATTTCTATGTCGAGGACTTATACCTTTAAAACGAAACAAGTATCATATACTTCAAAACAAGTGAAGATTATCAAATCTCAGACGATACCGTACTACATAGATACAACTACTCATGCTCAAAAGATAGGAAAGCTCTACATACCTCTTCGGTCAATCCACTTGTTAATTCCAACTATCGCACGTAATACGTCAACCTATAATGACCATAATACGTTTATTAACTTCTAGTTTCAAAGTAGAATATTTCCAAGTTCAAGGTTACTAATTCCTATGGAAAATTGGCGCATTTCCTTTATTTCTACTCACTTGCCACCTTTTCAAAGGCCGATTTTTAACACTCAAACGCCACATTTAAGGCCCAACATCCAAACTAACACAAAGGGGATTACACACCTAAACTTGGGTGTGTAAAATTCTGCCCATAAGTTATAACAATTAATCTTAACAAGTTTAAGGTAATTTTTAGGCTACAATATGCTCACATAACCTCTTTAGCCAAATCCTTCATACCCAAACCACATTTCTTGCATTTGATGACTCTAAGAGCATTATTTACTATCACAAATTCTTTCTTCTTAACATGCAACACTAAAAACTAATTATAAAGGAAGAATCATTACCTTAGAGCTTTAGCCAAATTTTCCAACAACTTGCTAGCTTCCTTTCCAAGAACACCACCACAACAACCTTCACAAGCTAGCCAAGCTTCCTTCTTGCCTTTTCTTTCAGATTTTTCCTAAGGCTATAATATCTCTTGGAATTTTAGAGAGAATGAGGAGCTTGAAATTTTTAAGAGAGAAGGAAGAGTTTTTGTCTAAGAGAGATGAAAGATGACCAAGTCTTCAAGACTTGGTCAATATAACGATGCAAATCGGATGGGGACACTTGTCACCCTCCCATGGCCTTTTTAAAAGAAAAGATCAAATTTGCCTAAGTTTTTCCGCCAGATTTCGTGACGGCGCTGCCATAGCGGCGCTGGCCGCAACTCGGACTTTGAACTTCCGGCCATGACCGATTCCCGGCGCACTCAATTTCGCCATGTTACGCCGCTCCGGCCATGGCCGAGGCCTCGACCAAATTTTTCGATTTGAGTCCTAACTTTTTCGTGACGGCCCATACGCACTACCAACCACTGGTATAACAATTTAGTACCGGAGGACGAACACTTGATCAGTTCAGGAGTTCTTTGACACCTAAGGTAATACATTTTCTTTTGTATTTTTTGTAAAGCAAGTTTAATTTTTATTATATTAATTGGTAAGTTCTGTGTCTTAACTTTTATTTTATGTTAAAGATGGTGCAAGGACTCATTTGTGGTCAAGATTGGCTTCGTGCAACTTTGACTAAGAAATCCAAACTAATTAATGTGGAAGAATCATTAGAAGAGTTGCAAGATTTGGAGAATGGTATGATATATTGATATGAATATGATGATATATCATTGCAAGCATTAGAAGAGTTACAATTCTTATTACTAACTTTATTATTTTCTTTCATACAGATTTTCAAAAGTGTGGAATTGATGAATCTACCATCTGTGTTTGATGGTTCGAGTGTTTGTATATGTATAATGTATGTCATTCTCTTCCCTACTGTTGTTTACTTGTTTTTAGTTTTGGCATTTTCAAGAATAAATTGTGTGGACTATGCCTATTGCCTAATGTGGACACCGACAGGCGGATGCGAGCGGTGAGGCGACACCGTCCGTGGACTATGGATCAGCGGCAAGGAAACGGCGAACGCATATCGCAGTCGCAGAAGCGCCAAGCACCATCGCCGCACGACTACACTGCGCCGCATCTGCACTCCGATTGGCTTTTTAGTTATTAATTAAAGCTTACTTTGTGTAATAATAATAAATCATGTAAAAATTTATTGCAATTTGGATTTGGGGTGTGGATCAGGAGTGTGCGATGGATGGGACACTATGGATGGAGTACTGGAGTGGAATTGGATTTATTGCAATTTGGATTTTGGATTAATTGCATTTTGGATTTCTGCAAATTTTGATTCGGTCCATTCGGTCCAAATGACCGGACCGGACCGAACCTGGACCGGACCGAAGTTCGTCCGTCTTCGTCCGAACAACTGATCGGTATTCGGTCCTCGGTCCGGTCCGGTTCGATCCGGTCCGGTTTTAACCTTTTGTGCACCCTACACACAGGTGCACAATAGAGGTTGACTATAGACAGACTGATGATACGCATAGTTCAACACATGTAAAGGTAAGCCCTATGGATGGTCTGGTGAAACGCATATCTGCCACCCTTTTTGTCTTTCATTTGTGCATATTGCTACATTTATATTATATATTGTATCCCACACATGACCTATATGGCTCACTTGTTAAAAAAGGTAAGGAATGAATCCAATGTATACGGTCCCAAATGCTACAGTGAACGATCTCAAACTGTTGCTATATATAGTAACTCAAAAGCATTATTAGTAAGATTCAAAAAAAGTTCTGAATGACTAAAGTATAATAAGACTTAACATGTGATTCCATAGTCACGATCCAAACTGGAGGGTCGCGACGGGCACCCAAACCCTTACCTGTCGGGCACCACTAACCACACACTTCCCACTTAATCATATTTAAATACGGACTGAGCCGAGATAGATTATATAAAGTTTCAACCCAAAAGCCCCCACCTATATATTTATATACCAAGGCCGACAAGATCATACATGACAACTAACCACATGACATCTATCTACAAGCCTCTAAAGAGTGTAACATACCGCGATCAGACTGCAACTCTGAAATAAATAGAGTGCTCCAACACCAGCAACCTACTAGTGTGACTCGTCATCCTCTTAATATGAACATGCGGGCATTAAACGCAGCGTCCCCCAACACCAGGGACGTCAGTACGACTGATGTACTGAGTATGTCAAGCATAGGAAATAACAGAGATATATCATAATCTGAAACAAAACAACTGACCAGTAGCAATTGCCTCTGAGGGCCTAATAGATATGCCTAGATGGTATGCACAATACAGTATATATATATATATATATATATACATCAGCCTCATCGGGCCTCTTCCTTACCATAACAGTCTATGTGGGCAACATACCATATAATGGTTAATGAATGTATGCATGATGCAAATGCGGTATACATATATAGATTGGTCACACATGCATCTTCCTTCCCATAACCGCCTCTGTGGGCATCACATCATATCGGCCTCTTTTGTGATAGTCTGTACTAACTGCAGGTGGTGTGCGTATATAACATATTTTCCTTTTTCTCATTCCTCATACATAGATATAATGCATATAGTAGAGTATATAACTCCTTGGAGGTCCAGGGTAATATATGAATGCAGTGCAAATAAAAATGCAATTGACAATGCAACATTTCCAAATTACAAACAACAAGAGTGAAGAGACCACAAATCATCCTCTAAAATTTCAGTTTTCTTTACAAAGCATTTCTCTCGTGTTGAGTGTCTCTAAGCTTATTCTTAAAGTAATTTTTTTGTCTTTCGAGTCTTGTAGCAACGACTCAAGATGGTCAATATTTTATTCAACTTCCTTAAATTTAAATTGTATATCAAACTTCGCGATATCTCTATCAATCGGAAGCTTTCTAAACCATGTCTACACCGTTTTATCAACGGGAATTATATATTCCCACCGGAAATATTTGCATTCACCATTTACCTATAAAAATAACAAATAAAAATGCAGTTTTTGAAATTAAAACATGTAGACAATATGATAAAGATTGTATAAAAAGTTGTAAAAAAATAATTTTGGGGCACTTTACAATGCCAAAAACGGCGACCAATGTTATTAGGGATCCTGGATGTCTTGAGCGTAATATTGACCGCACAAATAAACGTTGGGTTCTATAAAAAATATTGAGATTTTCAATTCTTGAGACAAGACTAATCTTTCGCCAAAATATGAAAAGAGTGTGAAAATGGAGTTTCTTTAGCGCAATAATTTAAAACAATAGGGTCGTCTTTGGGCATGTCGGATGTCTTCACAAGACAGGCACCAAAAATGAAAAATTTAGGCCTTTTTCATTTTTATTAAGTAGATTAATCGAATTCATCAGAAAGACCATAATTCATATGCCTTAAATTTCAATCAAAGAAAGTGATTCATTTCCAGCAAGACGCATGCGAGACCAAAATTCAAATTATTGATATCGTATATTTACTTATATTAAAGACTCACTTTTACGAATTAGAACAAGCCTCAAAATGTGTGAGACGACACTTCCTAAGCAAATGAGAATATACTTTCAGAACATTGAAGCGAAAGGAAATAATAATGACAATATCACCCATGAATTTCAACCATGAAATTGGAAAATCTGAAGAGAATCTAGAATTACACTGTGTGCGCTTTTGTTGGAATAAAAGCCACTGGTTTCAGCATAAGTGAACACGTACGTCAAAGGTCTTTTACTATTTTGCCCATACATGAAGCTAGTTAGATAGAAGATAAGGTAACGTTAACAGTGCTGAAAGAAAGAATGGCGACCACCATTTCCAATAGTGCATGTTCATCCTTGTTCAGTCTGCATTTTAACAGTTGGAGGAAATTAAGTTCAAGAATGTTAGAGTCTAATGTTTTGTGCAAACCAACAAGGCCCAATATTTCTGCAAATTATAAAGCTGAAAATGGAAAGAAGCTTTATCTTGGTATGGATTTTGGAACATCTGGAGCTCGGTATGCTCTTATTGACCATGAAGGGAATATTCATGCTCAAGGCAAGAGAGACTACCCCCTTCATATGGTAAGTTTGGATGGTTGTTAGGTATTATATTGTATTGTGTCGTTAGTTTAAATATAATATTTGTTTTTATCCGTTAAATCTTTGTATTATATTGTTAGTTTAAATACAATATTTGTTTTGATTGTTACTTTAATTTTATTGTTTCTATCGTTATATAACGACGAAAAGTTTTATAACGACCGTTTTGGTATTATCGCGTTGTTAGCTTATTTTTTTTCTCATTTTGTCTTTACTTATTATCCAATAATCATATTTTATTCTTTATCATACCTTTTTATGATAACTCTATATATTGTATTCTACTTTTCTTGTATGTTTATCCTTCAAACTGTTGATGTCTAACATTATGTAACGGAAACAATACAACATATCCAAACATTGTAATCATCAAAATAATACAGTACAATATAATACAACACAATATGATATAATATGATATATTATGAAACAATACGCAAAGTACTTGAGTAGTAGTTTATGGTAATGGGTGCAATTTTCCTAAAATGTTCAACTATATGTACATGGGTAGACCTAGTTGATAAGCAGAAGGCTCCCTTCAATCTTCTGCTTTCCGCAAGGATAGTTATGGGCGTCTCTGTTAACAAGTTGATTACTCCCTCTGTCCCAATTTATGTGGCGCTATTTTCTTTTTGGTATGTCCCAAAAAGAATGACATCTTTATTGAAATTAAACTAGATTTTGGGTTAAGCTTAATTATGGATTCATGATCCAACTAACCTTTTTGGACCATACCCAAAATTAAGCCCAAGTTCTAGAATTTCTCTAGAAACATCATCACCTCCTTAAGTGTTCTATAGAATTTTATTAGTTAATAATCTAGATATTATGGTAGAAAGCTCTAGAGATTAGGAGAAGGTTTGTAAGATATTTTGTAGTTTTAGAGCCTATAAATAGCTCCTTCCTCTCTCATTTATAATAAGCAGAAAAGTTGAACAAGTGAAATAAAAACAAGTTCAAAGAAAGAGTGTTCATCATAATTTCTCTCATCCTCTCTAAGAGTCTTTCAAGTATTTTCTAAGTGTTCTTCCATATTGTTCTTCATACTTAGAGGGTTTATTCTCTTGATTTTTCTCGGATTTCTCGGTTATTACGGTATTGGGCTAGTGGTAAGCACTATCGCTGGTTTCTCTACATGGTATCAGAGTCATTCTAATCTTGTGCTCATCAAGATCGGGGTTTAGGAGAACTCGGGGTTACTCTAAGTATGGAATCAATGGGTCGTGTCGTTGGATTGGGAATGGAGATCTTAAACCAATCTAACTACCGGTTATGGAAGTGATATATGGAGTCATACTTGGTGAGTGAGGAATTATGGGATGTCGTTTCAGAGCAAAGACAACACCACCAGCGGAGATGCCGCAATGCGGCTTAAGCGAGCCGACACGGAAGAATGCTAAGGCGGAGTTTGCTTTGAAGAGGTCAATATCCTCGGGAGTATTTGAGCATGTCTCAAAGTGTATGTCCGCTAGTTCTATTTGGCAGGCGTTAGATCAATTGTTCAACAAGAAGAACGAGACTCGGCTACAACTGTTAGAGAACGAGTTGGCGAATGCGAAGCAGGGGGAGTCTTCAATCTTAGAGTTTTTTTTATCAAGGTAAATAATCTTTGCTCTGAGATTAATACTCTAAATCCGGAGGAGTCGATTTCGGAAGCTCTGTTGAAGCGGTCTATTATTCGTGGTCTACGACCCGAATATACACCGTTTGTTACTTCAGTTCAAGGATGGGCTACACAACCTTCCTTGGAGGAATTTGAAAACTTGCTATCTTCGCAAGAATGACTAGCCATGCAAATGGCCGGAGTTAAAATCCATGATGATTCAGGAAACGCTTTTGTAGCTCGGAGGCAACAAAGCTTCAAAGCCAAACCCAGGGATGGTGGTGCAAAGAACAATGATGGACGGGAAGGATCTTCTACTGGAGATAAGAAACGATTCGTTACTCTGGCCGGAAACTTGGGCATTTCAAAAGAGATTGTCGAGTCAAGTCAAGGAAACAAATATGGCGGAATCAAAAGGTCATAATCAAGACGAAGAACGGGAAAATGTTTCACGCGAGGTCGTGATCTTCAGGTACATCCACAACTAAAAATCTTGGAAATGAGTCGATTGTAGATTCTGGTTATAACCATCATATTACCGGAGAAGAGAAGTTATTTTCTAGTCTTCAGCATCATGACGGGAAAGAAGCCATCATTACCGCGGACAATTCAATCCACCGCGTTGAGAAGGAAGGGACGGTTGTCATTGAAGGAGATGATGGAAGCCCAATCACTCTCAAGAATGTGTATCATGTTCCTGGAGTAAGGAAGAATCTTCTCTCTGTAGTAAATGTGGTGGACTCAGGTAACTACGTTTTATTTGGCCCAAGAGACGTTAAATTCTTAAAAAATATTAAAGAGTTAAAGGCGGATGTGGTTCACACCAGAGCACGGGTTAAAGATCTATATGTTTTATCGGCCTCAAATTCTTATGTTAAGAAGATGAGTACCAATGACAATGCCTTTATATGGCATGCTAGGCTTGGTCATATAAATATGACTAACCTCAAAGTGATGGTGAATAAGGATTTGGTCAATGGGCTCGAAGAATCAGGATGAAGGAAAACTTTGTGAAGGTTGTCAATATGGAAAATCACATAGACTTCCATTTGACAACTCCACTTCACGATGCAGCGCTCCGTTGGAAAGGATCCATAGTGATCTGATGGGTCCGATGAGAACATTCTCCTATTCCGGGTCTCGATACATGTTGTTGTTTGTTGATGATTTCTCACGGTACACTTGGGTATACTTTGTGAATGAAAAATCAGAAGTATTCTCCAAGTTTCAAGAATTCAAGGTTACCGTGGAGGGAGAGTTGGGTCGAAAGATCAAGACCTTAAGGACGGATAATGGAGGGGCGTTTATGCAAAAGGAGTTTCTCTCTTTTTGTCGAGATCGTGGTATCAAGAGAGAATTTACATGCCCGTATACACCTCAACAAAATGGAGTAGCAAAAAGGAAAATCAGACATTTAACTGAGACGTGTAGAAGTTGGCCACATGACAAGAATTTGCCTAAAATCTTATGTGCAGAAGGCATGAGATGTGCAGCCTATGTCATCAACCGGATGCCACTTAGTCCGAACAATATGAAGTCTCCTAATGAGATTGTTCATGGGAAGAAGCCAACGGTGAAACATCTCAGGATATTTGGATCAATCTGCTACTTCCATGTGTTCGACTCTCAAAGAACCAAGTTGGAGGCAAAGGCGAAGAAATGCATCTTTATTGGCTATGATGAACAAAGGAAGGGCTGGAGGTGTATGGATCCAGAGACACATAGGTACACCATGTCTCGTGATGTTGTCTTTGATGAAGTTTCTTCATATTATGGGCCACCTCAAGTCTTGGTTGAGCAAGATGGTGCGAGTTCCTCCAAGAGCGATGAACCAGCTCCTCAAATGCCAAGTGAGAGCGGAAGTCCTGAAAATGAGACGCAAGGTGAAAGGGGGAGCACTAACCAAGAGGAAGATGTGGAAGAAGATCATGGTTCCATGGCTAATCAAAGGCCAAAAAGGAATATTGTTAGTTCAGAGATGAAAGGTTTGTCACTACTTACTTATGCTACTTTGCAGCTCCATTAGATGAAGATGAGTCATTATCGTATGATGAAGCAAAAGGAGTTCAAGAGTGGGAGGTCGCAATGAAGGAGGAGATGAATGCTCTCATGAAGAACGAAACTTGGGATTTGGTTCCGAAACCCAAGGATGTCCAACCCGTCTCTTGTAAATGGGTGTATCGAATTAAGCGGAAAACGGATGGGAGCATTGACAAATTTAAGGCAAGGTTGGTTGCTCGAGGGTTCTCTCAGAAGTATGGAGAAGATTATGATGAGACTTTCAGTTCAATGGCGAAGATGACTACGGTACGTTCACTTTTATCTTTAGCCGCAAGCTTTGGCTGGAAGTTATGGCAACATAATGTTTTTCTATACGGTGAGCTTGATAAGAATATTTTCATGGAGCAACCACTTGGTTTCAAATCACGAGAGCATCCTAATTATGTGTGCAAGCTTAAGAAGGCTTTGTAGGAGTTAAAACAAGCTCCACGAGCCTGGTATGGAAAGCTTGCTCAATTTCTTCAGTTTTGCGGTTATGTGCCATCAAATTCTGATCCGAGTCTATTCTTCAAGAAAAATGGAGGATTCCACATGGTAGTTCTTCTTTACGTGGATGATATGATAATCACCGGGAATGATGATGCTGAAATTGCTCGTCTACAAGAGGATATGTCGATGAGGTTTGAGATGAAGAAGTTGGGTGAGTTGAATAACTTTCTAGCTTTGGAGGTTCGAAGCGAGTACAACGTTGCAGATATCTTCACCAAGTCATTACCAAAAGGCAAATTCGAATTACTTCACTCGAAGCTCGGGTTGGTTGACAAAATCAAGTTTAAGGGGGAGTATGGAAATTAAACTAGATTTTGGGTTAAGCTTAATTATGGGTTCATGATCCAACTAACCTTTTTGGACCAAACCCAAAATTAAGCCCAAGTTCTAGAATTTCTCTAGCAACATCATCACCTCCTTAAGTGTTCTAGAGAATTCTAGTAGTTAATAATCTAGATATTATGGTAGAAAGCTCTAGAGATTAGGAGAAGGTTTGTAAGATATTTTGTAGTTTTGGAGCCTATAAATAGTTCCTTCCTCTCTCATTTGTAATAAGCAGAAAAGACAAGTGAAATAAAAACAAGTTCAAAGAAAGAGTGTTCATCATAATTTCTCTCATCCTCTCAATAGTCTTTCAAGTATTCTCTAAGTGTTCTTCCATATTCTTCTTCATACTTAGAGGGTTTATTCTCTTGGTTTTTCTCGGATTTCTCGGGTATTACGGTCTTGGGCTAGTGCTAAGCATTATCGCTGGTTTCTCTACAATCTTTTTATATTTAGAAACAATTTAACTTTATGAGATGATTTACAGCCACATATTTATATAAGACTTATTTTGGATCACACATTTCAAAGTCTTCATTTCTTTCTTAAACTTCATACCAAGCTAAATGGTGTCAAATAAATTGAGACGGATGGAATAATTAGCAAGTAACTATGGTTGCTTAAGATGAGTTAAGTTTAAGTGGTTAAGAGTTAGTTCTCATGATTAGTGAGTAGTATATAAACATGAGCTTGGTCATTATAGAGCTTTAAGCTCATAAAGATATTTCCACAATGTATCAAATATTTATCTCTATATAACTACCTTTCTTCCTCCTCACTTCTTCTCTCTTTCTCATCTCCATTACTATACAAATTGAGCTTCAATCTCCATTAGTGGAACTTACATGGTATCAGAGCGTTGGTTACTAGCTACGCAAATCAATTGCAAAGTTAATACGAAATAAGCTAGCAAAGTGCAATTGATTCAATCGAGTTCAGTTGAATCCAAATATCGCGACTGAAAGCTAGGTTATTAACTACTCAAAGGCCTTCAATGGCAGTTGATAACATCACAAACAACACAAATGCGACTAACAACACAAATGCGACTGGTACAGATACGACAAATGTACATGTAGTTCATCCGAATGAAATAGTGTCCGGTACAGCTACCGGAGCTATGACTAGTGGTAATTTCATCATCGATGACAATCATCCTTTATACTTGCAACCAAATGACACACCAGGTAGTTCACTAATCTCAATTCAACTAAAACTATGCTTTGTGGAGTCGATCTATGAGAATAGCATTGTTAGGTAAAAATAAAATGGAATTTGTTGATGGTAGATATCCTAGAAGTAATTTTCCACCAGAATTGCATGATTTATGGGAGAAATGTAATGTTGTGTAATGTTGTAGTTTTGTCATGGATAATGAGTGATGTGAGGCCAGGATTATTGAGTACTATTGTGTATGCCTCGAGTGCTCATAAGGTCTGGTGTAATCTTAAGGAGAGGTTTGATAAAGTTAATGGATCTCATGTGTTTCATGTGCACAAAGAGATTCATACCTTTACCCAAGGAACTCAATCAGGATTATTTTTCAAGGCTAAAAGACTTGTGGACTGAAGTAGATGCAATTATACATTGCCCTGGGTGTCCATGTCTAGAATCTAGGAGATTTCATGAGTATTTTAAATATCAGAGGTTGTTACAGTTTCTAATGGGGCTGAATGAGTCATATTCTCAGTTTAGAGGTCAGACACTAATGATGGATTCCTACTGTAAACAAGGCATTCTCATTGATCATGGATCAGGAAAGTCAAAGAAGCCTAGCAAGTGGTGTACAAGGTGGATATATGTCAAGTGTGATGGATGATGATGCTATGTATAACAGTAGGAATTTTGGCAACAAAGCATCAAGTAGTGGTGTAAACAACTATAAGCCAAGGAAGGCGCTCATACAGTGTGAGCATTGTGGGTGTAAAGGACATTCCAAAGAGGAGTGTTATAAGATTGTTGGTTATCCCCCTAAATTCAAGTCAAAGAAGAAAGAGAATAACAACAATGGAGGTGCAGTGTATTCTAACTATGCAGGGTCCAGTATCAACATCAGTCTAGAGGCAAGACTCCCATGATAGCTGCACAATGTCAGCAACAGCTGAAGGGAAAAGTTCCTATAGAAGCACAAACTCAGTCTAGTCACAGTGGTCAGGAGAGGTTCAACAATGCACCAGTGTCTTTATTCACTAGAGAACAGTATCAGCAAATTTTGCATGTGTTATCACAAGGAAAAGAAGCAGACTCTGAATCTTCTTCTAAGGCTGCTGCAGTAGGTAGTGTTATTGTTGTTTTACTATCTAAGTATGTAAATCAAGAGTGGATAGTGGACTCTGGAGCAACAAATCATATGACACATCAAATAGATATGTTAGAGAATATTCAGCTAGTCTTCAGACAGACAAGAATAGAGTACAATTACCAACAGAAGGAGTAGTAAATGTTTCACATACTAGTAGCTCAACTGTTCTTAAGAATCAGAAGATATCTAATTATTGTATCTTCCTGATTTTAAGTTCAATTTGCTATCTGTGTCAAAACTTTCAAAGGAATTACAGTGTCTTGTGACATTTTTTCCTGACTTCTATATTTTTCAGGATCTTTATAGTGCTCAGGTGAAGGGGATTGGTAAGGAGAAACATGGACTCTATATCCTCAAAGAAGGCATTCAACAAGTGGTTCAGACTTCACTCACTCCTAAGTGTGTTAACACAGCCATTTCTTCAAGAGATAGTGTTTTGTGGCATAGGAGATTAGGCCATGCTCCTGTAGTATAATAAAACAGCATGTGCCACTTAGTAATCTTCCTTGTAGTAGCTAAGCAAATAAAGTTACCTTTCCAGTTGAGTATTCATGTGTCAAATTCCCTTTTTGAACTTGTACACTATGATGTTTGGGGACCTTTTAAGGTACCAACACATAATGGAAAGAAGTACTTTGTAACTGTGGTTGATGATTACACTAGATATACTTGGATTTTTCTGATTGTTTCTAAAGCTGACACAGTTGTTGTGTTGAAAAACATTCTTCTTCAAGTTCAAAACAGTTTTTCTCCTAATGTAAAGGTCTTGAGAACAGACAATGGAAGTGAATTCTTCAACACAGAGTTTGGCAATCTACTATCCAATCTTGGTATTTTGCACCAAAGCACATGTGTGTATACTACTCAGTAGAATGGCATAGCTGAAAGGAAGCATAGAACAATTTTAGATGTGGCCAGGTCTCCCAGGTTTCAAGGTGCTGTTCCTCTGAAGTTCCAGGGTGAATGTGTCTCCACTGTTGTGTATCTTATCAACAGGTTACCCTCTAAGGTACTTAAGTTCAAGTCTTCTTTTGAAATTCTATATCTACATCCTCCTAACCTATCACATAATTGAGTGTTTGGATGTCTATGCTTACTACCCCTAAGGTTTGACAAGTTTTCTCCAAGAACAATTCCATCAATGCTCATAGGGTACTCTTCCACACAAAAGGGCTATGTTTTCTGTGATCTCTGTTCCAAAACATTTCTAGTCAACAGACATGTAAAATTTCAAGAATCTATATTTCCATTTAAAGATGTGCACTTGTCTACTGACTTTGTGTTTCCAGTACTAGAAGTTATCTCTTCTAGTGTGTCAGATGAATCTCCTTTGACAATACCAACTATCAGTGTGGATGTACATCAATCTGAACTAGATCATGACAGTGTACACTCAGATGGTGATGGTGGTCCTGATATGCAAACACCAAATGAATCAGATGCAAGTGTTGATGAAAGTGTTGCAGACTCAGCTCTTGAGATGGAGGACGTATCAGGTACATATGCTATTGATCATGCTGAGCCTGAAACAAGAAAAACTACTAGACAATGCAAGAAACCTGTTTGGCTGCAAGACTATATGGTGCCAACTAAGAAGAATTCCTGTCATTTTCCTATGTCACATTTTGTCACCTATGACAAGTTGTCTCCTAATTACAGACTTGCCTTGTCTGCATATTCTGCAACTTCAAAGCCAAAATCTTTTAGAGAAGCTTCTTCAGACCCAAGGTGGGTAGAAGCCATGAAATTTGAGATAGAGGCCTTGGAAGCTAATAAGACATGGACTATAGAGGGCTTGCCTCGTGGTCACAAAGCTATAGGCTGTAGGTGGATCTACAAGATCAAGTACAGGTCTAATGGGGATGTAGAGAGGTATAAAGCAAGATTAGTGGCAAAGGGGTATGCCAAAGAGAGGATTTGGACTATGGTGAGACTTTCTCCCATGTGGCCAAGATGGTGGAAGTCAGAACCATTGTTGCACTTGCTGCTTCTAGGCATTGGTACATCTATCAAATGGATGTCCACAATGCTTTTCTAAATGGTGACTTGGTTGAAGATGTGTATATGAAGATACCTGATGGTTTTTCCAGACAGGGGGAGACAAACAAGGTCTGCAAACTGAGAAAGTCCTTGTATGGACTTAAACAAGCTCCTAGACAATGGAATCTAAAGTTGACTGAGACTTTGGTGCACAGATGGGCTTTCAACAAAGTCACTGTGACTATTCAGTTTTCACAAAGAAGAGTGAAACTGATACTGTGATAGTGTTGGTGTATGTAGATGACCTTCTTATTACAGGCAACAATCAATAGCTGTTGTGTGACACTAGGGAAGCACTACGACAAAGATTCAAAATGAAGGATCTTGGAGAATTTAAATTCTTCCTAGGGATTGAGTTTGCCAAGTCTGCTAAGGGAATACTTATGTGTCGAAGGAAGTATGCCTTGGAGTTGGTAGCAGAATCAGGTTTAGGAGGAGCTAAACCTGCAGGAATACCTCTTGAGTTTAATCAAAAACTAACCTCTATCCAATATGACAAGTTTATTCAAGAGGAGGAGGAAAATCATACCAAGGTTATGGTAGTCATTGAAGATGCAGTACTTGCAGATCCAGGTCCATATCAAAGGCTAGTGGGAAGACTATTATATCTCACAATGACCATACCTGACTTGGCATTTGCAGTTCAAGTCCTGAGTCAATACATGCATTCACCAAAGCA
The DNA here is from genome assembly GCA_029844215.1 of Przewalskia tangutica. Classification (NCBI taxonomy): domain Eukaryota; kingdom Viridiplantae; phylum Streptophyta; class Magnoliopsida; order Solanales; family Solanaceae; genus Przewalskia; species Przewalskia tangutica. Next base: position 4,905,090 of record CM056739.1, on the reverse strand, counting down.
GTCTCATTGAGAAACAACTCTCAGAGTAGTGAGGTATATCAAAGCAGCTCCTGGGCTTGATTTACTGATGCCTGCAGATACTTCAAGCCAACTGGTTGCCTATTGTGATTCAGACTGGGGTAGTTGTTTGGAGTCTAGGAGATCTGTCACTGGATATATGGTAATGTTTGGTGATGCACTCATCTCTTGGAAATAAAAAAAAAAACAAGAGACATTATCAAGAAGTTCTGCTGAAGCAGAATTCAGAAGTATCGCTTCTTGTGCAGCAGAGATCACTTGGTTAGTGGGAATATTCAAAGAACTTGGTGTGCATGTTGAAGTACCAGTAAAGATGATATGTGATAGCAAATCTGCAATTCAAACTGCAGCATATCCAATCTTCCATGAGAGAACAAAGCATATAGACATTAACTGTCACTTTGTTAGAGAAAGGATAGCTCAAGGAATGTTACAAACTGAGCATATACACACTAAGGAACAACTGGCTGACCTTTTTAAAAAGAGTTTGGGAAGAGTTCAACATCAGTACTTGCTGAGCAAGCTAGTTGTCAAGAATCTATTTCAACCATAGCTTGAGGAGGAGTGTTAACTAGTTGATTAGTTAGCAAGTAATTATGGTTGCTTAAGATGAGTTAAGTGTTTAAGTGGTTAAGTGTTAGTTATCATGATTAGTGAGTGGTATATAAGCATGAGCTAAGTCATTGTATCCACAATATATCAAATATTTCTCTCTATAACTACCTTTCTTCCTCCTCACTTCTCTCTTTCTCATCTCCAACACTATACGAATTGAGCTTCAATCCCCATTAATGAAGCATACAGTCTCATGTCTGAGATAAATTCGATTACAGTTTGTGTATGCTATCTCCAGTCCATATGAATAATATGATTGGTGTCTTTTTGCACACCTCTAACGACATTTAGTAGTACGATGTTTGGCGATCATGCTAAGACTTAAGGTTTAAAATTTGTATGTGCTCTGACGCTTTCGTGCAAATTGAGTTACAAGAAGTTCTATAAGAAAGTAAATGAATGATTTTTTTGGTCTTTCTATATCATGCTGGTACATCTAAGTATATCCGGGGTTTATCATTATATCTATATCATGCTAGTCCATTAATTTACTGAAACATACCTTCACGAGAAATGAACTTTCGAAACTTGTTTTATTTACTATAAAGAAGGAGGGAAAAATGGAGTGGATCCGATCATGGAAAGACTCACTCTTTTTACTCCTTGATGATGTCCCAGTGAGCCTTCGCCCGCTTGTTGCCTCCATTGCCATTGATGGGACCTCTGCGACAACTATCATCATAGATAGGTTGGTAATTTCTACTTTCCTTTTCTTCATCTAATTACCATGTATGTCTAGCCTGAATAATGTATGATTGCCCTACAGCACGAGCGGAGAGCCATTATGTAGACCATACTTGTATAATGAGAGCTGCCCTGATGCTTTGCCTTTGGTGAAGTCTATTGCTCCCCCGAAACATACGGTCTGCTCTGGATCCTCTACACTTTGCAAGCTTGTCTCGTGGTGGAACTCTTATGATTCAAGCAAGGAATCCGCGGTATTGTTACATCAAGCAGATTGGTTACTGTGGCTACTCCATGGCAAGCTTGGTGTGTCTGACTATAATAATGCTCTCAAGGTATACACACAGCTTTGTTTTGCTTTAATAGTTCTTTGCCATGGTTGCATCTTCCCCGTTATTCCCTATTTCGATTTGCTTTGATATGCTTTTCCTTGAGCCGAGGATCTATTGGAAACGACCTCTCTACCTTCCAAGGTAGGGGTAAGGTCTGTGTACACTCTACCCTCCTCAAACCCCATTCGTAGGATTACATTGGGTATGTTTTTGTTGTTGTTGTTGTTGTTGTTGTTGTTGTTGTAAGGTAAGCACACAGACACTTGCTTTCCGTGTCTTTCTCCACGTGTGATACTTCAGCTTCCACTTGTATATATATGTTGCAGGTTGGCTATGATCCTGAAATGGATTCCTATCCACCTTGGCTTCTATGTCAGCCATATTCTCATCTTTTACCTTCCGTGCAACGTCCTGGTACTAAAATCGGGTGTATGAAGGAGGACATAAGAACTCAGTTTGGTATGTTAAGCCAATTTTTCACAGCTAGTTACATTATCATTGACTGAAATTGCTTATTGTTTTCTACTTGGAGTTATTGGCTGTTATATCATTCTCAATAAACAACTATCGGTGAAGTATGGGGTATTAATGTTCCTCAAATACATCTTCTCGATAGAATATTAATGTTCCTACTAGGTGTTACGTGGACCAATATTTGGTCCACTATTTTTTAGACATATACGTAAGGCAAGTGAGGGTGGTGGAGATGTGAACATCAATTGATCTTCTTTACGTGGGAGAGGACTTTGCCACACTTTTCGTATCATAATCAGGGCGGCTGCATATCTTGTGAACTCGAATTATTGTTAATTTTAGTAATTTTTGCTTTTCTTTCTGAAGTTGTACCGGATATTTGCTAATTCACAGTCTGTGGAGTTTCTTTTATTAATTTTTGAAATATTCCATAATTTGTCCTATGTTATGGAGTTCTTTGCAGTTGTTGTGGGGATTCAGGATCACCTTTCTAGGTCAAAAAACAAGAAAGAGAAAAGAATTTTGCTAATACTTCCATTCCTGTTCGGATCGTATAACTTACATATTGAAGCTTCACAAACATGATGGTTTTTGAGATTAGAGACTTCTACTGATTCTGTTCCATCACTTTATCAGGTTATCCAAAGGATTGTCTTATCTGTACAGGAACCACAGACAGTATAGCAGCATTTCTAGCAGCGCGTGCTACTCTACCTGGAAAAGCCGTATGTTTATTTCTTTTGGTTTAGTATATTTAATGAGAAAGTTTCTGCTGCTAGACGCCAGTTCTGGCAGATACTTTTTCGGACAAAACTTGCAGAGTTAATATATGTAATGGTTTTATCATCCAGTCTACCTAGTACTCTTTTTGGTGTGGGTTTCTTGTAACTCCTTATGACCATCTGTTGTAGGGAATCTCTATTACTTCATTATCTACTAGTATATATTTGTTATGCTAGCAGGTTTTCAAAAGAAAGAGTAATTCACTAGTTAAAAAGAAGGGGAGCCCGGTGCACAAAGCATCCCGTGTTAGAAGGATCCGGGGAAGGGCCGCACCCTAAGGGGTGCGATATAGAAAACCTAACCTAATACAAGCATTAGTGGCTGCCTTCCACGGCTCGAACCCGTGACCTATAGGTCATATAGAGACAACTTTACCGTTGCTCACAAGGCTCCCCTTCAGTAATTCACTAGTTCTGTTCTCCATTCTAGTAAGCTTTTTAGTTCTAGTTAATCACATGCTTGTGCTTGTACTCAGGTAACATCTTTAGGTTCAACACTTGCTATTAAACTACTTAGCACCAAAAGGCTAGAAGATGCTCGATTTGGAGTATATAGCCACCGTCTTGATGACAAATGGCTTGTTGGAGGTGCTTCAAACACAGGGGGAGCAGTTCTTAGGCAACTCTTCTCTGATGAGCAGTTGAAGAAACTAAGTGAGCAGATAAATCCCCTTGAAGCTTCTCCTCTTGATTACTATCCCCTTCAAGCAGTTGGTGAAAGATTCCCTGAGGCAGATCCAAACATGGAGCCAAGGTATTTAACTATGCTTATTCTTCTTGCTAAAAAGTGAACGGGAACCAACTTAAATTCTCAAGTAGTGAAATGGTGGCAATTGTAATGTTACACTCTGATTGCTTTAAATTTCTTGATTCTATGTCACATTTACTCCTCTAAGGAGTTGGCTTACCGTCCATGGTCCAATAAACTTGCAAGTCTTTAGATAGAATCCAGCTTTTCCACAAGCCCACGGTGTTCCAAGCTATTGATTCTTGTAATAAGGAATGGTTACTGCTTTGCTTCTTTATTTATTTTAAATACGGGAACTCTTTTCTCGACGCTGGATTCCTATCAGGCTGCTGATATGAGAACTAGTAGCGACAAACTGGTTGATTTCATGTTTTCCCAAAACAGCAATAATCAGTATATATATTTCAAAGCTGCTTTTTTATCCATTAATAATTTTGAGTTATACAAAATTAATGCTGTGAGACAAACTTTTAGCTGATTTTAGAGGATGGAAATAAGTTGCTGACAGGTTATAAACTTCCCATTAACTTTTAAAATGCTACTCAATATAATTGGAATTGGATTATTTGAAGATATCATGGGGTGCTATATAGTGTTCTGTTTGATAGTGAAGTACAACTCTGAGTATAGTGGTCATGAGTCTTAAGAAGGTGCTCAAAGTTCATTTACTTGATGAATGCAGTATCAGGGACGATAATCGTATATGTTGAGACTTTTTAGTCAATACAAGTTGCAGCAATCTAATGCAAAGGCCAAAGCATACACATGTGTTGTATAAACTAGAAATGGTTTATTTCATCATACAAGACGTTTTTGTAGGAAATATTCTTCCTTGATTTTATTCATTAATGATTTACAATATATATAGCGTTAGAGTATGCCCGAGCCGGATGGTGGGCCGAGACCCAGCGGACTGCTCGCCACTGGGCCTCTCGACAGTGGGCTTCCAGCGAGAGGCTCAGCTGGGCCAGCCGCCGCGGGGCTCGGTAATTGGGCCGAAACACTGGGACACGTTGGGCCTGTTTGGGAGGCTAATTTATGGATCAAATACGGGGGTATGCTATCGTCAAAAAATTCATAGGTAGGAGGCCCGGAACAATGTAATTTGGCAAAAAGGAAATTTGCTTCATCAAAAATGTGGCAACTTACGATGATTTTATTAGAGGATAAGTCGAAACATTTGTAACCACGATGATTTGACGGATATCCCAAAAAAAACACGGAGTTGACCGGGGTTGAAGCTTATTGATGGTAGTAGAAGGAAAGAGAGGATAGCATAAGCACCCGAAAACCCGTAAATGAGAATATGATGGGTCCCTTAGGTGTAAAATTATGAGTGGTGATTGGTAGGCTATGTGTTTGCTCGAAAGTATGTTCAAGAGATAGGTTGTCATTTGTAACGTGTGATGCCAAAGAATGGTGGTAGAGATGCATGGGCAAGTAAGGTTCTGACAATATTGTGAGGAGTCATATGAGACGTTGCACCGGTGTCCATGTATCAATTTGCGTCGGGTGGAGTAAGCCCAAGAGTGTGCATCGCGGGCTCGATATCTGTCACGGTCGTCACTGCCGAGCGACCACTGTCGAGTGGGCCTACTGCCACTAGCTCGACAAATGGCCCAAGGATTCCCGCGCCGGATTACTGGGCATGCTGCCTGGTCCGCTGTGCCTGGGCTGCTGGCCTGACCGTGGGTCTGGCCAATTTCCCGCGGGGAATGGGCAGGGAGGCACGGCCCAGGGCCACTGCCAGGCCTACGGTACCGGCCCACTGCTCCACTGGGCTGGCTGTTGCCGCCGCTGTCGCCACTGTCGCCCCCTTTTCCACCACTACGGCCACCGCTGCGGTTTTTGCTCCCGTTACCGCCATTTCGGCCCTTCTGGTGGCAAATTTTTAAATTGTGACGAATTCTCATCGGACGGAGCTGCAACCAAGCCGGAATTTGACACGGTGGTTGTCTTCTTGGCAAAACCCGCTTCTTCGAGGATGAGCATAGAACAGGCTTGGTAGAATGGCGGAAGAGGATTGCTTTGACGGATGAGCGTACCTACTCCACTATATCCGTCAGTAAGACCGGCAACCATTTGTAACACGAGCTGATTGTTAGTTACCGGCGCCTCGACGTTCTTGAGTTTGTCTGTGAGTCGTTGACATTATATGGACGCATTGGGAAAATCCGCCATATTGGTGGTGGAAAATTCCTGCTCAAGTGTGACGGTCCTGGAATTCTTATTGTCTTGGAATATGTCACGTAAACGTTCTCAAGCTTCCATAGCCGTGGAATCAGGCTCAAGAATAGTATGTAGTAAATCACTCGAGATTGTGGCGTAGATCCACTTGAGGACCATTGCATCAAAGGTCAACCATAATTTCTTCTCATCATCGGTTTTCGGAACCTTCTCCTTGCCTTTTTCTACGGAATTATGTGATGGATAACCCGGTGTGAGCGACAATGAATTTTAAAAAGTTCTTCCCATGTCGCATAATTGACGTTTTCCATCTCAAGAGTGATAGAGATATGAGATTTGATGTTGGAGACAGCAAGAGCTGGGTGAAAATTGAATTTCGAGTCAGACATGGCTGTCGGACGGAGAAGGGAGGCCGGCGGCGCAAGGAAGAAGGGGGAGGCGACGGTATTGAGAGAAAAGTTTAGGGTTTAGGATTTTTCCCTAAAATCTGATATCATGTAGGAAATATTCTTCCTTGATTTTATTCATTAATGATTTACAATATATATAGCGTTACATGCTACGAACTAGGTAGTTAATCAATCCTAATTACAAGAGAAATATAATTCTACCTAATATAGGAGATGTACAATTAATTATTGTGGAAATATTCTATTAGTTTTTCCTACACATGAACCCAAAAGCAGATATTGTTGTCTTGGAGTCCTGCGTATTCTGTTTATAAGAACAGTTACTGTATGTTTTTATGCAGAAAGCAATAGATTTTCTGCATTACCTGGTGTCTAAGTCTTGTTGTGGTAGATTCCGTAGATTTCTGAAATTCTCCATAATATGTATGTTGTTGCATAGAGTATTAGTCTTTAGAGTCATGTCCTTATGATGATTGATGGAAATAGACTTAGGGGCAGCCAGTGCACTAAGCTCCCGCTATGCGCGGGGTCAGTGAAAGTGCCAAACCACAAGGGTCTATTGTACGCAGCATTACCCTACATTTTCGCAAGAACCTGTTTCCACTGCTCGAACCGTGACCTCCTCCTAGTCACATGACAGTAACTTTACCGGTTACGCCAAGTCTCCCCTTCACGATGGAGATAGACTTATTACCTGCAATATATGGAAAATATTAATGTCTCATCTTTGTAGATCATATCGACACCCCTTCACTTTTCTGATCACTAGCTGTTGTTTGAAAGTAAAAGCAGACTATTCACCATAATAACCAATCTATGTGCTTTAGAATGTATCATGCTAATGCTCATCTTCGACACAATACATTGCTCACTTACCATTTACCTGCAGGTTACATCCACGTCCAAAAAACGATGTTAAATATTTGCATGGTATTCTTGAATCGATTGCTCGCATTGAGGTAATCTTGGTGGCCTGTTCCTCCTAGTCTAACATCCTGCAGCTTCTATTTCACACTGCAATAGGACTTGCTAATACTGATATTATGACATTTAGGCAAAGGGATACAACTTGCTGAAGGATCTGGGGGCCACCCCTGTTGAAGAAGTGATCACTTCGGGAGGAGGCTCGAAAAATGAAAAATGGATAAAGATACGTGAGAGGGTACTCGGTTTGCCTGTGAGCAAGGCAAATCATACTGAAGCTGCCTATGGAGCTGCATTATTGGCAATGAAGGGTGCTTGTGAAAATACAGCATCTGATTAGAAAAGTGTAATTTTTTAGGGTTGCCTTGGCATAACTAGTATATTTGAATGGTTTTTTTAGCTCTCTTAAACTTTCGTGTACAAAACTGTTGGAGTAACTCCATTGAAGTGCACAAAACGTAAAACTTGAAATTGGAAAACAAAATTAAACAGCTAATGAGAAGCAAATCTTGAAATGTATATGTTCTTTGTAATAACAGCCCAACGAAAAAGAATAATTGAATGATAGAGAGAAAAAGATTGGTCTGTCATTTCATAAATTTTGTTAGTGTAGCATTTATCTTCAATGGGAACAAGCATTATTGAACGTTTATTTTGATTCTCAATTCTGGAAATTTTGTTTCTTTTTCGGTAGTTTAGAGGTTATTTGTTGGTTTTAGTTCTCTTTTTCGGTTTGTTTAGTAATAGTAAACATAGAGATTTAGGACACATGATGTAGTACTACGTGATTAATATTGCAGATTCTAAAAAAATGGGCTAGGTTCGGTTAGCTCTTGAAAATTAATGCAGGGTGTTTAATTTGAGATTCTAATGGTACTTTAACTTCTTTTTAGTAAAGTATTTGTCATCCAACTTTCAGAAAAGGGTCATATTTGTGTTCTGTTAAAGTATGAGATCAAATATGTCATTTCTGTTAGCAAACTTGTTATATTAACCCAACATGGATGGAAAATGTCATGCGGATGTCACATGGTATCCACGTAGAGGGTGGGACCAACCTTCATCTTCAACAGCCACCGACGCTGCCCCCTCCACCGTCGGACCGGACCCTCCACGCCACTGCCTTCTCCTTCTACTCCCTACATCCCCCCCCCCCCGCGCTCCGGCCGGAGTAGTCACAAACAACCATAACAGCACAATACAATAGTTAACAATCATCCAAACAAGAGCCATAATAGTAAAATTAAAGCTTAGATATGTTGATAAAAACAAGAAAGTAAAGACATCGTCATGGCTGCAAACAACACCAATGTCCCCTTATAAACCAACTGCTTCCGGTTCACCTGAGCAGCCAACCACCCCATCGTCGATGCCACTACCACTACAGCCACTACACCCCATCATCGACGCCACCACCACCACTTTGTTCACCACCAGATAACCCTGCAAAAATTCATTCACAACACAAATTTCATTCATTGTTTTGGTCTCATTTGTTTCAGTTGTTACCGATTGGATATATCCATTTCGAGTTGGTGTTCCAGATCTAAAAAATTAACATAGAAGTTTTTTGGTCGACGATGGCGGTTGTTGGCTAGAGTTTGGTCGAAGATGGTGGTGGTGGTGTTCTTCGATGTAGAAGGGACACTGTCGCCTCCACCTCCACTGCCACACCTCCAACAACCATGGGAAACACACCACCGCCATAGCTTCGACCATCAGGCTCCGGCGAACCCTTCTAACACACACACACATATTGGCATGTTGGTGTAGGTGTATTGGTGAAAAGATTAGATTTTGGGAAGTGGGGTTTCTTTAATTTTGATAATTGGTTGTGAGGCAGTGGCGTGGTGGTGGTTGTGGAGAGGGGTTCAACGGAGATGGCGGCCGAAGCTCCGATAGTGGAAGAGGCGGCGTCGGTGGTTGTTGAAGACGAATGTGGGTCTCACCCTCCACGTGGATACCATGTGACATCCACATGGCATTTTCCGTCCATGGAGGGCAAATATAACAAGTTTGCTAACGGAAATAGCATATTTGATCTCATACTTTAACGGAGGGCAAATATAACCATTTTAAAAAAATTGGATGGCAAATATGACCCTTTTCTCTTTTAGTAATTAGTGAATTTGTTCGTACTTCATAAAAATTGAATTGAATTTATGAAATAATTTTTTAATGCCATAATACAACAACCAACAGTAACATATTAAGTGAAATCCCACAATGTGAAGTCTGGAGACGGTAGAGTGTACGCAGACCTTACTCCTACCTTGGAAGGTAGAGAGGCTATTTCCGAAAGACCTTCGACTCAAGAGAAAGCATAGACATAAGAAAAGGTCAGATAAGGACAAGAAATCTAAAGCAGAAAATGAAAATAACAAACGGAATAAGTTATGATAAAACATTTTGAAAAAATGAGCAATAAATACCATAGATAAAGAAGATAATAGAAGTACATGGCATACCAGTTAGCAACTGAAATCAAATGACATGCAATTATAGATTAATAATGCGAGTACTAGTATGGAAGGATATGTGGGACTACCTACTAAACGTCTACCCTAATCTGAGTTCTCAATAACCTTCTATCTAAGGTCATATCCTCGGTAAGCTGAAACTGCATCATATCTTGTCTAATCACCTCTCCCCAATATTTCTTCGGTCTACATCTACCTCTTTCGAAATTTAATGCCAGAATATTAAAAATATTATTGTTTATTATATTTATTCCTTTTCTTTAATTTTTTATCAGTTATGGGTAGGGGTGTGGCAAAATCGGTTTAACCGATAAATTAAACCAATAAAATTGTTATTGGTTTATCAGTATCAGATTATTGGGTTAACGGTTTGTAATGATTTTGTAAATTTTTGTATTGGGTTATCGGTTCGATTTCCGGTTTTAAGAATTTAGTTAATGGTTAAACCGATAACCCAATAAGCTTATATTAAAATTATTTTTTTATCCCTAATTATATAATAGTGGCTTTAAATTTTAGTTTTTAAATAAAACCTTATTTCTAAATCTTAGACACGCTTATTCTCTCAATTCTCAATTCGATTATCATTTGTACTTTCAGTGTTTATAATGCATTAAACAATTTGAAAGTTCATTATCATTTGATGATTTGCTTCTTGATTGCTACAATGCATTTTATAGTTTTGTAATTTCTTTAGACTTTTCCCCGTGAAGGCAGTGTATATATGAATAAATCAAAACAAAGAGAAAGCAAAAAAAAAATAGTGGAACATTTTTCTATTGGTTAAATCAAAAACCGAATCATTAAGGACCAAAAACCGATAACAAATATCTTATCGGTTTGGTTATTGATTTAGCGTATTTAAAAACCGAAAACTAATAAACCAAACTAATAATACACAAAATCAAACCGAACCGACCAATAAGCATCAATAATTGAAGGATTAAAACTGCGGACTATTTTAAACCTAGTTTAAAAAATAAGTACCATTTTTTGTCATTTGCTATCTCTTATCCCATCATCTTTCTTAGGGAGGTTGTAATCTCCACCCTAGCCACCCCTATATAATTAACAACTATACTGTCTCAATTTCACTACTTCCCCAAGATACTGGTTATGAAAAAAATGCTCTTCTGAACCAAATTATATTAACCAAGTGTTGTGTTGCTCTCAACTAAATTTTTCTTTACTAAAGTATAGTAGGACACCTATAGCATAACAATATTCAACTAGATTTTTCTATGTAATAATTGACAATTGGAAAACAATTGTTTAAAAAATAGAATAAATAATCCAACTGTAAAAACTTAAAATACACTAATGATAAAATATTTGAAAATAACGAAAATGGTCTCTTATATTTGGAGGCAAGTTTAAAATAGTTCCTTAAATAAATTCTTGAGTAGTTTAGTCCTGTAAGTATGATAAAAGTGAACACTTTTGATTTCTGACAAATATTTAACAAATTCTGATGGTTAGATTTAACAGTAATTGTAGGGGAAAGAATGTAACCAAAAAATACCAATAATGTTTCGTTAAATCTCAAAAATTACAACACTAAAAATTGCACCAGCCACAAAAAATAGTAGAAAATGTACCAGGAATCTTAGTAGTTCATTTGTTTAGTTATCTGAACTTTCACCTTGTTGGTGGAGTTTGATCCCCACCTTGTAATTCCTTATACTATATAATAAGAAAAAAATTAAAAGAGTTTAACCCACTGTTTGGATGGTTGTTTTGTGTGGTTCTTAATGTACAGTATGGTATGGTATGGTATAGTATGGTGTTGTATTATATTGTATTATATTGTATTAATGAACACAATGTTTGGATAGACTGTATCGTTTGTTGTGGTTTAATGATATTTTTATTGTTTGGTTTGAATGTATGTTACTGTATAATAACATGTAAGTTTACTAAAATACCTTTCACCCTTAATTACAAATTAGTTTTTATATATTAATAAAATTAAGATAAAGGATAAAATGAAAACTTTAAAAAATAAGTAGGTGGTAGAGGGATGGGGTTAGTGGGTGTGGGTGGTGGTATGGGGTCATGGGTGGTGGGGGTGAGGGTGAGGGGTCATGGGAGGTGGTGAGGGCAGTGGTTGGTGGTGGTGAGGGGTCGTGGGTGGTGAGTGGTAGTGTGTAGGTTGGTGGATTTGGGTGTGATAGAGCGGGGGTAGGTGGTATTATGGTAGTGGGTTGGGGGTTGGGAAGGTTGGGGGTTGGGTGGATTTGAGTGTGATGGTGGTGGGTGGGTGGGGTGGGGTATAATGGAAAAATGAAATACAAAACCACACAAAAACTACCAAATTTGTGGTTATAAAAATTGTGTCTTTTCATAGTTATTTAACCACAGAATTACAACGGATTTACAACACCATACAACATAATTTTAAGGACAATGAAAACAAACATAGTTCCATAAAAACAACAACATACCCAGTGAAATCTCATAATGTGGGGTCTGGAGAAGATAGAGTGTACGCAGACCTTACCTTTACATACCAGTTGTTTTCGAGAGACCCTCAGCTCAGCAGTCAGACCCGATCAAAAATTAAAAAATTTAAAAAGAAGAAGAAGCAGTAACTAACGCAGATAAATGAGATAAACCAAGCACATTAAAGAACGCATAGCAGAAGAAATACAACTACAAAATACTATAAAGCAATACTACGCATATTCGTATGATATGCTAAGCGGGACTACATTAATAACACTACTAGGGATGGCAGGTGGGTATAATTTTGCGGATTCTGCACCGTACCCGCTCCAGTTGGGGAGGGTATGGGTATAACTTTGGATGGTAGTATGCGGGTATGGGTATTGAAAATGTACCCGCCACGGGTAGGCGGGTAGGTGATGGATTTGCAGTTATACCCGCCCCATAAGCCCAGTAATATTTGTAGGCTTGTAGCAGTCCGCAAGCCCATAAGCCCAATATCAAAAATGTATTATAAATTAGTAGGGTTTTCATTCCCTTCACTTCTCATTCTCGCACTCAGCAGCCTCTCACTTCACCACATATATCTCATGCCTCACTCTTCCCTTACGCCTCCGCCTCCCTCACCCTCTCACTTCAACACTCTCAGATCTCAGTCTTCAGTACTGTCACGCCGCTATCACTCTCTCCTCCCTCTCCCGTTCTCCGCCACTATCACGCCGCCATCAGCCGTCACGTCTCCCTATCCCTGAGACCCTGATAACAGGTATTGATCAATTTTAAATACTTTTTCTGTAAATCAAAGTTTTAAATAGATTGAAGAACATCATAACTCAACATGCAACGCCTTTGGGTCATATTTTGGTAAAAATACATCCCTTTTATTTCTCTATTTGAAGTTAGCTGGTGGGTTAACACTAGTCACGATCTCATGGTCAGATTCAATGATCCATCAGGAAAAACCTTGTGTATTGGTTGCCTTTTTGGGGTGGTCGTATGGATTGATTAGTGTTAGATGAACTATAGGAAACAATTTTTTAAAATTTGTCTTTTCTAGAAGTACCAGTATTTAGCTTGTCTGTTGGTTTCCTTCTAGGAAGCTCTCCGTGCTTAAGCAATCTTCTAAACTTCTGTTTTTTCCAATGCTATCTGATTTATCAGTAGAGCCCAGTTTCCAGTCTTCGTTGCAGCTTTTGCCTGAAAGTTCAGTCATATGAGTTTGATTATCTTCAACAATTACACTAGTGTATTTGCAACTTCTCGATTCATTACTGTCAATGTTTTGTATAGGAGTTGACATTTCATTATATTTTCCACAAATACTATTGCCATAAGTAAAGGATTATTTTGAGGAATATGATACTCAAGGCCTCCGTTGAATTACCTGAAATATTTCAACTGGAGAACATGTCGTTGTGCTGCTAACTGATGTTGTATTTAGCTAAAGATATGGACATGCTGCTAACTGATGTTGTTGGCTTGCTGCTAAAGATAGCTAAATATTTCGACACGTTGGCTGCTGCTAACTGATGTTGTATTTAAATTCCTATTTTATGTATTAGTTACTTAGAAAAGATATTTCCAATTCTTGCTGATGGTGTTCCAAGAAAGTTGGCAATTCTTGGATCAACTTTGTTTTTGTCATTTATTCACTATACTGGTTTGACTATTGTTGGTTATGTTGCTGTTGAACTTGGGGTTATTACACTTGCACCATTTATTTTAATGGCATTGATATGGTTGCGGGTATTGACGGGTGACGGATATCCACTTGAAGCGGGTGTGGATTTAAGAATATACCCGCCTAGGCGGGTATGGATGTTGAAATTGTACCTGTCACCCACTAGTGCACCTCAAACTAGAACGCCTCATATTCCTCCTAGTATGAGACGAGGCCCAACACAACAAAATTAAAATCATATGCATGTTTTTTTTATAGGGACCAAGAGAATCAAGTAGTTAGATGTCAAATTTGTAAAAATATTTATAAATTTAAAATGGGAAATGGTCAGAGTGGGACGGGAGGTTTATTGAGACATGTACAAAACTTTCACAAAGCTAGGTGAGACCAATAACTGGATGAAATCGGGTGCGGCAATGCCCTCTCAGTCGGGACAAGGTTCACATACTATCCCGGATCAAGTACATGGTCAAAATAACCCTATGACGAGGGAAATTGTAGGCCCTAAATACGATAAACATAGAGATCGGGAAAATTTATCAAAATTAATTGCAGTTGAGGGTTTGCCTTTTTCATTTCCTTCCTCTTTTGGTTTTATTCATTACATAAGAGATATGTATAATCCTGCTTATAACTGTTTTCCTAGATCAACTGTTAGGAGAGACGTTTTTAAATTTGCACATGAATATCAACAATATTTACGTTATTCATTATATCATTTTCCTGGCAAGTATCTATGACGTGTGATATAGGCCGTAGTACTAACGGTCATGATTATTTAAATGTAATATGTCATTGGATAGATTATAAATGATGTATGCAAAAACGTATTTTAGCATATAGATATATTGATGATAGACATACTAGAAATTTTATTGCAGAATTAAGTTTGCGAATTATGGTATAACTGACAAAATAATGATTGTTACGTTAGATAATGCTTCTTGTAATAATTATGATGTAAGACTTTTAAAATATCTTTTAACTCCATCTTTTCCAAATCATTTTCATATAAAATGTGTGTGTCATATTTATAACTTAGTTGTAAATGATTGTATATCACTTTTTGAAGATATTCTTAATAAAATACAATTTGCTATAAACTTTATTTTAAAAGTAATAGAATACAACAACAAAAAAATATAAAAAAAACTTGTCACGATTGTGGACTACCTTATAGAAAAATTCCCGAAGAAGTAACGACTAGGTGAAATTCTTTATATGAACAACTATTTGTTGCTTATGATTATAGAAGACCTATAACTTTATTTTTAACGCCCATAATCGAAATCTAGCTGATATGGTTGTAGATAGCGATTGGGGAAAAAATCAGAACTTATTGTATTTTTTAGAGAATATTTTTCAAGATACTAAAGAATTTTTCAGTATTTATTATCCTACTATTTCAACAATTTTATTTTATATAGCTCTAATATTTTTGTTATTTACTGAATATATGGAAAACCCATCTTATAAGGCACCTATTAAAAAATATTTTATTCCTATTCTCACTATTTATATTATTGGTGTTGTATTAAATCTGACTATTAAAATAGACGGTTGTAAAGCACTTATTGAAACTATTTATGATTACATAGTAGTACTTCCACCTCCAATTCCAAAAAATCCAAATGAACAACCACCTAAGAAACCAACTAAGGAAGAAGTTTTGTCTAGCATACAAGATGAATACAAAAAATATATTGGTATTACCAACAAGGAAGTGCTAGCAACCAACCGGCTTCTATACCATCTTCTTCTTCTTCAACACAACCTCAAATAAGACATGTTGTTTCTGCGTCTAGTATTGAAAGCTTAAGACATAGAATGTATAGTGGTAACACTACTAATCAAGTTAGCGAGTTTGATATTTTTATTTTGTAGGGTATTGTACCGTACGAATCAATTGTCAATAAAGAAGGACATGAAGACTTGCTGAAATACTGGTACGAGAATGAGAAGACATTTTCTACACTATCTAATATGGCCCGAGATGTGTTGAACATTCAAGCGTCATCAACAGCGTCTGAAAGCGTTTTTTCTGCCGAAAGATTTCAAATAGGAGAGCACAGACACTCATTAGCGGGAGACAGCTTGGATATTGCAGTTTTATTCAGATATTGGATACGAGCGTAGCGTAGAAGGTGAGGTCAATCAGAGATCAATGAAGAAGACGACTACAACTACAACGAAATCTTATCCGATAGAGGTGGAAGCGACGTCGAGCAATTTGACCAATAAATTCCAATTTTAACTGAAGAACCACAAGATATTGTGAAGAAACTAGTTGCAATTTTGAAATTGTGTTACAAAAAAAATCATATTTCTATTAAATAATATAAAATACACAAAAACAACCTTGGGATATTTTTATTACACTATCTTTTTCAATTATTGAGGTGTTTATATATGTTATTTTTTAAAATTAAGTGCAAAAAAAATGAAAACCTGATCCCGCCTCGATAACACCGGTCTCCTTTTTCGACGGGAACGGAATGGGACATTGGCGGATCCCGCCAGTCCCCCCCCCCCCCCTCGTCCCGATTGGCCACCCTTAGTTTATAATCACAAGATTCAAAGAATATTTTTGTATATTATACACATCTTTAAATTAAAACCACAAGAAATCAAAAATCTCTATTTATTTATTAAACTTCGTGTTTCGAAATTGGGATGGAGTAGAAAATAGATCAAAGTTTATAACCAAACGTGAATTTCCATTAAATCTTCTTTTTATACAGTTTCTCGTTCATCAGAATTTGTTAAATATTTGATGATAAATTTAAATCGCCAAAATTATCCAAAAGATTCATTTGAGAGAGACTATTTTGCACATACCAAAACATAAGGTATCATTTTTGCCATTTTCTCTACTTTAATCAAGCCCTAAAGCACTACACCATCATCTATCACCATTTCCCGCTTCTTTCTACTCTACCAAATCCATGGCCGCCGACAAAAAGAAACGCCGGCGACCCGACTCCGATTCCGATTCTGACAACCTTCCATTCAAATCCAAACTAAAACCCGATCCGGTCATCCTCCAAACCCTAAAAAACCTAAAATCCTCATGTTCCACCGCCGCCTCAACTTCCAAAACCCTAACCCTAACCGACGTCGGCCTCTCATCCACCTGCCGTGAAGTGGCCGACCTCCCAATCGACGAAGTCCAATCCGAAATCGAATCATTAGCTCTCAACATAGCTAAATCCATACTCTCTGGTCAAGGCTTTTCCTTCTCCGTACCTTCCCGTAGTTCCGCTAATCAACTCTACGTATCCGAGCTCGATCGCATCGTTCTCAAAGACAAATCATCGCTACGCAACTTCGGTAACGTATCCACTGTTCGTAAAGCAACAATTACGCTTCGAATACTGCAACTTGTTCATCAGCTTTGTACTAGTAACATTCATGTAACTAAGCGTGATTTGTTCTACACTGATGTTAAGTTGTTTCAGGATCAATCGCAATCTGATGCTGTGTTAGATGATGTGAGCTGTATAGTTGGATGTACTAGGTCTAGTTTGAATGTTGTTGCAGCTGAGAAAGGTGTTGTTGTTGGTAGGTTGATTTTTAGCGATAATGGCGATATGATTGATTGTACTAAAATGGGAATGGGCGGGAAAGCTATACCTCCAAATATTGATAGGGTTGGTGATATGCAGAGTGATGCATTGTACATTTTGTTGGTTGAAAAGGATGCTGCGTTTATGAGGTTGTCGGAGGATCGGTTTTATAATAGGTTTCCGTGCATTATTGTGACTGCGAAAGGTCAACCTGATGTGGCGACTAGGTTGTTTTTGAGGAAGATGAAGATGGAGCTGAATTTGCCGGTTCTAGCATTGGTGGATAGTGATCCTTACGGGTTGAAGATTTTGTCGGTCTACGGGTGTGGATCGAAGAATATGTCGTATGATAGTGCGAATCTGACTACACCGGATATCAAGTGGTTGGGTATTAGGCCGAGTGATTTGGACAAGTATAAGATACCGGATCAATGCAGGTTGCCAATGACCGAACAGGATATTAAGACTGGGAAAGATTTGTTGGAGGAGGATTTTGTGAAGAAGAATCCAGCTTGGGTTCAGGAGTTGAATTTGATGGTGAAGACTAAGCAAAAGGCTGAGATTCAGGCGTTGAGTTCGTTTGGGTTTCAATATCTGTCTCAAGTATATTTGCCATTGAAGCTGCAAGAACAGGATTGGCTATGAGAATTCAAATCTTGTTGTTCAATTACTTGAATTTTCGTACACTTATTGTTGATACCAAATTATCATTTGTTATGCTGGAACTTGATCTGATGTTCTCTAAAGTTGGCTTTTTTCTTTATTGTTGTGTTAATTCACCAGTTTATTGTTGTGTTAATTCAAAGTTAAAACGTATCTAGCTTTGTTATATTTTTTAGTGGATAGGATGCTTTCGTTGATCCATGGTTATGCAGTTTTTGCTCTAATAGATACAAGCATATTGGCATATTATGAAAAAGCTGCATGTATAATGTGACTAACACAAAAATCTACAATTGAGAAGAGCACAAGAATAAGAACACATCATTTTCCTTCTGTTACTTTTGTTTACATTTGATGGTAAAATGTCGAGTTTTCAGCATGTGGTATGGTCGAGTATACAATGCTATTCAGCTGCTAAAAGAACTCTACAAAAAAAAAAAAAAAAAAAAAAAGAGTTCATACAAATTTATACACAGCATGCTTCTCACTATCAGTGCACCGCAGGAGCATCTAATCTTCTTATTAGCCAGGATTGCAGTGATTCCTTGGTTATCCTCAATTTTTGCAAAACCACTGGTCTCCTAGTTGGAAAGTGCACATTTGCTCGTAAAATAACTCTTTCTGCATTCTCTTCCACCTTTGAATACTTGTCCGGATGGTTTATCCCATCCTGGTTTCTGTCATTTCCAATTCTAGGTGCTGTTGAAATTACCTCAAGTCCCAGATCATGTTGCAAAAGTTTGACTATAGCTTCCTTAACTACACTTTCATGCCTGACAGCACGTATACCTACTTCTTGGACTCCTAGAAAGATTTGCACGTCATCTTTAATTGAATCTCCTGCAACCATAACCACAATATCGAGATGTTTTCAAATTGATTGTAATGTGATGGATGTTTGTACTATATGGATTGTTGATCATGACTACTAGTATATTGAAATGCACCATTTGGCCAATCAAATCATAGTAAATGCCATATGTTATCAAAAAGCATATTATATTTATAAAGTCCTTGGTGTAATTTACTCTGCAATGATCCAAGCTTCTCTAAAGTTAATACTGTGAACTGAAGTTATAAAGGCCAGATCTTTTAAGTTCATCCATTTTCTCACCTGCAGTATACTTCTCTCTGATCATTCTCAAAACCGCAAGGACCACTATTCGAGCTTCAACCTGTCAGTATGCAAAAAAATGATGGGATAAATCAAGACAATATGTTTACCCATGAACATTCCCCACAAAGATCAGATGGTTGTATAAGACATCCCCCTGACAAGATAATGATATTTGGAGGCAAAATAATATAGATCACAATAGCAGACCCAAAGACGTGTTTAATTTACTTCTCCAGAAATCTTGTATGAGAATATCTTAGCTAGATACCATATTTACCTTGCTAAGCCCCCGAAGATTAATGGATATACTATTTGCACTGTCCTTCTGCAAGTGTTCTGCAACTTTCTCGAGAATCATACTTTCAGGCCCTAAATCGGTTCTATTGCGAGTGCTGAAGTTGTATTTCCTCTGATTGCCATTTTGGATTACGCCTTCACACCACTGCTCAATTAGTTGCTTGAGATAGTAATCATTGGGTTTATACCTGCAATGTTTATGAAGAGCAAATTGAGACTCATTAGCTACAGAGAGTATCATTGACTGGATTATTTTCTTAGACCAATGGTAACGCCAATTGTACAAAATGATACCCGAAAAAACAAAAAAGTAGAGGGTAATTTCATCTGCAACTGGAAATAGAAGTGCCTCACTGCCTCCTAACTGAAACTTGTACATGCTCTACATATAGTTTAGCAAATAAATAAACAAACTAGAAAATCTACTTACTGATATAAATTGGGACCATCATCTTTGATGTTTTAAACTAAATAGAGAACAAACTAAGACGTCCCACCAGGGATAGTGTCTCAAAATCATCCAGTTCACCTCCCAAGTCCCAACTATGACTTTCACATACTTACCTCTGATTCATGTCCATTTTATCCCGATGAACTTCACCTCCCAAGTCCCCTTGAAATTGCATTTTCACATATCAACACTCTAATTCATCAATACAAAATGCAAAATGGAAATTGGACGAACTAAATTCCAAAGTCAACAGCTCTGCGTGCACCCAGCTCCTTCATAATGCCAATTCCAAGTCAATTTGAGGAGAAAAGTGTAATCATAGATGACCTAATTGTCAAGGTTAACTTTTAAGAACTAGGTTGCACTGTGAAGGATTCCATGTGGTTCAATAAACCACATTGGATTTCCATGCATGGTCAGGATGAACTATCTTGATATTACACAGGAGTGAGTCTGCACTCTGCACTAGCAAATGGCTTATAAAGATGATCATTACGGCTTCAAGATGGCCAGTTTTTCTTTCTTTTCTTTGTTTCCTCAAATTCTTACGCTTTCCGCTGTCTTAGTGTGTGTTCTTTTGTTTTGTTCAGAGCAGGCTATGTTGTCCATTTAACCCGTCACAAAGGGAAAGAAGAGCACAGTTAATTTTATGAGAAAATAAAAAAGCAGGTGTCAACAGCAAATATCCCCCAAATGGATGTCTCAGACTGCAATGGAACATCAAAGTATAAGAAGAGGGACATTATGCCTAAACGATTTCAAGTTGCATACCCTGCTTTCCGCATGTCCTGATATATAGCTAAACATTGTTGTACTTCCAGCAAAGATCCATATTGGCTACGAGCTCTAAGAAGTGTATTATATGTGACCTACAAAATGTTATAGAGGTTATAAAGCTGATCCAAGTGACAAGTGAGCACCTAGGGACCAAATCACACTTATTCTATTACAAATGTCATTTTGACACAAAAAGGTGTGAATACAACAACATACCCCGTGCATGGTGTGAATACAAATAAAACTCAAATAATTCATGTGAAACTTTTAATTGATGCCATTTAAAGTGCAAGCTAGACGAATTAACTCACCATATTTGGTTTTATCAGATATCTTTTCATTGCCACAAATAACGAAAATGCACTCTTGAAATCTTTATTTTCCACGCAAACCTGTGAAGTGAAGAGGAATAAACAATATATGAATCAATCATATCAACCATATTTGAATATGCATCATCTAAAGTGTTCATGAAGTAATATTCCATTAAAAAAGAAGAAAGCTTAGAACCTTGATAATTGTTGTATAGGTTACCACATCAGGTTGAATACCTGCATCTCGCATGGCCCTCAAAATCTGCATTTCCATGAAACAGTTATACTTCAGATTGCGGTATAAGCCTTTTCCTATGAAAAACTGCACTTTCATACCAAGTATTTATGGGATCACACGTTTTCTGTCTATTCTTTAAGTTGTGCACATAATCCTAACTTTAATTTTTTATGTCCAAGAATGGAACCTCATACTAAAGGTTTCAGAGGAAAGAAGTCTTCTGCTTTGCGCATGACACGTTCTCTTAGTCTTTTCACAGCCCGTCTTCACTTATTTATCTATTCTTTTCTTTTTCTTTTTTGTTTATAACTGAGAAATCCCTGGGAGTCAGTGGTGCAAAATTCGAAACTTGGTGGATAATGGGCTGGCCCCCTCCAGTTATTTATCTATTCAATTGTGAATGAACTCATCACTATCTAACAAGATGCCATGCCATTTTTTTGTCTCAAATGCTCATCATGATACTTGAC
This sequence comes from Przewalskia tangutica, assembly GCA_029844215.1. Lineage (NCBI taxonomy): Eukaryota > Viridiplantae > Streptophyta > Magnoliopsida > Solanales > Solanaceae > Przewalskia > Przewalskia tangutica. The sequence continues at coordinate 4,883,417 of CM056739.1, read as the reverse complement.
ATGTTATGTTACAAATTTGAAGAAAGGAGGAGACATTAATCAACCTCCAACAAAAAGCAGTGACTAAACAAACAAACAAACAACAAACTCAGTGTGGTCCCACAAGGTGGGGTCTGGGGAGGGTAGGATGTACACAGACCTTACCTCTACCTTTGTGAGGTAGAGCGAAAATACTTGTCGCAGAAATATATGAAAGAAGACAGCAAATACCAAGGTCTGCAGTGACTAAGATCACGAAAATAGCACAAAACTGAGGGAAGTGAACTCCAATAGTTGCAGCGTGATAGCTTAGATTGGTGCAGCGCATCTTTTTAACAAAAAGACAAGCTAAACATGATCTAACTGCCATGTTTCTGTTACTGTTAGATAAATTAGACTACATTACCTGCAGAGCACCCTCTACATTTCCTGAGCCTCCACAGATGTCAATCAAAATAGACCAGCTTATATGGTTAGGAGAAAGACCTACTTCCTTCATCTCTTCCATCAAAGCTTTCGCTCGGTAGTAATCGCTCCCGCATGCCTTCATCAGAATATTATAGGTAGAAGTAGTAGGTCTAAATGGAACCCTCATAGAGAAGTGTCCATGAGGTGAAGCAGAAGTGCAGTTGGGTATACTAGCAGAAACCATAAGTGTGGAGGAGAGATCAATAGTATTGTCCGTCTTGCTACCAAAATCTTCACAATTGTCCTTCTGCAGCGCATGTTCCTTCCACGACCTGAATAGCCGAAAGGCCCTATCATATTGGCAGGCTTCAACACACGCATGAAGAAGAATGTTGTAACATTGTGAATTAGGTTCACAACCAGCCTGAAGCATCTCTTCAAATAACTGAATGGCTTGGTCTACCAGGCTTGCATTGGCACAGGCACTGATCAATGAAGACCAAGTGACAATGTTGGGAGTGACACCAGCTGATAGCATATCTTTTTTTATTTCAAGTGCCATCTGCCACATTTTTGCATCTGCAAATACCTATATAATCAAAACAGAGGACGTGAAATATGTTCTTTTTTTTTCGGATAAGTATCATTAATAAAAAACAAGTCGGTGTCGAAACAAAAAAATATGTGCAAGATGTGCATGTGGCAACGGCATTGCTTGAATCATACATTGTCTCTTCCACCAAGTTTGACCAATTATCCATACGACATGTTACTTTCTCCTCACACCAAAAATACAAATGGAATAAAAAAGATCTTATGCTTTCTACAACATTCTCACTATGTAATGATGTAGAAATGAGACGATGTGGATATGTAATTAACAAAGTATCACGCAGCAGCTTTACATGGATGTGGAGAAACAATTCGGAGATAGTGAAACCAGTAAATGTGTTATCTAATCTCTGGATCCATGTACCAAGAATCCTCTCTTTTCTTCCTATTATTCAATAAGCCCTTTACATCTAGTACAATATAGTAAAGTGAGATATTCAGTCAGAGAAGCACTTCGACAGGTTTATACTGCAGAAAGAAAAAGTTGAGACTTCACAGCTCTCTGTTCGTGTGGTTGGCGACATCAAGTATAAATTCCATCCACAAGGTTTTAGAGGTTTAACATGGTTCTTGCTTAATCTGAAGTCCCAATTATACCTTAATTAAAGTGCTGTACGTGAAGACATCCAATTTCATTGCTCCTGCCAATTCTAAAAGCTTTAGTTCCCCGTAAATTTCTTTGGCCAGATCAACTCTTGTAGCAAGACAGCATGACTTCAGAAGAATATTGTAGGATGTCAAATCAGCTGGAACACCTAGTTTCTGAATGACAAGAAACAAAGTGAATAAAAACGCCCCTCATCGGTATCTTCAGCTAACAAGAACACAATTACAGATAAATGGTGAAAAAGAAACAAAATCCAATGTCGAACCACTAATCACAAAAGAGAGTGGAAATAGGAAAAAGAATATTGGATGACTACATTTTAGAATTCTTTAATACAAGTCAAACTTTTCTGATGCATTTAGAAAACAAATTGAAGATTAAAACAAGATTCACGCTATGCCAGCAGAAAACTAACTTTAGATCGTACACGGGATTTCTTTGGGATGAAAAGGGAAAGGATTTGGACGAATAAATGGGTTATTCCCCTTATTAAGTCAGGAAGTAAAAGAGTTCTACACAACCGTCCATCTCAGATTTCCAAACCCTCTGGAATTTAATGGAAAGGAGAAGTAAGACAGACTTCCTTTCTGGTTGTGCGAACAGCTAGAGAACAACTGGGTTTAACAATGGAAACTTCACCTAATGGAAGAACAGTGAAAACTTCACGTAGTGGAACTAAACTAGTAGTAAAGACTAAAGAGCATACATCCCTTCGTTATTGGACACTGCACCTCCTGTTTTGTTTTCTGTGTGACAGTGACACTTGTCGATGTTGTGTACGTGTGCTTTGTGGCGTGGAAGAAAGACAGTAAGAAAAAGCTTACTTGCATTTGCTTGTATATGTCCAAGGTGTAACTCAAGTCACATGCATTTACGTTCATGAGGCTGTTGAAGACATAAATGTTTGGTGTAAACTTGCTAGCGATTAACCCCTGCACTGAAATTTAATGTTATAGACGCGTGAATAGGCCAAGAATAAAGGCGAAATACATCCAGAAAAAGGTAAAAGATCATTCTACTTGTTCCTTTACAAGTTTGTTGCATAATGACCTCCACCTATTCTGTAAAATATTTTCAAAAAGGAGAGATGCTTGTTTATCTATTATGTGTTCAGTAATCAGTAATCTAGCTATGGGCATCACAGGTAGCAATGAGAGTAAAACTTGAAAGTTGAGACCTATATTCAAGTTGGACTCCGTTCTGAATAACATGCTCTAACTTTTATAGAAGTTTATCTTATTAAAGAAGGGAGAACTAGTTAGTTAGTTATTCAACATATTCAAAAAGCAAATACAAATAAGGAACAAGAACAAGTGTTCCATTCTGTAATTAAACCATAAATGAAGTCAAGGATATTGTAATTTCCTTTACTATGTGGGATGCACCATTCCCATGCCACCAGACAACTATATTATTTTCCAAATCCCTTCTTACTCATAACAAGAAACGGATTCTGCGAAACGGACTTATCAACAAAAACTTAGGGAAATGACAAGGTTTTTTTTCTCATAGAATTGGATCACCTGTAACCTTCCTTTTTTTCTTTGGTGATAAGTAAAGAGTAATTTAATGATTGCCAGCATTAAGTCTTGGGTCGCTATAACAGGAAATCTGATTTATTTGTCAGATGGACAAATTTATCTAAGATTCACAAGGTGTGCAATATACCTCATATATGGACCTGGACTTCAAGTAGACACCACAAAGACCACAAACATCTATTATTGTGCGGTAGATATACAAATTCGGGGTGTCCTGGTTCTGCTTGGATGATTCAAAGACAGTTAGAGCAGACACCAAATCGCCTTTCTTCCCAAATTCAAGAATTATGGTACAGAACATAATGTCCGCATGTGGAAAAATATGTGCATACCTGCAGAGAGTCATGGTTGAATTTACACAGTAAGGACATCGCAGGTAATCACGGTTCCTCTATGATAACAGTATGTTTAAAGCATTTCTCAATCCGTTATAAAACTAAGAGACTCGAATTTCCAAGCACAAAAGAAAGAAACCATTAATTGAATAATAAATGAAGGAAATTGACAAGTAGATGGAGCAACAAAGTTCAAGACCAGCGCGAGAAAGTGAACCAACCAACTAAACATAAGATATCAGGAGCTTCTAGTGAAGTGAACTAACAGCTGTGGTCAAAAATGTCAATCTTATTGTGCAGGTATGTTGTAAATCTGCTGCAGCGGCTCAATTCAGTCACAAGCAACAAAGAGTAGATGAAAAGAGTTTCTTACCATTCTTTGATCATTAAAAAAAAGAGTTTCTAACCCATTCCGAGAAATACCAAGAAAGCAGGCCCATAACAGGACTAACAACTATCGCTGTGTCATTGACAAGTTACTTATGTTCAACTGAAGAGGCTTTAACCACCTACCGGAACAAATGTACAGAACAGAAAAGTCACTAGTCTAACTCCTTTCCAGGAACTTGTCTCAAAGATGGTATATGAGATGAATACCAATCACTTGTGCCTCATCCAAATAACTAGGGCCGCTATATGAATCCTTGGTATCCATACTATTCTATTCAGGTCAATTTCATTTTTTGACAAGTCCATTCAGGTCAATGTCATTACAACACTAAAAAGTTGTCATTTAAGAAAAATTAGTTCTCTTAAACTGGATATCCTATCAAACATAGTCATACAATTCTCTGACCAAAAGGACTCTTGAAAATAACAAGTAGACCTTAGTTCCAACAAGTTGTTGCCAAAAAAGATGAGCTCGAGAACCAACAAGCTCCGTCTACATAATGTCAATATATGAAGAGAATGGTAGAAAAATGTCCTCATCATCCTATTTCCTAATTTACATTTTGGAAAAAGAAAAGAATCTTAAAACCATAGTCTGGAGCATATCTACTATAGATATCCAAGTACCAATATGCATTTTGGTTGATCCCACTCCTTCCATAAGTACTTGTATTTACTTCAAAGTTTTTTTAACTAGTTGTGTTTGGGTCAACTAGTGTGCACCTCGACTATCGACTAATCACAAAGTACATGTTACCTCCCACCAATATAGGTACCGGATAACTCTGTCCACCAAGACTAATATATTTGGGGGGGGGGGGGGGGGGGGATGACGCTGCATTTTTTCTTTCTGTGGGGATCTGAACTCTGCTTACTAGGAACCCTTCCCACTTTAGTTACCACTACGCCACACTTTTGAGTGCAATACCTCTATGTTTTAATGTCCATGGACATATACAACAACATACCAGTGAAATCCCACAATGTGGGGTCTGGGGAGGGTAGAGTGTACACAGACCTTACCTCTATCTTGGTAGGTAGAGCGGTTGTTTCCGGGAGACCCTTGGCTCAAGACAAAGTAGTAAAGCAAGAAGATTTTATTAGAAAACGATAAATAGATTTTATTAGCAAATCATAAATTTCCTCGGGCGACATAAGATACACAAAATAGAAAACTACCCGAACATGTAAGAATAAACATCAAACACCAATGCAATAGCTGTAGAAAAATGCACATCTAAGAACTGTTTATACTAAAACGAATGAACTCAATGCCCTTTTTCATACTTGCAGTAGATAAGAACTGGATAATTTTTCATTATAAAATGATAACTTGATAATTTCTAACATCTACAAAAATAAAAATAAAAAGTAACTCAGCATTCATTCACTGAAATTATTGGCCTGGAACCGTGACCGAGAATGCTAGAGACTCTACATTTATTTGCACTTTCAAAAGCCCTTGTTATAGCACACATGAATAACTGATGTCACTAATAGTTAAACTTTTTTTCATCAACAATATTAAATCCAGAGAATAGACAACAAAAGTATAGTGCATACAGGTAGGTCTTCAAACTCTTCCACTTGCTTTCTTTCAGTATGTTTTCAATTAAAGCTATTGTGATCGCCTTATCTTCTTTATTCTAGTTTTAATCATATTTGGCTTTCTTCTGCTCAGTTTTCTTGGCTTTTTTTCTATCGGGGCTACTTCACCATTATCTAATTCAACAGATACATCAAGTTTAGCCATTCAGTGTTTTCTAGTTCTGGCACAAAATCATTCAACTTCTCCACCAGAGTTCAGCCAATGATCAAGTGATTAAAAATTTGCTAAATTAAAGAATATCTCTCAGAAATAACTCATCATTACTCCAAAAAAGATGAGTTAGTTAGGCATATTATCAAACATCTTGGATGCATAGTCCATTTCAATGATTTTAATTAACTATAGAATAATCAAATTATAAAAATTTAAAGGAGAGAGTGAGAGAACGGAACTGAAAAAATAGGTGCATCTTCCTTCATCTTCTACTTTTTCTTCAGAAGAGAAGAGATTGTCACACAAATAGGTCAAGAAATCATACCCATCGTGTATTAGCAGCAACAACAAATCACCCATTCCCTCTTTCCTTGTTTGTCTCTATCTTTATTCATGCCAACTCAAACATATTCTAGATGATTGATGTCTCATTATGGCTACAAATGTATATATCCTCCTCAGAAGAAATAGTGGGAAAAATAACAAATCTGTACTTTCAATAATCATTCGTAAATTCCAAAAACGATATTGCACATAAACATAATAAAGAAAACTCTCTTAATGGAGTCACCGTTTCAGGACATATTCGAAGAACTGCACTATTTGAGAGAACAAACAAAATTTAATTGAGAGTTTGAACCAAATCCCTAACTCTAAGAGGTCTATGTGAAGATTGAGAAACCGAAGCTAACTACGCACATCACTGATAGAGCGTCTAAACACAATAACAAGTTAGTAATTCAATTAGATAATAGGAAAATGCATATGTACACGCTTAGGCACATGGAATTTGTCAAAACAACTTAAGAGGTGCTGCACTACAGAAAAAGACAAAGGAAAAAATCTTAATGATTCTACTTGTTTCGTACTCTCATAAAAAACAACTTTTATTACTAATTTATGAAAAAACAACTAAGCATTTATTTTTGTACAGTCATCTCAAATGGAGAATGGATTACATATCAAGAACATTTCAAATTCACGCCAAATTGGAAAAAGTGATACCTTACTGCTGCATTTGGTTTTCTTTGGCTGACACAAAGTCTTATAATCTCAGACGGCCTCACGAAATCCTTAATTGGCATACCACACCCTGAAGCAGTAGCACATGTAAAAATATCAAACACCAACCTATTTATCAAAATCCTCAAGAGCCCATTTGGAGGGGGGGAAATGGCCATAAGCAATTCAGAAAAACCATAAATTTTAAACATTTTGCACTTTTTTTTATATAACCTAACAAAGGTTTGAATTCAATACACAAACTCAAATTACTAGTCATTTCAGCCGTTATATCTTGTATGTATGCAGACTTCGACACTATTCGCAACGTAATAGCATAAAAATTGACACAAATTTATACCTTTAAGTGTTTCCATCAAGCTCACAATTTCCTCTATTTCACCACATTCCATAGTCCGCCTACACTCTTGAGAAAGGGCATTTATAGCGTCTCCATCAAGCAGCTTCAACGGATCAATTCCAAGCTGCATCCCACCATTCAGAAGCTCAACAAAGCTCCCTACCTTTCCTTCTTCAAGCAATCGAACAATCCCACTCGAAACAAGCTTCACATTCAACAAATCTGCGAATTCAACAGCATTCACTCCCGAAACCACAACGCTCTCCGTGATCATCAACGAATCATTAAACCTCCCATCTTGCGCGAGCTTCGACGCCATCTCGGCGTAGTGTCTGAGACTGTTACAGTTACCTGCAGAGACAGAGTAGTAAGTAGTTTATTAATTCGGGATTTAGTTAGAGTTATAAGTTAATAATTTGTACATGATCAATTTTCTTAAAATAAATACTATTTGTCTCAATTTGTCGATATTCAAACTTCTAAATCTTAATCGTGAATTCGGACATAAAACCTTTAAGTTTTTTTAAATAAAATCTATATATTTGGAAAATATGTAAAAGAAATACTATAAATCACAATAATTAATCAACTTAAAATATTAAAAAGGCATATGAAAAAATCTTCTTTAGTGATGTATGCTCAGATCGGACCCCAGCCCTTTTTTGCCTGGATGGCGCATTCTCCACTTCTGAAAAAATAGCTAAGAGCACGCATTGCACACTTTGTTCATCCAAGCTGGGCAGAGCTAGGTTCAAGATAGAGAGGGAGAGCCCTTCCATTTCTTTGCTTTGATGCACACGACTTTTTCACGAAGTCTGCTATTCAGTCAAAACAAAACTTGGTTGACTCTCGAAATACGAAAAGGTGCCACATGTTACATTTACCTAGATGGACAGAGTCATGATTCGAAGTTTATGAGTTTGGAATTTAGTTATGGTAATGCGTTTTTATACGAAGATTTTAAACTTGACACAAAGTTTAAGAAAACAATTCATATAAATTTATATTACTATACATTATTTCATTATTGGTACAAAGGTAAATTTAAAGTTGTATTATTACTAAATATAAAAATATGTCATATTTTTTGTGGAACTGACTAAAAAATAAAGAATGTCATATAAATTAGGACGGACAGAGGGAGTATATCATTTAGACCAAAGACCTGAAACGGAATCCCATCGTAGTGTGGATAGAAGTGGAGACTGATGAGAAGTAAAGTGAGTGGGCTTAGCGGTGGTGCGGTGGTGATGGCGGCGATGCGGTGGCGGAGTAGGGGAAGAGTTGGGCGGGAGAGTAATGGAAGAAGAGGGAAGTATCACCAGTGCTTCTCTCATTTCCTAGCCAACGTTTTTTTTTTATGTGTGTGTGTGTTGGGCTGTAAATATTAATTTTTTTGGGTATTATTGGGATTGAATTTGAAAGGCGGAGGAAATTGCACATTGCTGACTAATGATACTCGTCCATTATTATACTTGTCATTTTTATTCTTGAGAAAAAGCTGAGATATCGAGCTATCAGAAATGACTCATTTATGTCATTCGTCAATAAATTAGCTTATTTATATCATCGTCGTTACCAAATTGGTTCATCCAAGTCGTTTTTCATTAATGTCGATTTTATAAATGACATGGATAAATCATTTTGGTAACAACAATGACATTAATGAATCTAACTATTAGCGAGTGGCATAAATGAGTCATTTCAATTTCATATTTGAGCTTCTCCCTTTATTATTTGATCTCAGTTTAATATTACTTTATTTTTCATCATATTAATCTCTCTCCACATTTATTGAGTAAACGTAAAGTTGGAAACTAATGTCTAATTATATTTTAATTTTCTAAAATGACAACTATTTTGAACCATCTATATTCAGAAAGGACGACAAGTAAGATGGACCTGAGGGAGTAGTAATATCTTGGAAATATTATATGGTGTAATCAAATTATAACACTATATTTACTATATATAACTACACTGAATAAATTAACATTCGTAGCTACTTAAATTGTCAGGATATTTCATTTAGACACTCGAATTAAGCCCAATTTCAATTGAACATCTCAACTCCTAATAAAGTGTTCTAATTAGACACTTTCTGTTCAAATTTTAATTTTTTTTTTGCATGTGTTCTCATTCGTCTATTAGGTAGTTAAGTTAACCACATAAAATATGTCATCTCCTTTAATTATACATTCGCATCACTGAGTTGTAGACTCCAAGCATTTTCTACTTGAAGTTGATGTGTATAATAAAAGAAGATAATACATTTTATGTGATTAACTTAATTACTTAATAGACGAATAAAAGTACGCGCAAAAGTTTTTTTCAAAATTCGAACAAAAAGTGTACAATTGAAACATTTTATTAGGGCTTGAGTTGTTCAATTGAAATTAAGCTTAGTTTAAGTGTCTAAATGAAATATCCTAGTAAGTTTGAGAGGCTGGCGATGTATGAAGCCTTTTTTCCTCAACAATTTTAGTAAAGTTACATTAATAACATTTTAACCCCAACATGAAATGTCCATACATGTTTTCCCCTTAGAATGTTGATTTTGACACATCTCACTATTCAATCTCCATATTAATTATACATTACTTCTGGATAACATTTATTGTCACCACAAATTTAACATTTGGGTGGGGTGACTTCGGCGTTAAACTTCATATTGGACCTATATGGACAATTTTTAAGAAAATAAGAACCAAAATCAAACAATGGATAGTAATAAGAGTAACTTAATTCTGCATTCACAAGACTCGAAAGAAGAATGCACATGCTTCGTCAACAAAAAAGAGTAACTTAATCGAAAAGCAAAAGCACGAGAAACTTGATGATGGATAGATAATTTATTTCCTATATAAAAATCAACTTAATCGAATAAATGAAATATGAGAAATAAGGCAAACGAATTATCGAAAAATGCCACAAAAATAACACATAAGAGTCTGAAAATGATGAAAATAACGAAGAATATGGAGACTAGTATGGATGACTACAAGATATGCTATACTCTGCCAAAGATCTCTTCATGTAATTCGTATATAATGAGTTACATACTCAGAAGTTTTTGCATATAATCAACCAGTAGAAAGTCACTATTTTTCCATTGAATTTCTCACTAAAAAATATTCAGCGACTATTTCCATCGAATGTCGGTGAAAAAACATAAATAGTAATGTGAACACATGAAAATAGAAAGTTTCTCAGTGTTTCATTGGAACCTATTTTTCACCATGCGTTTTCCCAGTAATTTTTCAGTGAGCCGGTTCGGTGGGAATAAGGTGGAAAAAATATTTTTATAATATAAATTTCCTACTGAATATCGATGGAAAAACTCTTTATTTCTAATAGTGATTATAAGTCTTGTGATTAAAAAACTAAGAAGCAATTGTGATGTCTCGGGTTACCACTATTAATGAATATTATTTAAATATTTAACATATCTCATGTAATTATTAGTGGTATATAATTATGGTAGAAATATGATTTATATTGTATTAGGATTTCACATTGTACACACTATATATATTTGTATTAATGAGAAAGACTTCTCAAGGGAGATTAATATAATTTTACAGTAAGAGATACTTACATGGTATCAAGAGTCTAACCCTAAAAACACCTAAACACTATTTTTTCTCTGTCATTCGCTCCCCCTCCCCCCCCCCCCCCCACGGGCAGCCGCCGGCCAGCTTTGTTTTTTTTCGTTAATTTAGATTTTTTCCTATCTCTTTTATATGTCCACCATGTCTACTCCCACCTCTCTCAAAGTTTCTGCATCCTCCACAATCATCGATAATAGTCTCTCTCCCTCCTCCACATTCTCCTTCCACCCTGCATTCACCGTCACGAATATCAAGAATTTCATTTCATTAATCCTTGACGAGGAAGACGGTCAATATTCTTCCTGGGTTGAACTCCTCTATATCCACTCTTGTGCGTACAACATGATTGACCATATCGATGACTCTATCCCTCGCACTCTAGATGTTGTTGACTCGACATGGCGTCGTCTTGATGTTATTTTCAAACAGTGGATTTATGGAATCTCTAAAGATTTGCTTCACATAATTATGAAAACAGGTGCCTCGGCTCGTGAGTTATGGGTACGTTTGGAGGAAATCTTTCAGGATAACAAATATACTCGTGCTGTGTATTTGGAGGAACAGTTCAACAATACACGTCTCGAGAATTTTGCAAACATATCCGAGTATTGTAAATAATTGAAACTAGTTGCAGATCAATTATCCAATGTGGAGACACCCATTTCTGAAATCAATATGGTCCTATAACTTGTTATTGGCTTACCGAAGGGTGAATACGATAATCTCGCGAGTCACGACTATTATTCAACAAACTGACCCACTACCGAGTTTTAACAAGGCACGCTCACAATTACTTTTGGAGGAAACTTTTCGTGCCAAACAGGACGAACACAATCAAAAGGCGTTAGCGGTTGAAAATCTGATAACAAACATTGCCACCGCCGGACCACCATCCACCACAGGACAGCCGCGGTGGTGGCAGAGGCGGCAGGGGCCACAATAATGGTAAGGAAGGGAAGGGTCGCGGCAGGGGTAAGGGCCAGTAACCCCCTACCTGTGCCCAACATCCCACTTGGGCCAGTCCACTTGCATATCAGTGGCCCAATTGGGCCTTTTACCCATTTCAACCGACGCCGACCCAATTTCACCAAAGAGGAATTCTCGGCCCGGTTCCAGCCCATCACAGATGCAAGGCTAGACTCACCAGGCCCACGTTATGTAGGCCTAGCAGTCAACAAATTTCTTGGCCACCATCGATTTGGGCCAGATTTTCAGCTCCTTAAATTTGTAATAGCCCAACAAAAATTGGTATATGGATACAGGGGCCACTTCTCACCTCACATTCTCCGTATGTAATCTTCTCAAGCTGTTTCGTTTAAAGTATCCTCAATATATTACTATTGGTAATGGTCGTCGCATTCTAATTCAGGGTTATGGTACAACATACACCTAACCGCCTCACCCACCCTTCTCCCTAAATAACGCCATGTATGCTCCTAACATTATTAAAAACCTAATATCTGTCAGAAAATTTACTTGTAATAATTTCATCTCTGTTGACTTTGACCCTTTTGGTTTTACTGTGAAGAATCTTCGTACGGGGACACCTCTTACGAGATGCAATAGCACGCGGAGATATTTATCTGTTCCCATCCACCTCCGTTGCCAACTCCTGCTCTCCTATATCTCTAGTTGATATCTCTTCGTCAACTTGACATAATTGGCTTGGACACCCAGGAGCCCCTGTTTTTAATTTTCTTAGAGGCAATAACTTTATTAGATGTAATAATGGGAAACTTGTCCAACACTGTATTTTTTGCTCTTTAGGAAAACATGTTTGTCTTCCTTCTTAAGTTATTTTTAAGTGTTACGTTATCTCCTTTTGACATTGTTCATGTTAATTTATGAACATCTCATATTACTAGCTCACCGGGTCATAAATATTATCTAGTATTGTTAGATGACTTCTCTCATTTTATTTGGATTTATCCACTAAAAATTTAAGTCGGATGTTTTTGCCAAGTTTCTTGACTTTCGTATTTTTATCAAAACACAGTTTGAGAAAGCCATCAAATCTTCTCAGTGTGATAATGATTGTGAATTTAATAATTTAACTTTTCACAAATTATGTAAAAATAATGGCATGGTTTTCCGGTTTTTGTGTCCCCACACCTCCTCTAAAAATGGCAAAGCAGAATGAATCATCCGCACCATAAATAACATGGTTCATACTTTCCTCTTTCATGCTTATCTCTCTTCCTCATTTTGGGTCTATGCAGTCAAAATGATAGAATACATCCTCATTATTTTACCTACTAGTACTCCTCATAATATGACCCCCACCGAAATTTTGTACCGTCAGATACCATCTTATGATCACCTTCAGATTTTCGGTTGCCTTTGCTATCCAAATTTGGCCTTCACCGCCTCTCATAAATTAGCACCCTGAATCACTCCGTGTGTCTTCGTAGGTTTTCCGTCTAACCATATGAGTTATTTGTGCTATGACTTGTCCACTCATCAAATTCACGTCTCTCATCACGTTATGTTTGACGAGACGATTTTCCCTTTACATATATTCAAAAATTCCGAAACATGGACTACACCTTTCTAGATGAGTTCGACACCTCCCTGTCATACTTACCGACACAATTTCCAAAAACTTGTCAGGCGATTTTCACGCGCTTAACGCAAGTGTACGTATCGTCTCAAGTAGTATATTATGTAAGACCGAATATCGTTCTCAGAGACTGATTTCTAATTACCGTTCATCTATTTTTTTGTATCTATTTGGCGATCGATAATTGAATTTGATTTTTGGTTAACTACTAGAATAATTGCAAGAATTAATTAAACTATTTAAGTTGTAATCAGATTATGAAGGGATTAGGGCTTCCAATTTCCTCGACTATCCACTCTATTCAATCCTTAATGCGACTACAATGATTTTCCTTCTTCGTTAAGCTAGCGGTTAACTAGACTGTTTTATATTCCGGTTAGGATATATAATCACTCAACCTCAGTGCAGAGCCCTTCTATATTTCTATGATGGGATTTACTACATGGGAGGATTAAGAACAATAACATATTATGCTACACAAGTATCGGGATACTTTCGTCCGCGATTTTAACCTATGTCTATTCAATTACAGCATATCCAAATTTCTCCTCTCGGTTCTTGATTCGAAATCATATGAGTTATGATAATTAGTGATCAATTAACTATCAAACATTCAAACCAATTATTGAATAGATCTTAATCTAAGTGAAGAAGAAATCAACTAATGCATTAATTCATGAATAAGAGTTTCAAGTGATTCCAAAGGAAAGCCCTAATAAAGTGTTCAGCTCCTAGTCATAGTCACGCTAAGAACTAACACAAAATTCATACATAAACTGAATTAAAAACGAAAGAAAAGAAATTACTGCGAACTAAGTCTCCAATTGTAGCCTTATTTGTTGTTTTGTCTTATCCTATGTTGTAGAATGATCAACCTCCCTAAAAGAATAACCCCTATGGCTTTTGTATCTATCAATTTTCGTGCCCTATGGACCACTTTGCCCTTAGCCAATTTAATTTCGGAATTGGATTTTCCGTACCGGCGCCGCGACCCTGCTGACTGGCGCCGCGGCGCCCAATCTTCTGTGGGTATTCTGCATGTACCGGCGTCGTGGCCCTATTGCCTGGCTTTTTTCCGGGTCTTCATTTTCTGTCCTTTTCTGCCTCGGATTCCTCATTTTATGCCCATTTTTTATTCTTTTTCGCCATTTTGAACCTCTGTGACTCAAAAGAAAGAAAAACAAGACTAATACTATACTAAACACAACGAAAACGAGTAAAATACTAATTAAAATGACTCAAAAGGGGTATATAAAATATGTCTAACAAACCCCCAAACTTGAACTTTGCTCGCTCTCGAGCAAAAGAACAAAACAAAACAAAGAAACAAAAATCAAAAGACTCAAAGACTCAGGTCAAGCATCTGCACAATGTCACTTAGAGACACATGAACGTTAGTTAGGATAATATGCAGGAATAGATGTAGCATGCATTTAACAATCTAGAATTTCAAGTTAGATATTTCGCAGATTCATTTCAGTCACAATCACTAGAAGCATGAATACCTAACCTATGCATGTCAATTTCATTTCATTTTTCTCAAAGTAATATAGCATGTTCACTTTTTATTCTCCACTAATACATACTACGGATCATCAGGACTTTTCAGGGTTGTAATGTAGGCTTAGGCAGGGGTAGGTAAGATTAGGCATTTAGGCTCAATTACGTATCATAAGCGCTTTTCATTCAACTTTTTTCTCTTTCTTTGCGGTATTCTTTTAGTTCATACCCAGTAATCTCCTTTCTCTTTTTGTTGAGATCATAACACACATTCACATCGGCACCCCCAAACATAAGTTTTTCCATATTTTAATTGGAGTGCATAATTTTTGCTCTATTTTGTATTTCTTTTTCACTTTTTTTTTCATCTCTATCATCAATTATTGTTTATGGCACATAAGGGAATTTGGGGTGTCAAAGAAATAACTTTTTATTTTAGGCTCAACAGGACTGACTAGGGATACATTTAAGTGCAAAGTGGGAAATGATTGGTAAGAAGGGCTATCAAAGAAATGTCTGAATCCTCCCCCTAACATGTACATCCTAATTATTTCGCCTCAAATAACAAGCACACATGACATTTCGCAATTGACATACACATGCTAAGTACAAAATATTCCAACTAATCAGATTTTCATGAATCGTTGACATATTTAACTTAAGCACACAGATTTTTGCATATCATTCCATTACATTATCTTACTTAATTCACTAGGCGTTTCAAGCAACTACAACATTCATAATTATAAAATATAAAAATTGACTCATATAAACACAAAAACATAATAAAAAAGACTCAAAAACACAAATAGAATAAAAACTCACCCCCAAACTTAAACTACACATTGTCTCAAATGTGTAAGACTCAATAAATAAAAGGGACGACTTACAAACATTAGCGGTTCAAAATGGCGGTGGTGGCGGCGGATACTGCATTGATCATTGGTTGAAAATGGTGCTTAAGTCATTGACGCGCTGGCTCAGGTCTTGATGCTCTTGCATCATCTGCTGCTGATTTTGCATCATACTCTCATAGTTCTGCAACGTCTGTTGTTGATTTAGGAGCATCTGCTCCATGATTGGCACTGGATGTTCTAAGGCTAAAGGAGGTTGGTGGTTGTTTTGCCATGGCTCATAATGTGTGGATGCCTCAGGCTCTGGCTCCTCTTGCTCCATTGCAGCTGCGCCTGCTCCACCCTCTTCTCGACCTCGTCTTCTATCCCGTAGGTTCACAGGGTCTGCGTATGCATGGACTAGATTGTATGTAATAGGCTGCAGAGTCTTCTCAAGAATGTCTGTGGCAAATGTTGGGACTCTGTGCCTAACACATAATGTAGTGATGAAAGAACCATGTCCCAACTCGCCAGTGGTAGTCAATCTACTGATGTCTCCAATACTCTGTGCTATCTCCATTTCAATGTCAATAGTCAGTCCCCTCATGATGCCAAAGATGAGTTTGATTCTGTCGGTACGTTAGTGAAATGAGTCGATGGAATCAATCGTGCACTTACGAAATATAGACAAGCCTCGCTACTTATCAATCGCACTGCAAGTCTTCTCGCTCACGGGAATAACGAAATCGCTTTGGATAACATAGGGCCTCTGCAACTGTCTTCCAGTGTATGTGGTTTGTATTCCTAGACCAGGTTCTGAAATGGGTCGGATAGTTGCCTTGGTCTTCAATATCAGTTGTCCCAAATATAGCATTCACTGCTTCAGCACTAACTGGGACATGACGCCCTCTTACAAAGCATCTCACATTGCTTTGTTCTGGGTAGTTGGCGTAGAATTCTCTCACTAAGCTGACATTCTGTTGTGGAATATCTTCATTATCGACAAACCTCTTCCACCCATTAGCTTCAATCACAGCTCTAATGGGCTCATAAACATTATCCTCATCGAGTGGTTCGACTTGATAATCCATCTTTCGCTCCTGTATCACTGCCCTACTACTTATTCTGTTGTACCAATCCTTCGCATTCCGGTTGGTGAATCGGATATCATCATGATCTGGGACTGATGAAGATGAGGTAGTTCGGGCGGTTCTTTTCCTTGAAGTCATTATTGAAAGTTGTTGGGAAATTTTTAGCAGCGTTTCCTTTGTTTCTTTGAGATTTCCCAACAATTTTTCACTCAATACCGCAACAATAACCAAGCAACACCAAACCACAACCGCAATATACCCACAAATACACCACACACTACACAGCAACACACACAACAAAAACACACAGCCTACCAACAAGCCGCAACCCACATTAAAGTTCACACCCAATTACCCACAAATCACAATCTCAAGTTGCTAGCAACAACCCAAGGGTAAGGTTCCAATTAGTTACATTTTTGACGAATCTTGTCGAAATTGCCCTAGCCCAAGCGAGTTGAATGATTGTGGAGAAGGTTGGAATGTTTTGGTGGTGATAGTGTGTTTGATTTGGAAGAATTTAATGGAGTTTGTGGAAGATTCTTGTGTGTGGAGAGATGATGTTCGGTATTTTTAGAGATGGGAAGGTTTATGTTTGATTGTGGGAGAAGATTGGGGTTTTAGGGATTTATATTTTGAAATCCCATCCCGGCGCCGCGACCCTGCAGACCGGCGCCGCGGACTCCTGCACTCCTCTGATAAATCGGTGTCGCGACCCAGTATTTTAGTGTCGCGGCGCTGAAACTCCTGCACATGGCTGGACTTTCAGCGTCGCGGCCCTGCTTCTGGGTGCCGCGGCGCTGCACCAATTTTCTTCCTTCCATATTTTTCTGTGCTTCGTGTCCCATTCCTTCACCTGTCATCACAACACCACAAAAATACCACAAGTGAGATTGTTCAAACAAAACTAAATTGCATAAATTTAACCTTGGGTTGCCTCCTAAGTAATGCCTTATTAACGCTCAGAATTTGACGCAAGTTCCATATCAAAAATCATTGGGGTAATTTAACCCCACAACCTATCCATTTCAAAATCATCCTCCTCTTTCGTACTATGTTTTTCTTTTTCACAAGAGGGGGCTCAGTATGACTTACCTGTTCGATGACTTCCATGACATCAATTTTTGTTTCAGCATTCTTGCTAACATGTGGGTTCACCGTTGTAGGAATGATCTCTCTAGCTTTGGCATGTGCTGGCTGAACTGATGTGTCAGTTGTGCTGACTGCGAAACACTTGTTGATGGCTTGGGATTCAATGGTGGATTTGAACACCTTGAATACCATCTCCTCTTCCTGGACCCTTAGTCTCAGTTCTCTCTTTTCTACATCAATTAGGGCTCTCCCAGTTGCAAGGAATGGTCTCTCCAATGTATTTCATCATATTTCTTCATGTCAAGGATGAGGAAGTCTGCTGGGAAGAAGAACTTTCCCTCCTTGACAAACACATCTTCAATTATGCCTCTGGGTGCACCACGGTTCGATCGGCCAACTGCAAATTTACTGTGGTTGGTTTGGCTTCCCCCAAACTCAATCTCTTAAATACAGACAGAGACATTAGATTTATACTGGCGCCTAAGTCACACAGGGCCCTGTTGCATGTTACCTTGCCAATAGTGCAGGGCACGGTGAAGCTTCTTGGATCCTTCAGCTTTAGAGGCAGTTTCTTTTGCAGAATGGCGCTGCACTCCTCTGTCAAAGATATTGTCTCATAATCCGTCAGCCTTCTCGCTTTTCCAAGTATCTCCTTCATGAATTTAAAGTATGCTGACATTTGTTCTAGTGCTTCAATGAAGAGGATATTTATGTGAAATATCTTGAATACCTCCAAGAACTTGGAGAACTGCTTGTCTATTGCCTTCTTTTGTAACCTCTGAGGATAAGGGATTCTATCAACGTATTCCCTCAAAGGTGCTGATGGAGCTTTCTCCATTGTAGGGCGATCCTCAGTGACCCCTCCTTCTCTACCTCAACTGCTTTCACTTACCATCATGCGGGGAGCACTCGCCCAACCGCTTCACCTCAGCAACACTTCTTGACATTGCTCTCTAGGATTTACCTCTGTATTGCTTGGGAGGGTGTCCTGCAGCCTGTTGGTTACCATCTTTGCAAGTTGCCCAACCTGTGTTTCCAAGCTCCTGAGAGAGGACCTTGTTTCAGACATGAATTGATTCTGCAAATTGGTGTGTTACACCCCGTAATTCCAGGACAAGTTTATAAGAACGTACGTAAGAACTAAAAAAAAATGTTAAGATTTGAGACTAGTAAAAATTTATCGGAATTATGGAATTGTCGGAAAACGAAATATTGCGACGAATGAGAGGGCGACACGTGTCACCCCCTTATTGGACTTGGACGAATTGGACATGGGCTAAATGGTCATTTGACCATAATTTAAGATGACCAAGTCTTGCTAAGTCTTAGAGCTTGATATTGTTGACTTAGTCAAGAGCCACTTGGCTTGACCTTTAATGAATTGTATCTAAGCCACCCATTTGTTTAAATCTTGACCCTCCATAGTGTTATATATGTGTACTAGTAGCAAGATAAGGCTCTTAACACTTAGCAAAATTTTCAAGAAACTTTGAAGAACTTGAGGGAGCTCTCGGGTTAGGGTTAGAAGAAGAAGGAAAAAATTTTGTTTGTTGTTCAATAAGCTCCACGCTTTAAACCAAGGTTCCTAAGGGTATTGTAAGGGTATCTCAATAGAAAGATCCCGAAAAAATATCATTTTCGTATTAGTCGCAAGGTGAAAACCTAGTCACTTTCCTAGGTTTGGATTGGATATTGAAGGAAAGTTGTTTGTGATCTTCTAAGGGCTTCAAGTGGCGGATTGGACTGTCAAGGAGAGGCTCTAAGTTGCTAGGGAGCGACTTCGGATCTTGAAGTGGATTAAGGCTCGTTAAGGTAACAATCTTGTTCTCTTAAGTGTTATAAGATTACATATTGTTGTAGCCTTACATTTTAACTAGCATGAAGTATATGTATTGAAGATTGATAAGTGTTATGGATTGTAGAAGCCTAAATCCGAAATGACATTGTGAGCCATTTGAAATTGAAATACAATTTGGTCGTTAATTAGAATCGTCGCATGTTACCTACTTGAAGATTGTAGTAGTTATAATTGATTGCGGCTTGATATCATGTTATACTAAACAACTTGGATTGAAAAGGAATTGGAAAAGACTTTGTATTGTTGTCCCTCAAATTGCCGAAAATAATATTGTATGTTGGACTAGTTTGATATCAATTGTGGGGCGGAATTTTACACGTCTTGTAGGCGTGTAATCCCCTATTGTTAACTACATTGTTGAGCCTTAAATGTGGCGTGTTTGTATATTGAATTCGGGCCTTGAAAAAGGTGGAAAAGTATGTAGAAACAAAGGAAGTGTTGTCCGATTTTCCGTAGAAATTAGTGACTTTGCACTTAGAATATTCTACGTTTGAACTAGAAGCTAATAGACGTATTATGGTCATTATAGGTTGACATACTACGTACGACATATCGGACTTAGCAAGTGGATTGAACCGAAGAGGTATGTGGAACTTTCCTATCTCTTGAGCATGAATAGTTGTAAATATATAGTACGGTAGACGTACGAGATTTTGACGAATCTAGTCCATTTGATATCCTTGGCTTATTTTATGAATGTCCAAGTTAGTTGAGTTAGGAAATTAACTCACTTGTCTAAAAATATTAAGGATATCTTAGTCTCTAAAAGTTAAGGGACTTGAAGTACTTTAAAAGTATATGATACTTGTTTCGTTTTAAAAGTTTAAGTCTCTTGGTTATAAAGAAGAATGTAAGTATCTAAGGTATAAAGCTAGTATAACGGTTTTATGGGAAGTTGGTTATAATAGCTTTATGGAAAGTTAAAAAGAGTGGTTTACTCTAAGTAATGTAAGTAATGATAAATGACTTGAATTAATGAAAGGCAAATTGATTTGAAGGCATCAATTGCTTAAGATTTTAAAAGAAAGAAGTCACTTGATTTAGAAGCCTGTAAATATATTTCTAAAAGGTATTGTGACTTGTCGTGAAAAGTAGATATGACTTGATACTACGGTTATTAGTATCTTGGAAGTTTTATATGAAAGAGAGTCATTTTAAAAGAATAGAAGTACGTAGTACTTTGGGTTAAATTCCCAGATTTTAAAATGACATGTTAGTGTCTTAAGTAAACTAAAATGAGAGGGTATATAAATAAGGTTAATAAGAAGTTAGGGATTTTTCTTAACTTGCTTATGTTATGATAAGCCGGTAGCGCTTATGTTATGTATGATAAGTCGGTAGTGCTTATGTTATGTATGATAGTCGGTTGAGCTAGTTTATATTATTCTTATGGGGTAAAGCCCCGTGTTACTACTAATTCCATGGATTTGCTACCCATGATGCGAGTGCGGCGTTTGTACTCATTGCGGGGCCACCGGGCCTAAGCTGGTGAAATAGTCTCATGCGGAGCGCATCGCTCCATTGCCGGTCCGCAGGACCTATGCGGGTGAAATAGTATCATGCGGAGCACATCGCTCCATTGCGGGTCCACATGACCTATGCGGGTGAAATAGTCCCAGGAGTAGGACTGCTTAATGATACTACGGGCGGGTGACCCTACTTTGATCATGAGCCTCCTATTTTTTTATGCAGTAAAGTATATACTTGGTTACTCTCATTGTTAGTAAGGCACAGTGTACTGTAATTTGATTATCATGCATGTCTCAAGCTTTATTTTAGACTTATGATGTAAATTGCATTATTTTCCAGTTTTACATACTTGGTACATCTGTTGTACTAACCCCCTTACCTCGGGGGCTGCGTTCATGCCACAAGTAGGGGTAATCAATAGGTGTATCCTCATTCTTAGGATCACTGATCAGGTGTCAGAAGCTCCATTTATCCGGAGGCTTGTCTTTTGGTACGGTTTCCCTGATGTTGTAGATTTATGTACATTCAGGGGTATGGCGGGGCCCTGTCCCATCACAGTTTATATTCTTAGAGGTCTGTAGTCATATTTGTGGATTGGGTTTTAAGAACAGAGATATACTAGCTTATTTTTGGATTATGTATGTTTTATGAAAGGTGATATTATCAGCTAGCCTATTGTTGTTTATTGTCTAAGTATTTTTATGTGTTGTGTATGTTCACGCTATTCTCACGTATACCGAGCGGTGCCTGTGTAGGAACGATGCCCGGCCTGGTCGTGACAAAAGTGGTATTAGAGCAGTTAGTCCTCGGAAAGTGTCTACAGACCGTGTCTAGTAGAGTCTTGATTATCGATGTGTTATGAAACACATCTATAATCAGGAGGCTTCATGACATTTAGGATTGGTTTCCATTCTTCTCTCTCTGAGATCGTGCAGTAGAGCTGTCTTATTAGGTTGAATCCTCTCTGACCTATTCTTATGTATCAGTTATGCCTCCACGGAAGATTTACCCAGAGCCCGGAGGCAAGGCAGCAGGAGTCGCTAACGGCACGCAGAGGGTTACCAGACTCGTGCCCGGACTATGCCCGAGATTGTAGAGCGGTCGGCGAGTTCAGCCACGCCGGCAGTAATAGAGGAGCCGAGAGCGGCAGTAGCTCCAGAGGTTCTGATACCTGAGCCTCCAGTTCCGCAGCCAGGGGCTGAGTATAGAGATTACAGAGAGCAGATCAGGCTATTGACTAGCATAGTGGCGAGCGGCAAACAGAAAGCGTAGCTAACCCTGTGAGCCGGCTATGATTCGGATTTTCTGGTTGTCATCCACTCGAGTTCTATGGTTCGAGATCCGGGAGGATCCTCGTGAGTTTATTCGCAGCGACATCTGACTATGCAGGTGCTTAGGGCCTCGGAGATAGAATCAGTTGTGTTAGCCTCTTACCGGTTACGTGATATTGCGTTGAACTGCTGAGTCGCTGAGTTGTCTAGAGGTGAGGGTGCTCTTCCAGTTGTTTGGGATGAGTTCATAGAGGCCTTTCTAGATCAGTTTTTGCCTCCTGAGATGAGGAGAGCCCGCGTGGATAAATTCTTGACATTGAGACAGAATGGGAGGACTATCAGAGAATACAACCTGGAGTTTGACTCATCGCCGTATGCGCCACCATCGTGGCCGATACGGCGCATGCAGTTCATCGCTATGTGATGGGGCTAGACCGTCATACGACATCGCATGCTCAGGGGGCCCTTCACCGGTATGGATATTGCCGAGACGCAGCTTATGCACGAGGATCGAGGACAGAGAGGAGGATCACCAGACTCGAGCCACCAAGAGGCTGTGACCGCAGGTTTCGTGGTGATTTTCGAGGCGATACCTCAAGAAAGCCAGTCCACATTCACCGGCACGCAGTGCGCGCTTCTCGCTTTTTCCGATATGAGGTTTGATCGGTCGGGTTATTCAGGCGGTCGTGGCTCCAGGCTTTGGGTTCCCGAGAGCGGGGTTCCGCCGATGAGGCCACCTATACCTCGGTGTGTCGTTGTGGTGATTTCCATCGCGGGGTGTCGTGTTCCTAGAGCTTGTTACTCTTGTGATGCAGGCCATTTGAGGAGAGATTGTCCACCGCAGGCAGACGGGTGGTATGGTGCGCAGCGACAGATCGCTTGCCGGGTCTTCTTCAGGATTATGCGCCCGAGGGCGTGGTGTTCACGACCGCGTCGCGGCAGGGTCGTGGTGGAGGTCCTAGTTCTAGCGGTCCACGAACCGCGTATATTCCTTAGCCACCGCAAGATCGTGAGGCTTCCGATGTCGCCACAGTACATTATTGATTTCAATCGCGACGCGTTTATGCTGATAGATCCGTGTTCTACTTGTCCTATGTGTCCTCTTATTCTGGTAGAATCGGATAGAGCCGTGTCGATAGAGCCTTTTGAGGTAGCCACACTAGTGGGTGATTCGGTTAGAATGGCGGGTGTACAAAGATTGCCCTGTTTATATACAAATACGATCGTCCAGCAGACTTGATAGAGTTGGAGATGACGATTTTTACGTCATTATGGGTATGGATCGTTGGCTTTGTTATGCCAACGCTGGATCGTAGAGACAGTTGGTCCGATTCCGCTTCTGGTGAGCCGCTTATCGAGTGGAAGCGGCAACATACGCCGCCGGCGGTAGGTTTAATTCTTACCTCGGCCGGGAAGATGGTGCGAAGCGGTACATCTATCATCCGTTCGTATTAGATATCGAGGTGAGGTGCCACTTCTTCAGCAAGACTGGTTAGAGAGTTTCCAGATGTGTTCCCAGACGATCTCCCGGGTATCCCTCCTGAAAGGGAGATTGAGTTTTGTATTGATATGTTGTCAGACACTCGGCTTATATCTATTCCGCCGCATGTGATGGCACCCGCCGAGTTGAGGAGTCAAGGACCACCAAAGATTTGTCGGAAAAAGGCTTTATCAGCCTAGTGTTTCTCCCCGGGAGCGCCGGTTTTGTTTGTGAAGAAGAAGGATGAGACGTACAGCGTGTTGACTACAGCATGAATAAGGTAACCATCAAGAATGTATACCCTCCCCGTGATTGATGATTTATTTGACCATTGGCAGTGCGAGGTGTTTTCCAAGATAGACTGCGGTCCGTTATCATCAAAGCGAGTTAGAGAGGCAGATATCCCAAAGATCGCATTCGGGACCCGATGGGCACTATGAGTTTAGGGTGATGTCTTTCGGTTTGACCAACGCCCAATGTATTTATGGATTTGATGAACCGTGTTCAAGCTATTTTTGATACGCTTGTTATAGTATTCATTGATGACATCCTGGTTTATTCAGACCGAGCAAGAGCACGCAGATCACTCGGCGACGCATTGGGTCCTCCGAGCCAGATTGTTCGCCAAGTTCCAAGTGAGTTTTGGATGGCCTCGCGGCATTCTTGGGCACATTATCAATGACGGTGTTCGTGGATACAACAAAGATCGAGGCCAAGTCTTGGCGAGACCTACCATCCGACGGAGCGCAGCTTAGTGGTCGCAGGTTATTATCGTAGGTTTGTGGGAGCGCTTGCTTCGATATCGCGACCGCTGACTAGGTCGACTAAAAACAGCTAAGTTTCAGCGACGTAATCGTGAGAAGCGGCTTACGCCATCAAGGAAAAGTTGACAACGGCTCCGCTTACTCTTCCGGCGGTTAGAGGATACGTGATTTATTGTGATGCCTGCATCGGGCTATGATGCGTATTGATGCAAAGACAACAAGGTTATAGCCTATGCTTCCCCGAGCTACTTAAGCATGATAGGAATTACCCTACCATGACTTAGAGTTGGCGCAGCTTATTCATGCCTCAAGATTTGGAGACATTATTTATATGAGGTTCATGTGGATATTTATACAGCACGCAAGAGCCTCCAAGACATCTTCAGCAGGAGTCGAACTTGCGCAGACGGTGGTTAGAGTTATTGAAGGATTACGATGTTGACATCCTATACCATCCGAAAAGCCAACGTGGTTGCGGATGCTTTGAGTCGTAGATCGACGGGAGTCCGCCGAGGTTCACCGAGAGACAGGATACGGTCCGCCGATCCATCACCAGCGAGCCTGGGTTCGATTGTTCGATAACGATGATAGTGTGGTACGGGTTCGTGAGATTGCCGAGTCTTCCATCGTTGATGAGGTTAAGAGGCGACAATATGAGGACCCAGTTATGATACGGTATCGAGATACGGCTCTTCGAGAGGAGAAGAGTTTGTTTGAGGTAGCGCCTGATGGGGTGCTAAGATTTGAGGGCAGATTTTGTGTTCCCGATGTTGCAGGACTTCGTCAGTAGATTCTGGGGGAGGCACACAGTGCCCGTTATTCTGTTCATCCGGGGTCGACTAAGATGTACCATGACCTCAGATGTATGTATTGGTGGGATGGCCCAAGAGGATGTGGCGTTTTGTTGCTCAATGTCCTAATTGCCGCGAGTTAACGTTGAGCACCGTGTTCTGGCTATTGCAGGCTATTGATATCCCGACGTGGAAGTGGGGGGTGATCAACATGGACTTTGTTACAGGGTTACCTCGTACCCAGAGGAAGTATGATTCCATCTGGGTTATTGTAGACAGGCTGACGAAATCAGCCCACTTTCTTCCATCAGACTACGATTCTACCGAGGATTATGTCGATCAGATATCGTGAGATTATGAGATCGCACGAGTCCCTATATCGATTATATCGCATGCAGGCGCCCGATTTACGCTAACTTCCTGAGGTCTTTCCGTAAGGGGTTAGGACACAGTGAGTCTCGATCGCTTTCATCCTCGATCGACGGCGGCAGCGCATTATCCGCATACACGAGGATATGTCGCGGCCTGTGTTATTGATTTCGTGGGTAGCCGGAGGATCATTTGCCTCTTGTAGAGTTTTCTTATAACAGCAACTACCATTCTAGCATTCAAATGGCGCCATGAGACTTTGTATGGGACGGAAGTGTCGCCGATCGTTGGTTCGACGTGGGCGAGGTTCACTGGTTGGCCCGCATTTGATTCAGCAGACGTGGATAAGGTGAAACTTATCCAGATGCATCGTTAGCGCTCATAGTCGGCGTAAGTCTTACGCAGATAATCGGCCGATATTTGGAGTTTCGTGGCGATTAAGTCTTCAAGGTATCACCCATGGCGGTGTGATGAGGTTCGAAAGAAGGGGAAACTTAGCCCAAGGTACATTGGGCCTTACCAGATCATCTGTAGAGTAGGCAAGGTTGCCTATGAGTTGGATCTGCCATCGGATTTAGAGGCGGTACATCCGGTCTTCCATGTTTCTATGTTGCGGAAGTGTATCGGAGATCCATCGAGAGTTTTCCCAGCTAGCGAGGTTCAGGTGACAGAGGGGTTATCGTATGAGGAGAGTCTCATAGCGATACTCGATCGCCAGTCAGCGATCATGACGGATGTGGCTTCCGTCAAAGTCTTGTGGCGGAATGATAATAGGGAGGAGATGACTTGGGAAGCGGATGAGAACATGTTGAGAAAGTATCCTCACTTATTCCCTACACCTTCAGGTAATTCATTTCTCTTACTTGTCAAATTTTAATTGAAGTATTTTGCTTAAGTGTTATTATGTGGCCACGTGTGGCATTATTGGTATATGGGGGTTGTAAAAAGAGAATATGTCGATATCTATAAGTTTGACTCCGAAAGAACATTCGGGGACGAATGTTTCTAAGGGGGGAAGAATGTTACACCCCGTAATTCCAAGGCATGTTTATAAGAACGCACGTAAAAACTCAAAAAAATGTTAAGATTTGAGACTAGTAAAAATTTATCGAAATTATAATTGTCGAAAAACGAAATATTGCGATGAATGGGAGGGCGACACGTGTCACCCCTCCCTTATTGGTCTTGGACGAATTGGACATGGGCTAAATGGTCATTTGACCATAATTTAAGATGACCAAGTCTTGCTAAGTCTTAGAGCTTGATATTATTGACTTAGTCAAGAGCCACTTGGCTTGACCTTTAATGAATTGTATCTAAGCCACCCATTTGTTTAAATCTTGACCCTCCATAGTGTTATATATGTGTACTAGTAGCAAGACAAGACTCTTAACACTTAGCAAAATTTTCAAGAAACTTTGAAGAACTTGAGGGAGCTCTCGGGTTAGGGTTAGAAGAAGAAGGAAAAATTTTCGTTTGTTGTTCAATAAGCTTCACACTTTAAACCAATGTTCCTAAGGGTATTGTAAGGGTATCTCAATAGAAAGATCCCGGAAAAATATCGTTTTCGTATTAGTCGCAAGGTGAAAACCTAGTCTATTTCCTAGGTTTGGATTGGAATTTGAAGGAAAGTTGTTTGTGATATTCTAAGGGCTTCAAGTGGCGGATTGGAGTGTCAAGGAGAGGCTCTAAGTTGTTAGGGAGCGACTTCGGATCTTGAAGTGGATTAAGGCTCGTTAAGGTAACAATCTTGTTCTCTTAAGTGTTATAAGATTACATATTGTTGTAGCCTTACATTTTAACTAGCATGAAGTATATGTATTGAAGATTGATAAGTGTTATGGATTGTAGAAGCCTAAATCCGAAATGACATTGTGAGCCATTTGAAATTGAAATACAATTTGGTCGTTAATTAGAATCGCCGACGTTACCTACTTGAAGATTGTAGTAGTTATAATCGATTGCGGCTTGATATCATGTTATACTAAACAACTTGGATTGAAAAGGAATTGGAAAAGACTTTGTATTGTTGTCCCTCAAATTGCCGAAAATAATATTGTATGTTGGACTAGTTTGATATCAATTGTGGGGCGGAATTTTACACGTCTTGTAGGCGTGTAATCCCCTATTGTTAACTACATTGTTGAGCCTTAAATATGGCGTATTTGATTATTGTATTCGGGCCTTGAAAAAGGTGGAAAAGTATGTAGAAACAAAGGAAGTGTTGTCCGATTTTCCGTAGAAATTAGTGACTTTGCACTTAGAATATTCTACGTTTGAACTAGAAGCTAATAAACGTATTATGGTCATTATAGGTTGACATAATACGTACGGCATATCGGACTTAGCAAGTGGATTTAACCGATGAGGTATGTGGAACTTTCCTATCTCTTGAGCATGAATAGTTGTAAATATATAGTACGGTAGACGTACGAGATTTTGACGAATCTAGTCCATTTGATATCCTTGGCTTATCTTATGAATGTTCAAGTTGGTTGAGTTAGGGAATTAACTCACTTGTCTAAAAATATTAAGGATATCTTAGTCTCTAAAAGTTAAGGGACTTTAAGTACTTTAAAAGTATATGATACTTGTTTCGTTTTAAAAGTTTAAGTCCCTTGGTTATAAAGAAGAATGTAAGTATCTAAGGTATAAAGCTAGTATAACGGCTTTATGGGAAGTTGGTTATAATAGCTTTATGGAAAGTTAAAAAGAGTGGTTTACTCTAAGTAATGTAAGTAATGATAAATGACTTGAATTAATGAAAGACAAATTGATTTGAAGGCATCAATTGCTTAAGGTTTTAAAAGAAAGAAGTCACTTGATTTAGAAGCCTGTAAATATATTTCTAAAAGGTATTGTGACTTGTCGTGAAAAGTAGATATGACTTGATACTACGGTTATTAGTATCTTGGAAGTTTTATATGAAAGAGAGTCATTTTAAAAGAATAGAAGTACGTAGTACTTTGAGTTAAATTCCCGGATTTTTAAAATGACATGTTAGTGCCTTAAGTAAACTAAAATGAGAGGGTATATAAATAAGGTTAATAAGAAGTTAGGGGATTTTCTTAACTTGCTTATGTTATGATAAACCGGTAACGCTTATGTTATGTATGATAAGCCGGTAGTGCTTATGTTATGTATGATAGCCGGTTGAGCTAGTTTATATTATTCTAACGGGGTAAAGCCCCGGATTACTACTAATTCCATGGATTTTCTACCCATGATGTGAGTGCGGCGTTTGTACTCATTGCGGGCCCACTGGGCCTAAACGGGTGAAATAGTCCTGTGCGGGTGAAATAGTCCCATGCGGAGCGCATCGCTCCATTGCGGGTCCGCAGGACCTATGCGGGTGAAATAGTCTCATGCGGAGCACATCGCTCCATTGCGGGTCCACAGGACCTATGCGAGTGAAATAGTTCCAGGAGTAGGACTGCTTAATGATACTACGGGCGGGTGACCCTACTTTGATCACGAGCCTCCTATTTTTTTATGCAGTAAAGTATATACTCGGTTACTCTCATTGTTAGTAAGGCACAATGTACTGTAATTTGATTATCACACATGTCTCCAGCTTTATTTTAGACTTATGATGTAAATTGCAGTATTTTCCAGTTTTACATACTTGGTACATCTGTTGCATCGACCCCTTTCTGGGCCGCTCATGCCGCAGGTGGTAAAGAGTGGTGGATCCTCATTCTTAGGATCACTGATCAGGTGTCAGAAGCTCCATTTCTCCGGAGGCTTGTCTTTTGGTACGGTTTCCCTGATGTTGTAGATTTATGTACATTCGTGGTATGGCGAACCTGTCCCGTCACAGTTGTTATTCTTAGAGGTCTGTAGTTATATTTGTGGATTGAGTTTTAAGAACAGAGATGTACTGACTTATTTTTGGATTATGTATGTTTTATGAAAGGTGGTCTTATCGGCTAGCTTGTTGTTGTTTATTGTCTAAGTATTTTAATGTGTTGTGTATGCTACCGCTATTCTCTCGATGTATACCGAAGCGGTGCCCAGTAGGCACCGCGATCCGGCTCGGTCGTGACATGGTGAGTGTAAGCAATGTAGCTCTCGCCATCAAGTTTCTCTGTTGATGTAGTCTAAACCGCTGGGATGAAGTGGCCCGATTTTGTACCGCCGGTTCCGTAACCACCTCGATATGGTTGCTATCGGGCACAGTCGTTCTCTATGAAAAGTTAGGGTGATTCCTCCACCGATTGTATGTTGGAATTATAAGGTCACGAAAGTTCCCAACCGCTGAACTCGCACCATCGCACATTATTGGGTTCACCGTCAAGATTCTGTCAAAGGAATGCGATCCACCACATATCTCACAATTTACGCATATCCGACCGCATTCACGCATACGGTGTTCTCATGCGAAGCTTCGTTAGAAGGGCCACATGTACATTCAGAGCAGTGATAGCATCTAATTCATATATGCCCATAGCCTTCCTGCTATTCACTGACCACTGCCATCCGCCTTGATGATTGTCGCGCATGTCTTCCAAAGAACTCATGTGCCTCATCGACACTCTTTCTCATAAAGGCTCCTCGCTGCAACATCAATGATGGTAATGAGTAGTACCACTCAAATTTATTATAAAAATGTGGACTAACATCCACTTCTCTATGCCATGATGTGGGCATTTCCTTTGCAGATCCTTAAACTGCTCCCAAGCATCATAGAGTGACTCACCATCCACCTGGTAATAATTGTTTAGCTCTCCCATAACTTTGCAACTTTTGAAGGAGGGAAGAACTTTGCAAGAAATTTTTGGGCTAGGTCCTGCCAGTGCGACGTTAGCGGCGATGAAGTTCAACCAGCTCTTGGCCCTGTCCCTAAGTGAGAACGGGAAGGGCCTTAGTCTAATGGCATCGTCAGTAACGCCATTGTACTTGAAAATGGTACACACCCGTAAAGTTGGCAATGTACGCGGGGTCTTCATGGCAATCCTCAAACAGCATCGTGCTCGATCATGCCGTGACGATCGCTTGATCTCAAAGTTGTTCGCCCCTATTGTTGGAAGCATGATGCATGTCTGTGCACCAGTAACAGTGGGCAAAATATAATCTTCCAAGCTCATTTCTGCAGGTGGTGGGACTTGTCCCATGGCAGCCGATACCTCATTATGCAACCCATCGTCAGGTAGCCCGTTGTTATTCTGCTGATTTTCCATGGCTAGTAAATCAACAATTCTTTTCTCACGCATGTTTTGCTTGCACAATTTTTCGATTTCAGGGTTGAAGGGAACAAGTGTATCTGTTCATCTCCTTCTTCTTCGCATACACTAGATTCCTGAAATAGACCAAAATCAACAAACAAAATCAAGGCAATATGGTTTTAATAGTAAAAATAAAAATAAAAATAAGGACAAATTAGAAATAAAAATAGATGGTTCGATATTAGAAGTACGTCAGTCCCCGGCAAGGCTCCAAAACTTGTCAGGTGATTTCCACGCGTTTAACGCAAGTGTACGTATCGTCTCAAGTAGTATAGTCTCTAAGATCGAATATCTTCCTCAGAGACTGGTTTCTAATTACCGTTCATCTATTTTTTTGGTATCTATTTGGCCATCGATAATTGAGTTTGGTTTTTGGTTAACTACTAGAATAATTGCAAGAATTAATTAAACTACTAAGCCGCAAAGAAACTGGAACAAAGAAAGAACTTTGATTTCATCCAAGGTGCCAGCACAAGCACAAGAAGAAAGTTGTAATCAGATTATGAAAGGATTAGGGCTTCCGATTTCCTCGACTATCCACTATATTCAATCCTTAATGCAACTAGAATGATTCTCCTTCTTCGTTAAGATAGCGGTTAACTAAACTGTCTTATATTTCGGTTAGGATATATAATCACTCAACCCTAGTGCAGAACCCTTCTATATTTCTATGATAGAATTTACTACATAGGAGGATTAAGAACAGTAACCTATTATGCTACACAAGTATCGGGGTACTTTCGTCCGCGATTTTAACCTATGTCTATTCAATTACATCATATTCAAATCTCTCCTCTCGGTTCTTGATTCGAAATCATATGAGTTATAATAATTAGTGATCAATTAACTATCAAGCATTCAAACCAATTATTGAATAGATCTTAATCTAAGTGAAGAAAAAAATCAACTAATGCATTAATTCATGAATAAGAGTTTCAAGTGATTTCAAAGGAAAGCCCTAATAAAGTGTTTAGCTCCTAGCCATAGTCACGCTAAGAACTAACACAAAATTCATACATAAACTGAATTAAAAACGAAAGAAAAGAAATTACTGCGAACTAAGTCTCCAATTGTAGCCTCCCTTGTTGTCTTGTCTTGTCCTATGTTGTAGAATGACCAACCTCCCTAAAATAATAATCCCTAGGGCTTTTGTATCTATCAATTTTTGTGCCCTATGGACCACTTTGCCCTTAGCCAATTTAACTTCGGAACTGGATTTTTCGTACCGGCGCCGCGACCCTGCTGACTGGCGCCGCGACGCCCAATCTTCTGTGGGTATTCTGCAGTTCCGGCAGCGCTGCCTGACTTTTGTCCGGGTTTTCATTTTCTGTCCTTTCCTGCCTCAGATTCCTCCTTTTATGCCCCTTTTCATTCCTTTTCGTCATTTTGCTATTTTGGACCGCTGTGACTCAAAAGAAAGAAAAACAAGCCTAATACTATACTAAACATAACGAAAACGAGTAAAATACTAATTAAAAATGACTCAAAAAGGTATATAAAATATGTCTAACAATCATCCACACCAAATCGATCTAACCAGATCTCAACCCCCACCCACCTCGACGTCGTCTCCCGAAGCAACCCAATGACCCAGATCCGCCTCCCCATCTAAACCCCTAACCTACCCTTAACCCCACACACCATATGGAAACTCGTGCCCAACACGAGATTTTCAAACCCAAAGTCCATGTTAACCCATCAACACAAACCATATTCTCAATTCCTAAAAATCTAAAATTAGCTAAACTAGACCCTAATTGGAATGCGGTCACGCGTGAGGAATTTAATACTTTAACAAAACAGCACACTTGGGATTTGGTTCCTAGACCGGATGAAGTGAATGTGATCTGATGCATGTGGCTATTTCATTACAAATTTAGAGACAGTGGTGACTTAGAGCGATATAAGGCGAGACTTGTGGCTAATGGTACTAATAAGCAAAGGAGATTTGATTATGGTGAGACGTTCAACCTAGTTATTAAACCGACTACTATTCGCACATTTCTGAGTATTGTCATGGGTTAGCATTGGTCCATTCATCAGTTTGATGTGAATATTGCATGTTTACATGAAGACTTGAAAGAAACTGTTTACATGCACCAGCCGCCAGGTTTTGTCCATCATGTTGCCTCTCATTATGTATGTCATCTTCGTAAATCACTTTGTGATTTGAAAAAAAATAGAGTGTGGTATGAACGCTTTGCTAATTACATTATGCAGATTGGGTTTGTTTGCAGCAAGTGTGATATTTTTCTCTTTATTTTTTATCGAGGTAGTGACATTATTTATTTGTTGTTATATGTGGATGATATTTTGCTCACTGCCTCATCTGATGTTTTGAAAAAGAAGATCATTGCACCAAAAACTGAATTTGTCATGATTGACTTGAGAAAGTTGAGTTACTTTTTGAGGATATCAGTTACTAGATCTGCAGATACTATATTTCTATGTCAGCGTAAGTATGCATAGAAGATTATGTATAGGACAAAAATGACAAATTGCAAGATTATGTCTACATCGGTTGACTCTAAATCGAAGCTAAGTGTTGTTGATGGTGATCCATTGTCCGATCCAACACTTTATAGGAGTCTTGCAGGTACTCTTCAGTATCTTACTTTCACCAGGCCTGACATTGCTTATGATATTCAGCAGGTGCGTTTGTTTATGCATGCCCCTAGAGAGCCTCATTTTACTACTCTTAAGCGTATCATTCAATACGTTAAGGACACACTTGATTATGGATTGCATCTATACCCATATGCACCGACCAGATTGTTGTCATATACGGATGCAGATTGGGCATATTGTCCGGACATGAGACGCTCCACCTCCGACTATTGTGTGTTCTTAGGGGATAATCTCATTTCATGGTCTATCAAGATACAAGCTACCCTATCCCGTTCGAGTGCAGAAACAGAGTATAAAGGTGTTATAAATGTTGTTGCTGAGATCTGATGGCTCTGAAACCTTCTTTTGGAGCTTCAGTATCCCTTGCGTAAGACGTATTTGGTATATTTTGATAACATATCCGTCATATATCTATCTCATAATCTAGTTCAACATCAGCGAACCAAGCACATTGAGATGAATATACATTTTGTTTGTGAGAATGTTGCTATAGGACATGTTAAGGTATTGCACGTGCCATCTTCCTATCAATATGCATATATCTTCACTAAAGGACTATCTAGACAACTATTCCTTGACTTCAGATCTAGTCTAAGCGTCCGGCCTCTTTCCGCTCCGACTGAGGGGGTGTATTAGTGAATATTATTTAAGTATTCACAGTATCTCATGTATTATTAGTGATGTATAATTATGATAGAAATAGAATTCCTATTGTATTATGATTCCGCATTGTACACACTATATATATATATATATATATATATATATATATATATATATATATATTAATGAGAAAGACTCCCCAACGGATATTAATACAATCTTACAACCACGAAGACAAATAGAGTATGAGACACTTATTATGTGTTATTCATGGTTAAAGCTAGCACGCCTTTTTTCTTATTAGGAGCCGTTTGCACATGATTTGAAATTATGATGATTTGAAGTTGAAGTTGAAGTTTTATTTAAACATGCAATTTTGATTTCTTAAGATTGTATTTTTTTCTTATAGACATAAAAACCCAACAAGTTGTGAAAATCATCAAAACTTTCTCAATTCTTATACAATCTTACAAAATGAGCAAGTCGTAGTTCATAACAAAATTAATACGCTACTAGAACTTATTAATAAAATACAACATCAATTGATCAAATTTTAGTTCAATAAAATGAAAAATTGAACATGAGTTGTAGTGTAACTAATCTTTAATATAACCCTTCCACATGGTTGGTAAGAGTAAATTTGTTATAAATATACTATCAACTTCTAATCTTTTAATATTTGATATAAATGGTTGGTAAACATGATTGATAAATATATCTACCAACTTATGGATTCTATTTTTATAAAATATAAACTTATGAATCAATTTTTACATTTAAAAAAAATTAAAATCATGATTTGGAATTCCAATCATGCCTTTTTGGATGATTTGGAATTTCATCTCATCATGTAATGAAATAGCATATCCAAACGCCTACTTAGACCAATCATGATGTGTTATCAATGATAAGTATTTATAGTTTAAAATATGTCTAATGATACTTGAAGTCTTGAAACAAGGCTCCGTTTATTCTTATACTCTTGTAATTGTGATTAAATACTAATTAAAATTTGAAGTGCTGATTTTGGGATGAGATCTTATTCGAGTTGTCGTTGTTTTGAGATTCAATTCATGTAGGAAGTATTGTTTCCTTGCTTGAACTAATTTCCATTAAAAGAAGCTTCAAAGCTTGGAACCAAAAAAATAGACTCTTATTCCCAAAATACTACTCTCCCAAAATTAATTTCCATTTTACTACTAATTTTGGAGCAAATTGTCAAAATAGTATTTTTTGAAAAAATTATTCCCAAAATACTACTCTCCCAAAATTAATTCTCATTTTACTACTAATTTTGCCACATATTAGTTTGTATTTAATCAATATTCCACATGTGACATATATTGTTGGAATATAAATTTATAAGTTTATATTGTACATTTATTCTATTAGAAAAGTTAATTTTTTTTGTTTATTCTCGGGTAGACGTGGCCCGAAAAATTTATTTATTTATTTTAAAAAATGAAACAGAAAATTCAATTTTAAAAAATAAACAAAATTTATAAGTTTATATTGTACATTTATTCTATTAGAAAAGTTAAAATATTTTTTTGTTTATTCTCGGGTCGACGTGGCCCGAAAGATTTATTTATTTATTTATTTTAAAAAATGAAACAGAAAATTCAATTTTAAAAAATAAACAAAAAATCAATTTTAAAAAAAAATGAAACTGAAAATTCAATTTTAAAAATAACGAAAATTCATTATTTTTAAAAACGAAACTGGTTTTCTTTTTTTTATAATTAAATTTTCAGTTTCGTTTAAAAAAAAACAAATTTTCATTATTTTTAAAATTGAATTTTTAGTTTCGTTTTTAAAAAAAATTGATTTTTTGTTTATTTTTTAAAATTGAATTTTCAGTTTCGTTTTTTAAAATAAATAAATAAATAACTGCCCATCTAATAAAAAAAATATATTTTAACTTTTCTAATAGAATAAATGTACAATATAAACTTCTAAATTTACATTCCTACAATATATATGACATGTGAAATATTGATTAAATACTAACTAATATATTTTTATCCACTTGGCAATTCATGTGGCAAAATTAGTAGTAAAATGAGAATTAATTTTGAAAGAGTAGTATTTTGGGAATAATTTTTTCAAAGAATACTATTTTGGCAATTTGCTCCAAAATTAGTAGTAAAATGGGAATTAATTTTGGGAGAGTAGTATTTTGGAAATAATTTTTTCAAAGAGTGTTATTTTGGCAATTTTCCCTAAAACAACTCCCATCATGTGACTGGTTATATGTGTCGTAAGCTGAAATTAAATTCACTTTTAAGATCGTCAGTAGTGTAATAGATGGTTTTAACATTTCAAGTGTGATATTGAGATTTCAGGTATATTTTAAGTATCAATTCTTTATTATTATGTAAGATTAGAAGATGCTGTTAAGCGATTGTCCAAATTATCCGTCGCCATGCTCGGCCCACGTCCAGGTGGGCTCTCGAGGCCATATCCGGAGCCCACCGCGTGTCCAAAGATGGACACATTATTATTGTATATTTGGTAAACTTAATCTTGTACCATAATTAAAATTATACTATTACTTTAATTGAATAGAATAGGGTTTTAGATGTAAAGTAGGAATAAGATACTCCTATTGTAACTTGTATAACTATATATATGCCTTCAATCAATAAGAATAATCAAGAGATTATTTCTTTCATGGTATCAAGAGTCTAGGTTATCTTTACCTTGCTTCCGCTCCTAAAATTTTCTCTCTTTTCTCAGATTTTTTACCTAAAAACCGCGGCGCCTTCCTCTCGGTTTGCCCAAAAGTCGCGACCCTTCTCTGTTAAAAATAATCCTATCTCACAAATTCCCTTCTCCAAATCTTATTGTTCTATTCCTTATGGCTGATAAGAACAATTTTCATCCTGCTCTCACAATTTCTAACATCAAGAGTGTCATCCTTATCGTTCTTGACCTAGAAAACGTCTAATATGGGACGTGGACGGAATTATTTAAGATTCATGCCTTGACACATAAAGTTCTTCACCACATCATTCCTCCAACTCCTCCAAATGAGGGTGATAAGGCGTCTACTTCTACGACGGTTGTGCCCACTAAACAAGCAGATCCAGAATTATGGGTCATGCTTGATGCAAGGTTCTTTAGTTAATTTACGTCACTATCTCCTTGGATATTTTACAGACGATTATGAAACTCAACTCCACATCTATGGAGGCGTGGGATCGATTGCGAGACATATTCCAAGATAACAGTCATTCTCGAATTATTATTCTTGAGCATGAATTCTCACAGGTGGCTATGGCGAACTTTCAAATTATTTCTTCTTATTGCAAACGCCTTAAGGACTTGGCAGACCAACTCAGCAACGTGAGTTCTCTTGTTTCTAATAGTCGTCTAGTTCTTCAGATGATTGCAGGCTTGTCAGAGGCCTATAGCGGTGTTGCTTCGGTTATTCGTCAGAGTAATCCATGCCAGGATTTTATCAAGCCCGTTCTATGCTTACTTTGGAAGAAGCTGGATTGGCTAAGAAAGTGGCGATTGAGGCCAGCCCTGTCGTCATGATGACTGCTTCCAATTTTTCTCCATCCAATCCAGCCAGCGTGACCCAAAATCACAACAACTGAATGGTAAGAAGGGCCAAAATCAGAAGAATAATGGCAAGAATCGTGGCGGCAACAACGGACAACTGGCCAAGAAGAACAACGCTTCGAGCACACGAGGCCCTTGAAAGTGGCGGTGGGTCCCGCCTCGCGGCCACGCTACCAAGACGTCGGCTAAGCGCCGCGTCCAGCCTTTCTTCCCAGTCGGACTCGTGTTTGGACTAGCGTATGGCGGCACCGAGTCCAGATACTTGGGCCTCGCCCCCATCAGGCCCACCACGCAGTGGGACCCACTCAGACCTACATTGAAGCAGCGATACACGCTTGGCTTGACTCAATCGGACTCTAATTGGTACATGGACACTGGCACCACTACCCACATGACATCCGACCAAGGTACTCTTTCGTCTTATTCCGATTTGAGCAATAATCGTGCTATAACTGTTGGTAATAACAATTCTATTCCAATAAAGGGTTATGGTAATAAAACTTTGTCCCCTCCTCATCCACCACTTGTCATGAAAAATACCCTTCATGCCCCAAAATTGATTAAAAATTTGGTGTATGTCCGTAAATTCACCACTGATAATTGGGTCTTTATTAATTTTGATCCATATGGGTTTTCTGTGAAGGATTTCAAGACGGGGAGTCATCTCATGAGGTGTAACAGTAGGGGTGATCTTTATCCAATCACATCAAGTCTCAGCATCTCGCGTCAAGCTATGTCATCCACTTTTGCAGCTCTTGCTCCTTCCTTGTGGCATGTTCATCTAGTTCATCCAGGATCGTCAATTTTATCTGTTTTAGATAAGAATAAGTTTATTTCTTGTAAGGGTACGCGTAGTACTCCAAATTGTCAATCTTGTTCTTTAGGAAAAATTATTAAGTTACCGTTTGTAGCTTCGAATTCTCATACTTCAATGTCATTTGATATTATTCATAGTGATCTATGGACATCTTCCGTTCTCAGTTCTATGGATCATCGTTATTATGTGTTATTTTTGGATGACTATTCTAATTTTTATGGACCTTTCCAATTGCGAAAAATCACAAGTTTTTTCCATCTTCACAAAATTTAGATCTTTCATCAGAACTCAATTCGAATGGGAAATAAAGAACATTCAATGTGATAATGGTAAAGAGTATGACAATGAGGAATTTAGGGAGTTTTGTGCACAAAATGAGACAAATTTTCATTTTTCTTGTCCTCATACGTCCTCACAAAATGGAAAAGCAGAACGAAAAATTCGTACCATCAATAACATTATTCGCACTTTATTTGTTCATTCTTCCGTCCCTCCATTGTTTTGGCATCATGCGCTACAAATGGTTACCGATCTACTTAATATTCTTCTCTCTAAAGGTTTAACATATTCTTCCCCTCTTCAAATTTTATACAATAAGACTCATTCGTATTGTCATCTAAGGGTCTTAGGATGTTTATGTTATCCACTATTTCCATCCACTACGATGAACAAACTTCAGGCATGGTCTACTCATTGTGTGTTTTTGGATTATCCGTCAAATCACCGCGATTATAAATATTTTGATTTGTCCTCTAAACGAATCATCATTAGTCGTCATGTCCTATTTGATGAGTCCCAATTTCCATTTTCTAAGGTAGAACAACATGTGCCTAGTTCTTACGATTTTTCGGATGATGCTATCTCCCTATATGTTCTCCGTCAATTTTCAGATTCTTCGGAAAAAACGTCTTCAGTACCGCGACCCTTAGGGTAGGCGCCTGCCAACCAATGACCAAACAATTTCAAACCCGTCATTAGCGCCTCGGCCCTCCGGGGAAGCTCCGCGACGCCAAAACTTCAGAGAGCTCTGAAGTTCTTCCAGCGCTGCGGCCCCTGCCTCCAGCGTCGAGGCGTTTCTGACGTTAATTTCCAACACTTTATAAAATTCCCAAAATTCACCCAGTCCAGCCCAAATTCAAGGTCCAATCACTCGTAGTCAACGAGATATTTTTAAACCAGAGAGACATTTTAATTTGAATTCTAATGTTCTTAAATCACTCTTACCCCGTAATCTTGTGTCTGCCTTAAATGATCCTAATTGGAAAATTACCATGGCCGAGGAATATAATGCTCTTATTGATAATAAGTCGTGGGAGTTGGTACCCCGTCCATCCGGTATTAATATTATTCGTCTATGTGTATTTTTGTTCATAAGAAAAATTATGATGGTTTTTTTGCAAGACATAAGGCTAGAATTGTAGGTGATGGTAAGACTCAGCAGGTTGGTGTGGATTGTGGTGAGACATTTAGCCGCCCGTGGTCAAGCTTCGCTACCATTCGCGATGACTGCTCGAACAGCTCTTACAAAATCATGGCTCATTCATCAGCTAGATGTGAAGAATGTTTTCCTACATGGTGATCTTCAGGAGACAGTATCTATGCATCAGCCCTTGGGGTTTAGGGATACTCGATATCCTAATCATGTCTGTCTATTGAAGAAATCCTTGTATGGGCTTAAGCAGTCTCCACGGGCTTGCTATACAAGGTTTGCTGATTTTGTTTCGACTATGAGTTTTTCTCACAGAAGGTCGGATAATTCATTATTCATATATCGTCGGGGTTCTTCCATGACTTATATACTGTTATATGTGGATGATATTATCTTGACTGCCTCTTCTAATTCTTTGAGAAAGTCTATTATGACAATGCTCAGTTCTGAGTTTTCCCTGAAAGACTTGGGCCCCTTGAGCTATTTTTTGGGAATTGTTGTAACTCGTCATGCAGGTGGATTGTTCTTATCACAGAGGAAGTATGCAGCAGAGATCATTAAGAGGACTGAGATGTCATCTTGTAAGTCCACTTCTACTCCAGTTGATACTAAACCCAAGTTAGGTGTTGCAGCTGGCTCTCCCTACGAGGATCCGACTCACTATCGTAGTCTTGCAGGCGCCCTTCAATATATGACTTAGGAAAATTGGACCTATTTATTGACCTGATTGTACTAATTGAGGACTTATTTTGACTTAAAAAGTAGTGGCAGGAAAGGAAGCACAAAAAGAAAGAAGAGAAATTGGGCCATCTTTCTCGAGAGAGGTCGCTTCTCGTGCCGTTTTCTACTTTTAGTCGATCGCTTTATGACGGCTTCCTCTTTCCCACCGCGAGCTTTTTGCAAAACGATGAGGGGAAAAGTCAGTAAGATGTCGGAGAAGCGAAATATACGAGATCACAAACGTAGATTGCTCGCGGTTATGCTAAATATGAATTGAGACGAAAGCTTTATAAAGCCATTTATAGTCGAGTGGCTTTTCAGCTCTTCTCCTTCCTTAAAGTCTGGCCCCCCACTCCGTTTTCCTTCTGTTCTAAGACCCAGCAACGGAGCCTGTTCACGCGACCTGATATTACATATGCCGTATGTGTTTGTTTATGCATGATCCCAGTGTTGAACATATGAATGCGCTCAAACGCATTTTAGTTACATTCAGGGAACACTTGAGTATGGTTTGCATTTGTATCCTTCGTCGACGTCTATATTGTTCTCTATCTGAGATCTTGATTGGGGTGGTCTCGACACCAAACGGCTCACGCCCGCTATTACATGTTTTTGGGTAATAACTTGGTCTCATGGTTTGCCAAGCGTCAATCTACGCTTTCACGTTCAAATGCAGAGGCCGAATATCGAGGGGTAGCCAATGTGGTTTC
The DNA here is from genome assembly GCA_029844215.1 of Przewalskia tangutica. NCBI lineage: Eukaryota > Viridiplantae > Streptophyta > Magnoliopsida > Solanales > Solanaceae > Przewalskia > Przewalskia tangutica. Next base: position 4,842,028 of record CM056739.1, on the reverse strand, counting down.
CGAGTCATGTTGGTTACGTAATCTACTGTTAGAGCTCCATTGTCCTATTGAAAAGGCTACCTTGGTGTATTATGATAATATAAGTGTCATCTACCTTTCTGGTAATTCATTTCAACATCAGTGTATTAAACACATAGAGATTGATATTCACTTTGTTCGAGAGAAGGTAAAAAGGACAAGACGCCCGCACGCCCTTCCGTATATCGATTGTATATCTTTACAAAGGTCTTCCTCATCCTTTTGAAAATTTTAGAAGGCCTCAACAGATTAATAACGCCCGCATGATCAGCGGGTGTTAAGTGCGAGGTCCGAAAATATCCATCAACGCCGCGCTTCTAGACATACGCGCCAAAGCCCACGTCCAGTGGGCTCTCGGGCAGGCCATATCCAGCGCCCACACCGTGTCCAACAGTGGACACATTATTATTGTATATTTGGTAGACTTAGTCTTGTACCATAATTAGAATTATACTATTACCTTAATTGTATAAAATAGGGTTTTAGATGTAAAGTAGGAATATGATTCTCATAATGTAACTTGTATATATATGTCTTCAATCAATAAGACTAATCAAGAGATTATTTCTTTCAGATGCAAAATGAATCGGCGCAGGAGCTACTGCCGGTATTAGAAATATTTTCAGTTCCAACATTCTGTTTCGAGAAATCATTCATTATTCAATCTGAAAGGCCAGCATTTTAGCTTGTTCCTTATTTGTTATAGCAAATAGTAGCGTCAAGATAAGCTCTTGGATTTAGCTTGGTAGATAAACTCTACTGTCTTTTCCTTTTAAGTATTCAACCTTGTTACGGAGGTACATTGAAAATGTTCCATCAGACTGATCAAATAGTTCAGTCTTCAAGAACACCTTCTATATATTTTTGTGCGATAATTTCCAATAGACGTATATGAAAAAGATCATTTGATAAATCCTATAAAAAGTTAACTTAGATTTAAAAAATCAAAATAGTATTCTCTCTGTGTATTTTTATTTGTCACATTTTGATTTGACACGTCTATTAAGAAGCCAAATAGAATGATAGTTTTACTATATCACTTCTAATTATTGCTAAGTAACTTAGTGATTGAAATAAATAAAATATACTTTAAAAATTGTGCAACAACTAAAATTTTCTTGGACTTGTCAATCTAATAATAAATAATAAGGACAAAATAAGTATGAAGTGATAAATTATCTCTTGATTTTCTAAAATGAATAAGTAAAATTAAATAACTATTTTAATATAATGGATAAGTAAAACTAGACGAAGGAAGTACTTAATAATAAGAGTATTTACATTTAGGGCTGCACAAAATTCGGTCCGGACCGAAAAAAGGATCGGACCGAACTGGACCGGTAAGTTTCGGTCCGCTCTTCGGTCCTTTTAAGTTATATTTTCGGATTTCGGTCCGGTCCGGTCCAGGGTCGATCCGATCCATGTCCGAATTCAAGCTCGAACCAACAATGGTGTCTTCACGACCAGTGTTAATCGAGGAATGTGGGTAAGCGTTTCTTGTAGTATGGACCAAGATGAATCTAATGGTACCACTGTCGATGTCTGAAACCACCTGAGTTCGCTGGAAAATGAAAAACGACAGCTAGGGTTTCAGTGTTTTGCGATCTAATCGTCGGAGGTGTAGGGGATGAATCGAGGGACGTGGGAGGTATAGAAATGACGGCCAGGATCAGGAGGTGCTAATGACACCACCCACCACCGTCGATTGTTACTGAACTCGCCGGAAAATTAAAAAATCGAGGACGAAATCGATCTGAAAATTGAATGCCTAAACCTTAAAATTGATCGATGTGGTTAGTACGGTAGTGATGGACTTGATGAGACGAAGCTAATGGTGTTAATCTCGTCTCCAATGGAGGCCTGAGCTCGCCGAAATCGCTGTAGCACCGCGGCGGTCGCTGCTGACCTGCTGGTACAAGGTCCATTCGGTCCATATAATCGGATCGGGCCGAAAAAGACTTGGACTGGACCAATAAATTCGGTCCGATCTTCAATCATAATTTTCTGAAAATTCGATTCTCGGTCCGGTCCGGTTCAATTTTACCTTGTTGTGCAGCCTTATTTACATTGCATTCAAGGCGTGATTTAGTAGGCAATGAAATATATGCAAATTTTGAAGGTGAGGGTTTAAATTTCAGCGAAAATAAAAAATAATATGTAATCTTTTTCCATTTGCGTAAAGCATATGTGAGAATTACTCATTACTTGTAAATATTGAAAGTAACAACTAACAAGTACCCTATAAAATAATCGAGATACACACCTCTTTAGTGGACTTTAGTGCATCTCCCAAAACAAATTTGGACCCATATCGTCATTTACAAAAGAATGTTTGTTTGCTATTTTAACCTTCTTTCCATTGGATAGCAAATTCCCTAAAACACCCAATCTCCGCCTCCGGCCACACTAATTATCGCCTAGGGTTTTGAATCGCCGGAAAAATAAAATCTAATTTTCCGACGAATCTATCGAAATGATTTAGGGTTTGTTTGGATGAGAATAAAAGATGCCGCCAAAGCAATCTAAAGCCGATGTAGCAAAGAAGCAGAAGGTAGTCGAAGACAAGACATTCGGTCTCAAAAATAAGAACAAATCGAAAAATGTTCAGAAATATGTTCATTCCTTACAGCAAAATGTTCAGCCTAAACCTGACCCTAAGAAACTTGATGCCAAGGTATAATTTTTTTAAAACTGAAATAGAGTATTGAGGATTCATGTAGTTGATTTCAATTTGATTTTTGATTTGAGTATAGTTCTGTTATGATATTTGTGTAATTTTTAAATAGATGTATAGGATGCATATAGCTATGTCACTGGTATAGAAGGGGAGTGTTGAATTAATCAGTAAAGTTGTTTCTATGTGACCTCCGGTTCAAATCATGGAAACAACCTCTCTTGAGAAATGCAGGGTAACACTGCGTACAATAGGACCACAACCCTTCCCTGGACCCCGCGCCTTGTAGGATGCATATAGCGACCTCAACTAGCTTGAGTTTGAGCTGTGATTACGTATTAAACAAGTTTCGTTTATCTTTAAGCTAATTGTCGGAGTAGAAATGGGTTTTTTGAACCAATATCACTAACGTCGTGGCCTACTATACTAAATTCGATTAGTAATAAGCTAATTGTTGGAGTAGCAATGGGTTTTTTTGAACCAAAATCACTAATGTCGTGGCTTATTATACGTATATTCGATTAGTAATTGGTCATTAGTAGACAATTTGATTAGGATCTTAACATATAAAAGTTGAAGTTGTGTTTGACGAGTTAAATCATGAATCATATTTATCACACAAAAATATATATGAAGAATGCAGTTTAGAGCACACTAAAATAGACACTAAAATTAGTTCCAAACATGGGGGATTAGAAGCAAAAGTCTGTCTTGGTATTAAGGAAAAAGGAGTTCACCTACCGCGTTCGTGCTTTTGAAGATTAGAGTCATAACTATTAGGCCACGACATTAGTGATTAATCTCTTTTGTTCTTTTTGTCTTCCTTTGGTTTTATGTTTTTTTTGTGAATTTTTCGGACTCATATAATATCGAGGATTCACGTAGCTGACTCCAATTAGCTTTTTTATTTGAGTAAGATAGCTGTGCTATTATATGTGTGATTTTCCGATAGATATACAGAAGTCATATAGCTTACCTCAACTAGTTTGAGTTTGAGGAGTAATTGTTGTATCATTCTTGTGTGAGTTGTTGCTGTATGTATATAACTGACAGAGGACTGATGTAGCCGACCAACTAGTTTGGAATCGACACATAATTATGTTGTATTATTTGTGTGTGATTTTTATGGTTACCTTCCTCATAAAAATAGTTTGTGATTTACTAATAGATATACATGATGCATATAGCTGAGTTTCTACTCATGCTAATAATTTAGCACATTCATTGTTGTTACTATGGGCCTCAACTAGCTTGAGTTTGAGGAGTAATTGTATTATTCTCTCATGTGAATTGTTGCTGTATATTATAACGGACAGAGAGACTGATGTAGCCAGCCGACTAGTTTGTGATTGACACATAAATGTGTTGTATTATTTGTGTGTGAATTTTCCAATAGATATACACGATGCATATAGCTGACCTCAATCAATTAGCTTGAGTTTGAGGAGTAATTGTTGTATTATTCTCGTGTGAGTTGCTGCTGTATGTATACAACTGACAGAGAGGACTGATGTAGCCGTTCAACTAGTTTGGATTGACACATAATTTTGTTATATTATTTCTGTGTGATTTTTCGAATAGATACAGGATGCATATAGCTGACCTCAACTAGCTGGAGTTTGAGGCTTAATTGTTGTGTTATTCTTGTGTGAGTTGTTGCTGTATGTATATAACTGACAGATAAGACAGATGTAGCCAACCGACTAGTTGTTGTAGTAATATTATTTTTCTGTCTTTAAGCCCAAACAGGCAGGATGAATACTGAGCAGTGACATGTGTGACTATTTCGCCCCCAAATGGATGGGATGTAAATAGAGGATCATATAGCTGATCTGTTGTATTATTTTTCTGTGGTCTTTTGCGTACATATTGACATTTATGCTTTAACTTTGTCACAGAAAAAGAAGGAAGAAGAGAAAGCCAGAGAGAGAGAGCTTAACGAATTGTTCAAAGTCGCTATTAGCCAGCCTAAAGTGCCTCTTGGTAATATTCTTCTGACTGATTTACGCATTGTCTTATTTCTGTATGTGTCAATATTTGTTTCGAGTGGTCTGTGTTATTGTCAATATTGAAGAGTTATTGTGGCTTTGTTGGATTGAAACAATTGAGAATATAGTGTAGGAAGACTTCTGCTACTGCAGCGTAACCGTCGTTGTGCTGAGGGTTTATCGGAAACAGCTTCTCTACCCCACAAAGGTAGGGGTAAGGTCTGACATCCTACCCACCCCGGATCCCACTTGGGATTACACTGGGTATGCTGTTGTCGTGTAGGAAGACTTCGTGGCAATTATCTACTTTCTATATCAAACTGGGGTTTGCCAGTTTTGATAAAGATGATAAACTTTGTAATTTTATTATGGAAATTCCAAACATGGCTTAATATTAGCCTGTCAATTTATTTCAAGAGCCCTTTTTATAGTTAATTATCATTCTCTTTTCGTTAGTAGTTTGTTTTGGAAAACATACTACAAACTCTCTCTTGCTTTAAAGGTTTAATCTTTTTTCAATTTTTCATATGAAATGCTTCTGCGAAAATATCATATATTTTAAGAATGTTGTGAATTTGTGTTCAGGTGTTGATCCAAAATCTATCTTATGTGAGTTCTTTAAGGCGGGGCAATGTGTTAAAGGTTTTAAGTGCAAGTTCTCTCACGATCTGAATGTTCAGCGAAAAGGAGAGAAGATCGATATTTTCAGCGATACGCGTGATGAAGGTGGTTAAGCAACACATTAACATTTGACATTTTGCATAAACTTCTCTTTTCCCATGTGATAAAACTGATAATATGTTACAATGATTATAGTGTTTATTGACTAGCATTTCTTGTCTAAATGAAGATGGAAAGGAAACAATGGACGATTGGGATCAAGAGACATTGGAGAAGGTTGTGGCATCAAAAAGTCAGGAGTATAACAAGAACAAACCAACTGACATTGTAAGCATTGTCCTTTTCCATAATATACCTTGTACTGCTTTGGTCCAACCTTGAAAGTCATATGCAGGGGATAATTTTGAACTTGTTGATTGGACTCTCTTTCAATCATTCAGCATCCGTTTACCAATTTAGTGGCACTTTTCAGGATAAAATTCATTGCATATCTAAATGGTTACGTAGTCTTCTCATTTACTTTCCACTGATACTTGAAGCTTTAGTTATGGTTTATTTATACAAAATGAAATCCTTGGTAAAATATTTATCTTCCAGGAGATACAAGAGGCTATAATTGCATAGTGTTATAGCCTAGTATGCAATAACTTGGCACTAGTCGTAGAACTTACAGAATCTGCAGACTTTGCTCCTAATGTCCTTTCTTGATGATTTTTAACTCAAATTAATTGCCAAACTCTGTAAAGTAAAAAAGTGAAAGATATGGATGACAAAAGTAGCTAATAATGAGTACTCGGTGTGCCCATAGACAAACGGTAGTAACATACTGAAAAAGGTGCTCTCATATTTGTTTTTCAATTAAGAAAGCCTCTTTCACACTTCTGCTTTGCCAGGCATTTTGTTGTTGGATTTTGATGCTTTGTGCTACAGGTTTATGACTTTCCAGCGATTTCCTAGAAGTTGGTCAGCCACCACTCGCAGAAAGAAACAGGGTATTTGTTATAATCAGCATACTATGCATGAGGACAAGAAAAAACTAAACCAATGAGATGGAGCAAAGCCTCCAACTAGATATGACTATTGTGATATCCCAAGATCATGCACAGAACAACAAAGTGTTCTCACTAAAGCAAATATAAACTATAGTATTTTCATAATTTAGTAGTAATACTAAGGAGAACCGGTAAACCACAGAAGGCTGCTCGTTTCAAAAGGAAAAATATTATTTATCCAAAAAAGGAAGTGGTACCCGTTCACGAACTGTACTATCCTTTGCTCAGAAGCTTCTGCTTGTTTAGGAAAGAGATGATAGAAGATTTCAATCAGATTCAGTGACAGCGAAACACAGGGCTTGTCATAATTATAAAAAATTGGAACCCTATAATTGTGTGAGCTAATCCATGAACTTCTGGTAATTGACGGTTGAAGCTTGGTTGATTGATTCCATGAGTTTCTGGTTAGCCGTTGGACATCAAGTTGTTCTTAGTGATAGTGTATCACAATCTCAAGAATATGGGTGACAGTGTATTAACGGAAATCAGGATGGATAAAAATACTGGAGAAAATGACTGGATGTCAGGTTAAACTCATCTAATTTTGATAAGTTTTTGTGATAGATAGACTCTTAAAACCTAGGGGTTAGTTATGCACTGGCCTACAGAATCATCTGCAGTAGATGTGTTTCCAGCGAAAATCAGATAGAAGATACCAACCACCTATACATCCATTGCAACTTCACAGCCGGAGTTTGGAACCTTTTCTTCAACATTTTCAGGCTATCCTGGTTATGCCGAAGTCTACCCTTGATTTTTCGCAATACTGCCATATGATAGGTCTGGAACTCACCCCAGTAGCCATCTAGGTGGTCCATATGAAAAGAAAGAAGTGCAAGACTTTTTGGGAGCGAAAAAGAATCTGTAAATTATAGTTAAATATAGATGTATCTTCTTACTTGTGGAGCAACATGGCTTCAATTAATAATTTAGAAGCCATGATTGATTTTAGCACATTACCCATGTAATGTTGCTAGACCGTACATACAACAACATACCAAGTGACGTCCCACAACGTGGTGTCTTGGGACGGTAGAGTGTACGCAGACCTTACCTTTATCTTGATAAGTAGAGATGTTGTTTCCGAAAGACCCTCGGCTCAAGACAAAGCATAGGCACAAGCAAAGCAAGGGAAACAGTCAGACCCGAACAAGAAATTTTAAGCAGTATGAAAATGATGGTAACAAAAGCGAATAAGCCATGATAAAATATTCTGAAAAAAACATTAACTAACGCAGGTAAATGAGATAAACAAATTACACGAAAGAACATACAACAACAAAAATCAAATGACAGGAGACTATAAAATAATACTGCGCCTACTAGTATGATAGACTAAGCAGAGCTATAATAATAACACTACAACTGCCACTATGTAAGCGTAAGTAAGACTACGCTTAACTACGTACTACCTTTTTACTCTAATCCGTGTCCTCCACAATCCCCTATCTAAGGTCATGTCCTCAGTAAGTTGCACCTGCGCCATATTCCGTCTAATCACCTCTCCCCAATACTTCTTCGGCCTATCTCTACCCCTCCTTAGCCAACCTCTCACACCTCCGCATTGGGGCATTTGTGCCTCTCCTCTGCACATGTCCAAACCATTTCAGCCTCGCTTCCCGCATCTTATCCTCCACCGAGGCCACTCTCACTCTGTTCCGGATATCATCATTTCTAATCCTATCTCTCATTGTATGCTCTTCACATTCATCTCAGCATTCTCATATCCGTAACTTTCATCTTTTGGATGTGCGAAATTTTGATTGACCAACACTCCGCCCATACAACATAGTCTGTCTAACCAACATCCTATAGAACTTGCCTTTAAGTTTTGGTGACACTTTTTTATTGCACAAGACTCCAGTTGCAAGCCTCCATTTCATCCACCTTACACCAATACGATGTGTGACATCGTCATCAATCTCTCAATTCTCTTGGATAATAGACCCGAGATACTTGAAGCTTTCTTACTTTGGAATGACCTGAGTACCAAGCTTCACCTCCATGCCTGTCTCATGGTCGCTCCTGTTACTAAACTTGTACTCCAAATATTCTGTCTTGGTCCTACTCAACCTGAACCCTTTAGACTCCAGAATCTATTTCCAAACCTCCAACTTAGCGTTCACTCCGCTGCGAGCCTTATCAATCAGGACTATGTTATCTGCGAATAACATACACTATGACACCTCCTCTTAAATTTGTCGTGTCAGTCCGTCCATCACCAAGACAAATAAGATTGGGCCAAGAGTTGATCCCTGTGCAACCCCATCATCACTGAAAAGTGCTCCGAATCTCCTCCTACTGTCCGTACCCTGGTGTTGGCTCCACCATATATATCCTTGATCGCCCTAGTGTACGCCACAGGTACACCTCTAACCTCCAAACATCTCCATAGAACTTCCCTAGGAATTTTGTCGTATGCCTTCTCGAGGTCGATGAAAACCATATGTAAGTCTCTCTTCCTCTTCCTATACTGCTCCACCAACTTCCTAATAAGATGAATGATGAATGACTTCTGTAGTCGAATGCCCCGGCATGAATCCAAACTGGTTCTCGGAAATTGACACGCCTCTTCTCACCTTCATCTCCACGACCCTTTCCCAAACTTTCATAGTGTGGCTTAGATACCCCTATAGTTGCAACTCTGGATGTCACCATTGTTCTTGTACAAAGGAATCATTGTACTCCACCTCCATTCTTCGGACATTCTTGCCATCTTAAAGATGACATTAAACAACTCCACAATATTTTCTTATTGCTGGAGTTCAATGAAAGTACCCTTTATTGAAAAAAGATAGGCCCCAGGGCTTTTGTTCATCGGTAAGGATGCACCATGGAATATGTGTATTGAGTGCACATCATAGTTCCGGACCTTGCCAGACATGAAACCCAAGTGGGAGTAGGGGAGAGGATAGGTCCATGCTCCCCAGAATTTCGAACACGTGAAATACCTAGAAAGCTTGGTTGTGCAGAATGCATATTGTTTACTTATCTGTAGACATTGAAAGTTGGGAAAGAAATTCTACTGAGCTAGCACTCCAAAGTGTCATGATTATTTTGATTTTCCCATTGCATGGAGCATGGAAAAATGATATTTAATTCATTGGTTGGACGTTGTGACTATGACCATATTCCCTTATTTTGAGGTGTATTAGTATGCTTTCATTTTAATCTTTATTTGTCACTTGAAAAAGTTGTAGCAACAAATTACTACTATATCCCAGTTTGTTTGGCACTCTTTCCTTTTGAGTCCATCCTGAGAAAAATATTGGCACCTTTTATATCCAGAAACTATTGAATCTTTACACTCATTTTCTGCTTACTGTTGTCTCCCCTGGATAGGAAACCAGGGTACTTTTGATGTTTTATGCATATTTAGTGTATGTGTCTAAAGTCTTGATTTTTCCCTTAAAACTCCACCTCCAGTCAAATACTGCCAAACAAATTGGAATGGAGGGAGTGTTTGGTTCAGAAATCAAGCTTATGATTTACTTATCTGCAGGTATGTAAATACTTTTTGGACGCTGTGGAGAAGAAGCAGTACGGTTGGTTTTGGGCCTGTCCAAATGGTAAAGAATGCCATTATAGGCATGCACTTCCTCCTGGATATATTCTAAAGTCACAAATGAAAGCTTTGTTACAAGAGGAAGCTGATAAGATGCCTATTGAAGAAGAAATTGATGAACAGGTGACCGTATTCATATTGCCAACTACTGATAGCCACTAATAAATATGTTAATTAGTGGAACTACTTTACATTGTTTCTGCTCTGCCTGCAGCGTGCAAAATTGACTGCTTCAACTCCTTTGACCACTGAATTATTTATGGAGTGGAAAAAGAAGAAGATGGATGAAAGAGAGGCCAATTTGGCCAAGCAGAGGGCAGATAGAGCTAAGAATGATCGCATGAGGTATCATTCTTTGCACTCCTTTTTCCTCTTTAGTCAACAATATGTGCTCATCAGTTGGAATAGCTTTTTCAGTGTGTGCATATACTTATTGGGAATTCCCATGTCCTCTTTCTCGCAGTGGTCGTGAGCTGTTCATGTCGGACGCAAGCTGGTTTGTGGATGATGTCGGGGCCTATGACAAGTATGAAAGGGAAGAAGAGTCTGCTGAACTCCCGAAGGTGAATATGTTATGATCAATTTTTTTCTGCTTTTCCGTATCCTTTGTTGGACTGTTTTGAGCATTCAAGATTTTTCATTGTCCACTGGTGACTGTCAATGATCTACAGGACTGCGTAACCTAGGATAGGGTAAATTGTCGGGACGGAGCATTTAACTTGTGTGTGTAAGAGAGCAAAGAGTAAGGGAGCACAAAAGACAACATAATATTCTGTTGGCTTTAACAATAATTTGCATTGTTAGATACTTAGATTAAATAATGTCCATTTGATTAAAGTTTATTTGATTGAGATGCTTCTAGAAGTTTTCATCATGATGAATTTCTTTGTTGATTTCTCATCTAACTTGGGAGGAAGTCTTAGTTGGATTCACTTACTATTACTGTTTCTTCATATGCTCTTTTAAAAGGCGCTTGTGATTTCCTTGCTCTTGGGATTTGACTTTATAAGGTTGACTACATGGCTTCACCCTTTTGCTGAACTTTCTAAAATTATGCTTATGTAGAACCTGCACAAGATTTTCAGAATTAAATATAGGTTGCACTAGGCAAAGATTAGGGGTCTTGCATCAAAAGTTTTATTCCCTCTACTTTCAACTGCCCTGGTAGACAGTATGCAGGTTCGATAGAACTAGCAGATGACAAATCTTCTAATATGCAGAAGGAAATACAAAATGAAAGACTAAAGCATTTACTTAACTGCATGTCTTATTGATCATCAAAAAGAGGTAATTTTTCGCTTGCTAGGACCAAAGTACGGTGTTTGTAATATACCAATGACTTAGGAAAGTAGACACAAAAGTGTGCATTCATGTGGTGGTGGTTGGTCTGCAGCAGTGTAAGCATTATTAGAAAGAGAATTGATAATTTAAGTGTGTGCTTATGTGTTGTTGCAGAGTTTTTCCGTTGGAGTCAAAAATAAAGAAGCTATGCCAAGTAACCAGTGATTTCTTGGTTTGGACATTTGATGAGCATGATACTGATGCCATGTGTTTTTGCTTTGCTTAAAAAATATAAAGTGCCTTGTGCATTTCTTGTGCAGTGCTGTTAGTTACACACAAGCGCCTGCATACCATTTTCTAAGTAGATTACATTTCCTTTACAGGAGAACAAGGATTCTGCTAAAAATGAGGGAAGCTCCTCGACGTCAGTCCAAAATATTAATGATGGCGGTGAGGCTCCTCATAATGACGAAGTGGATGACAATTTTGATGACGATGACGATGACTTTGATGTGGACGAGTTAAATGAACTGGAAGCTAGCCTTTCAAAAACATCGTTACAAATCAATGAACCTGGTAGTCGCGCTTGATCCTAGGGCCCAAAGTATATGCACACGATATACCTCTCAATGCATGCTCTTTCATGTCTACGTCATGCAGAATCATGTTGGCATGCAAATGGAATTGGATGAAATGTAAGCTATCCGTGTCGTGATGCCCTTAATTTATCTTCTATGTTATCAGGCTTTACCCTCAGTTCGATGAGTTGTGACTTGTTGCTTCCGGAATTTTGTGATGAATTGAACTTCTCTGGTTGTTTTGCTGCCACAAAGAGAGCTATCAATTTGTATTTTACTTTTACTACGATTACTTCTATTATTTTGCTTTGAAGCATGAGTTGCCTTCTCCCTGCCCCTCAATAACGTTATTCAAGATTCTTGAGGGCCATTATAGGTGTCACTGCTCTGTCGTATGCAAACATGCTCCAGGAAGTAATTGAAGTACCATTTTTTATTTACAGTAGCTGATAAAAACTTTAATCCACGCCTTCGCTTTTCCACCTTTTCCCCTCTCCGGCTCTTTATACCAATGTGGTTTAATTCTAGGCGTATATTTCTGTTACGTCTTCTGTGAATTGGGTTTTTGGCCTATAGAGGTAGCAGTCCATCAGTAGCAACATCCGTTCCTCTTGCACCTGGTCTAGAATTGCTTTGGTTGTTTATCTAGTATAGTATTTTCAATGACTATGTTTGTCCTATAAGTAGTGTTTTGAGTTTAACATAGAACACTTGATGGTTATGCTTTTTCCTGGTTTACCACTTGCCATCCTACGGGTAAATCTTGTGCGCACCTCCTTGCCTATTTCACTAGGTACATGTTCCCATACATCGGCATAATATTGATAACTCTGTTCACCAAAGTTTAAGTAGATGAGAAGCAACTAAGTAGTGTTCTTTTGTCTTTGTTAGGATTTTAATGCTGGTTTCCAAAGTTTGTACTTAGGGTATTGAAGTTTCTTCTCCAAAAACAGATATGTAAAAATGAGGTTATTGTCGTTGAACTACAGATATTTGGATGTTTCTCAAATTGTAGGGAAGTTCCAATACATTTTGATAGCAAGTTTATGTTTTGTGCACTAACGGTTTAATAATCTTTTAACTTACAATAACAGGTAAAATCACTATCGAATTGGTAGTTTGAAAATTATAAGAATAACCTAGTAAAATCTTCATGTTCCCATACATTGGCATAATATTGATACCGTCAATAAATAACGGTAGTGTACACTCTACCCCTCTCTAGATCTCACGTTGTGGGATTTCACTGGGTATGTTGTGTCGTCGTCGTCAATAAATAACTGTAGTGAAGAAAATATAAAACTTATAATAGATTTATAAAAGATTACAAGCGACTTTGAACTATTCTTGACCCAAAACTTGGGAGTGTTAGGCGCAGCAAAAGATGGTCTTTAATTTGGGAAAAGAACACAAACCCATTGCAGGCAAATAATTACCCGATAATGTCCTCTTATTTTCATGTCATTTATCCGGATGCCCCCAAAATTATGATATTAATATAGTATCGCAATATTTCTTGTATAATATGATAATATCACATATGACTTCTATTATTTCTTCAAAACCACTCATCAACTCTCTATGAAACTCGAATGATGTATATAATATATAGATAATTATGTTTATTTATTCAAAAGAATATAATTTCCTCATAATAGTTTTATTTAAATTAAGCCGTGTTACTTTGATAATGTGACTATGGTGACGTATTTAACATTAATACATACAATGACCCAAAGTCTATAAAGAACTAGGGAGACATGCATAGTAATTTTTGTTCCTTGAATGACTATCAAAATATAGTGAGTAGTCTTTGGTCTCCCATTTTTTGTTCAACAATTTATCCATCACTTCCATAGTATACTAACCATTCTGGAATTACTAATCATATGATAAAACTTTTAAATGAAAAATTTACCATTCTTCAAAACTTCTATTTCAAAATATTTAAGAAATAAAAGATTAAAACTAAAGATAAAAATATATTGTGATTTATCTAATTTAAATCAAACACATGTTTATAATCTACCCCGTTTTTATCTCATTTATTTGTCTCTTAATCTTGTCTTCTAATTCTAATAGTAAGTCAATTAATTGAACGTGTCAACAAAGTTGCACATTAGAAATTGATTAAAAAAAGAAGAAGTTATATATAATACTCTTAGAAATCAACATCCAATGACATGCAAAATTAAAAAGTAATTAGATTTTTTATTTATAACATGCCGTTTTATGTTTTAGTTTGTTCCAACGTATCATTGAAAAGATTAAAGGATCGAGAAAAATGACTACCTGTAATAAAACACACTGGACCACTTGAACTAACCTTTTATATTTGTTCAGAGTGTTTAAAAGTTAATATATATACATAAATACATAAAATCTACCATACATATACACGGTAATTTTTTACCTCACCACATAAATCCGCCCCTGATTACACGAGCGGACGAGAAGAAACAAGTCTTAGATTATCTCCTAAACATAATATTCTCTATAAACTTCACAAAACACTTGGCTATCTTAACTTTAATTTGCCCTCTCTTTGGTGGAAGTCTTACTTTCTTTACCTTTTTGAGTTCAGCAGATCCAATATGCATTACCACAATGTCTTTCATGGCTGGTTGATAACTAAACTGTAAGCAAATGAGAAAAGCTCAGCCTATAAATGTTTCAAGCTATATATATCTGGTTCTCTAAATATGTAATTCTGCTTTATCACAGCTTTAGAATCCTCCTATATATAGAAAAAAATCAACCATAACATAAATAATTTAGAAGGAACAAAAAGTGATAGTACTAAATGGTTTTCTTCACGTCAATAGTTGACATGACATGCACACGGCCGGGGGACTTTTAACTTGATCCCGTTAACTCCAATGTTAAGAGTTTAAGTTGTACATCGTCCGTCTCAGGGGCGAAGCCAAAATTTTGGTCTAGAGGGAGCCCGGGAAAGCTTCAGGCAGTGGCGGACCTATTAGGTTCAAGCTTGTTCACGCGAACAAGCGTGGTTTCTTTTTGCAGTGCTATTTTCCACTTTTGAACAAGCACAACATCCTCATTCCATTATACAACGCTGTAATTTTTTTTTCCGAACAACCACAATCAGGGACGTAGATGCGCCCCTGGCTTCAGGTGTCTAGGGGGAGCCCGGGGAAGTCAGAATTGAGGACTCTATTGTAATATCATGGATATTACTAGTAGTATACTAGAACAAAATTAAATTTGAGGGGGAGCCCGGAAACCCCCGGCTACATGGTGGCTCCGCCACTGGTCCGTCTATGTAAGTATTTTTTTTATAGATACGTTTTATAGCGACATGACCAGACAGTTAAATCTTATATTCACCTGGAATACATGAAGTCCAAAATTCCATGTCCTCCATTATAAAATTAATATGTTTCTCTTTGTGAGAACAATGAAAGCTCTGTTTGAGGGGAGAAGCAGACAGGTCAAAGTACTGTCCTCTATGGAAGATGAATTCAATGCATCTCCTCCTTTTTGGGAATTTCAAAATGTTGGAAATAGCTATCAGGTTAGATCTATCCATAAGGGTCCCATTAGTTTGTTCTCCTCCTAAACTCTATCTATACGTATTGGAAAAAATAGATTTTTCATCATAGTTTGATTGCTAGGAATGCTTTACATCTCCTAAAGCATATCTAGGTTATGGACAAAAGGAATTCATATTTGTTTCGTGAAAATTTCGGACAGTCGGTTACTCGAGTCGTGGTTAGGGCTGCACAACAGGGTAAAACGGACCGGACCGACCCGGATCGAGGATCGAATTTTCAGAAAATGAGGACCTAAGACCGGATCGAATGGACCCTGTAGCTGCACAACAAGGTAAAACCGGACCGAGGACAGAATATTAAGAAAATTAGGACTGAAGACCGGACCAAATTTATCGATCCGGTCCGATCCTTTTTTTCGGTCCGGACCAAATTTTGTGCAGCCATGTCGTGGTTATAGTAGATGGAGAAACTTGTAAATCTCCTAACTGATATTTACTAGAGAACACAGGATATTTTCGTTTTAGATTAATGAACAGATTAAGATCTCATTCAATGCTGCCACCATTGCTTCTTTCACCCACCACAGGGCCACACCAAAGGTAGGAAAGGGTGGAAAAAGAGATATTGAAGATTCTCTTCAGCAAAGATTATTCTAATTGGATTTCGAACATATGCAAATTTTTGTCTCAATTGCTTTATGGTATTTGGAAGTGGAAAGCGAAATGTTGGGTGAGACCGAGGGAAGTTTTGCCTGACTTTCTTAAGAAAAAGATGGAACACTGCAAAGATGTATGGAATGGAAGGAAGAAAATCACTACAACTCTCTCTTTACCCTCTGTAGCTGAAACTTTCTTACGTATAGTGCGGAAATCGAGTTGGTAGCCAAGTTATCAGAAACATTAATCCTACATGAATAAGCAGTAACAAAGTCTAATTCAACAAGGATAGGTTCTGATGCATACATCTGTGTAAGCCATTCATGCAGTATGCAGTTCAGTTTAAATAAATCTTTTGAATTCATATGTCAAGAGAAAAGGTAGCAGTCTTGTTTTCTCTTTTAGCAGACAAAGGTAATTCCTGTTATGATACAACCAGTACAACAGGCAGGCTAACATTTTCTTCGTGATACACATACTTTATACAATTTTAAAGGAATTGGACATACCTAAAATATGTCTCAAAAGACCTACAATCACTTGGAATTAATGCAAACTTTGCTAAAGATAGGGGCCAATGGTGGGAAAAGATTCATATAGGTGATATCTACTAGTTGGGAATAGGTTTTAGTCTTGTTAGATGACTTTTAATATTATTATTATTACATTTATCTTCATACATTTAACTTATTTTTATTTGGTGCAATGATGACAAGAGTTGAGCTTAGATGGAATAGTGAGGATTAACCTCAACGTGTTTGGGACTGGGATATAGATGCTGTTGTCTAACTAACCATTTACTAAGATCTAAGTCCATTAATAGAAAGAATAATTTTCTAAGAGATTGATCTAATAAAGTTCCCAAAACAAACTATAAACATCACTTAAGAGAAAAGTAAAAAACAAAGAGTAACAGTTTCCTATGTAGGCTCACTAATCGAGTATTCATTCAAACAATTGTGTTAGAGATCCAATACATAAAGAAAAGGATAAGATCCAGGACCTAATAAATTCTTTAAGAAGGTATTGCAAGTTCCAACAATGTAACAATATTTCACAATCAGTTTCTATGGGTATTTGGAGCATAAAAGCTGCTATAATTTTGGGGAAAAACGATAGTTGCCAAAAGCCATATTTGAAGTTAAATTGACTTTGCAAATGAAAGATACTACTCTCTCTATCTTGTACTTGGTGCCCAACCGAAAGTGCATGTAGATGCTGGGAAAATACCTTCACCCTATATAATTCTGAAGTAAATAAAACCTAACTATAGTGTCCTTCTGCCTAAAATGTAAAAGATAGTCAGAAGCAGGGGCAACTAAACGGGGATGAAAAAGGAACAAACTCTAATTCACAGAACCAGCTCTTTATCTTTCTCTCCTGAATTTTGCAATCAGTTTTCATCTGATGTTTTAGCATCATTTATTGGGAAAATAGTACACAATAATAATATTCACGGGTAAATGTTACGAATAACGACAGATACCATGATACGGTAGTCAATAGGGGGAAAACTACGACCTGGAATGACCAACACAATATCACTATAATAAGGAATTTTAAACTCAGTAGTCTCGAGTAAAACTCAAGAGACCGCTGTACACCCAAGAAAGAACCTGATTTTGATTTTCACGCCTCACTATAATTCCGCTCACTCTCTATTTTTCCTCTTTTTTTTTTTCTTTTGACAGTCTGTGACTTGATTGGATACACAAATGAGGAAGAGATCCTCTATTTATACAGAAACTAAGCTTGGCCTCCAAGCACAAGAAGAAAAAGGTAAAAAAAATTCTACAAGTTCTCCTCCAAGCCTTTTGCTTGCCTTTTCAAGATTTCACCACAAATATTTTTACTTGCTGCCAAAATATTTTGCAATTAGGCTCATGCCCATTCACTTTCCTAGAATGGGATGGACCCCACAATCTCCCCATTCAGATTCATTCACCAGAAAAAGATCATACCAAACTTCTAGTTTGAGCAACAAGTTTTTACACAATTTGAACTTAGCCCTTGCTACTACCTTAGTTGGCATGTTTAAAGAACTTTTCACTCATGGAAAACTTCTGTACTGCAGGGATTCGTTCTCCACTTTCTCACGAATCTAGTTATATCTCACATTGATGTCTTTCATTCTTGCATGGTACATAGAGTTCTTGATCAAAGTGTATTTCGCTTTGACTATCACAATAGTGTGCATGCACCTTCTGGTACAAGAGTTTCTTTAAGAAACTGTTTGAGCCAGATCATTTCTGTGCCAGCTTGTGTAACAACAGTATACTTCGTTTTAGTTGTAGAGTGTGACACACTTCTGCAACTTTGACTACCATGATATAACTTCCATGGAAAAGTAAACATATACCAGTAGAGACTTTTCTATGATCAAGTCCCTTGCTATATCACTTGACAGAATGAGCTCAAACTAGAAGTTTGATATTACCTTCTTCAGGTAAATGGACCTGGGAAAGGAGATTTGTGGGATCCATCCCCATTCTAGAAAATTAAATAGGCATGAGACTATTTACAAAATACTTCCGTAGCAAGTAAAGTTTGTGGTGGTTGTGAAATCTTGAATGGAAAGCAAAAGGAGTGAGAAATTTTAGCTCCATTCTCGTTTTTCTCTTTTGCTAATTGGAGGCCACGTCTCTGTGTATAAATAGAGGATCTCTTCCTTATTGTGTATTCAAGAAAGTTACAAAATTTTCGAGTATTTTACTCAGAAACTCCCAAGTGTAAAATTTCTTACTATGGTGATATTATTTTGCTCCTATCAGGTCGTGGTTTTTCCTTATTGAGAAGGATTTTCCACGTTAATATCTCGGTGTCCTTGTTTCTCTTTTTTTTTTCTCGTTAATTACCGCATGTTGGTGCCGTTTTTATCCCTATATCATGGATATTATTTATCTGTGCTATTTTCTGCCATTAACACACTCTAATTG
Source organism: Przewalskia tangutica (assembly GCA_029844215.1). Lineage (NCBI taxonomy): Eukaryota > Viridiplantae > Streptophyta > Magnoliopsida > Solanales > Solanaceae > Przewalskia > Przewalskia tangutica. The sequence continues at coordinate 4,823,144 of CM056739.1, read as the reverse complement.
CAGTTCTGGTTCTTTTTTCCATCACATGAGCTCTTTTGATCCAACTCTTCGTGCTACTGTGTTTAGTGTCTTGTTATCTAGATCAGCCTAACCAGTTGCAACACAATCAACAAAAGGATGGAGCTCCAGTCAGATTTTCCACAGAAGCCAAACTGCAGTGATAACTGTCCAAAGACAGTAAAACTAGGAATCATACGTCTCAATGCGAAGCCTTCTTCTAGACAAATCTAGCATGCATCTTATGGACAATATGAATAGAAAGAATCCATAGATGTTAGAAAGAAGGAAGAAGCAGATTTTACTTAAATAATTGATGCTTACATTAGTTAAACTTTTGGTATAGAATGAAAGATGTACATCATTTTGATAGTTTTCGGGAGCTTCAGAATTCTATGGAAATGTAATAGGCAAAAGCTTTGTACAGGTTTTTTAGCACCCTGGTGCTTTTACATTAGTGAAGTTACCTACCTTATAGAAAAGGGTGCAAGGTTGATAATACCATCACGTTATTTATACACATAGAAGCATTATATGCATACATGTTTGGAAACAAAGAAAGGAAAATGATCATGTTTATAGGAAATATTAGGAAAGTGACACTCTTTATAGTACATTGCTGCTTAACCTTTCCCTGATAAAGTTATTCTTTAGCAAAGACCACATTGGTAATCACTATAACATTTAAGAGGCAGTTATTTGTGTTGGCAGTTTCCATGATATTAGGAAAGTCATACTTTTCTCTTCTTTCTTATTCACTTCATCCTCCTCTTTCTCTAATGTCTACCTCCTTAATCAACTTTCAGATCTAATTTCTTTATCATTCTCAACATCAGAGTCCTTGTTTTGAAGCCCAAGTATACTGCTTCCAACTATAATGCCTTAGCAGCCCTAAAACCTCCAAACTTCCATCGTCCCCAACTCTATTGCACAGATGTCTATTTCTCATTTCCTTTCTCGATCCTCAAAGAGAGTCATTCTCAAGGAACGAGGGACTCTAGAAGAGCAAAACCAAGAAAGGATTAAGCAGCTTGACTCTTCCTAGGTGATGTTGCTATCTCTCTCATGTATATGCTGCTTGTTAATGAACATGACTTCAACCCCGTCAGCACCCACGGTTGTGGCCTAGTGGTCAATAAAGTGGGTTGAGAACTTCAAATCTCAGTGGATGCAAAGACACTAGGTGATTTCTTCTTATCCGTCCAAGCCTTGGTGGACAGCGTTACCTGGTACATGTGCTGGCTGGGAGGTAGAAGGTGCTCGTAGAATTAAGTAAAAGTCAGAGATAGATTTATTTAACACAATGCCAAATAGTTTTTGAAGAAGTACCCAAACAAAATTGATACCTAGTCCTTATTCTTTCTCGATCTTTTTTGGGTCTCTAAAACCAGTAAAGATCTCCCTACACAAAATTTGACACCTAGTGCTTGTAAACAGCAAACATTTGTCTTTTTGAATCAGCCAGTGGTTAAATCCTAACGACCACACCCGTCTTATACTGCATTCCACTTATGCAGAATATAGTAATCATTACACTCTTCTCCTATGGTACAAATTTACAAATACTCCTTCCTTGTCAGAGGCAGATCCAGTATATCATGAACCAACTATCTGATATATAAAATAGTGCATGCGAAGCCAGCATGTAACCGGGGGGGCCCGGGCTTCCCCTCAAATTTAAATTTTTCCTAGTATACCACTAGTAATATTCATGATATTACAATAGAGTCTTCAATTCTTTACACTTCTTTTTTTAAAGTGTGGACAACTGGACCAAAATAGACTCCCCCTAGACCAAAATAGGCTCCCCCTAGCCCGGGCTCCCCCTTAAATATAAATAGGCTCCCCTAACCCGGAATCCTGGCTTCGCCCCTGAAATGGTGCATCCACTAACTTTAAATAAGGGTACCGCCTCTATAACCATTGCCTACAAGGCTTGCACTATAATCCATGTAGTATATGGTAAGGCCGTAAGGCTTGCATTTTCAATGCATCCTAAGCCATACATAAACTCTCTAGAAGTTCATCCCCACCATTCATTGCTTAGATTAAAGAGTAAATTTAGCTTTTCAGTTCTTAACTACATCGACTAAAAGAGAGAATTTGGAAACAGTCACAACAATAGCAAGAAAAGGATCGAGCAAATATCAAAGAACGGGTCTAAAGCTACTGAATTGCAGCTAAAAGACTAGAAGTTTTCAGCAGTTTTCACTACAACAAGAAAAAGGTCGAACTAGTTACTAGTGAATGGTCCAAAGCTAGTAAAGGGTCAAGCAAATTTTACAGAACGGGTCTAAAGCTACTGAAATGCAACTAAAAGACTAGAATTTTGCAGCAATTTTCACTATAACAAGAAAAGGTCGAACCAGTTACTCGTGAATGGTCAAAAGCTACTGATATTCAACTAAAGGACAGTAATTTGGCAACAATTTCAACAACATCAAGAAAGGGCCAAGCCATATATCAATGAATGGTCAAAAAGAGATAGTGAATTGCAACTTAAAAGAGTAGAACTTTGCAGCAGTTTTCACTATAACAAGAAAAGGGTCAAGCCAGTTACAAATGAATGATCCAAAGCTACTATGCAACTAAAGGACAATAATTCGTCAACATATCAAGAAAATGGCCAAGCCATATATCAATGAATGGTAAAAAAAAGACACTGGAGTAAAAGACTAGAACTTTGCAGCAGTTTTCACTATAACAAGAAAAGGGTTGAACCAATTACTAGTGAATGGTTGAAAGCTACTGATATGCAACTACAACAACAACAACAACATACTCAGTGAAATTCCACAATGTGGGGTCTGGGGACGGTAGAATGAACACAGACCTCACCTCCACCTTGGTAGGTAGATCGACTGTTTCCGGGAGACCCTCGGCTCAAGACAAAGCATAATCACGCAAAGCAAGCAAAGCAAAACAAAGTATGAGAAACGGTCAGACTCAGACGAGGAATTAAAGCAATGTGGACATGCTAGTAAAAATCAAATAGATAACGCATTCTAACAACAAGACGCAGTAGCTAACACGAAGCAATAGCTAACACAACTAAATATGATAAATAAATTACACTAAAGAACACATATCAGCAGGAATCAAACTACAGAGTACTATAGAGCAATAATGCGCCTATAAGTGTGACAGACTAATCGAACCTACAGTAATAACACTACACTATCATTTTGTATGCGTAAAGAGGACTACGCGACTACCTACTATCCTTCTACCCTATCTGTGCCCTCCACAACCCCCTATCTAAGGTCATGTCCTCAGTAAGTTGCACCTGCGCCATATCCCGTCTAATCACCTCTCCCCAATACTTCTTTGGCTTACCTCTACCCCTCCTGAATCCGTCCATAGCCAACCTCTACCCCTCCTGAATCCGTCCATAGCCAACCTCTCACACCTCCGCACTGGGGCATCTGTGTCTCTCCTCTGCACATGCCCGAACCATCTATATCTCGCTTCCCGCATCTTATCCTCCACTGAGGCCACTCCCACTTTATCCCGGATATCATCATTCCTAATCCTATATCTCCTTGTATGTCCACAAATTCATCTCAGCATCCTCATCTCCGCAACTCTCATCTTTTGTATGTGTGAAGTCTGGCCAACACTCTACCCCATACAACATAGTTGGTCTAACCACCGCCCTATAGAACTTGCCTTTAAGTTTAGTTGGCACCTTTTTGTCGCACAAGACTCAAGATGCGAGCCTCCGTTTCATCCACGCTGCCCCAATACGATGTGTGACATCGTCATCAATCTCTCCATTCCCCTAGATAATAGACCCTAGGTGTTTGAAGCTTCCTTTCTTCGAAATGACCTGAGTACCAAGCATCACCTCCACGTCTGTCTCAGGATCGCTCCCGTTGCTGAACTTGCACTTCAATATTCTGTCTTAGTACTACTCAACTTGAATCCTTTAGACTCCAGAGTCTGTCTCCAAACCTCCAACTTGATGTTCACTCCGCTGCGAGTCTCATCAATCAGGACTATGTCGTCTGCGAATAACATACACCATGGTACCTGCCTTTGGGTCGCGTCAGTCCGTCCATGACCAAGGCAAATAGGAATGGGCTAAGAGCTGATCCCTGGTGAAGCCCCATCGTCACTGAGAAGTGCTTCGAGTCTCCTCCTACTGATCGTACCCTAGTCTTGGCTTCATCATACATATCCTTGATAGCTCTAGTTTACGCCACAGGTACATCTCTAACCTCCAAATATCTCCATAGAACCTCCCTAGGGACTTTGTCATATGAGGTCGATGAAAACCATATGTAAATCTTTCTTCCTCTCCCTGTACTGCTCCACCAACCTCCTAATAAGATGAATGGCTTCGGTAGTCGAACGTCCCGACATGAATTCAAACTGGTTCTCGGAAATAGACACGTATTTCCTCGCCATCATCTCCACGACCTTTTCCCAAACTTTCATAGTGTGATTCAACAACTTGATACCCCTATAGTTGTTGCAACTCTGGATATCACCTTTGTTTTTGTACAAGGGAATCATTGTACTCTACCTCCATTCTTCGGGCATTCTTGTCGTCTTAAAAATGACGTTAAACAACTCGATCGATCCTTATACCGCATCGCTGCGCTCTTCCAAAATTCAATTGGGATCTCATCAGACCGGGTCGCTCGTCCCCTGCGCATCCTGCGAATAGCACCCTTAACCTCCTCAACCTTAATATTCTACAATACCCAGAATCTTGGTACCTACCAGAATGCTCTAGATCTCCCAGCACAATGTCTTCATCTCCTTTTTTGTTCAGAGTTTATGGAAGTAAGATTGTCACCTCCGCCTAATATGCACTTCTTCCACCAGTACTTTGTCGTCCTCGTCCTTAATGCACCTCACGTGATCCAAGTCACGGGCCTTTCTTTCTCTTAGCTTGGTTAGTCTGTACAACTTCTTATCCCCGCCTTTATCCTCTAATTCCACATACATGCGTTCAAAAGCCGTTGTTCTCGCCGCTGTAACCGCTTGTTTTGCTTCCTTCCTCGCTATCTTATACAATTCCCTATTCGTCCACTTCTCCACCTCATCCTTGCTTTTTATCAATCTCACATACGCTAATTTTTTTGCTTCCAACCTCTCGACTTTACCATTCCACCACCAGTCCCCTCGACGCCCACCATTGTTACCTCGCGAGACCCCTAACACTTCTCTAGCTATCTCCCGAATGCAACTGGCCGTCTTGTCCCACATACCAGTCGCATCTCCATTACTCTCCCAAGCCCAACTGACCATCAACCTCTCCTCATCTCTGTTGCACTAGCCATGGTCAAACTCCCCCATTTGATTCTTAATATGTCATCTATCACCCTCTTCTTCTTCTCCAACTTGATCTCCAAATCCATCACCAAAAGCTTATGTCGGGTTGTAAGATCCTCTTCGGAATAACCTTGCAGTCTTTACAAAGACCTTTGTCAACCTTCGTAAGGAGCAAAAAGTCTATCTGAGTCTTAGATAACGAACTACGGAAAGTCACCAAGTGTTCCTCCTTCTTCAAGAACCTCGAATTGGCTATCACCATCCCACTAGCTCTAGCGAACTCCAAAAGGGAGATGCCTCCCCCGTTCCTATCCCCGATACCAAAGCCTCATGTCCGTCGTCATAACCCCCGGAAGTGACCCGATATGACCATTGAAATCCCCTCCAACAAATAACTTTTCAGTGGGTGGTATGCCTCCCACCACTTCGTCCAAATCCTCCCAAAATCGTCTTTTCTCCTCTTCGTCCAAGCCCGTATGGGCGCATAAGCACTAATAATGTTCATAGTGCACCCTCCAACTACCAACTTAACCGCCATCATCCGGTCATTGACCCTCATCACATCTACCACCTGCTCCCTTAAAGGAATGATAATTCGGCAACAATTTCAACAATATCAAGAAAATGGTCAAGCCTATACCAATGAATTTCCAAAAAAAGATACCATTGAATTGCAACTACAAGACTAGAAGTCTGCAGCATTTTTCACTATAAAAAGAAAAAGGCCAAGCTAGTTATTAGTGAATGGGTCGAAAGCTACTTATATGCAGCTAAAGGACATAAATTGGCAACGATTTCAACAACATCAAGAAAAGGGTCAAGTTATATATCAATGAACGTCAAAAAAGATATTGAATAGAACTTTGCCTTCCAAGAATAAGGCAAATGCTTACACTCAACAACCAAAGTCCAAGAAAGGTAGATAACTAGTTCGACCTTTCACATTCAGTTCCTGGGGTATCTTGAGAAATTCATCTGTTTATCTCGTTTATTCCCTGAAAACAACACAAATAAATGATTGACATTTGTCAGTTCAATAGGTGCCTTGGAAGAGATGAGGACTCTCACGAGTTGTCTTGTCGAAAGTTATGTTGCTCGAACTCTTCAAAAATGCAGACAGGTGCATGTCGGATCCTTAAAAAATGGTGTATTTTTAGAGGCTCTGATACGGATGCAACAACATTTTGGAAAGTCTGAGTAACATAGGTCGAAAGCACTTAATTTGGACTTGTGCAACTCGTGTAAGATGCTTTGTGAGAATATAAGACATTTATGTAAGGTTGATACCAGATAAATGAGAAACTTTTGGTTAGGGAAGATGATGTGTTTCCATGTGATGCAATATGGATACCATAGGTACTAGGAAGGTGTGTTTTTTCTCCTGGCTAACTGCTAGAGGGGTGATCTTGACGGTGGAAAATCTTAGAAAGCGAATGGTTCTTTGTGTCATCTTGTGTTACACGTGCAAGGAGACGGACGAGGACGTGAATCATCTTCTTCTACATTATGGTTCTACCATGAGGTTATGGTGGGATATGCTTCGGTGGTTTGGAACTTCTTGAGCTATGCCAAGAACTATGAAAGATTTGATGTTTTGTTGGAGGAGCACGAGGAGGAGGGGGAGACGTAAGGCATGGAATTTGGTTCCTCTTGCGATGATGTGGGTGGTTTGGAGAGAGAGAAATATGAGAGCTTTCGACGGGGTAGAGTCGAGTTTTAGTTAGTTAAGGAGTAGCCTCCGGTCTTTTATTTTCTTTTGGTGCACCCATAAAATTCCTAGTTGTATAGAAGAATGGGTGGATTTTGTAGAGAATCATATTTTGTAGATTCTTTACCTTTTGGTATAGGGCAGCCCGATGCACTAAGCTCCTGCTATGCGCAGGGTTCGGGGAATGACGGGACCACAAGGATCTGTTGTAGGCAAAGACTTGCATTTCTGTCAGAGGCTGTTTCCACGGCTTGAACCCATGACCTCCTAGTCACATGGCGGCTGGTCATGGGTTCAAGTCGTGGAACTTGTATACGTTCTGTTTTATGGTCATATTTATAAATGAAAATACCTTTACCTGATTAAAAAAAATGCAAGGTTGATATTTTCTAAGTTTTAGTATATATGAAACATTTGCTTGAACTTCCAAGAATTTCATGATGCAATTCCTGGAGAAGGAGATCTTTTCTATTATTTCTTGTTCCCTTTATCATGTTTTTTCTCTAATTGCTACCTACTTAATCAAGTTTCAGATCTAATTTCTTTATCATTCTCAAGATTGGAGTCCTTGTTTTGAAGCCTAAGCATACTACTTCCAACTATAATGCCATAGCATCCCTAAAACCTCCAAACTTCCTTCATTCCCAACTCTATTCCAAAAGATGTCTATTCGTCCTTCCTTTCTCAATCCTCAAATAGAGTCATTCTCAAGGAATGAGGGATGCTAGAAAAGCAAAACCAAGAAAGGATTAAGCAGCTGACTCTTCCTAGATGATGTGGCTATCTCTCCCATGTATAATTTGTGCCTGATAATGGGAATCTGCGTTGCTCAGACTCTAAAGAAATACCGCAGGGTGAGTGTTGATCCTCAAAAACCTATGCATTTTTATTTTCTAATTATTTTATTAAATTGCATATTTATTTGTTGATTATTTAAATTAAATATTTTATAATGAATAGGCTAAAGAAAATGGGTAAATCTATTTCAAGGGGTACAAAATCTAAAGGTTCTAATTCATCAGATCAAAATATAGATTATGATCAAATGCAAGAAGATTTTGGAATAGAAGATAATGAATATGATAATGTTCATATAGATAATATTGTTGAAACTGAAATTTCTACCCCTACAAGTGTGCTTTCTGTGAATGTTAGTACTACTAGTGGTAGACCTCCTTTACCAGAAGTAAAGGGTAGGAGAAAAAGGAGTAAAGTGTGAAACTTTTATGTTAGAATTGAGGACACTATAGAGCTAGATGTAATATTTTTGGGAAAACTTATAAACATAAGAGAGGGGGTGGTGACGGACACTATATGTAGACATGTAGAGATTGCTCATCCGACACACTGGTTTAGAAAAGTCGGTCAACAAAAAATTAATCCATTAACGGGGGGTTGTTAACTACAATCTAAGGAGGATCGCATTGAATTAGCAAAAATGATTGTCGGAGGTTGTTTACCTTTTTCTTTGCTTCTTCTTCATATTTAATTACATATATTCAAAGAGTATATAATCTTTTATTTAAAGGTGTTCCTCGTAGTACTTGTAGATCCGATATTTTTAGACTATTTAATGAGTATGTTATTTATTTGCAATATTTGTTCGCTAACCTTCCATGCCTAGTTAGTTTTACTTCAGACATTAGGCATGCTTTAAACGGTTATGATTATTTAACAATTACTTGTCATTGAATTGATGAAAATTTTAAAATGGAAAAACGTATTATTGTTTTTCCGTATGACGAGGATCAAAGTCATACTGGAAAATATATAAGCGAAACTATTTGTGCTTATGCAAAAAGTTATAATCTTTATAAAAAAGTACTTTGTATATCATTCGATAATGCATCTAATAATACTGTTGTTGTAGATCTTTTAAAAGGGGAATTAGAACCGCCACTTCCTGCTATATTTCATGTTCGTTGTGCTTGTCATATTTATAATTTAATTGTTAAAAGTGGTCTTGATTTATTTGCAACTGAATTATCTCTTATACGAAGAACAGTTGGAGTCATTCAGGGTAATAATATAAAAAATAAAATTATAGAATTTAAAGAAAAATGTAAACAATTTAATTTGAAACCAACATTCATGTCAGGTGAGATTGTTACACGGTGGAATTATACTTATTTATTTTTAAAAGAATGTTATAAGTATAAAGACCCCATAACATATGTTTCAAATGCTCATTGTAAGAACGTGATTCATATGTTAACCGACGAACATTGGAAATCAATTACTGAACTTTTAAAAAATTTACATAAATTTTACACTGCTACTGTTAAATTTTCATGATCTTGTTTCGGGTTTAATACCGATATTTTAGCAACATATCCAATAAATCTATATTACCCAACAGTTTGTAATGGTTTAGCTCATATAGCTGAAATTTCATATTTACTTTGGGGTTTAAAATCAAATATAAAATATAAAAGCTATGATTCTGATTATGTTTGAAAAGTTTAAAAAATATTTTTTTCCTATTCCTGATATTTATTGTATTGGTGCAATCTTAAATCCTTCTATTAAAAAAAGTAGATTGTCATAATTTAATATTTAATTTATATAATTATATGGAAATAGGTCGAGAAGAAACTCCATCTTCAATTGATTGCATAAATAAACTTGATAGTAATTTAACTACATTATATGAATATTATGCTACATTGTTTGATAATAACAACTCTGCTACTAATATTCTTTCTAGTTACCTTACGTCTACATATGCGAGATTCGATGAAACGATGATAATGAATCTTTAGATATTTGGAGCACTTTTACAACGGACAAGCAACCACAAGTCGAAATTGTGATGAGATGCAATTTTATTTACAAAAGCCAGCGAGTCGAAGAAGAACTTTCAACCTTTACAATGGTGGCAGGATAACAAAAGACAATTTCCGGTACTTGCAGCTATGACACGGGATGTTCTTAATGTGCTTATCTCAACAGTGGCTTCTGAAAGTGCATTCAGCTAAACACGAGACCAAATAGGAGACACACGTCACTCATTGGGCGGAACCACACTAGAAGTGTTAGTCTGCTTAAGAGATTGAATCAGATCAGAGAGAAGAAATCAAGGATTGGAAGACGTTGATTCTGCAGAAGAGAATAAATCGACAATATTTTGGAAAGCGGGAGCACAAGTTGCGGCGGAAGCGGGACTAGAATTAATACTCCAGATTTAGAGGCTATGGAGCAATACAGTCAAAAGAACTTGTTAAAAGGATGCATAATATATAAATAAAATTATTATTACTTCATTATGTACTCTTTTTAGCATTATGAATAATGAAAGTTCGAAAGTTTACATCTTATCATTAGTTTTTATTTTATTGTTTTTTTAGTTGTTAACTTATGTCTTCTAATTTAATAAATTAATAAAAGTATAATTATAATATAAACTATAAAATACAAAGTTAACTTTAAATTTTAAAATATAAAACATAAAACTATATTATATTAAATATTTAATTTGAATTTAGTTTACTTTTCGAAATAAAAAAAACCCGGCCCGTCCGACCGGTTCAACCCGGAACCGCACGGGCCTATCGGAAATCCCGTAAGCAACCGGTCCGGTAGGCCCGGGAATTCGGACCGTACCGGATTGAACCGGTAGACACCTATAGTTCGAATCACTATATTGCTGTCTAAAGCTACTGAATTGCAACTAAAAAACTTTTAACTTTAAAGCAGTTTACACTATAACAAGAAAAGGGTCGAACCAATTACAAGTGAAAATGGTCAAAAACTACTGATATGCAACTAAAGGACAGCAATTTCGACAACAATCAAGAAAAGGTTCAAGCTATATTTCAATGAATAGTCAATTTTTCACTATAACATGAAAAGGGTCGAACCAGTTACTAGTGAAAATGGTCTAAAACTACGGATATGCAACTAAAGAACAATCATTGGGCAACAAATTCAACAATATCAAGAAAAGGGTCAAAAAAATTATACTGAAGTGAAATATCCAACCTGAGTTGCTGTTGTTATTGTTGGAATCACCATTTTGCTGATAATCTTTTCCTGAAGAACAAGGTTTGAGACCCTTTTGGGTTCTTGGACAAGACCATAAACCATGAGAATAAATATCTCTGAATGACAGTCTAATATCCATTGTGGTATATCTTTGCTTTGATCAAGAATTTGTCTACGACCACAAGCACCACTCACAGGTTTTTCAGTTTTTCTTCTTACTTGGGACTAATAAATAAAGTGTGAATAGAGAACTGCCTACGGTGCCAAACACAGGCGTTCACGTGGCAAGTCTGGTCCACGTGGCTTTCCTCGTCAATTGTTTGCTTTCGTGGCGGTATACATAGATAAAAATACGAAAAAGGGTCAGTTGTTCCTCTATTGTCATAAATAAGCTATAACATGAATTGTTACGTCACCTTAGACCATGCACTTACAACATAACATCTCGACATTTGATCAAGTGTCTAAACGTTGTCATGGTAGCAGAATTTAAGCACATGAATTGTGAATTGTTGAATTAAAAAGATGCCAGCACGTGTATATTCATTCTTCGAATAAGAAATAGAAGGTTACCATTATTTCTAGTAGAAGAAATAGAAATATCTATGGCACGTTTGATACGATGTATTACGCTGGACTGTATTAGATAAAAAAATAATACAACGTTTGATGGGCGTTTTCAGCCGGACTGAACTGTACTATTTCTAAAAATAGTACACTCCAACTGTCATTTTTTAGACTCATCTAGTAGATGGATCTCCCCTGGACTGTACTAAAAAAATTACAGTCCATTATATATTAATATTCTAATACCGTCAATTATATATTAATACAATTCAGTCCATTACAAGACAATACAGTTCAATATAAAAATATACAATTTAGTGCGACCTACCAAACGAGCCTTAAATATTTAACCGAGAACAAAAAGGCATAAAATGCACTTACATATATCAAAGCAAGCTGAAAGATAAGGTTGTGTCATGTGTGTGGTTATATATAGGAGCCCAAGGTTTAATGGTGAAGAACCCTTTTAAATTTTCATAATTAAGTGGAAAGAAAGTTGCCGGAAGTCTCTCCATCTTTTGAATTAATGGGGGAAATTGTTTTGGTATTAAAAATTCATTATACTTGGGGTTTTAGGAAAAACCAAACGGCTCTTGATAACGTTCAAATCTACTCCTCAAAGAGAAAGTATAAACGGCTATTGCAATATAATTTACCAAATTAAGAGTCGGGGTCGAATCCACATGAAACAATATACTAGGCGATCAAACAAATAAGGAATTATCACTTTTTACACTAAACCAAACACTTTTTCAATATTTGATTTTTTTATTTAAGAATTAACAAAGATAAAACTAACTAGAAAGCGGAAAAATTATCAGTGGTCACAAGCATGGATACAAGGGAAATTACTCTCAAGTAACGACCCAATGTATTTCAAGATTTTACAACTAAGAGCGAGTCTATGTTAATAGATAATGATTTCTAAAATCTCATTGAAAGTCTTCCAACTAAATCAATGAGTTTCACCTCTAAACTCTTCCAAGCCTTAGAGTGTGTAATCGAGCACAATCAATTATCAATTTAGGGTGCGTTTGGTTCGGGGTAAACAGGAAATGGAAAGGGAATAGAGGAATGAAATTCTCTTTGTTGTTGTTTGTTTGGCCTTATTTTTTCATTCTCTTTACCCCTTTTCCACTTTCATTACCTTTCCTTGATTCCCCCCACCCCACTAGGTATTTGGATACCCTTTCCCCAACCCGGACCCCAGACCTCGGACCCCGGACCACTCGGACCACCTCGGACCCCCGACTCCGGACTCCGGACCCCGGACCACCCAGAACCAAACATGTAGGGACAATCAGGTAATTCTTTTCCATTCCCTTACTGGATTCCATTCCGTTTACCAGGGCGAACCAAACGCACTCAATCCTTAATTAACTATCCTATTTCTAGCTCAAGTTATTAGATGAGGTTTAAAGCGTCAAATTCTTGTTAATTAATCTTTTCTGACCTCAATTCTCCTCTTCCGAACTCAAATCGAAGTAAATGGGCAAGTTAGCTAATCCCATAAGAAACATTAAAGAACAAGATTAATTAAAGAAACAAAGACCCACTTCATTAGACAAAAAAAAATCATTCAATACATAAGCAAAACAAGAGTTTCAAACCAAACTTTAATAATAAATATTTTCATACACAAGATTCAAGTAAAGAAATTAAATACTACATACTTAAATATTCAATGCAAAGCAAGGAATTGAAGAAAGTATTAAGAAATTTTCAATTATAGTGCTCCAATCTTCTCCTTTAAGAACCTAGTTTGCAAAGCTTGAAAATATGGCCAAATATGAATGATTTCCCCCCAAAGTCTTGCTTTTACGGATTTCCAATTTCCCAAGTGGAAAATGACGAAAATAGCCCCCAACTTTCAGATTTACAAATCTGGCACTTTTTTCACTTCTAACCACTTTTCTCATTTTCTTCATTTTAGCTCATTTTCACTTGGTTTCTTTTCGATCACTTCTAAATCACATAAAACCTATAAAATGAAAGTAAATGACATTAATGCACCATTTTCTCGATCAAACATAGCAAAATTCAAGATTAAAGAAGAGATAAGATGGGTTATCAACCCCCAAACTTAAACTATTGTTTGTCCTCAAGCAAATCAAAACATACCATCTCTTTTCAAGAATCAACTCAATAGTCCATCAATATCATACCAAATAAAAAGGTTCACTTTAAGCACAAACATGTGACTTTGATTTGTATCAACAGTTAATCCAAAACATATGAATCACTAAGTTCTCAAAAACTCTTTTTTTTCAAGTGTTCAAACACCAAACTAATCAAAGTATCAATCATGTCATGACACTAAAACTTCAAATTTTGCCTCATTATCACAAACCGACTTTCTTTTGTTCATTTCTCTCAATTGAAAAATGAAACAAATTCACAACTCAAATTTCCATGTCTCCTCATATATTTAGAAAATGCAATTCAACACACAAATGGGATATCAAAATGGAAAGAAGTAACTCTCTCTCACACAAAGATGTTCAAATGCATACACGTAGAACTATAGGCTTGCCCTTCATATATTTTTTTAGTAATGTAGACACACTTGGTTAAAAATCAATGAGGACTTAAAAGTGTTAGAATATTAGTAAATAATATTAGTAATATTGTATTAATGTAGGATCATGACATATATGGTAGGTAATAAAATAATATATTAGGAATATATTATTAGGCATGCTTTACTCTTCCACATTAATGTATATTGTGTGTATATATTATTTCCTTATGAGATGAATAGAATTGAGGAAAATATTCTACTTACCTTAGAATTATTACATGGTATCAAGAGTTTAAGGAAAGATCCAAAATACTTTATTCTCTACCCATTTTCGGACTTCTTCCTCCCCAAAACACTTTGGCCGAAAATTCTTGTAGCATTTTTTTCTTTCGAGTTCATTTTTTTTCGTGTCTTCTTCCATATCAACCAATTATGTCTGAGTCTAAATCATCGTTTCATCCCGCTCTTACTGTCTCAAACATCAAAATACATGTTTCTGTCAAACTAGAAATGGAAACGGTTCATTATGCAACATGGACGGAATTATTTAAAATATGTTGTAGGGCTCACAAGGTTCTTCATCATATAATTCCTCCAAAAGATGGGAAAGAGCAGGAATTAAAAATTGATGCGGACAAGAAATTGTGGGATACACTTGATGCCACAGTTCTTGGTTAGATTTATGCAACAATCTCCACAGACTTGTTACATACAATAATGGAACCAGATTCAACAGGCATGGCGGCCTGCTTGAGGGATATCTTTCAAGATAACCAAAACTCTCGCGTTGTTACTTTGGAGCAGGAGTTCTCAACCATCGACATGACAGATTTTCCGAATGTTTCTACGTATTGTCAACGCCTCAAAGTGTTGGCAGATCAATTAAGAAATGTTGGTTCACCGGTTACTGATAACCGGTTAGTCTTGCAGTTGGTCACTGGTCTCACAGATGCATATAGCGTTGTGGGGACCCTAATCCGTCAAAGTAATCCTCTATCAAAATTTTATCAAGCAAGATCTATGCTTGTGCTTGAAGAGTCGGGCTTCGTGAAAAAGGCTTCAACTACTTTAAATTCCGCCATGATCGCCACCTCCTAAAATGATGATATTTTTTTGATCCTTCACAACAAAATAAATTACAAAAAGGCCAGAATAATAATAAAAATAAGGGTGGAAAATGCAAAAATAATAAAAATGGAGGTTACCGTAATTAGCCGGAAATGAAATGGCGACTACCAACTCGGTGGCGTGCGAAATAGAATGGCGATGGCGGACTGCAAACAGTCGGGTAGACCGAACTAGGTTTGGCGAGAGCCTTGGTTGCACCGCCACCAGCCCCAGCAGAACTTGGGCGAGCACCGAGGCCCACTGGCCAAGCCCAATATTTCCAACCTTGACAGCAACAGCTGCAACAATCTGGATAATTCCAGAGGCAGGCCCAACAGGCCCATTTCGCTGGGTCTGTCTCTTCAGGCAGCAACAATGGGCCTATGCCGACCCAGTGGTAGGAGGTCGATTCGACGGTAGCCCATCCCACAAATATTGAATCTGCCATGCACACCCTTGGGCTCAATCCACCGGATTCAAATTGGTATATGGACTTCGGAGCGACGTCTCATATGACGTCCTCCCAAGGTAATCTCTTAATCTATTTTAATTTGAGCAATGATAATGGTATAATTGTCGAAAATGACCATTCAATTCTAATAAAATGGTACAGTTCTAGCAAATTGTTACCACCAAACCCACCACTAGTTTTAAAGAATGTCCTTCATGCTCCCAAATTAATCAAAAACTTGGTGTCTGTTAGAAAATTTACTCACGATAATTGGGTATCTGCGTTTGACCCCTTTGAATTTTTTGTGCATGATTTTCAAACGGGGAAGCTTCTCATGAGATGTGATAGCAAGGAGAGCTATATCCAATAAATACACCGACTCAACAAAATGAAGTTCATTCTACTTTTGCAGCTTTGGCATCAACGTTTGGGACATCCGGGAGAGGTTGTTTTGACCTCTCTTAAACAGAATAATTTTATTTCTTGTACCCAAACACGAACTATTAATAAGTGTCATTCTTGTGCACTTGGTAAACATGTTAAATTGCCTTTTATTTCTTCTACTTCATGCACCATATTGCCATTTGATATTTTACATTGTGATATTTGGACATCACATGTTTTGAGTTCTGCTGGTCACAGATATTATTTGCTCACACTTGATGACTACTCTAATTATTTGTGGACATTCCCTTTGTCGAAAAAATCACAAGTGTTTTCCACTTTTCTCACATTTAAAGCATTTATCCGAACTCAGTTTGAACGTGATATCAAAAATATTCAATGGGAGGGAGTTTGACAATAAAGTTTTTTGGGATTTTTTCAAAATAAATGGTCTTAATTTTCGTTTGTCTTGTCCTCACACTTCATCACAAAATGGGAAAGTGGAACGTAAAATTAGAACCATCAATAATATTGTTAGAACATCCCTTCCTCATGCCTCAATCCCCCCCCCCCCCCTAATTTTTTGGCATCATGCACTCCAACTGACAACTTACATGTTGAATATTCTTCCTCATAAAAACATGTCTTACCAAGCTCCACTAAAAATGCTTTATGTACGAGAGCCCTCCTATCTTCACTTAAGAGTGTTTGGTTGTCTTTGCTACCCCCTCTTTCCATCCACCACAATCACAAAACTCCAACCCCGATCTACTTCATGTGTCTTCTTGAGATATCCTTCTAATCATCGTGGCTATCAATGTTACGATATTTCTTCTAAAAGAATAATTATTAGTAGTCACATAATTTTTTATGAAACAATTTTCTCTTTGCTAAGATACATGAAACAGGAACCCATACATATGATCTTTTGGATAAGGATAAGCTCTCGTATCTAACACATTTTTTCTACAGCTCACAACTAACGGGGAGTACCGAAAACCCGGGTGGGGACCCACTGGACCGAAGATCAATGGCCCAGCAGACACCCCATCACGACAAACTGGGCCTCTTGTTCTTGGGCCTGGTCACTCGGTCTCTCCCGCCCCACATCCATCAATGCCCACTGGAAATTTGGGCCAATTAAGCCGAGACCAACCCAAACATTACCAAGCTCACTGCTCCAAACCCAAAATCGAACCCACCACCCTCGGACAGTGACGTCCAGTCCACTGGCCTCACAAATCGTCCGGTCACCCGTAGCCAACATGAAATTATCAAACTCAATACCAAATATAGCCTACACACCCAGGTCTCCAAATCATTGTTGCCCCGTAACCCAGTGTCTGCTCTAAAGGACCCGAATTAAAAAATGGCCATGGATGATGAATATCATGCTCTAATTAAAAATAGGACGTGGGATTTAGTACCTCGTCCATCTAATACTAATATAATTCGGTCTATGTGGATTTTCAGTTATAAATAAAAATCTTATGGCACTTTTGAGCGACACAAAGCTCGTCTTGTAGGTGATGGGAAGACACAGCAGGTTGGTGTAGATTGCGGGGAGACATTCAGTTCAGTGGTCAAACCGACAACTATCAGAACCGTTCTAAGCCTCTCTCCAAATGATGGACGCTTCATCAATTGGATGTCAAAAATGTCTTCCTTCATGGACACCTGAATGAGACTGTTTACATGAACCAACCATTGGGGTACAGAGATCCTACATATCTCAATCATGTGTGTTTGCTCAACAAATCATTATATGGCCCCAAGCAGCCCCCAGAGCTTGGTAATAAGCGGTTTGGTGACTTTGTGTCACACATTGGTTTTTTTCACAATCGTTCCGATAACTCTCTGTTTATTTATCGTCAGGGTAATCATATTTCTTATCTTCTTTTATATGTGGATGACATTATTCTGACAACTTCTTCATATTCTCTTCGCAAGAGCATCATGTCACATCTTAGTTCCAAAATTTGCTATGAAAGATCTTGGTCCACTACATTACTTTCTAGGGATTGTTGTGACACGTCATGCAGGTGGGTTATTTCTCTCCCAAAAGAAGTATCATCTGAGATTGTGAAACGAGCTGGAATGTCCTCGTGCAAACCTTCAACAACTCCGGTAGACACGAAGTCGAAATTGAGTGTCATCTCTAGCAAATCCTTTGTTGATCCTACATTATACCGCAGCCTAGCAGGAGCTTTGTAGTATCTCACATTCACCAGGCCGAATATTACATATGCATTGCAACAAGTGTGCCTATTCATGCATAATTCGATGGAAGAACACATACATGCGCTTAAACGCATTGTGCGATATCTTCAGGGCACTCTGGAGTATGGATTACATCTTTACCCGTCTTTCATTTTCAAACTTGTTACTTACACAGATGCAGACTGGGAAGGATGTCCGGACACCAGACGCTCTACCTCCGGTTATTGCGTCTTTCTCGGTGACAATTTAATCTCATGGTCCTCCAAAAGGCAAGCCACAGTAGCACGCTCAAATGCCGAAGCTGAATATCATGATGTTGCCAATGTTGTGTCTGACTCATGCTGGATTCAGAATTTGTTACTTGAGCTCCATTGCCCCATTCCGACTGTCACTCTGGTATACTGTGATAATATTAGTACAATCTATCTCTCAGGAAATCCAATCCATCATCAACGCACTAAACACATTGAGTTAGATATTCATTTTGTCTGTGAAGTGACTCGCGGACAAGTGCGAGTGTTACATGTCCCGACGTCGTCGATCACGTATATCTTCACGAAAGGGCTTCCATGATATTATTTGAAGAGTTTAGGGACACTCTCAGCATTCGCCGCCCTCCAACTTCGACTGCGGGAGAGTGCTAGAATATTAGTAATTACTATTAGTAATATTGTATTAATGTAGGATCATGACATATATAGTAGGTAGTAAAATAATATATTAGGAATATATTATTAGGCATGATTTACTCTTCCACATTAATGTATATTGTGTGTATATATTGTTCCTATGGGATGAATAAAATTGAGGAAAATATTCTACTTACCTTAGAATTATTACAAAAAGGTTGTAATGTAGGCTTTTGGTTAATAATTTAGAAATAGTTATTCAAAACCTCCCTAAGCACTACAATTTTCAACACTCAAAGCACGCGTCCTTTAAAAAAAATCCACATTTTTTTCATCTTTTCCTTTCGATACCTAGTCTTCGCTTTATCCACAATTCTTTATTCTTCCTTCCTTCTTCTTCATTCTTTTTTTAAAAAAAAAAAAATACTAAGGAAGGTTCCACTTTTCTTTTCTTTTCTATCTTTTTTAAAAAAAATATTCTCACCTTTTCACCTTTTAAGAAACTCTCACATCACACTTCTCCTGCCACTATTCCCAAACTCAGGCTTTTAGCTTATATTTGCACTTTCAAAGTACTTAGGAAGGTCGGGTACCAAAAGATGGATCAATGAAGAATAAAAGGGTAAAGCTTGTAATATGGTTGTTAAAGAAAATGTTAAAGGCTCAAAAGGGGTTGACTATGATTTCACCTTGAAATACATTCCGGGCAAATTCTAGACCACAGGATATGCAAAAAAACTCACAAATAAACCTCACCACACATGGCACATAAAAACCCAAGTAGAATATGTATCCAAGACGATTAAAACAAATGAACTTAAAAAGTCACCAATAGCCTAAAAAGACTAATTAGTGAACAAAAGAGCAAAAAATAGTCTAAAAATCACAACAAGAATCATCACTTCGATAAATTTTTTTCTTTTCAAAAAATCAACAATTCATATGCCAAGGTTTAAGTGTGTTGGTACCAAGCAAGTCACAAATTGATCAATGGGCATACATCACACCCCACACCACTTTTACTCCTAACAAAAATTAAATAAGCTAGTAATTTTAAAAAAAATACTAATATAAATGTCATAAAAATAGCAAAATAAAGCCAATCTACCAAATTATCTATCAAAATAAAGCCTCCCCCAACTTAAAATGTTGCATTGTCCTCAATGTAACTATACAATTAAAGTAAAGTAAGGAGAACTCCCTGAAAAGATGGTGTCAGTTGAGCTAGAGCACAAGGGTGAGGAAGTTGCTCCACGCCTCTTGAGCTGCATGCGATGTTAAACAAGTGTTCTGCAATTTCGAATCAGCCATAACTTCTCCAGACTAGCCCATGTTTACTTCAATTCAATTGCACAAATTAATGGCTACAAACAAACTTAAGACAAAGCATTAGGCATCACTTTTCACCCTGGAGATGGAAATTCTCCTTTGTATCTTTTACCTTCTGCATTTCAGTTTGTGTTAGTCATTATTGCACATGACCATACCAATCCATCATCAACGCACTAAACACATTGAGTTAGATATTCATTTTGTCTGTGAAGTGACTCGCGGACAAGTGCGAGTGTTACATGTCCCGACGCGTCATCAGATCACAGATATCTTCACGAAAGGGCTTCCGATGATATTATTTGAAGAGTTTAGGGACACTCTCAGCATTCGCCGCCCTCCAACTTCGACTGCGGGAGAGTGCTAGAATATTAGTAATTACTATTAGTAATATTGTATTAATGTAGGATCATGACATATATAGTAGGTAGTAAAATAATATATTAGGAATATATTATTAGGCATGATTTACTCTTCCACATTAATGTATATTGTGTGTATATATTGTTCCCTTATGGGATGAATAAAATTGAGGAAAATATTCTACTTACCTTAGAATTATTACAAAAAGGTTGTAATGTAGGCTTTTGGTTAATAATTTAGAAATAGTTATTCAAAACCTCCCTAAGCACTACAATTTTCAACACTCAAAGCACGCGTCCTTTAAAAAAAATCCACATTTTTTTCATCTTTTCCTTTCGATACCTAGTCTTCGCTTTATCCACAATTCTTTATTCTTCCTTCCTTCTTCTTCATTCTTTTTTTTTAAAAAAAAAATACTAAGGAAGGTTCCACTTTTCTTTTCTTTTCTATCTTTTTTAAAAAAAATATTCTCACCTTTTCACCTTTTAAGAAACTCTCACATCACACTTCTCCGCTCACTCTCTATTTTTCCTCTTTTTTTTTTCTTTTGACAATCTGTGACTTGATTGGATACACAAATGAGGAAGAGATCCTCTATTTATACAGAAACTAAGCTTGGCCTCCAAGCACAAGAAGAAAAAGGTAAAAAAAATTCTACAAGTTCTCCTCCAAGCCTTTTGCTTGCCTTTTCAAGATTTCACCACAAATATTTTTACTTGCTGCCAAAATATTTTGCAATTAGGCTCATGCCCATTCACTTTCCTAGAATGGGATGGACCCCACAATCTCCCCATTTAGATTCATTCACCAGAAAAAGATCATACCAAACTTCTAGTTTGAGCAACAAGTTTTTACACAATTTGAACTTAGCCCTTGCTACTACCTTAGTTGGCATATTTAAAGAACTTTTCACTCATGGAAAACTTCTGTACTGCAGGGATTCGTTCTCCACTTTCTCACGAATCTAGTTATATCTCACATTGATGTATTTCATTCTTGCATGGTACATAGAGTTCTTGATCAAAGTGTATTTCGCTTTGACTATCACAATAGTGTGCATGCACCCTCTGGTACAAGAGTTTCTTTAAGAAACTGTTTGAGCCAGATCATTTCTGTGCCAGCTTGTGTAACAACAGTATACTTCGTTTTAGTTGTAGAGTGTGACACACTTCTGCAACTTTGACTACCATGATATAACTTCCATGGAAAAGTAAACATATACCAGTAGAGAATTTTCTATGATCAAGTCCCTTGCTATATCACTTGACAGAATGAGCTCAAACTAGAAGTTTGATATTACCTTCTTCAGGTAAATGGACCTGGGAAAGGAGATTTGTGGGATCCATCCCCATTCTAGAAAATTAAATAGGCATGAGACTATTTACAAAATATTTCCGTAGCAAGTAAAGTTTGTGGTGGTTGTGAAATCTTGAATGGAAAGCAAAAGGAGTGAGAGAAATTTTAGCTCCATTCTCGTTTTTCTCTTTTGCTAATTGGAGGCCACGTCTCTGTGTATAAATAGAGGATCTCTTCCTTATTGTGTATTCAAGAAAGTTACAAAATTTTCGAGTATTTTACTCAGAAACTCCCAAGTGTAAAATTTCTTACTATGGTGATATTATTTTGCTCCTATCAGGTCGTGGTTTTTCCTTATTGAGAAGGATTTTCCACGTTAATATCTCGGTGTCCTTGTTTCTCTTTTTTTTTTCTCGTTAATTACCGCATGTTGGTGCCGTTTTTATCCCTATATCATGGATATTATTTATCTGTGCTATTTTATGCCAATAACACACTCTAATTGCAGTTCTGGTTCTTTTTTCCATCACATGAGCTCTTTTGATCCAACTCTTCGTGCTACTGTGTTTAGTGTCTTGTTATCTAGATCAGCCTAACCAGTTGCAACACAATCAACAAAAGGATGGAGCTCCAGTCAGATTTTCCACAGAAGCCAAACTGCAGTGATAACTTTCCAAAGACAGTAAAACTAGGAATCATACGTCTCAATGCGAAGCCTTCTTCTAGACAAATCTAGCATGCATCTTATGGACAATATGAATAGAAAGAATCCATAGATGTTAGAAAGAAGGAAGAAGCAGATTTTACTTAAATAATTGATGCTTACATTAGTTAAACTTTTGGTATAGAATGAAAGATGTACATCATTTTGATAGTTTTCGGGAGCTTCAGAATTCTATGGAAATGTAATAGGCAAAAGCTTTGTACAGTTTTTTTAGCACCCTGGTGCTTTTACATTAGTGAAGTTACCTACCTTATAGAAAAGGGTGCAAGGTTGATAATACCATCACGTTATTTATACACATAGAAGCATTATATGCATACATGTTTGGAAACAAAGAAAGGAAAATGATCATGTTTATAGGAAATATTAGGAAAGTGACACTCTTTATAGTACATTGCTGCTTAACCTTTCCCTGATAAAGTTATTCTTTAGCAAAGACCACATTGGTAATCACTATAACATTTAAGAGGCAGTTATTTGTGTTGGCAGTTTCCATGATATTAG
Source organism: Przewalskia tangutica (assembly GCA_029844215.1). Lineage (NCBI taxonomy): Eukaryota > Viridiplantae > Streptophyta > Magnoliopsida > Solanales > Solanaceae > Przewalskia > Przewalskia tangutica. The sequence goes on along the minus strand of CM056739.1, from coordinate 4,800,077 downwards.
GAAAGTCATACTTTTCTCTTCTTTCTTATTCACTTCATCCTCCTCTTTCTCTAATGTCTACCTCCTTAATCAACTTTCAGATCTAATTTCTTTATCATTCTCAACATCAGAGTCCTTGTTTTGAAGCCTAAGTATACTGCTTCCAACTATAATGCCTTAGCAGCCCTAAAACCTCCAAACTTCCATCGTCCCCAACTCTATTGCACAGATGTCTATTTCTCATTTCCTTTCTCGATCCTCAAAGAGAGTCATTCTCAAGGAACGAGGGACTCTAGAAGAGCAAAACCAAGAAAGGATTAAGCAGCTTGACTCTTCCTAGGTGATGTTGCTATCTCTCTCATGTATATGCTGCTTGTTAATGAACATGACTTCAACCCCGTCAGCACCCACGGTTGTGGCCTAGTGGTCAATAAAGTGGGTTGAGAACTTCAAATCTCAGTGGATGCAAAGACACTAGGTGATTTCTTCTTATCCGTCCAAGCCTTGGTGGACAGCGTTACCTGGTACATGTGCTGGCTGGGAGGTAGAAGGTGCTCGTAGAATTAAGTAAAAGTCAGAGATAGATTTATTTAACACAATGCCAAATAGTTTTTGAAGAAGTACCCAAACAAAATTGATACCTAGTCCTTATTCTTTCTCGATCTTTTTTGGGTCTCTAAAACCAGTAAAGATCTCCCTACACAAAATTTGACACCTAGTGCTTGTAAACAGCAAACATTTGTCTTTTTGAATCAGCCAGTGGTTAAATCCTAACGACCACACCCGTCTTATACTGCATTCCACTTATGCAGAATATAGTAATCATTACACTCTTCTCCTATGGTACAAATTTACAAATACTCCTTCCTTGTCAGAGGCAGATCCAGTATATCATGAACCAACTATCTGATATATAAAATAGTGCATGCGAAGCCAGCATGTAACCGGGGGCCCGGCTCCCCTCAAATTTAAAATTTTCCTAGTATACTACTAGTAATATTCATTATATTACAATAGAGTCTTCAATTCTTTACACTTCTTCTTTTAAAGTGTGAATAACTGGACCAAAATAAACTCCCCTAGACCAAAATAGGCTCCCCTAGCCCGGGCTCTCCCTTAAATATAAATGGCTCCCCTAGTTCGGAATCATGGCTTCGCCCCTGAAATGGTGCATCCACTAACTTTAAATAAGGGTACCGCCTCTATAACCATTGCCTACAAGGCTTGCACTACAATCCATGTAGTATATGGTAAGGCCGTAAGGCTTGCATTTTCAATGCATCCTAAGCCATACATAAACTCTCTAGAAGTTCATCCCCACCATTCATTGCTTAGATTAAAGAGTAAATTTAGCTTTTCAGTTCTTAACTACATCGACTAAAAGAGAGAATTTGGAAACAGTCACAACAATAGCAAGAAAAGGATCGAGCAAATATCAAAGAACGGGTCTAAAGCTACTGAATTGCAGCTAAAAGACTAGAAGTTTTCAGCAGTTTTCACTACAACAAGAAAAAGGTCGAACTAGTTACTAGTGAATGGTCCAAAGCTACTTTATATGAAACTAAAGGACAATAACTCGGCAACAATTTCAACAACATTAAGAAAAGGGTCAAGCAAATTTTACAGAACGGGTCTAAAGCTACTGAAATGCAACTAAAAGACTAGAATTTTGCAGCAATTTTCACTATAACAAGAAAAGGTCGAACCAGTTACTCGTGAATGGTCAAAAGCTACTGATATTCAACTAAAGGACAGTAATTTGGCAACAATTTCAACAACATCAAGAAAGGGCCAAGCCATATATCAATGAATGGTCAAAAAGAGATAGTGAATTGCAACTTAAAAGAGTAGAACTTTGCAGCAGTTTTCACTATAACAAGAAAAGGGTCAAGCCAGTTACAAATGAATGATCCAAAGCTACTATGCAACTAAAGGACAATAATTCGTCAACATATCAAGAAAATGGCCAAGCCATATATCAATGAATGGTAAAAAAAAGACACTGGACTAAAAGACTAGAACTTTGCAGCAGTTTTCACTATAACAAGAAAAGGGTTGAACCAATTACTAGTGAATGGTTGAAAGCTACTGATATGCAACTACAACAACAACAACAACATACCCAGTGAAATCCCACAATGTGGGGTCTGGGGACGGTAGAATGAACACAGACCTCACCTCCACCTTGGTAGGTAGATCGACTGTTTCCGGGAGACCCTCGGCTCAAGACAAAGCATAATCACGCAAAACAAGCAAAGCAAAACAAAGTATGAGAAACGGTCAGACTCAGACGAGGAATTAAAGCAATGTGGACATGCTAGTAAAAATCAAATAGATAACGCATTCTAACAACAGGACGCAGTAGCTAACACGAAGCAATAGCTAACACAACTAAATATGATAAATAAATTACACTAAAGAACACATATCAGCAGGAATCAAACTACAGAGTACTATAGAGCAATAATGCGCCTATAAGTGTGACAGACTAATCGAACCTACAGTAATAACACTACACTATCATTTTGTATGCGTAAAGAGGACTACGCGACTACCTACTATCCTTCTACCCTATCTGTGCCCTCCACAACCCCCTATCTAAGGTCATGTCCTCAGTAAGTTGCACCTGCGCCATATCCCGTCTAATCACCTCTCCCCAATACTTCTTTGGCTTACCTCTACCCCTCCTGAATCCGTCCATAGCCAAGCTCTCACACCTCCGCACTGGGGCATCTGTGTCTCTCCTCTGCACATGCCCGAACCATCTATACCTCGCTTCCCGCATCTTATCCTCCACTGAGGCCACTCCCACTTTATCCCGGATATCATCATTCCTAATCCTATATCTCCTTGTATGTCCACAAATTCATCTCAGCATCCTCATCTCCGCAACTCTCATCTTTTGTATGTGTGAAGTCTGGCCAACACTCTACCCCATACAACATAGTTGGTCTAACCACCGCCCTATAGAACTTGCCTTTAAGTTTAGTTGGCACCTTTTTGTCGCACAAGACTCGAGATGCGAGCCTCCGTTTCATCCACGCTGCCCCAATACGATGTGTGACATCGTCATCAATCTCTCCATTCCCCTAAATAATAGACCCTAGGTATTTGAAGCTTCCTTTCTTCGAAATGACCTGAGTACCAAGCATCACCTCCACGTCTGTCTCAGGATCGCTCCCGTTGCTGAACTTGCACTTCAATATTCTGTCTTAGTACTACTCAACTTGAATCCTTTAGACTCCAGAGTCTGTCTCCAAACCTCCAACTTGATGTTCACTCCGCTGCGAGTCTCATCAATCAGGACTATGTCGTCTGCGAATAACATACACCATGGTACCTGCCTTTGGGTCGCGTCAGTCCGTCCATGACCAAGGCAAATAGGAATGGGCTAAGAGCTGATCCCTGGTGAAGCCCCATCGTCACTGAGAAGTGCTTCGAGTCTCCTCCTACTGATCGTACCCTAGTCTTGGCTTCATCATACATATCCTTGATAGCTCTAGTGTACGCCACAGGTACATCTCTAACCTCCAAATATCTCCATAGAACCTCCCTAGGGACTTTGTCATATGCCTTCCCGAGGTCGATGAAAACCATATGTAAATCTTTCTTCCTCTCCCTGTACTGCTCCACCAACCTCCTAATAAGATGAATGGCTTCGGTAGTCGAACGTCCCGACATGAATTCAAACTGGTTCTCGGAAATAGACACGTATTTCCTCGCCATCATCTCCACGACCTTTTCCCAAACTTTCATAGTGTGGTTCAACAGCTTGATACCCCTATAGTTGTTGCAACTCTGGATATCACCTTTGTTTTTGTACATGAGGAATCATCAGACTTCACCTCCATTCTTCTGCATTCTTGTCGCCTTAAAATGACGTTAAACAACTCGATCGACTTCATACCGTGACCGTCGCGCTCTTCCAAAATTCAATTGGGATCTCATCAGACCGGGTCGCTCGTCCCCTGCGCATCCTGCGAATAACACCCTTAACCTCCTCAACCTTAATATTCTACAATACCAAGAATCTTGGTACCTACCAGAATGCTCTAAATCTCCCAGCACAATGTCTTCATCTCCTTTTTTATTCAGAGTTTATGGAAGTAAGATTGTCACCTCCGCCTAATATGCACTTCTTCCCCCAGTACTTTGTCGTCCTCGTCCTTAATGCACCTCACGTGATCCAAGTCACGGGCCTTTCTTTCTCTTAACTTGGTTAGTATGTACAACTTCTTATCCCCGCCTTTATCCTCTAATTCCACATACATGCGTTCAAAAGTCGTTGTTCTCGCCGCTGTAACCGCTTGTTTTGCTTCCTTCCTCGCTATCTTATACAATTCCCTATTCGTCCACTTCTCCACCTCATCCTTGCTTTTTATCAATCTCACATACGCTAATTTTTTTGCTTCCAGCTTCTCTTGGACTTTACCATTCCACCACCAGTCCCCTCGACGCCCACCATTGTTACCTCGCGAGACCCCTAACACTTCTCTAGCTATCTCCCGAATGCAACTGGCCGTCTTGTCCCACATACCAGTCGCATCTCCATTACTCTCCCAAGCCCAACTGGCCATCAACCTCTCCTCATCTATTTTGCACTAGCCATGGTCAAACTCCCCCATTTGATTCTTAATCTGTCATCTATCACCCTCTTCTTCTTCTCCAACTTGATCTCCAAATCCATCACCAAAAGCTTATGTCGGGTTGTAAGATCCTCTTCGGAATAACCTTGCAGTCTTTACAAAGACCTTTGTCAACCTTCGTAAGGAGCAAAAAGTCTATCTGAGTCTTAGATAACGAACTACGGAAAGTCACCAAGTGTTCCTCCTTCTTCAAGAACCTCGAATTGGCTATCACCATCCCACTAGCTCTAGCGAACTCCAAAAGGGAGATGCCTCCCCCGTTCCTATCCCCGATACCAAAGCCTCTATGCACGTCGTCATAACCCCCGGAAGTGACCCGATATGACCATTGAAATCCCCTCCAACAAATAACTTTTCAGTGGGTGGTATGCCTCCCACTACTTCGTCCAAATCCTCCCAAAATCGTCTTTTCTCCTCTTCGTCCAATCCCGTATGGGCGCATAAGCACTAATAATGTTCATAGTGCACCCTCCAACTACCAACTTAACCGCCATCATCCGGTCATTGACCCTCATCACATCTACCACCTGCTCCCTTAAAGGACAATAATTCGGCAACAATTTCAACAATATCAAGAAAATGGTCAAGCCTATACCAATGAATTTCCAAAAAAAGATACCATTGAATTGCAACTACAAGACTAGAAGTTTGCAGCATTTTTCACTATAAAAAGAAAAAGGCCAAGCTAGTTATTAGTGAATGGGTCGAAAGCTACTTATATGCAGCTAAAGGACATAAATTGGCAACGATTTCAACAACATCAAGAAAAGGGTCAAGTTATATATCAATGAACGTCAAAAAAGATATTGAATAGAACTTTGCCTTCCAAGAGAAAGGCAAATGCTTACACTCAACAACCAAAGTCCAAGAAAGGTAGATAACTAGTTCGACCTTTCACATTCAGTTCCTGGGGTATCTTGAGAAATTCATCTGTTTATCTCGTTTATTCCCTGAAAACAACACAAATAAATGATTGACATTTGTCAGTTCAATAGGTGCCTTGGAAGAGATGAGGACTCTCACGAGTTGTCTTGTCGAAAGTTATGTTGCTCGAACTCTTCAAAAATGCAGACAGGTGCATGTCAGATCCTTAAAAAATGGTGTATTTTTAGAGGCTCTGATACGGATGCAACAACATTTTGGAAAGTCTGAGTAACATAGGTCGAAAGCACTTAATTTGGACTTGTGCAACTCGTGTAAGATGCTTTGTGAGAATATAAGACATTTATGTAAGGTTGATACCAGATAAATGAGAAACTTTTGGTTAGGGAAGATGATGTGTTTCCATGTGATGCAATATGGATACCATAGGTACTAGGAAGGTGTGTTTTTTCTCCTGGCTAACTGCTAGAGGGGTGATCTTGACGGTGGAAAATCTTAGAAAGCGAATGGTTCTTTGTGTCATCTTGTGTTACACGTGCAAGGAGACGGACGAGGACGTGAATCATCTTCTTCTACATTATGGTTCTACCATGAGGTTATGGTGGGATATGCTTCGGTGGTTTGGAACTTCTTGAGCTATGCCAAGAACTATGAAAGATTTGATGTTTTGTTGGAGGAGCACGAGGAGGAGGAGGAGACGTAAGGCATGGAATTTGGTTCCTCTTGCGATGATGTGGGTGGTTTGGAGAGAGAGAAATATGAGAGCTTTCGACGGGGTAGAGTCGAGTTTTAGTTAGTTAAGGAGTAGCCTCCGGTCTTTTATTTTCTTTTGGTGCACCCATAAAATTCCTAGTTGTATAGAAGAATGAGTGGATTTTGTAGAGAATCATATTTTGTAGATTCTTTACCTTTTGGTATAGGGCAGCCCGATGCACTAAGCTCCAAATATGCGCAGGGTTCGGGGAATGACGGGACCACAAGGATCTGTTGTAGGCAAAGACTTGCATTTCTGTCAGAGGCTGTTTCCACGGCTTGAACCCATGACCTCCTAGTCACATGGCGGCTGGTCATGGGTTCAAGTCGTGGAACTTGTATACGTTCTGTTTTATGGTCATATTTATAAATGAAAATACCTTTACCTGATTAAAAAAAATGCAAGGTTGATATTTTCTAAGTTTTAGTATATATGAAACATTTGCTTGAACTTCCAAGAATTTCATGATGCAATTCCTGGAGAAGGAGATCTTTTCTATTATTTCTTGTTCCCTTTATCATGTTTTTTCTCTAATTGCTACCTACTTAATCAAGTTTCAGATCTAATTTCTTTATCATTCTCAAGATTGGAGTCCTTGTTTTGAAGCCTAAGCATACTACTTCCAACTATAATGCCATAGCATCCCTAAAACCTCCAAACTTCCTTCATTCCCAACTCTATTCCAAAAGATGTCTATTCGTCCTTCCTTTCTCAATCCTCAAATAGAGTCATTCTCAAGGAATGAGGGATGCTAGAAAAGCAAAACCAAGAAAGGATTAAGCAGTTGACTCTTCCTAGATGATGTGGCTATCTCTCCCATGTATAATTTGTGCCTGATAATGGGAATCTGCGTTGCTCAGACTCTAAAGAAATACCGCAGGGTGAGTGTTGATCCTCAAAAACCTATGCATTTTTATTTTCTAATTATTTTATTAAATTGCATATTTATTTGTTGATTATTTAAATTAAATATTTTATAATGAATAGGCTAAAGAGAATGGGTAAATCTATTTCAAGGGGTACAAAATCTAAAGGTTCTAATTCATCAGATCAAAATATAGATTATGATCAAATGCAAGAAGATTTTGGAATAGAAGATAATGAATATGATAATGTTCATATAGATAATATTGTTGAAACTGAAATTTCTACCCCTACAAGTGTGCTTTCTGTGAATGTTAGTACTACTAGTGGTAGACCTCCTTTACCAGAAGTAAAGGGTAGGAGAAAAAGGAGTAAAGTGTGAAACTTTTATGTTAGAATTGAGGACACTATAGAGCTAGATGTAATATTTTTGGGAAAACTTATAAACATAAGAGAGGGGGTGGTGACGGGCACTATAGGTAGACATGTAGAGATTGCTCATCCGACACACTGGTTTAGAAAAGTCGGTCAACAAAAAATTAATCCATTAACGGGGGGTTGTTAACTACAATCTAAGGAATGATCGCATTGAATTAGCAAAAATGATTGTCGGAGGTTGTTTACCTTTTTCTTTGCTTCTTCTTCATATTTAATTACATATATTCAAAGAGTATATAATCTTTTATTTAAAGGTGTTCCTCGTAGTACTTGTAGATCCGATATTTTTAGACTATTTAATGAGTATGTTATTTATTTGCAATATTTGTTCGCTAACCTTCCATGCCTAGTTAGTTTTACTTCAGACATTAGGCATGCTTTAAACGGTTATGATTATTTAACAATTACTTGTCATTGGATTGATGAAAATTTTAAAATGGAAAAACGTATTATTGTTTTTCCGTATGACGAGGATCAAAGTCATACTGAAAAATATATAAGCGAAACTATTTGTGCTTATGCAAAAAGTTATAATCTTTATAAAAAAGTACTTTGTATATCATTCGATAATGCATCTAATAATACTGTTGTTGTAGATCTTTTAAAAGGGGAATTAGAACCGCCACTTCCTGCTATATTTCATGTTCGTTGTGCTTGTCATATTTATAATTTAATTGTTAAAAGTGGTCTTGATTTATTTGCAACTGAATTATCTCTTATACGAAGAACAGTTGGAGTCATTCAGGGTAATAATATAAAAAATAAAATTATAGAATTTAAAGAAAAATGTAAACAATTTAATTTGAAACCAACATTCATGTCAGGTGAGATTGTTACACGGTGGAATTATACTTATTTATTTTTAAAAGAATGTTATAAGTATAAAGACCCCATAACATATGTTTCAAATGCTCATTGTAAGAACGTGATTCATATGTTAACCGACGAACATTGGAAATCAATTACTGAACTTTTAAAAAATTTACATAAATTTTACACTGCTACTGTTAAATTTTCAGGATCTTGTTTCGGGTTTAATACCGATATTTTAGCAACATATCCAATAAATCTATATTACCCAACAGTTTGTAATGGTTTAGCTCATATAGCTGAAATTTCATATTTACTTTGGGGTTTAAAATCAAATATAAAATATAAAGCTGCAGTTACAGTTATGTTTGAAAAGTTTAAAAAATATTTTTTTCCTATTCCCGATATTTATTGTATTGGTGCAGTCTTAAATCCTTCTATTAAAAAAAGTAGATTGTCATAATTTAATATTTAATTTATATAATTATATGGAAATAGGTCGAGAAGAAACTCCATCTTCAATTGATTGCATAAATAAACTTGATAGTAATTTAACTACATTATATGAATATTATGCTACATTGTTTGATAATAACAACTCTACTACTAATATTCTTTCTAGTTCTGCTTCTGTGTCTACATATGCAGGATTCGATGAAGACGATGATAATGAATCTTTAGATATTTGGAGCACTTTTACAACAACACAAGCAACCACAAGTCGAAATTGTGATGAGATGCAATTTTATTTACAAAAGCCAACGGAGTCGAAGAAGAACTTTCAACCTTTACAATGGTGGCAGGATAACAAAAGACAATTTCCGGTACTTGCAGCTATGACACGGGATGTTCTTAATGTGCTTATCTCAACAGTGGCTTCTGAAAGTGCATTCAGCTAAACACGAGACCAAATAGGAGACACACGTCACTCATTGGGCGGAACCACACTAGAAGTGTTAGTCTGCTTAAGGGATTGAATCAGATCAGAGAGAAGAAATCAAGGATTGGAAGACGTTGATTCTGCAGAAGAGAATAAATCGACAATATTTTGGAAAGCGGGAGCACAAGTTGCGGCGGAAGCGGGACTAGAATTAATACTCCAGATTTAGAGGCTATGGAGCAATACAGTCAAAAGAACTTGTTAAAAGGATGCATAATATATAAATAAAATTATTATTACTTCATTATGTACTCTTTTTAGCATTATGAATAATGAAAGTTCGAAAGTTTACATCTTATCATTAGTTTTTATTTTATTGTTTTTTTAGTTGTTAACTTATGTCTTCTAATTTAATAAATTAATAAAAGTATAATTATAATATAAACTATAAAATACAAAGTTAACTTTAAATTTTAAAATATAAAACATAAAACTATATTATATTAAATATTTAATTTGAATTTAGTTTACTTTTCGAGAAAAAAAAAACCCGGCCCGTCCGACCGGTTCAACCCGGAACCGCACGGGCCTATCGGAAATCCCGTAAGCAACCGGTCCGGTAGGCCCGGGAATTCGGACCGTACCGGATTGAACCGGTAGACACCTATAGTTCGAATCACTATATTGCTGTCTAAAGCTACTGAATTGCAACTAAAAAACTTTTAACTTTAAAGCAGTTTACACTATAACAAGAAAAGGGTCGAACCAATTACAAGTGAAAATGGTCAAAAACTACTGATATGCAACTAAAGGACAGCAATTTCGACAACAATCAAGAAAAGGGTCAAGCTATATTTCAATGAATAGTCAATTTTTCACTATAACATGAAAAGGGTCGAACCAGTTACTAGTGAAAATGGTCTAAAACTACTGATATGCAACTAAAGAACAATCATTGGGCAACAAATTCAACAATATCAAGAAAAGGGTCAAAAAAACTATACTGAAGTGAAATATCCAACCTGAGTTGCTGTTGTTATTGTTGGAATCACCATTTTGCTGATAATCTTTTCCTGAAGAACAAGGTTTGAGACCCTTTTGGGTTCTTGGACAAGACCATAAACCATGAGAATAAATATCTCTGAATGACAGTCTAATATCCATTGTGGTATATCTTTGCTTTGATCAAGAATTTGTCTACGACCACAAGCACCACTCACAGGTTTTTCAGTTTTTCTTCTTACTTGGGACTAATAAATAAAGTGTGAATAGAGAACTGCCTACGGTGCCAAACACAGGCGTTCACGTGGCAAGTCTGGTCCACGTGGCTTTCCTCGTCAATTGTTTGCTTTCGTGGCGGTATACATAGATAAAAATACGAAAAAGGGTCAGTTGTTCCTCTATTGTCATAAATAAGCTATAACATGAATTGTTACGTCACCTTAGACCATGCACTTACAACATAACATCTCGACATTTGATCAAGTGTCTAAACGTTGTCATGGTAGCAGAATTTAAGCACATGAATTGTGAATTGTTGAATTAAAAAGATGCCAGCACGTGTATATTCATTCTTCGAATAAGAAATAGAAGGTTACCATTATTTCTAGTAGAAGAAATAGAAATATCTATGGCACGTTTGATACGATGACATTACTGTATCAGACAGATAAAAATAATACAACGTTTGATGGCGTTTACCGGATCGAATCAGACTATTTCTAAAAATAGTACACTCCAACTGTCATTTTTTAGACTCATCTAGTAGATGGATCTCCCCTGGACTGTACTAAAAAAATTACAGTCCATTATATATTAATATTCTAATACCGTCAATTATATATTAATACAATTCAGTCCATTACAAGACAATACAGTTCAATATAAAAATATACAATTTAGTGCGACCTACCAAACGAGCCTTAAATATTTAACCGAGAACAAAAAGGCATAAAATGCACTTACATATATCAAAGCAAGCTGAAAGATAAGGTTGTGTCATGTGTGTGGTTATATATAGGAGCCCAAGGTTTAATGGTGAAGAACCCTTTTAAATTTTCATAATTAAGTGGAAAGAAAGTTGCCGGAAGTCTCTCCATCTTTTGAATTAATGGGGGAAATTGTTTTGGTATTAAAAATTCATTATACTTGGGGTTTTAGGAAAAACCAAACGGCTCTTGATAACGTTCAAATCTACTCCTCAAAGAGAAAGTATAAACGGCTATTGCAATATAATTTACCAAATTAAGAGTCGGGGTCGAATCCACATGAAACAATATACTAGGCGATCAAACAAATAAGGAATTATCACTTTTTACACTAAACCAAACACTTTTTCAATATTTGATTTTTTTATTTAAGAATTAACAAAGATAAAACTAACTAGAAAGCGGAAAAATTATCAGTGGTCACAAGCATGGATACAAGGGAAATTACTCTCAAGTAACGACCCAATGTATTTCAAGATTTTACAACTAAGAGCGAGTCTATGTTAATAGATAATGATTTCTAAAATCTCATTGAAAGTCTTCCAACTAAATCAATGAGTTTCACCTCTAAACTCTTCCAAGCCTTAGAGTGTGTAATCGAGCACAATCAATTATCAATTTAGGGTGCGTTTGGTTCGGGGTAAACAGGAAATGGAAAGGGAATGGAGGAATGAAATTCTCTTTGTTGTTGTTTGTTTGGCCTTATTTTTTCATTCTCTTTACCCCTTTTCCACTTTCATTACCTTTCCTTGATTCCCCCCACCCCACTAGGTATTTGGATACCCTTTCCCCAACCCGACCCTGCACTCGGACCAATTCTCCGGACCACCTCGGACCGACCGACCTGACTCGGACCACCCGTAACCAAACATGTAGGACAATCAGTAATTCTTTCCATTCCTTACCGATTCCATTCCGTTTACCAGGGCGAACCAAACGCACTCAATCCTTAATTAACTATCCTATTTCTAGCTCAAGTTATTAGATGAGGTTTAAAGCGTCAAATTCTTGTTAATTAATCTTTTCTGACCTCAATTCTCCTCTTCCGAACTCAAATCGAAGTAAATGGGCAAGTTAGCTAATCCCATAAGAAACATTAAAGAACAAGATTAATTAAAGAAACAAAGACCCACTTCATTAGACAAAAAAAAATCATTCAATACATAAGCAAAACAAGAGTTTCAAACCAAACTTTAATAATAAATATTTTCATACACAAGATTCAAGTAAAGAAATTAAATACTACATACTTAAATATTCAATGCAAAGCAAGGAATTGAAGAAAGTATTAAGAAATTTTCAATTATAGTGCTCCAATCTTCTCCTTTAAGAACCTAGTTTGCAAAGCTTGAAAATATGGCCAAATATGAATGATTTCCCCCCAAAGTCTTGCTTTTACGGATTTCCAATTTCCCAAGTGGAAAATGACGAAAATAGCCCCCAACTTTCAGATTTACAAATCTGGCACTTTTTTCACTTCTAACCACTTTTCTCATTTTCTTCATTTTAGCTCATTTTCACTTGGTTTCTTTTCGATCACTTCTAAATCACATAAAACCTATAAAATGAAAGTAAATGACATTAATGCACCATTTTCTCGATCAAACATAGCAAAATTCAAGATTAAAGAAGAGATAAGATGGGTTATCAACCCCCAAACTTAAACTATTGTTTGTCCTCAAGCAAATCAAAACATACCATCTCTTTTCAAGAATCAACTCAATAGTCCATCAATATCATACCAAATAAAAAAGGTTCACTTTAAGCACAAACATGTGACTTTGATTTGTATCAACAGTTAATCCAAAACATATGAATCACTAAGTTCTCAAAAACTCTTTTTTTTCAAGTGTTCAAACACCAAACTAATCAAAGTATCAATCATGTCATGACACTAAAACTTCAAATTTTGCCTCATTATCACAAACCGACTTTCTTTTGTTCATTTCTCTCAATTGAAAAATGAAACAAATTCACAACTCAAATTTCCATGTCTCCTCATATATTTAGAAAATGCAATTCAACACACAAATGGGATATCAAAATGGAAAGAAGTAACTCTCTCTCACACAAAGATGTTCAAATGCATACACGTAGAACTATAGGCTTGCCCTTCATATATTTTTTTAGTAATGTAGACACACTTGGTTAAAAATCAATGAGGACTTAAAAGTGTTAGAATATTAGTAAATAATATTAGTAATATTGTATTAATGTAGGATCATGACATATATGGTAGGTAATAAAATAATATATTAGGAATATATTATTAGGCATGCTTTACTCTTCCACATTAATGTATATTGTGTGTATATATTATTTCCTTATGAGATGAATAGAATTGAGGAAAATATTCTACTTACCTTAGAATTATTACATGGTATCAAGAGTTTAAGGAAAGATCCAAAATACTTTATTCTCTACCCATTTTCGGACTTCTTCCTCCCCAAAACACTTTGGCCGAAAATTCTTGTAGCATTTTTTTCTTTCGAGTTCATTTTTTTTCGTGTCTTCTTCCATATCAACCAATTATGTCTGAGTCTAAATCATCGTTTCATCCCGCTCTTACTGTCTCAAACATCAAAATACATGTTTCTGTCAAACTAGAAATGGAAACGGTTCATTATGCAACATGGACGGAATTATTTAAAATATGTTGTAGGGCTCACAAGGTTCTTCATCATATAATTCCTCCAAAAGATGGGAAAGAGCAGAATTAAAATTGACGCGACAAGAAATTGTGGATACACTTGATGCCACGCTTTGGTTAGATTTATGCAACAATCTCCATGCACTTGTTACATACAATAATGGAACCAGATTCAACAGGCATGGCGGCCTGCTTGAGGGATATCTTTCAAGATAACCAAAACTCTCGCGTTGTTACTTTGGAGCAGGAGTTCTCAACCATCGACATGACAGATTTTCCGAATGTTTCTACGTATTGTCAACGCCTCAAAGTGTTGGCGGTCAATTAAGAATGTTGGTTCACCTGCCATCGATAACCTGCTAGTCTTCAGCTGTCACTGGTCTCACAGATGCATATAGCGTTGTGGGGACCCTAATCCGTCAAAGTAATCCTCTATCAAAATTTTATCAAGCAAGATCTATGCTTGTGCTTGAAGAGTCGGGCTTCGTGAAAAAGGCTTCAACTACTTTAAATTCCGCCATGATCGCCACCTCCTAAAATGATGATATTTTTTTGATCCTTCACAACAAAATAAATTACAAAAAGGCCAGAATAATAATAAAAATAAGGGTGGAAAATGCAAAAATAATAAAAATGGAGGTTACGAGTGGTGAATGGAAATGACAGACTACCAACTCCGCATGCGCGCAGAATGGCGCGATGGCGGACTTGCAAAGTCGGTAGCACCGGGAACTAGGTTTGGCAGTAGCCTTGGGTTGCACCGCCCAGCCCAGTCCCAACAGGAACTTGGGCCAGGCCACCCCTGAGGCCCACTGGCCAAGCCCAATATTTCCAACCTCGGCAAAGAATGCCGCAATAACTGACAATTCGAGGCAGCCCAACGTGCCCATTTCACTGGTCTGCTCTTCAGCAAAGAACAATGGGCCTATGCCGACCCAGTGGTAGGAGGTCGATTCGACGGTAGCCCATCCCACAAATATTGAATCTGACATGCACACCCTTGGGCTCAATCCACCGGATTCAAATTGGTATATGGACTTCGGAGCGACGTCTCATATGACGTCCTTCCAAGGTAATCTCTTAATCTATTTTAATTTGAGCAATGATAATGGTATAATTGTCGAAAATGACCATTCAATTCTAATAAAATGGTACAGTTCTAGCAAATTGTTACCACCAAACCCACCACTAGTTTTAAAGAATGTCCTTCATGCTCCCAAATTAATCAAAAACTTGGTGTCTGTTAGAAAATTTACTACTGATAATTGGGTATCTGTTCGTTTTGACCCCTTTGAATTTTTTGTGCATGATTTTCAAACGGGGAAGCTTCTCATGAGATGTGATAGCAAGGAGAGCTATATCCAATAAATACACCGACTCAACAAAATGAAGTTCATTCTACTTTTGCAGCTTTGGCATCAACGTTTGGGACATCCGGGAGAGGTTGTTTTGACCTCTCTTAAACAGAATAATTTTATTTCTTGTACCCAAACACGAACTATTAATAAGTGTCATTCTTGTGCACTTGGTAAACATGTTAAATTGCCTTTTATTTCTTCTACTTCATGCACCATATTGCCATTTGATATTTTACATTGTGATATTTGGACATCACATGTTTTGAGTTCTGCTGGTCACAGATATTATTTGCTCACACTTGATGACTACTCTAATTATTTGTGGACATTCCCTTTGTCGAAAAAATCACAAGTGTTTTCCACTTTTCTCACATTTAAAGCATTTATCCGAACTCAGTTTGAACGTGATATCAAAAATATTCAATGGGAGGGAGTTTGACAATAAAGTTTTTTGGGATTTTTTCAAAATAAATGGTCTTAATTTTCGTTTGTCTTGTCCTCACACTTCATCACAAAATGGGAAAGTGGAACGTAAAATTAGAACCATCAATAATATTGTTAGAACATCCCGTCCTCATGCCTCAATCCCCTAATTTTTTGGCATCATGCACTCCAACTGACAACTTACATGTTGAATATTCTTCCTCATAAAAACATGTCTTACCAAGCTCCACTAAAAATGCTTTATGTACGAGAGCCCTCCTATCTTCACTTAAGAGTGTTTGGTTGTCTTTGCTACCCCCTCTTTCCATCCACCACAATCACAAAACTCCAACCCCGATCTACTTCATGTGTCTTCTTGAGATATCCTTCTAATCATCGTGGCTATCAATGTTACGATATTTCTTCTAAAAGAATAATTATTAGTAGTCACATAATTTTTTATGAAACAATTTTCTCTTTGCTAAGATACATGAAACAGGAACCCATACATATGATCTTTTGGATAAGGATAAGCTCTCGTATCTAACACATTTTTTCTACAGCTCACAACTAACGGGGAGTACCGAAAACCCGGGTGGGGACCCACTGGACCGAAGATCAATGGCCCAGCAGACACCCCATCACGACAAACTGGGCCTCTTGTTCTTGGGCCTGGTCACTCGGTCTCTCCCGCCCCACATCCATCAATGCCCACTGGAAATTTGGGCCAATTAACGGCTCAAGGACCAACCCAAACATTACCAAGCTCACTGCTCCAAACCCAAAATCGAACCCACCACCCTCGGACAGTGACGTCCAGTCCACTGGCCTCACAAATCGTCCGGTCACCCGTAGCCAACATGAAATTATCAAACTCAATACCAAATATAGCCTACACACCCAGGTCTCCAAATCATTGTTGCCCCGTAACCCAGTGTCTGCTCTAAAGGACCCGAATTAAAAAATGGCCATGGATGATGAATATCATGCTCTAATTAAAAATAGGACGTGGGATTTAGTACCTCGTCCATCTAATACTAATATAATTCGGTCTATGTGGATTTTCAGTTATAAATAAAAATCTTATGGCACTTTTGAGCGACACAAAGCTCGCTCTCAGGTGATGGAAGACACAGCAGGTTGGTGTAGATTGCGGGGAGACATTCAGTTCAGTGGTCAAACCGACAACTATCAGAACCGTTCTAAGCCTCTCTCCAAATGATGGACGCTTCATCAATTGGATGTCAAAAATGTCTTCCTTCATGGACACCTGAATGAGACTGTTTACATGAACCAACCATTGGGGTACAGAGATCCTACATATCTCAATCATGTGTGTTTGCTCAACAAATCATTATATGGCCCCAAGCAGCCCCCAGAGCTTGGTATAAGCGGTTTGGTGACTTTGTGTCACACATTGGTTTTTTTCACAATCGTTCCGATAACTCTCTGTTTATTTATCGTCAGGGTAATCATATTTCTTATCTTCTTTTATATGTGGATGACATTATTCTGACAACTTCTTCATATTCTCTTCGCAAGAGCATCATGTCACATCTTAGTTCCAAAATTTGCTATGAAAGATCTTGGTCCACTACATTACTTTCTAGGGATTGTTGTGACACGTCATGCAGGTGGGTTATTTCTCTCCCAAAAGAAGTATCATCTGAGATTGTGAAACGAGCTGGAATGTCCTCGTGCAAACCTTCAACAACTCCGGTAGACACGAAGTCGAAATTGAGTGTCATCTCTAGCAAATCCTTTGTTGATCCTACATTATACCGCAGCCTAGCAGGAGCTTTGTAGTATCTCACATTCACTGTGCCGAATATTACATACGCATTGCAAGTGTGCCTATTCATGCATAATTCGATGGAAGAACACATACATGCGCTTAAACGCGTTGCGGCGATATCTTCAGGGCACTCTGGAGTATGGATTACATCTTTACCCGTCTTTCATTTTCAAACTTGTTACTTACACAGATGCAGACTGGGAAGGATGTCCGGACACCAGACGCTCTACCTCCGGTTATTGCGTCTTTCTCGGTGACAATTTAATCTCATGGTCCTCCAAAAGGCAAGCCACAGTAGCACGCTCAAATGCCGAAGCTGAATATCATGATGTTGCCAATGTTGTGTCTGACTCATGCTGGATTCAGAATTTGTTACTTGAGCTCCATTGCCCCATTCCGACTGTCACTCTGGTATACTGTGATAATATTAGTACAATCTATCTCTCAGGAAATCCAATCCATCATCAACGCACTAAACACATTGAGTTAGATATTCATTTTGTCTGTGAAGTGACTCGCGGACAAGTGCGAGTGTTACATGTCCCGACGCGTCATCAGATCGCAGATATCTTCACGAAAGGGCTTCCGATGATATTATTTGAAGAGTTTAGGGACACTCTCAGCATTCGCCGCCCTCCAACTTCGACTGCGGGAGAGTGCTAGAATATTAGTAATTACTATTAGTAATATTGTATTAATGTAGGATCATGACATATATAGTAGGTAGTAAAATAATATATTAGGAATATATTATTAGGCATGATTTACTCTTCCACATTAATGTATATTGTGTGTATATATTGTTCCCTTATGGGATGAATAAAATTGAGGAAAATATTCTACTTACCTTAGAATTATTACAAAAAGGTTGTAATGTAGGCTTTTGGTTAATAATTTAGAAATAGTTATTCAAAACCTCCCTAAGCACTACAATTTTCAACACTCAAAGCACGCGTCCTTTAAAAAAAATCCACATTTTTTTCATCTTTTCCTTTCGATACCTAGTCTTCGCTTTATCCACAATTCTTTATTCTTCCTTCCTTCTTCTTCATTCTTTTTTTAAAAAAAAAAAAATACTAAGGAAGGTTCCACTTTTCTTTTCTTTTCTATCTTTTTTAAAAAAAATATTCTCACCTTTTCACCTTTTAAGAAACTCTCACATCACACTTCTCCTGCCACTATTCCCAAACTCAGGCTTTTAGCTTATATTTGCACTTTCAAAGTACTTAGGAAGGTCGGGTACCAAAAGATGGATCAATGAAGAATAAAAGGGTAAAGCTTGTAATATGGTTGTTAAAGAAAATGTTAAAGGCTCAAAAGGGGTTGACTATGATTTCACCTTGAAATACATTCCGGGCAAATTCTAGACCACAGGATATGCAAAAAAACTCACAAATAAACCTCACCACACATGGCACATAAAAACCCAAGTAGAATATGTATCCAAGACGATTAAAACAAATGAACTTAAAAAGTCACCAATAGCCTAAAAGACTAATTAGTGAACAAAAGAGCAAAAATAGTCTAAAAATCACAACAAGAATCATCACTTCGATAAATTTTTTTCTTTTCAAAAAATCAACAATTCATATGCCAAGGTTTAAGTGTGTTGGTACCAAGCAAGTCACAAATTGATCAATGGGCATACATCACACCCCACACCACTTTTACTCCTAACAAAAATTAAATAAGCTAGTAATTTTAAAAAAAATACTAATATAAATGTCATAAAAATAGCAAAATAAAGCCAATCTACCAAATTATCTATCAAAATAAAGCCTCCCCCAACTTAAAATGTTGCATTGTCCTCAATGTAACTATACAATTAAAGTAAAGTAAGGAGAACTCCCTGAAAAGATGGTGTCAGTTGAGCTAGAGCACAAGGGTGAGGAAGTTGCTCCACGCCTCTTGAGCTGCATGCGATGTTAAACAAGTGTTCTGCAATTTCGAATCAGCCATAACTTCTCCAGACTAGCCCATGTTTACTTCAATTCAATTGCACAAATTAATGGCTACAAACAAACTTAAGACAAAGCATTAGGCATCACTTTTCACCCTGGAGATGGAAATTCTCCTTTGTATCTTTTACCTTCTGCATTTCAGTTTGTGTTAGTCATTATTGCACATGACCATACCAATAAATAGAGGCATGAGACCACAAGAACTAAAACATTGATTACAAATCACAAGTTCCAACTCAGTCCAGCACTTATCATTTACAAGAAATCTCATTGATTCAACCAGTTAAGATTCAAGAAAAGAGGTTAGTGAACTTGAACCTCTCTAAACCTCCAGCCAAGAACCAGAAAGGACAACTAACATGGGTACAACACCAAAACCTTATCCCAGCTTAACTTGTCATTTAACATGGACCATAGCATGCCAAAACCAATTTCATCATTTAATAGAACAAAATTTTAACACCATAATCTCACAGATAGGCTAGCAACAAATTCTCTATTGTGGCCTAATTACTCTAAGTGATCAAAGGAACTCTTTCCGCGCTAAAAGATTCTCATTCATTCAACTCCAAGCGTCATGCCCAAATAACAGTGCAAGTTGACACTACTAGCCATTTTGAATAAGAATTTTAGTGAATGGCAGTGAGTACAGTGAGATAATTCATTGATGAAATTCATCAAACACTTTATGGGATTTCATCTCAGCATATGTACCAATTCCAAGCCTCAACCCACAAGAAAATCCATTCATACAATTCACAAGAATAAACTTTGAATATGGTAATTCGACGCCAAATATCTGCCTACCACAGTTTCAGCTCGAGCGGTTTGACCAAGAAGTCCACGACCTACTTGACAACCCAAAGCTTACTCACAATCGACTCCCAATGGCGCTCGATTAGGCAGACTTCACCGGCGAATGAAATTCTTTGTCAAACAATTCCTCGAACAACTTGTGTGCGGTACTTTAAATAAGCTTTTTGACACATTTAGTGTATTGAATTACCCTCCCAATTTGTGGGGAATTATAGTTCAGTGAAGCACAATCATGTGAAAAAAGGCTTCATCATAAAGCTCGAGCATTGTTATGTCCAGTAGAACATTGTATCGACATTCATGTTTACTCTGTGATCATGGAATTATGATCTATTGATGTGTAGAAGACATAGAAGTACGAGAAATAGGGAGAAGAGAGAGAAGAGAAGATTTGGGAAAAATATGTTCAGTTAGTCTATTCATTGGTTATACAAGTATATATATATACACATATACTCTTTTACCAACTAGTCTAGAATCTTCCTAAGATCACTTAATTACATTCAACTAATTAAAACTAACTCTCAACAAACCTAACAAATTGTAACTAACTCCAACTAAATTGTAACTAACTTCAACTAACTTTACCAATGTGATGCTCCTCATGGTACTCCTATACACATTATCATATCTTTTACACCTCCATCAAGCTAGGAGTGATGAAAATATTCTTCATGCCTAGCTTGGATAGCAAGTGTATATGTTGTGGTCGACCAAGGACCTTAGTTAACAAGATTGTTGGTTGTTCTTCAGAAATCAGAAATGTAATAGAAACCAATTTCTTCTGAATTTGCTCCCTGGTGAAATGACAATCAATATCAATATGATTAGTTCTTTCATGAAACTGAATTGGCTGCAATTTGAATGACAGACTTACTATCAGTGTACAAAGGAACTGGTGTGTTTGATTTTTCACTCCAAACTCTTGATAAAGACCTATAAGTAGGGGTGAGCACGGGTACAGGGTATTCAAATACCCGATTGAAATCGACACTAACGGGTAGGTTTCGGGTAGATATATTATAATAACGGGTAGGTTCCGGGTAGTAAAATTAGGAACCGATCAATGTCGGGTCCGGTTCCGGCAAATAGAGACAAAGTACCCGGACCCGAAACTAATACCCGAAACCTATAAAATATTAAATATTTTTATTTTTTTAATTCCATAATTTTTTGTTAATAAAAAAAGAAAAAAAGGTCATACCAGTTACATCCAACAAGGCGTCGTAAAACCAATTACTATTAAGAATTTAGCAAACAAGAAAAGAGGAAGAAAGTTAAATAGGATAGCGAAACTCAATATATTCGAGCATGAGTAGAATAACAAGCTGGTTCCTTTCACACGAAGCTTGTTGCTGGCCCTTCCCTTTCTGGTGACTGTCGGTTAAGCTGTAAACTATTGAATGGCAAAATCTTTTGAATGGCTCAGGTGAAGTGTGCCAAATACCAGCCGAAGCTCCAGTTCTGCACCGGTTGAGGTGGTCCCAACAAGGTGCTAGCAAATAACTGGATATTCTCAGGCCCGGAAGGAGGGTTTCGGAAACAAGTCCAATAAATTTTCTCAAGGCTCTGAAGCTCATTTTTCAGTTTAAGCAACACAAAAATTCCCAGTGTATCCGGGAACCTACCCGGAACCGCATGGTCTGGTAGGTTCCGGGTAATGATTGCTACGGGTAGGTTTCGGGTAGTAAATTTAGAAATCGATCTTTTACTGTGTAGAGTCTGAAAAGTTTCAAAAAAGTTAGGGTATCCGGAACCGCTCATCCCTACCTATAAGCCACATCACATCTGCTATTGAAGTTGTCATGGCTCTATATTCTGCTTCTGCAAAGCTTCTGGACACAATGTTCTACTTTTTTTACGTCCAAGACACTAGGGAAGAACAAAAAAAGACCAAAAATCCAGTCACTGATCTTCTACCGTTAACACAATAAGCCCAGTCTGAATCACAAAACACTCTCAAGTGTTGTGAGTTAGAGTTTGTCATGAGAATACCTAAACCTGGTTCCTGTTTAATGTATGTCACTGTTGACGCCCAATTTTGACCCTCTTCCCCCATTAATAATCAATAAATTAAATTAATTTTTTAACATCGCAAAATAATTTTTACTATAATAATACGCAATAATAAAATATTAATAAATGCAAAAATAAGCAATTTAATAATGGCGTCGCATTTATAAAAGCATTAAGCATTCCTTAAATATCATATCTGCATTTGTTATTTTAATAAAATAAATTTCATAAATAAATTAAACCCCCACTATTTTCCATTAAATAATACTAATGGACAAATAATAACTACCAGCCCACAAGCCCCTTAATTTCGCCCAAGCCCAATCCTTAACAGGCCGACCCGCAGGCCCACTTCCCTTTTATTTCCCATCGTCTAAACACGCCTAAAATGAAAAGAAAACCTAAGAATCTAAGGAAAATCCGTCGCACCCCATCATCTTCACCAGCACATCTCGCACCCTATCGCCGCCGAGATTCTCGCCTGAGAATCCGGCATAACCAAATCATTCACTCCCTTAAACAATACCAAATCCTACCATAATAAGAACAATACAAAAAATCACTCCAAGTAATAACCAAATCGCATCACAGATGGTAAGCAAATCACATCAAATCAATACCGAAAACAGTAGGAAATATCACCTAAAATCGCACCAAATCAGAAGCCACCAAATTCAGATACCTAATGGAGACTATAAAAAGGAACCAATCATACACATACGGGGGATAAAAAAAAAACAGCAGTCCAGCCGCCATAACAGAAATTCTGAAACCCTTTTTCATCCTGACAATATCAGTAAAGAATCTTAAGAAGAAGAGCAAGAGACAGAACTCTCAAAACTCAATAATCTTTTATAGCACGCAACTTCAAAGCAAATCGACTCAAGCCTCTTCCTTTCAATCGCATCGCAATAAATCCTCTTAGTGGATCAACGACTTGATACACTGTCTCGGTTCGCTGTCCGAAGAAGGTAAAATCAAATCCCTTTGAATCATGTTTCCTCTTATTTAATTGTGTGTTCAGTGATATTTGTGCTGTTGACACACAATTTTGACCTCCCGCCCAGTCATTAGCCATAAAATTACACTAGTTTTGTAAAATAATTTTTAATAGAGAATGCATCGATAAAACATTAATACAGGCATAAGTAAGCAATTTAATAAATGGCACCGCGTCTTACGTAGAAGATTAAGCACTCAGAGTCCCGCGCCCGCATTAATTAATTTTGAGCCCTGTCATGATTCTTAATTAATAATAAGTACATAAAATAAATAATTTAGCAATGACGTCGTGTCAGGTAGCATAGTCGCATTTATTAATACGCAAAGCAATCTCATAACTTATTTTAAATAATGATAAATAATGCACAATAAATAAGATTTTAAATAATAGCGCCGCATTCTAAAATATTAAGCACTAATTAAATAGCACGTCCGCATTTATTATTATAACAATTAGATTAATAAAGCACCTAGATAATTTAATCACAATTTATTAATTTACCACTAATTAACTAATTAAGCACCTAAAATTAAATACCTAATTAAAAGTAACTACCCACCATTTTCGCCCAGCCCACTCCCTACCTAAATGAACCCGCTAGCCCACTACCTACCCGGCCCACACCCGCAAGCCCACACGCCCATCTGCTCATATACCCTCAGCCCTTTGCCCATCGTCTCTCCCTCAAACAAAACCTAACGAAGCCCTAACCTAAAAAAAAAAAAACCGCCGCACACCACTCCCTTTAGCATCTGCTGCACCCATCACTGTCACTCAACCAAGATTCTCGCCGGATTTTCGGACCTTCCTTACCCATGCGCACGCAGCCAGCTCGACCTTACCATAACAAGAACAGTACGAAAATCAACCCAAAATAGCCGTCAAAGATCACACGAAATCAGTACAAAATCGCACGAATCAAGCACGAATCAGCACCAAATATTAGCCAAAATCGCACCTTGATTACTTACCAACATTAGAACCCAAACCATGGCTATATAAAGCACATGCGAGGCGCAGGCGGACAAGAGGCGAGCTCAACGGTAGCCATCATTTTTACACATGCGAGCAGAGCAGCAAAACATCGGAGAACAGAGAGCTTGGAGGGCAAAACCAGCGACGTCAAGGCAGCTCGGAAGGGAAGCGATACCTGCACCATTAGCATCGCAAGAATAGGAAGTTCGAATCCTTTTATTTTTTTTTCAATTCCAGCCAAGAAATCAACAAACAGACCTTGCCATTTACTTCGCATCGCAAACCCAAAACCCGTCGAGTGGACCGACGACTTGATACGCTGCCTCGGTTCGCTGCCCGGAGAAGGTAAATTCATCACCCTTTCTTTTTTGATTTCGTTCGGCTATTCGTGTGTGTGTATGATACGCATTCGATATGATCGACAGATATACTAAGCGATATTGATACTTGTTATGTGTGCTGAGTCGACTGAGAAAGCTGTTCAGTTAGTATAGATTTCTACTAAAATTCGTGAATGTGATTGTAAACATGCTCAATCTGTATTAGCATCCGTTGTATGACTGAATGAATCGGCTACTGTTTGGAGCCTATCTGAAGTTATTTTTGATCATGTTAAATCTGCTTCTGAGGTGCTGTATGTGCAACTTAGGTTAAAGCGATTCTATATCTGCAATACCATCTTTAGCAGATGTCGTCTACAGATCTGTAGTAATGCATTTTTGTAAGCCCAAATGTATTTAAGGACACATAAAAGCATGATGGTTTTTAACTGGTTTACAAACTTAATTCCTTGTCGGAATTAGTTTGTTTACACTAAAGTTCATGTCTGTATTTGTGGTTGTCTATCCCCAAGTAATTGTTTGGGCCATTGCTTGCACCATTACCCCAACACCAATATGTACTGGGGCATGATCTGCAATCATTTCTTTAGCCCATTGTGCTGCACATTACCATATTATGAAGCATTTCAGTAAATAGTAGGAATGTGAGTCTGTACCTACTTTTGTCAAATTGGTTGGGCGTATCAAATAGTCTCTCTGGTAGTGGCTCATCATTCTTACTGACTCTGAATTTATTCTCTGTTTAAGTGATGAAAAACTGAGCATATCAATATTCTTTCAAGCTACATTTTGTGCCATGTCAACCTATTGCGTAACCTAAATAATGCTTGTATCAAACATCCTGCATTTGAATTCCTCTATGTTACATGTTATCTTGATTTACAGTCTTATAATATGGTGCCAAAATTGCTTAAGTGAGTGAAAGGCCTAGTGTGTGACTTAAAACTTAGATTCTTTACTTAATAAGTTATGTCCCTGTCCTTGCATACCTGCTAATTGATTAATGTTGTTACATCTTGAGGCCAATGGTTGAATCATGACATAACTGGCCACATATTGCTTCTTTTCCCTTGTCAGTACACGAATCTATATCTATAGCTTGTAATCTGACCTGATTCGTAGTGTCCCCCCTCTGTTTGTTGCTGCATATTGCTTCATCTGTTGCTTGACGAGATGGCCTCAAGAATAAGGAATCACTTAAGCCTACTGTTTACTTGTCTTCACATAGAACTGTTGAGTGTTGCGTATAATACTAGCAGCTGGTGCAGTCTGCATACAGGCTTATTCTTATTTCTTCTTGCCATCTGCTAGCTACTTATCCCCATCTGATATTATCCTCTGTTTGGTCTTTATGTATGTGTGTGTTTAAATACAAACTACGTGTCAAGTGCTTGTTTTGGTTAAATAAATTTGGGCATATACTAATCCTTATCTCTCTTTATTTTTATTTTTTTACATGGCACGCACCGGAGCAACAAAGAGTCTCATAGTGAAACTCATCGTGGCAAATGCAAAGGCATGCATACCCATCCATCGAGTTCCCTCTTCGGCAATTCCTAGAAAAACAAATAGGACGGAGTCATCCGCTTCAATTCCTTACTCTCTTATCTCATCCTTATCTCATTTTATTTGTTATTGTAATTTATAACTTTGTAATTAATAGGAAACCAAGGACAATTAGCATTTGAACGCATAAGGGGGGAAGGTAATTTATAATTAGAAATGCATTTCTACTTTATGGGTCTTTTAGGATTGTTATGCATGCCTAAATTTTACCAAAGTAATCTAAATGATTTAACTTGCATCATAAAACCAACAGTTTGTTTCTTATTAAATCCATAACAAATTTTCTCCTAAATTCTCAAGAATCATCTTAAGCATTTTTATATAAAATTACACGCAGGTTAAGCAAGATTAATTTAGCTAGCAGTACACATAATTTGTCCATAAATAACCTTTGCATGCACACATAATTAGTCCATAAATAACCTTTGCATCATTTACATTTTTTGGCCTTAGTCTTATAAACTTTATAAAATATTTTGAAGCATCTTTTATATTTTCAAAACAAGCATTTTTAAACATAACAATTACCCTAGGTTTGGCAGGATAACCGCAAGTTAGCGGATCTTAGAGGGTGCCTAACCCCTTCCCTCTAGATTAATAAAGAACCCTTGCCCGGAATCTCATTAAGTTTAGCAGACCATTAAAATGGAGTTAATGTTTACTTTAAACTAGTTAACATTTAGGTGTCCTAATTCACTCAATTAATTAGGTGGCGACTCCGCGAACCCCTAGCCTTTAGCATTTCTAGCATTTAGCACCTTTTAGCACTTTTTAGTATGCTAGCACTTTTAAGCACCCCTTAGCACTTTTAGCGCCCTAGCAACCCTTTAGCACCCTTAACATTTTAGCACCTGTTAGCATTCTTTTGCACTTTAGCATATAGCACCTTTTGCACTTTTAGCATTTTAACATCTTTTTAAGCACTTTTAAACATTTAGCATTTTATTTTCTAACATTTTATTTAAGCAGGAGCAGGAGATTCTCTATAAAATGTCGCGGCCGAAAAAGGGCGTGACAGAAATGGCGACTCTGCTGGGGAATAAGGTTCTTAACCACAACAGACCTAGGGTTATTATTTGGCATTATTTTGCATTTAATTTTTGTGTGCTGTATTTTGTTTTATTTATTTTAATTGCTATCTGCTTTACTTCTTTCCTTAAACTGGCATTCCGCTCATATTTCTTCCACTCTGGAAAATTCACACAATCACACACTGCATGCGAGGTGCGCTTGGTGCATCAGCAAAATTCTTTCTTCAAAACCCAAATTTAGGGGAGTTGGTAATATACGTGGAGTGTCCGGTCTAACCGGTGGCCGCGTAGCCTTCTCACTCGAGTTGTCCGCTCGGGAACTCAAGGCCTAGAAAAGCCAAATCTTAGAAACTTAAGATAGAGCTATACCACCCTTATTTTAGGGCATGCATGCATTTACCTTAGGTGGATCGGTCCTTGGCATCGACACCACAATTAGGAAGACACCAAACTTGTCGACGGGTTTTTCAACCCAACGACCAACCAGCATATTATGCGTAGCGTGACAATGATAGACAAATCCAAACCTAATCATGTCATGCTGAAATTGGAAAAAGTGCACTGTCATTTGGTCGCCACTTCCAACAAAAGCATTACAGTTGGACGACTTGGACAAATCTATCACAGCCTCGCATGTGTGACGTTTAGGCCTACCCCTGGCATAAAGGGGTCCCCATGCATGTTAGGACTCGCTTGCAATGTGACAATTTATGTGCAACATGTACTTGCTAAATGCAAAATCACTAACGCAGTTTGCTACATGTTGTCTAAAGGATTTATCATCTCCCCCAAAGGTCGATTTGTATTTGACTAAGCAATGACAGAGCATCGATATTTCACAAGATCCAAGGCACGGTCCAGCGACATGACTGATTCAAGGGCATTTGAGCAGAACGAGTCGGAACCTGTCTTGGTTCCTATAGGCAAAGCAGGGGTCTCAGAAAAGAAAAGCATCATAGATCCGATCGAGCACCCCGCCACTACAAAGAAATGGCAACCCTGCAGACTGAAATTAAAAGGCTCCGAAACCTCACCAGAGCACTCGTCACTGCAAATAACCAAAACAATCAAAACCCTCCAAATTATTACCAGTACCCGCTTACTACATATCCCATTCAGCCAATATACAATGCACCCATATATCCCACACAAAACCGAATGCCTAACATACTCCAGCTAAACACAAACCAAAGGCCACCACAAACCTATTTTCGCAATGCATATGACAACCCCTTGCGATACCCACACGTGTATACGCCACAGCCAAAAGCCCGTCCACTAAACATCTTCACACCCCGCCTAAATGCCACAGAAAGGCCAGCCAAAGTATACACCCATTTAGCCGAGCCTTTGTCGCAGTTGTACGAGAGGTTGAGGTTTGCAGGGATACTCCAGCCAATTCCAAAGAATGTGCCCAATCCCAAGTCCAAAGCTCATGATGGGAACAAAAGTTGTGCATACCATTCTGGAGCCATCGGACACGACATGGGAAGGTGTTATACACTCAGAGACAAAGTAAGGGAGGCGATCGAGGAGTCATTCAGGTGGAGGAGGCCTCCCCCAATGAGTACAATGAACCCCAAAGGAAGAGAGGTGTTCCCTGGCCAGAACCCGCTCCGCCTGAATCAGTCATTTATCCGAGCATGCACCACGCAGAAGCCAAAAGAAGGAGATACTGATAGCAGAGCATGAAGACCCAGCCAGCCATGATGCAGAGCAAGAAAGCGTATTAGTTGGATTTGCACCCTTGTTCTGGTCCGCCTAGAGCCCGGATAAGAAAAATAATTTAGTTTAGCAGAATAATTTAACTCTCATATTTAAGCTTTAATAATGTTTCGCTTGCAATTGGAACTACGTTCGACCTGATTCCCTTGGCGGATACGTAGGCGGCCACATCGACCTCGGTCCTACCATTAGAATTTTACCCAACTTCGCTTGTAATGAACTACGCCATGACCTGATTCCTCACGGGATACGTGGCGCCTAAATCGCTTGGCCACACCATTAGAAACTTTCCTTCATATGAAAATAACCAGAATACACACAACATACAAGCAACTACATTGAGACCCACTTTAGGCCCAAACTCCCTTTGCATATTCAAAACTGGGACAAGGTAGGAAACTGCATGGTGGTCAGCAGTCCAAGCGTGCACGCAGATGTCAAGGAACAAGCGCTGGTCAAACGCGACCGACCCCAAACTCACAAATTTTCTTCGAGCGCAGTCTTTCATATTAATGTAAAGTTGCAATAGCCAAGCGTAAAATACGCAAAAAAAGTTTTCTTCGCAGAAGCATAAAGAAGCAGCAGAGGCAGAGGATATGACAACAATCCAAATTCAGTGTAAGCGTAGGCAGAGAGGCATCGATAATCAAAAGTCGATTCAAAATTCGCGACAAAGTCCAACAGATCACCAGTAATGGTCAAATTTGCAACCCACGCATCGCACACAACAAAGGCATCATGGCAAGTCGTCAGTTGCAACATTTAACATATCCGTGCAAGGAAAACATCTCAGTATTCACATCATCTGGCATATCAGGGACGACATCTCTACCCACAGAGTTGCACTTCTCCTATGTATTTATCATTTCGCTTAAAAAGGTGTACACTAATTTTTCTCAAACTTAGCTTGCAGGGCATTTATTCTACAGGAGCAGCAGCAATACGTCTACGCAATGACGCCAACAACAATACGCCCGCATAACGACGCCAAGAATAATACGCTCACGCAACGACGCCAAAGAAGAATACGCCCAAACAACGACGCCAAGAATAACGCGCCCACACAACGACGCCAACAGCAATACGTCTACGCAACGACGCCAAGAAAGAATATCGCCCGCATAACGACGCCATCAAGATTAAGGCCCACACAACGACGCCAAAGAATACGCCCGCATAACGACGCCATCGCGATTGGCCCACACAACGACGCCTCGCAAAGAATACGCCCGCATAACGACGCCAAGAATAATGCGTCACACAACGACGCCAAGAAGAATACGCCTACGCAACGACGCCAACAAAGAATACGCCCGCATAACGACGCCAAGAATAATGCGCGTTTACACAACGACGCCACCGCAATACGCCCGCATAACGACGCCATCGCGATTAAGGCCCACACAACGACGCCAAAGAAGAATACGTTTACGCAACGACGCTCGCACTAATACGCCCGCATAACGACGCCAAGAATAATGCGTCACACAACGACGCCAAAGATCAATACGCTCACGCAACGACGCCAAAGAATAATACGCCCGCATAACGACGCCAAGAATAATGCGCCCACACAACGACTCCAAAGAAGAATACGCCTACGCAACGACGCCAAAGCAGAATACGCCCGCATAACGACGCCAAGATAATGCGCCCACACAACGACGCCAGAAAGAATACGCCCACGCAACGACGCCAAAGAAGAATACGCCCGCATAACGACGCCATCGCGATTAAGGCCCACACAACGACGCCGCAAAGAATACGCCCGCATAACGACGCCAAGAATAATGCGTCCACACAACGACGCCAGCAACAATACGTCTACGCAACGACGCCAGCAACAATACGTCCAGACAACGACGTCAGCAACAATGCGTCTACACAACGACGCCAAAGAATAACATCGCCCAGTGCAACGACGCCATCAAGATTACGCAATGACGCCAAAGAAGAACACGCCCAAGCAAAGAACGTTATCAAGACAACAAGACCAAAACGACGCCATCAAAGATATCACATCCACACAGTGACGCATTTCTACTCTCAAAATCAAGGCTTTATTCATGTTTTATTATTCGCCTTAGCAGCATGCACTAACTTTTTTAAGCTTTAGTCTACAGTGGCAAAGCAAGGACAAAGATATCCGCATTCACAATCGCAACACGCCCGCAAGTGGCGAATCACAACATTTGCAGCAGCATCACATTTTTGCAGATAACATTTTCTACTCACAACAGATTGCTTTTAAAATTACGATCATCATTTTGCCTTAATAAGCATGCACTAACCGCTTGTTTAAGTCTTAGATGCATGAGCAGGAGCACAACGCTGATTTTCTTACAAATAACCGGCAATTTGTCGGCCAACCTTCCCAACGAACGGCGTGTTTACTGCCGCCGGCCCACTGCTCCACATCACCATAAAACCCAGACCATAAGCCATAGCAGACACCACTGTTCAAGCCGCCATTTATTTTTTATTTTAGCATTACAAATTTCAGTCGCCATAACTCGACATCGACAAGCTTGAGTCCGCTAGCCCGCTGTGTTTTGACTACGGCAGCCTCAAAGATCGCCATAACTCGACATCGACAAGCTTTAGTCTGCGTTAGCCCGCCGGTGTTTTGACCATGATAGCCCAAAGGTCGCCATAACTCGACACCGACAAATTTCAGTCCGCATAGCCCGCCGTGTTTGACTACGTAGCTCAGTTGTCGCCATAACTCGACATCGGACGCTTAGTCCGCCACTTTGTCTTAATTGCCCAACATTTTTGCAATTCTGATGATCGAGACAAAATTGGCTATAAGTCAACGTCTTTGTCCGAAGATTCTTTCATCATCTCCATACAAAGAGGGACAAGTTGTTGACACCCAATTTTGACCCTCCCGCCCAGTCATTAGCCATAAAATTACACTAATTTTGCAAAATAATTTTTAATAGAGAATGCAGCGATAAAACATTAATACAGGCATAAGTAAACAATTTAATAAATGGCACCGCGTCTTACGTAGAAGATTAAGCACTCAGAGTCCCGCGCCCGCATTAATTAATTTTGAGCCCTGTCATGATTCTTAATTAATAATAAGTACATAAAATAAATAATTTAGCAATGACGTCGTGTCAGGTAGCATAGTCGCATTTATTAATACGCAAAGCAATCTCATAACTTATTTTAAATAATGATAAATAATGCACAATAAATAAGATTTTAAATAATAGCGCCGCATTCTAAAATATTAAGCACTAATTAAATAGCACGCCCGCATTTATTATTATAACAATTAGATTAATAAAGCACCTAGATAATTTAATCACAATTTATTAATTTACCACTAATTAACTAATTAGGCACCTAAAATTAAATACCTAATTAAAAGTAACTACCCACCATTTTCGCCCAGCCCACTCCCTACCTAAATGAACCCGCTAGCCCACTACCTACCCGGCCCACACCCGCAAGCCCACACGCCCATCTGCTCATATACCCTCAGCCCCTTTGCCCATCTTCTCTCCCTCAAACAAAACCTAACGAAACCCTAACCTAAAAAAAAAAACCGCCGCACACCACTCCCTTTAGCATCCGCTGCACCCATCACTGTCACTCAACCAAGATTCTCGCCGGATTTTCGGACCTTCCTTACCCATGC
This sequence comes from Przewalskia tangutica, assembly GCA_029844215.1. NCBI lineage: Eukaryota > Viridiplantae > Streptophyta > Magnoliopsida > Solanales > Solanaceae > Przewalskia > Przewalskia tangutica. The sequence goes on along the minus strand of CM056739.1, from coordinate 4,767,524 downwards.
GCACGCAGCCAGCTCGACCTTACCATAACAAGAACAAGATTTAAAATCAACCCAAAATAGCCGTCAAAGATCACACGAAATCAGTACAAAATCGCACGAATCAGCACCAAATATTAGCCAAAATCGCACCTTGGTTACTTACCAACATTAGAACCCAAACCATGGCTATATAAAGCATATGCAAAGGCAGAACGAGGCAGAGGACGGTAGGGCAGAGCTCAGTCAGGTAGCCATCGTTTTTACACATGCGAGCAGAGCAGCAGAACATCGGAGAACAGAGAGCTTGGAGGGCAAAACCAGCGCATGCATCAAGGCAGAGCTCAGAAGGGGGAAGCAGTCACCCAGACCATTAGCATCGCAAGAATAGGAAGTTCGAATCCTTTTATTTTTTTTCAATTCCAGCCAAGAAATCAACAAACAGACCTTGCCCTTTACTTCGCATCGCAAACCCAAAACCCGTCGAGTGGACCGACGACTTGATACGCCGCTCGCCACGCCTCGAGAAGGTAAATTCATCACCCTTTCTTTTTGATTTCGCTCGCTATTCGTACAGGTATGATACGCATTCGACATGATCGATTAGGCATATACTGCGATATTGATATTTGTTATGTCGAGTCGATCGAGAAAGTTGTTCGCTTAGTATAGATTTCTACTAAAATTCGTGGAATGTGATTGTAAACATGCTCAATCAGATTAGCATCCGTCAGATGATCGAATGAATCGCCATCGCTTGGAGCCTATCTGAAGTTATTTTTGATCATGTTAAATCTGCTTCTGAGGTGTTGTTTGTGCAACTTAGGTTAAAGCGATTCTATATCTGCAATACCATCTTTAGCAGATGTCGTCTACAGATCTGTAGTAATGCATTTTTGTAAGCCCAAATGTATTTAAGGACACATAAAAGCATGATGGTTTTTAATCGTTTACGTAATTTAATTCCTTTTAATTAGTTTGTTTACACTAAAGTTCATGTCTGTATTTGTGGTTGTCTATCCCCAAGTAATTGTTTGGGCCATTGCTTGCACCATTTCCCCAACACCAATATGTACTGGGGCATGATCTGCAATCATTTCTTTAACCCATTGTGTTGCACATTACCATATTATGAAGCATTTCAGTAAATAGTAGGAATGTGAGTCTGTACCTACTTTTGTCAAATTGGTTGGGCGTATCAAATAGTCTCTCTTGTAGTGGCTCATCATTCTTACTGACTCTGAATTTATTCTCTGTTTAAGTGATGAAAAACTGAGCATATCAATATTCTTTCAAGCTATATTTTGTGCCATGTCAACCTATTGCGTAACCTAAATAATGCTTGTATCAAACATCCTGCATTTGAATTCCTCTCTGTTGCATGTTATCTTGATTTACAGTCTTATAATATGGTGCCAAAATTGCTTAAGTGAGTGAAAGGCCTAGTGTGTGACTTAAAACTTAGATTCTTTACTTAATAAGTTATGCCCCTCGCCTCGTGATACCGCTAATTGATTAATGTTGTTACATCTTAAGGCCAATGGTTGAATCATGACATAACTGGCCACATATTGCTTCTTTTCCCTTGTCAGTACACGAATCTATATCTATAGCTTGTAATCTGACCTGATTCGTAGTGTCCCCTCCGCTTTGTCGTATATCGCTTCATCCGTTGCTTGACGATGGCCTCAAGAATAAGGAATCACTTAAGCCATCGCTTACTTGTCTTCACATAATCTGAGTGTCACAGATAATACTAGCAAAGTGCACCGCATACAAAGCTTATTCTTATTTCTTCTTGCCATCTGCTAGCTACTTATCCCCATCTGATATTATCCTCTGTTTGGTCTTTATGTATGTGTGTGTTTAAATACAAACTACGTGTCAAGTGCTTGTTTTGGTTAAATAAATTTGGACATATACTAATCCTTATATCTCTTTATTTTTATTTTTTTACATGGCACGCACCGGAGCAACAAAGAGTCTCATAGTGAAACTCATCGTGGCAAACGCAAAGGCATGCATACCCATCCATCGAGTTCCCTCTCCGGCAATTCCTAGAAAAACAAATAGGACGGAGTCATCCGCTTCAATCCCTTACTCTCTTATCTCATCCTTATCTCATTTTATTTGTTATTGTAATTTATAACTTTGTAATTAATAGGAAACCAAGGGCAATTAGCATTTGAACGCATAAGAGGGGAAGGTAATTTATAATTAGAAATGCATTTCTACTTTATGGGTCTTTTAGGATTGTTATGCATGCCTAAATTTTACCAAAGTAATCTAAATGATTTAACTTGCATCATAAAACCAACAGTTTGTTTCTTATTAAATCCATAACAAATTTTCTCCTAAATTCTCAAGAATCATCTTAAGCATTTTTATATAAAATTACACGCAGGTTAAACAAGATTAATTTAGCTAGCAGTACACATAATTAGTCCATAAATAACCTTTGCATGCACACATAATTAGTCCATAAATAACCTTTGCATCATTTACATTTTTTGGCCTTAGTCTTATAAACTTTATAAAATATTTTGAAGCATCTTTTATATTTTCAAAACAAGCATTTTTAAACATAACAATTACCCTAGGTTTGGCAGGATAACCGCAAGTTAGCGGATCTTAGAGGGTGCCTAACCCCTTCCCTCTAGATTAATAAAGAACCCTTGCCCGGAATCTCATTAAGTTTAGCAGACCATTAAAATGGAGTTAATGTTTACTTTAAACTAGTTAACATTTAGGTGTCCTAATTCACTCAATTAATTAGGTGGCGACTCCGCGAACCCCTAGCCTTTAGCATTTCTAGCATTTAGCACCTTTTAGCACTTTTTAGTATGCTAGCACTTTTAAGCACCCATTAGCACTTTTAGCGCCCTAGCAACCCTTTAGCACCCTTAACATTTTAGCACCTGTTAGCATTCTTTTGCACTTTAGCATATAGCACCTTTTGCACTTTTAGCATTTTAACACCTTTTTAAGCACTTTTAAACATTTAGCATTTTATTTTCTAACATTTTATTTAAGCAGGAGCAGGAGATTCGCTATAAAATGTCGCGGCCGAAAAAGGGCGTGACATGTGCATTAACAAGCCTATTTAGTATAGCTTAGTTCATTAAGCTATCGATTAAATTCATATTTGACAGTAGTGTCATTCATACATTGTTATAATCTGAATAGATTGAATATCTCATGACGTTACACATATTTTGTTAGCATGACTAATTAATTGAAAAGGAGGGGTGTGTTATATGGTTTATGTTTTCCAAACATTAAAGGAGGCCGCTACTTGCGCCTGCTTTTGTTTTCTTTAAGAGCGTGATGACGCCCGTCGTGCTTTGCGATTAGACGTGCTTTTAGGGATGTCGCATGGTAACGCGTACCGCCCGCACCCGCCTCAATCGGGTATGGGAAGGTTTGGTGAGCGGTAGGCGTATGGTATCAAAAGTGCATTCACACGTGGTAGTGCGGAGTGGATTTCATATAAAACCCGCCCCGCCCCGCTACCCGCACCGTACCCACACCGACCGTACCCGCACCCCCCATATCCGTATCATCTATTAGTTTAATTAGGCTATTTATGAATTTATTTGGCCCTTTCTTGATTTAAAATGTGACTTGAGCTAACCCGCACCGTAATGCACCATGTTTCTTTTTCTTATTCTCTTTGTTCTTTTTTTTTTGTTAAATATTTTCATCTTTACTGTTTTTTAATATTCATAATATTTTGGCAAGATTTTAGACTTGATATTCGATACACCATAGTGGAAAGGTTCTTTTCTTTTTCCTTTTTCTTATGTAACTTTCATTTTGGTGACTAAAACAATTGCTAGACATTATTTGAGCATTTTATTAATGGGTACCCACCGTGGGGTATCCGCGCTAAGTAAGCGGGCGGGGGAAAGAATTACTACCCGTGATGGGTGATGACGGTGATGGACGGGATGTGTTTTAGCGCGGTACGTATGGGATACCCTTCCCCGCCCCCGCCCCGCCCCATTGACATCCCTAGTGCTCTTACACCCCGGTACTTGTATGTTAATCTTATGTGAAAGACGAGTCTTTCAGAACATAATATGTGGATACATTTTACTATGAAAAATGATAAATGAGAAGTTGGCATAGCTTATAACCATTGGGGGTATGTTTGAGTCGGTGTGTGCTTATACTTGTTTCATACTTAGTATAGAGGAGTATGCCTCTTGGCTGCTGTCTGCATCTTAATGTGTTTCGATGTCCCCTGTCTGCATTTCTGCCCTTAATATAACCTTGTCTCCTGTAGCGAGCCTATTGAGGCATTTCTTAATACCAAATGAAACCTTTTCAGATTGTTTATGGAGTCAGCTCTAAACCTATCTAAATGTCCTCAATGTATATTTAACTGGCATGTTCTCCTTTGTGTGTGCATATCTATTATATTCAGTCCCTGATTCCAATCACATAGGCATGTCACATCTCTTTTAAGCATCTGAATTTGGGAATATACCAGTCATCTAAATGTTATGTATATCGTGAATGTCCCTCATATATTAATGTCATAAGCCTGTTGATGAATGTGGTTTGTCGGGTATTAAGTCTCAACCTGTCATGCCCTGTCTGTTGAGTGAGTTCCTTCTAAAAAATGGTACTTGCAGTAGTATTTTGGCTTAGCTCTTATTATTTGTTGATTCTTGCAGCAGTCACGGTTTGCTGCATATGTGTTAAGAGGCTTTTTTGTTATTTCTAATAAAACTTGAACATGTACTAATCCTTATTTTATTTTATTTTACATGAAACGCATCAAAGCAAAAATGAAGAGTCTCATGACGAGACTCATCGTGAGCTACTTTAAATGAAGACCCACATCTATGTGCATCCGCATCTCGCATAGGAAAATTCCAGAACCACAGGCGAAATGACATCGCCACTCCTTCGAGTCGTCTTTATTAATTCCTTAATTCTACTCATTTATTTGTTGTAAATTATTTGTCTAACGCTACACTAATTAGCAAAATACTTAGAATAGTTAAACCTTGAATCAATATATCATAAAGTAATTTAGTGCTAGAAATTTGCATCCCCTTAAGTTAATTATTTTAGGCTAGTCATGCATTGTTTAAGTTATACTAAATCACTTAATAACCTTCACTCACATAACCATTCATGTAGCTAGGATATTATATTTCTAATCAATTTTCTCATAAATTCTCTTATTAACATTCATATAGGAAAACCACTTTCGGCATTTTACATGCTAGGCCTATTTTAAAACATGCATTTATCTTTAACATAATAATAACCTAGGTTTGAACGGACAACCGTAAGTTAGCGGATCTTAGAGGATGCTTGATCTCTTCCCTCTAGATTAATAAAGAACCCTTGTCCAGGATCTCATATAAGTTTTGCAGACAATTAAAATGAAGTTAGTGTTGACTTTACCTAGTTGACATTTAGGTGTCCTGATTCACCCAAATTAATTAGGTGGCGACTCCGTGAACCCTTTAGCATTTTAGCACCCTTTTGGCACTATTTTTGCATTTTTTATTTTTATTTCTAACCTTTAAAGCAGGAATGTCGCGGTCAAAAAAAGGTGTGCTAGAATGGCGACTCCGCTGGGGATAAACAGGTTCTTGACCACAATAGACCTAGGGTTATTATTGAGCATTACTTTTTGCATTTAATTTTCTTGCGTGCTTAAAATTGCTTTTATTTGTAACTACTATAATTGCTATTTTTTACTGCTTTTCTTAAACTGGCATTCCGTTCATACTTCTTCCACTTTGGAAAATTTACACTATCACACACTACACGCGATGGTGTGCTTCGCGCACCCGCAAATTTCTTTCAAATACCCAAATTTTAGGAGAGTTGGCGCATGCGCGGATTTAGATCAGTTCATCTGGTCAGTCGCGTAGCCTTCTCACTCAGAGTTATCCGTTCGGGAACCTTGCGTCTAGTAAAGCCAAATCTTAGTAAACTTAAGATAGAGCTATACCGCATTTACTTTAAGGCATGCATGCATTTACCTTAGGTGGGTCGATCCTTGACATCGTCTCCACAACTAGGAAACCACCAAATTGTCAATAGAGTTTCATGACCCAATTGACCAAATCAGCATATTATGTGTTGCATAATCATGATAAATTGATCCAAGCCAAAAGTGACATGCCAAAGTTGGAAAACGTAAATTCATTTTTCGCATTTGTATCATGACTATTGTAACATGACTATAAGCACAATTTAGTCTTAGGCCTATTTTGTTATTATAAACTTTCGCTTTAATTCCTAACCCAAAGCATCTCAATCCAACGGCTTGGACCCGTTTGTCATAATTTTGCATATGTGGCATTTAGGCCCATCTCTGGCATAAAGAGACTCCAATACATGTTTAGGGCTCGCTTTTGTGCAATATATATGCTGATATGTGTTAATCATATGCCTTACACTAACTCGGTTTGCTGCATTTTAAAGGATTTATCACTTCCTCAAGGTCGATTTGTATTTGACTAAGCAATGGCAGAGCATCCGCACTTCACAAGATCAAAGGCAAGAAACGAAGGCATGACTGATTCAGGGGCATCTAAGCAGAATGGTTTGGGACCCACCCTTGTTTCTATAGACAAAGCAGAGGCCTCAGAAAAGAGAAGCAGTATAGATCAAGCCGAATACCTCGCCCAACTGCCGCAGGAAATGACAACTATGCAGGTCGAAATTGAGAGGCTCTGAAATCTCACCAACTTATTTATCCCAACATTCAAAATCTTGCACCTTACTACTAATATCTACCTACTCCATATCCCAATTATCACACACAATCCATATACAATGCATCCCAAACATCAATCTATTCTTCATACTTACAAAGCCAAAGGATTGCCATACCCAAAGCTAATGCAAGCCATAAAGAAAAGTCATCCAAAACATATACTCATTTAGCCGAACCTTTACCCCAGCTATACAAAAAGTTGAGAACCGCAGGGATGCTCCAGCCAATCCCAGGGAAAATTTCCAGCTCCTTCCCAAAATGGTATGATAAGCTAAACGTTGCGCATACCACTCCGGTATCGTTGGGCATGACACCGAAAGATGCTATGCCCTCAAGAATAAAATTGAAGCATTGATCAGAGACGGGATCATCCAGCCGAAAGAAGCATTCCCAATGAGCACAATAACCCCTTATATTATCGACCCACATACTCACCACAGCCAAAGGTCCATCCATCAAATGCACCCAGACCCCGCACAAGCCAAAATAAAAAGGCAGCTAAAACATACACTCCTCTAGCTGAGCCTTTACCCCAAGTGTACAAAAGATTGAGAGCTGCAGGGATACTCCAACCAATCCCAAAAAATATCTCCAATCCTACTCTCAGAGGGTATGATGAAACTAAGCGTTGTGTCTATCATTCGGGAGCCATCAGACATGACACCAGGGATTGTTATTCCCTCAAAAATAAAATTGAAGCATTGATCGAGGTCGGGGTCATTCAACTTAAAGAAGAATTCCCAAATGTGCACAATAACCCTTTGCCAAATTCTGACCATGTCCAATAAAACATGATTACTGTCAACGGAAAAAGCAGTCTGGAAAGTATTGTTGGACTAGCCGAGAGAGATGAAAGGGCTAAATCATCGACCTATCTCCAAAGGAAGAGAGATATTCCCTTGCCAAAACCTCTTCCGCCCGAATCAGTCATTTATCCAAGCATGCACCACACAGGAGTAAAAAAAAGACGATACTGACAGCGAAGCATAATCGCGTTGAAGACCCAGCCATCTGGGATGCCTGAAAATTGGACTTGCACCCCTGTCCTGGCCCACCTAAAATCTTGATAAAAAGAACGTTTAGTTGAATCCAGACTCATATAATGGTTTGCTTCCGTTTGCTTGTAATTTGAACTACGTTTGACCTGATTCCCTTGGCAATGATACGTAGGCGGTCATATCGACTTCGTACCCACTTTTAGATAAAAAAATCACAATCCATTTTGCTTTTGAACTACGTTTGACCTGATTCCCTTGGCGGGATACGTAGGCGTCCATATCGGCTTCGGTCCCACTTTTAGAAGAAGAAAAAATCTCAACTCCCTTTTGCTTATAATTTGAACTATGTTTGACCTGATTCCCTTGACAAGGATACGTAGGCGGTCATATCGGCTTCGGTCCCACTTTTAGAAAAAAATCACAATCCCTTTTGCTTTTGAACTACGTTTGACCTGATTTTCTTGGCGGGATACGTAGGAGGACATATCAGCTTCGGTCTCACTTTTAGAAAAAAAATCTCAATTCCCTTTTTCTTGTAATGTGAACTACGTTTGACCTGATTCTCTTGGTGGGATACGTAGGCGACCATATCAGTTTCGGTCCCATTTTTAGAAAAAGAACAATCTCTTTTGCTTGTAATTGGAACTACGTTTGACCTGATTCCCGTGACAGGGATATGTAGGCGGCTATATCGGCTTCGGTCCCACCTTAGAAATTTTAATTTTACCCAGTCTTGCTTGTAACGAACTACGTTATGACCTGATTTCCTCGTTGGGATACGTAGGCGGCCTAAATCGACTTCGGTCACACCATTAGAAAACTTCTCCTTTATTTTGAAAATAACAAAATACACACTTTTGGTAGGATAGATAAACAATCCCCCAAGAGACTCGTTTTAACCAAGCACCCTTGCATGTTTTAAAGTTAAAACTACGACAATTTTGATAAAATATTCATTTGGTCAATCCGACAGAAACTTTTATCAAAATATTCACTTTGTTACAAGCAATAATTAATAATTAGTCAAGACAGAAAACCAGACAGGGGCTATAGGTCCAAACAAGTCAAGCGTGCAAATATCAAAGGATCGAAGCTGCAGAGTCAATATGAATCGACGACCCCCCCCTTCCCAAAACTCACAACTTTTCTTTGAGCGCATGTTCTTCATATTAGCAGAAACTGAAAATACAATAGCAGAAGCAAAAACACAACAAAAAGGTTCTTCATACTAGCAAAAAAAAAAACAGCAGCAGCAGAAAAGGCAACCACAATCAAAGTTCAAATTCGCAGAAGCAGCAATCGAAATTCAAATTTCACAACAAAAGCAACAGGTAAAAGACAAGATTCTCGCAGCTTCTTCGCATAAAATGACATTAGAAAAGATAACCACAATCAAAGCTCACACTTCGCAAAAGCAGCAATCGAAATTCAAATTCCATAGCATAGGCAGAAAAGACAGCATTCCGCAGTTCTTCCTGGTAGCAGAAGCAGCAGAAAAGACAACACCAATTAAAGTTCAAATTTTATAGTTCTTCATAAGCGGCAGAAGCAGAAAGACAACAACAATCAAATTTTAAATTTCGCTGCAAAAGCAGAAAAGATAACAACAATCAAAGCTCAAACTTCACAGTTCTTCATATTAGCAGGAGCAACAGAAGTAGAAAAGAACATCGACAATCAAAGTTAAAATTCCGCAACAAAGTCCAGCGCGTCAGTTCAGTCACAAACGCATCATTGCAATTCAATGCGGTCCACAAACGCACAATATCGAGATCAAATGCATCATACTAATCCATGTGGTTCACATCCAGCAAGTCCGTGCAGAGATGATATTAGCGCTCGCAGATCCAAAGAAGTCCGCAGAGACAACATCGCATTCGCAGCCTCCAAAGAAATCCGCGCAGACTACATCGATTCGCAGCATGCAGTAAGTCCATGCAGGGACGACATCAACATTCACAACATTCAGCATTCACAGCATCCAACAAGTTCGTGCAGGAACGACATCAGCATTCGCATCATCCAGCAAGTCCGTACAGGGACGACATCAGCATTCCACATTTGTAGTATCCAGTAAGTCCGTGTAGGGACGATATCAACATTCACAACATTCAACATTCACAGCATTCAGCAAGTCCATGCAGGGACGACATCATCATTCACAATATCCAGCAAGTCCATGTAAGAACGACATCAGCATTCGCAATGTCCAGCAAGTTCGTGCAGTGACGACTGACGACATCAACATTCGCAGCATTCAGCATTCGCAACATCCAGTAAGTTCGTGCAGAGACGACATCAGCATTCGCAACATTCATCATTCGCAGCATCCAGCAAGTCCGTGCAGAGACGACATCAGCATTCACAACATCCATCAAGTCCATGCAAGGACGACATCGATTCGCAGATTCCAAAGATTTGCAGATCCAAAGAAGTCCGCAGTGGATGACATCAACATTCGCAAAGATCCAAAGAAGTCCGCAGAACGACATCATCATTCACAACATTCAATATTAACAACATTCGGCACGTTCGGGCATGGACGACATTAGCATTCACAACGTCACATCATCATAATGACGCCATCAACAGCGTTGACATTGCATTACACATGACGATATTTCTACCCACCTGATCACATTTCTTACATATTCATGCTTTATTATTTTGGTTTAGCAGTTATGCACTAACTTTTCCTCGAGCTTTAGTATACATGATCCTCAATTTAAAGGAGTAGTTGCAGCAAGGACGACATATCCACATTCGCAGTGACAGCACGTTCATGCAAGGATGACACTTCAGCATTGACAACATCACATTAATAAAAGGACACCGTCAACAGCATCGCCAACACGCTACTCAGGACAACATCTCTACTCTCAGCACCATATTGCTTATATATCCACGCTTTATTATTTTTTGTCATAACCGTTATGCACTAACTTTTTTCTTAAGCTTTAGCATGCAGGAGCAAGAGAGCAACATAGATTTTTCTCTTACAGCGAACCGAGACAATTTGTTGGGGGGACAGTCTTCCCAACAAAGGGCAGAAACGGCCTCGAGCGTCGATCCACTCTCCAATAACCCAGTGTCATCGTAATTCAACACTGGGACAAGTTTTTAAAGCTATGTCAGCCCCACCTTTAGTTTCAGACACCAACAATTCAGTATCAGTTTCTATCACCACGACCCAGTGTTATCATAATTCGACACTGGAACAAATTTTTGAATCGCCATTTGCCCTTGCATTCCTTAATCATTGTTCTAATTCAGACGATCGAGACAAAATTAAATATAAGTCAACGTCTTTGTCTGAAGACTCTTCCATCATCTCCAGTCAAAGAGGGACAAGTTGCTGACACCCAATTTTGACCATCTCCCTCATTAATATATTAATCAATAAATTAAATTAATTTTATAACACCGCAAAATAATTTTTACTATAATAATACGCAATAATAAAACATTAATACATGCATAAATAAGCAATTTAATAATGACATCGCATTTATAAAAGCATTAAGCACTCCTTAAATATCATATCCGCATTTGTTATTTTAATAAAACAAATTTGATAAATAATTTAAATCCCCACTTATTTCCCATTAATTAAGACTAATGCACAAATAATAACTACCAGCCCACAAGCCCCTTAATTTCGCCCAAGACCAATCCTTAACACACCGACCCGCAGGCCCACTTCCCTTTATTTCCCATCGTCCAAACACACACCTAAAATGAAAAGAAAACCTAAGAACCTAAGGATAATCCGTCTCACCCCATCATCTTCACCATCACACCTCGTACCCCATCGTCGTCGAGATTCTCGCCTGAGAATCCGGCATAACCAAATCATCCACTCCCTTAAACGATACCAAATCCTACCATAATAAGAACAGTACAAAAAATCACTCCAACTAATAACTAAATCGCATCACAAATGGTAAGCAAATCATATCAAATCAATACCGAAATCAGTAGGAAATATCACCTAAAATCGCACCAAATCAGAAGCCACCAAATTCAGAACCCTAATGGAGACTATAAAAATGAACCAATCATACACATACGGGGGATAAAAAAAACAGCAGTCCAACCACCATAACAGAAATTCTGAAACCCTTTTTCATCCTCACAATATCAGTAAAGAATCTTAAGAAGAAGAGCATGAGGCAGAACTCTCAAAACTCAATACTCCTTTATAGCACGGAACTTCAAAGCAAATCGACTCAAGCCTCTTCCTTTCAATCGCATCACAATATATCCTTTGAGTGGATCAACAACTTGATACGCTGTCTTGATTCGCTGCCCGGAGAAGGTAAAATCAAATCCCTTTGAATCATGTTTCCTCTTATTTAATTGTGTGTTCAGTGATATTTGTGCATTAACAAGCCTATTTAGTATAACTTAGTTTATTAAGCTATCGATTAAATTCATATTTGACAGTAGTGTCATTCATACACTACTATAATCTGAATAGATTGAATATCTCATGACGTTACACATATTTTGTTTGCCTGACTAATTAATTGAAAAGGAGGGGTGTGTTATATGGTTTCTGTTTTCCAAACATTAAAGGAGGTGTTGCTACTTGGTGCCTGTTTTGTTTTCTATTAAGAGCAGTATGACGTCTGGATGTGCTTTGCGATTAGATGTGGTCATACACCCTCTGCCCTTGTATGTTAATCTTATGTGAAAGACGAGGCTTTCAGAACATAATCTGTGGATACATTTTAATATGAAAATGATAAATGAGAAGTTGGCATAGCTTATAACCATTGGGAGTATGTTTGAGTCGATGTGTGCTTATACTTGTTTCATACTTAGTATAGAGGAGCACACCTATTGGCTACTGTCTGCATCTTAATGTGTTTCGATGTCCCATGTCTGTTGTTAGGCATATTTCATATACCTATTTTGAGTCATTTTCGATTAGTATTTTACCCATTTTCGTTGCGTCTAGTACATTTTAAAGGTTGTTTTTCTTTCTTTTGAGTCACAACGGTTCAAAAAGGCAAAATGGCAAAAAGGAGCAAAACAATGGGCATAAAAGGAGGTTCCGAGGCAGAAAAAGGTCGAAAATCGATGACTCAGAAAAACCACAAGAAGATCAAGTAAGGTTTCAGCGTGGATCAGCGGTGCCCAAAGCGCAGATCATGCCAAAATAGCAGTTCCCGCGGGACTTTCAACACCGGTGCATTCGCATGTAATCATGCCATTTATTCAGAGATACAGAGTTTCTGCATCGCGACGCCGATTTGCAGTAATCATGCGCCAGATGGAATTTTTCAGTTCCGAGTTGGAATTGGCCAAGGACAATAGGGTCCCTAGGGCACGAAATTGATACATATTTAAAGCCATAGGGATCAATTTTTAGGAGGGGGGTCCATTATTGAACACAAGAACAACACAAGGCACTTGGAGCAACAATTGAAGTCTTTAATTTTCGTAATTTTCTATCTTTAGTTTTTATTTCAGTTTTATGTTGGATATTGTGTTAGTTCGTAGCATGTCTATGGCTAGGAACTAAACACTTAATTAGGGTTTTCCTTATGATTCACTTGAATATTTATTCATGATTTGATGCAATAGTTTGATTACTTCTTCAGTTGTTAAGATCTATTCAATAATTGACGTGAATGCTTGATAGTTAATTGATCACTAAATATCATAACATATATGATTTCGAATCAACAACCGAGAGGAGAGATTTGGATATGCTGTAGTTTAATATACATAGGTTAAAATCGTGGACGACAGTACCCCGATACTTGTGTAGCTTTATAGATTACTGTTCTTAATCCTCCTATGTGATAAATCCTATCATAGAAATATGTATGGTTCGCATCGAGGTTGAGTGATTATATATTCTAACCTAATATAAGATGCTCTAGTTAACCGCTATCTTAACATAGAAGAAGAATCATTCTAGAACGCATTAAGGATTGAATAAAGTGGATAGTTGATGATTTTGGAAGCCCTAATTCCTTTATAATCTGAATACAACCTAATTAGTTTACTTATTTCTTGCAATCATTTCAGTAATTAAATAAAAACTCCAATCAATATTCGTTCGCCAAATAGATAACACAAAATAGATGCTCGCATTTAGAAACCGGGCCTGGATTTATATTCGGTCTTACGCACTATATTACTTTGCATTTATACATAAACTTGTGTTTTGTTAGGCATATTTCATATACCTATGTTGAGTCATTTTCGATTAGTATTTTACCCATTTTCATTGCGTATAGTACAGTTTTAGGGTTGTTTTTCTTTCTTTTGAGTCACAACGGTTCTAAAAATGCAAAATGGCAAAAAGAGCGAAAAGTGGGCATAAAAGGAGGTCCTGAGGCTGAAAAAGATCGAAAATCGATGACTCGGAAAAACCACAGCAGCACCGCGGTGCCCAAAGGCGGATCATGTGCAAAACAAAGCAGATCTCGCAGACATTCAAAGACCGGTGCATTCTGCATGAATCACGATGCCATTTATTCGTAGAGACGCAGAGTTTCGCATTGCGTCGACTGCAATCGCGGTGCCTATATGAAATTTTTCAGTTCCGAGTTGGAATTGGCCAAGGGCAATAGGGTCCCTAGGGCACGAAATTGATACCTATTTAAAGCCCTAGGGATCAATTTTTAGGAGGGGAGTCCATTCTTGAACACAAGAACAACACAAGGCACTTGAAGCAACAATTGGAGTATTTAATTTTCGTAATTTTCTATCTTTAGTTTTTATTTCAGTTTTATGTTGGATATTGTGTTAGTTCGTAGCATGTCTATGGCTAGGAACTAAACACTTAATTAGGGTTTTCCTTATGATTCACTTGAACATTTATTCATGATTTGATGCAATAGTTTGATTACTTCTTCAGTTGTTAAGATCTATTCAATAATTGATGTGAATGCTTGATAGTTAATTGATCACTAAATATCATAACATATATGATTTCGAATCAACAACCAAGAGGAGAGATTTGGATATGCTGTAGTTGAATAGACATAGGTTAAAATCGTGGACGACAGTACCCCGATACTTGTGTAGCTTTATAGGTTACTGTTCTTAATCCTCCTATGTGGTAAATCCTATCATAGAAATATAGAAGAGTTCTGCACTGGGATTGAGTGATTATATATTCTAACCGGAATATAAGACAGTCTAGTTAACCGCTATTTTAACATAGAAGAAGAATCATTCTATAACGCATTAAGGATTGAATAAAGTGGATAGTTGATGATTTTGGAAGCCCTAATTCCTTAAGCAACGACTTATCGTTAAACAACATAAGCACAACAAGAATAACCTCCTTACACAAACATCACAAGATACTAACACACTTAGCATCATAACATGTTTATTTATCAAACCAACTTACCACACCTTCAGAAATCATTACAAGGCTTTTATAAACAAATAAGTAAATCGTTCCTTTTAACTTTCTTAAGTCGTTATACCTAACTTCCCATAAAGCTAGTATAACACTTAAGTTTTATTTAAAAACCAAGTATTACTTTTCTTCCAAAAATGATTCATAACTCTTTTTGAAATATTCAAGATTCTTATTAATTAAAACTCAAGTCAAAAGACATCAAAGTGAAACCAAATTTAGTTAACACACGACGCTCACCGTACTATATATAGTTCGCAAATATCATGCTCAAGAGGATAGGAAGAATCACATACCTCCTCGGCTAAATCCACTTGCCAAGTCGGATATGTCGCGCGCAGAGTGTCAACCTATAGTAGTCAAAACACGTCTATCAACTTCTAGTTTTTCGTGGGATTCTTCTAAGTAAGACTTCTCTTAGTCTACGAAAAATTGGGCAGCACTTCCCCCGTTTCTACTCAATTCTCCACCTTTTTCAAAGCCCGATAATAGTAACCAACATGCCATAAATAAGGTGCAATAATTCCGAAATTAAAAAAGGGGATAACACGCCCAAACGGAACGCGATTAACAATCTCTCCTTCATAACAACAATAATAAAAGAAGGGGATAACACGTTCAAACGGAACGCGATTAACAATCTCTCCATCATAACAACAATAATAAAAGAAGGGGATAACACGCCCAAACGGAACGCGATTAACAATCTCTCCTTCATAACAACAATAATTAAAGAAGGGGATAACACGCCCAAACGGAACGCGATTAACAATCTCTCCTTCATAACAACAATGTAAATACAGTCCAAAGTAAATACAGTTCAAAGTAAATATGGTCCAAAGTAGATACGGTCCAAAGTAGATACGGTCCTTAAGTTGGGGTCCTTGGCCAACTTTTATAATTTTACTTATCCAATTACTTCATTAGTCCTTCAACTTATATTCCAATCTTTATATAAGTTATAGTTTCTTTGTTGTTAACTTCTTAGTAAGTAATGGATACATTTTTACCATTTTAATGGCTAATATGTCAATTCTCCTTTTAACATCTTAACATGATCCAAATCTTTCCTTATATCTCATACTTCATAATATACTTCCAATATATGTATAATATCCAATATACATAATAATCAACTTTACAAAGAGGTTAAGGTTCATTACCTCAATAATAGCCCAAAAATATCCAAGAACTTAAAGTCGTTCCAAAGCAAGTCTTAGCTCCAAATCTTTGTGTTTTAGCTCCAAATCTTTGTGTTCCAAACCACCACAAGTCACCCTTAGAAGTTCCTAACCAACTTCTATTCAAGAATTAACTCCAAAAAGTGAAGAACACTAAAATTCCAAATCTGTCCACTCTCGGCTTTGTGAGGATTTTTGAGGCTAGGGGTGTGAAATCTTGTCTACCTCTTGGTTAATAATCTTCCTAATACATTAAGGAAGAACACTTATAAGTTTAAGAATTTTTGGACAACATTTGGTCACTAAAAGGGGGCTTTGGACGAGAACAAATAGGGAAGGGGAGAGAAATATTTTCAAGTCTTGAAATATACTAAGTGTGGAAGATTTTCATCAACTAAAGGGGTTTATATAGTACAACCAAGGGT
Organism: Przewalskia tangutica; assembly: GCA_029844215.1. Taxonomy (NCBI): domain Eukaryota; kingdom Viridiplantae; phylum Streptophyta; class Magnoliopsida; order Solanales; family Solanaceae; genus Przewalskia; species Przewalskia tangutica. The sequence goes on along the minus strand of CM056739.1, from coordinate 4,750,803 downwards.
TAGGATTGAAACATGTGTATGGTAGAGATTGTTTGTGTAGGTTCCTTTCTACACTTGTCCTACAAAAGCCATGCAAGACTTTGACCATTTGACTTGCCCACTAATTGCCCCAAAACCGTGTACCACCATGCAAATGTCATGCAAGACTTTTGGCCACTTGTCTTGCCCACTAACTTGGAAAAAATCGTCCAACATGGCTCTTGGGGTGACACATGTCGCCCTCCTATTGGTCCAAAATATTTTATCTCTCGGAAAAATTCCATAGTCGTAAAAAATATTGAAAACGTAAAATAATTTCCTTCACAAGGTTCGTAATATTTTCCGTCGGAAAATAATTCCTTCATTCTTACCCTAATTAGGGTTTATACATTCGTTCGTACGTCCTTACATACATACTCCGGAACTACGGGGTATAACATTCTTCCCCCCTTAGAAACATTCGTCCCGAATGTTCCTTCTAAGTCTCTAAACATACCTGTGCCGGTATAGTCTTCCCTACTATACTTACGAAACCAATTATGTCACTCATGGCCATAATACAACGTACGCGCAAAAACTCACATCCGAGCCAACGAAGAATCATCTCTAAAGCGTATAACAATACTATTAGCTCCACCCATGGTCCAAAGGATACTTTCTTCACATCTTTACTTTATAAAACGGACACTTCCATCTTCTTCACACATCTTCGCTCTTTTCTTACTCGCATTCTCCTCGTATACTCGAACTCTTTATACTATACGTATCACATTTCGCTATCGTCGCTTTTTTTTTTAAACTCGGGTTACTATCTTCAACATGGTTGTGATTAATCGGGAACACTGGATGGATCTCCGATACTCTTCCAATCATAGCAACACGAAAGATCAACGCATCGCCTCCTAAGTCGGACGGCGATGCTAACTTATAGCAACCCGCCTATTCTACAAATGATTCAAAAGGCCCAAAGTACTTGGGCTAAGTTTCCCGCTTCCAAATCTCGCCACACCTTCCGGTGGTACCTTCATGAGACCCACCGTCAACTGAACTCCAAGTGTTGACGCCGATTATCCGCAAGACTTCGCTGACTCGAGCCGCTAATAACCTCTTCTCGATCGGTTGGCCACTTATCCACATTCTCACAACTGGTATGGACCATTATTCAACTTGCCAACATCGAACCAATCGACCGAACCTATACTTCCACCCATACAAGGCTTCATGCGCGCCATCCGAACATCAAATGGTAGCTATTATAATACTCACTCAACACGAGGCAACTAATCCTCACGCTCATTAAGTCAAAACACCGCCCGTGAATCCTATCCTCAATCGTCGGATAAACGTGTTGTTTGTCCGTCGCCCGGGGTGAATGCACATCGAGACTCACCGAAGTTCCTAACCCCGCCGTAAAACCTCCAAAAAGAAAATAGCCGTAACCGGGCTCCACCGTCATAAAATAAAAGTAGGGACTCTGCAGCCTTACAACCTTCCTCGATATATAACATCTCACATAACCTCCGCTAAGTAAATCCCGATCGAAAGACAAGATGGTGACTCATCGCCCGACTATTGGTCGAATGATCCACGCACTCGCACGATGGTTACCTAAACTCGCCTAACACCCTTGTGATCCTATCACCTAGCGGGACTACTCTCAAACCGACTTCTACCTCAATCCGGCCATGGTTGACCCGCGATATTGCCTCAACCCGACCCATTATCGCTCTAAATTCTTGGTCCCCGTCCGGGACAATCTTACTTATTCTCGTCATGAAAATTACCACTTTTACCTTGGTCGACCTATGGAATTATCCCACAATACATTTCACGCATACCAAGTACTTCGACAAAGACTAATCAGAAATCTTTTACTCAAGACGGCCTCACATCTAAGGTCTCAATCATATAATATTCTAAGGCTCACAATTTCCACCCTAAACTTACCTTCTCAACTAACCATGTTCTCTAAATCACAATTTTACACAAAGGCTTATCCAAACATAACACTTTAACATAAAATCATCATATCACGCATACAAATCTCTGAGGTTAAGGATATACCAGAATTCATCGCTTCACTCTAATCATAGTCCCGCACGCAGGCGCATAAAAAGCGATGAACCACCACGATCCCGGCGTCGAGTCGTAACATCCGCGCCACCTCCGGTCGGACAATTTCTCGCAAATGGCCTGCTGGCCGCAAGCATAACAAGTTGTCGGCGAGTACGACACTCCCCACGACACCTACCACAACGGCCACACCGAGTGGGGTGGCCTCTCGCTAACACCCTTTCTCTCGAACCATCAATCCGAACCGACCTGGTAGGTGAGTCATCCCACCGTATCCTCCTACTAGGACATTCTCTCACATGGCTCCCGCCGACCGCAGTAAAACAAGCATTGGTGAAAAGACGACATTTCGAATGACGCCTACCATAGTGAACACCGAGGAAAATCAACTGGCCGTTTAGAACCTATGTAAATCGGAACCAAAAACCCCGAGCTCACCAACCTACGATACTCCAAATTCCTAAGCTTGTGGAGGACTACTCAGATCTTGTGAGGCGCATAACTTGATCACGGCGAGGTCCGCCGAATGTTACCAAAGGACCTGCTGCTCGCCTCTTCGATGATCTTGGTTAATCCGCCGATCTCTACGCTCTCACCGACGATGTGCATAAGCTCAGACGCGCAATGTTCATGCCGATCAAGAGCTACTTGTACACCCCTTTACTAGATAATCGTCTAGGCCCGTGATATATCGATGCACTCTATACTCTATGGTTGCTAACATCCTAGCTAGTAAATACGCCCATCCTTTGTAATTCATACTCGCCTCGGCCGTGGAATCAAGGCTCATATACTCGCCGCAGAGGAATCTGCTGCGTGTTAAACTCTGACTGGGCGACGCCACAAAACTCTCTAAATGAAGCACCACTCAAAGTGATGGCACCGTGCGCCTCGCATTCTCGTGTTCTACTAGCAGCTCCTGCTGCTGCCTTGCCCTTCTGGGCCCTGGTTGCCTTTCGCAGATGCATAACTGGTAAAAAGAAGTACGTCAGAGGGGTCCAACTTATAACACATCTCTAAGGCACGATCTCAGAGTGAGAAGAATGGAAACCAATCCTAAATGTCCTGCAGCCTCCTGATTATAGATGTGGTGCACAACACACCGATAATCAAGACTCTACTGTACACTCTGCGTAGACACTTTCCGAGGACTAATGCCTGATACCACTTTTGTCACGACCCGTTCCCAGGCCCGCGACTGGTGCCTTACCCCGGGCACCCAAGTGATACAACATCAGAGAAAATCAGCGGAAATAAAATCAAAGACATGAAACAATAAAGAGTAAACGATCTAACTGAAGATGTCGCTTTCTGCGCATGTATAAACAAAAACTTGAGCGATACATCCTTTACAAACTCGCCACAACAAAGATTACTGCACTCTAAGAATTTTATAACAACTATGACGGACAGGCCCCGCCATACCCCGAATGTACAAGTACCTACAATCTCGTGGAATCATACCAAAAGATAAGCCTCCGAGAAACGAGCTTCCCAAAACGTTGAATCGTGATCCTTCGAGCGAGGATCAACGATCGATGTACTCTACCGCGCAGATAACGCAGCCTTCGGGCGAGGTCGAGATAACAGTACTGGCATGTGAAATCAAAATATCGTAATTAAAATCACAATAGTCTCAGATAAAATAGGAGGCATATATGATAACCAATTTACGAGATACACATGTAAGCGAATATGTCAAGTCGTGACTCACGCCCTCAAAGTCATCACTCAAATATAACCATGGATCTCATGCCCACAATATCAATCATGCCCGTGGAATTCCTTCCTCACTGCCGGCAGTTCATGATATAAAACACCAAGGAAATACACATGAACACCAGGTCCCACCTGTGTCATAATAAAACCGTACAGGGTAAGTACGAAGGCATACCCGACTACTAGAACCCACCGTACCAACAATGCTATAAAACTGTATCACGAGGTCTTTCTATACCGCCCAATGATCGAAGCTGAGCCACTCGCCCGCAGTATCATTGTGCGCGTCTAATCTTGGAACTTCCGCGATCCGCATAGCCACATAGGCCCGCATGAGGTATTCTCGCATCACAGGCGCTAACCTCGGAACATCCCGGATTCCCGCAATCCGCACGCCACATGGACCGCATAAGGTATTCTCGCACCACATTCTCGAACTCCCGCGACTCGCGATAGTCCCATGGACCCGCATTTAGGTATTCTCGCGTCGGGACTTAACCCCCGACATCATAACAAGTCAGGAGGGTGAGTGATATAATACTAACACAACGGCTTATCGTTAAACAACATAAGCACAACAAGAATAACCTCCTTACACAAACATCACAAGATAGTACTAGCACAACGGCTTATCGTTAAACAACATAAGCACAACAAGAATAACCTCCTTACACAAACATCACAAGATAATACTAACACAACGGCTTATCGTTAAACAACATAAGCACAACAAGTGTCACGACCCGAACCCGGACCCGTGACCGGTGCCTTAACCCGGGCACCCTAGTGACACAACATCAGAGAAAACCAGCGGAATATAAACTCAAGATAAACAACCATTAAGATATAGAATAGTCTAGCCCAAAATGGCTAACCCAAAAGTACATAAACCAACGATTACATCCTTAACAACCCATGTTCGGGCAAGACTACAGGCCTCTACGAATGAATACCACTATGACGGGACAGGGCCCCGTCATGCCCCTGAATGTACAAAATATCAACGACTCCAGGGAGAACCATACCAAAAGTCGAGCCTCCGAAGAAATGGAGCTCCTGACACCTGAGTACAAGATCCTAGGAATGAGGATCTACCACCTGCTTTCCCTTACTCGCAGATAACGCAGCCCAGGCGAAGGGGTCAATACACAACGTACCAAGTATGTAAAACTGGAAAATACTGTAGTAATATCATAAGTCCAAAAATGTATTGAAGTTATAGATAAAATCAAATTATGTTGCACTGTGCCTTACTAATAATGAGAGTAACAAGTATAAGTCTTATAGCATAAAAATAGGAGGCTCACGATCAAAACAGGTACTCGCCCGTAGTATCATTAAGCAATCCTACTCCTGGGACTATTTCACCCGCATAGGTCCTGTGGACCCGCATGAGGTCATCCGCCTCGTCATAGGACTATTTCACCCGCATGAGACTATTTTACCCGCATGGATCCTGTGGATCCGCATGAGTACCATCGCGTACTCGCATGGGACTATTTCACCCGCATGGATCCTATGGTCCAGATCCGCATGAGTACAAGCGCCGCACTCGCATCATGGGTAGCAAATCCATGGCATAAATAATAACCCGGGGTTTACCCGTAACAATATAAACATATATAACATAGCTCATCCGGCTAATAAAACATAACATAAGCACTACCGGCCTATCACATCACAACATAAGCACTACCGGCCTATCATAACTCAAGCAAGTTAAGAATCACCTAACTTCTTATTAATAGTATTAATACATCCTCTCATTTTAGTATACCTAAGGCACGATCATGTCTTTTAGTAAAAATCCGGGAATTTAACCCAAGTATCATGTACTTAACCTTTTAAGAAATAACTCTTTTTATACAAAAATTCCAAGATACTAATCACCATAGTATCAAGTTACGATTTCTTTTCAAAACAAGTCACATTTCCTTTTAAAACTATCTCAAGCTTCTAAATTAAGTGACTTCATTTCTTGTAAAACCTTAGGCAATTCATGCCTTAAAACCATTTTCCTTCCACAAGTTCAAATCATCAAAACCTTTCTCCATTAAACTTTCACAAGCTAATATAACCAACTCCCATAAAGCCGTTATATTAGAGTTAAACAATAGTAAAACACATTCCCTTAAGTCCAAGGGATTTTTATACTTTCCTTTTAAAACGGCAAGTATCAAATACTTATAACAAACGAAGATTTCCAAATCTTGACGCTCACCGTACTACATAGGTACAACTAATCATGCTCAAGAGATAGGAAAGCTCCACATACCTCTTGGTCGATCCACAAGCTAAGTCCAATTTACGCACGTAGTATGTCAACCTAAAATGACCACAATCGTTTATCAAGCTCTAATTACAAATGCAGAATTTCCAAGTTAAAGTCACCAATTTCCTACGGAAAATCGGGCAGCGTTCCTTTGTTTCTACATACATTGCCACCTTTTCCAAGGTCGATTTTTAACGCTCAAATGCCATGTTTAAGGCTCAACAACCAACCAACACCAGGGATTACACACCTAAACTTTGGTGTGCAAAATTCAGCCCCACAAGTTACAACAACTAACCCAACAAGTCTAATGTAGTATTTAGGCAACAACATGCTCATAATATCCCCCTAACCAATTCTTTCATAATCAACCCCATTTCTTACATGCAACTACTCTAAGTGCATTTTTCCAACTACAAGTTCTTCCTATTAAACATGCAACACCCAATACCAACTACAAGAGAAGAAATGTTACCTTAAGTTTTTGCCAAACTTATTCCAACACCTTGCTAGCCTTTTCTCCAAGAACACCACCACAATAGTCTTCACAAGCTTGTAATAACCTTTCCTTCCTATTACACTTTCAGATTTTTCCTTAGGCTAGAATTCCTCTTGGGAATTTAGAGAGAAGGATGAGCTTTTAACTTAGAGAGAGATGGAGTGTAAAGATGAAATGTTGAAAGAAATGACCAAGTCTTGGTCAATATAACGCATGTAGCAGAAATCGATGGGGACACTTGTCACCCTCCCATGGCCTCTTTTAAAACAAAAATCGACTTTCTAAGTTTTTCCGCCCAAATTTCCGCCTCGGCCGCGACTGCTTCCGGGCGCACAGAACTCTCGCGACTGGATCATTCGGCGCATTGCTTTCCGGCGCGGCCATGTGCTGGAACTTCACCACCGCGACTTCACCCGCTGAGCCGCGGCCCTGCCTCCGGCGCCGCGGCTCTGAGGCCCCTGAACGTGTTTCTCTAATTTTCTCGCACGGCCCCACACGCACGGCCCGAACCACGGGGTATAACAACAAGAATAACCTCCTTACACAAACATCACAAGATACTGACACACTTGGCATCATAACATGTTTATTTATCAAACCAACTAACCACACCTTCAGAAATCATTACAAGGCTTTTATAAACAAATTAGTAAATCGTTCCTTTTAACTTTCTTAAGTCGTTATACCTAACTTCCCATAAAGCTAGTATAACACTTAAGTTTTATTTTAAAACCAAGTATTACTTTTCTTCCAAAAATGATTCATAACTCTTTTTGAAATATTCAAGATTCTTATTAATTAAAACTCAAGTCAAAAGACATCAAAGTGAAACCAAATTTAGTTAACACACGTACGTCTACCGTACTATATATAGTTCGCAAATATCATGCTCAAGAGGATAGGAAGAATCACATACCTCCTTGGCTAAATCCACTTGCCAAGTCGGATATGTCGCGCGCAGAGTGTCAACCTATAATAGTCAAAACACGCCTATCAACTTCTAGTTTTTCGTGGGATTCTTCTAAGTAAGACTTCTCTTAGTCTACGAAAAATTGGCAGACTTCCCGCTTTCTACTCAATTCTCCACCTTTTCAAGGCCCGATAATAGTAACCAACATGCCATAAATAAGGCGCAATAATTCCGAAATTAAAGAAGGGATAACACGCCAAACTAACGCGATTAACAATCTCTCCTTCATAACAACAATAATAAAAGAGGATAACACGCCAAACTAACGCGATTAACAATCTCTCCTTCATAACAACAATAATAAAAGAAGGGGATAACACGCCCAAACGGAACACGATTAACAATCTCTCCTTCATAACAACAATAATTAAAGAAGGGGATAACACGCCCAAACGAAACGCGATTAACAATCTCTCCTTCATAACAACAATGTAAATACGGTCCAAAGTAAATACAGTCCAAAGTAAATATGGTCCAAAGTAGATACGGTCCAAAGTAGATACGGTCCTTAAGTTGGGGTCCTTGGCCAACTTTTATAATTTTACTTATCCAATTACTTCATTAGTCCTTCAACTTATATTCCAATCTTTATATAAGTTATAGTTTCTTTGTTGTTAACTTCTTAGTAAGTAATGGATACATTTTTACCATTTTAATGACTAATATGTCAATTCTCCTTTTAACATCTTAACATGATCCAAATCTTTCCTTATATCTCATACTTCATAATATACTTCCAATATTTGTATAATATCCAATATACATAATAATCAACTTTACAAAGAGGTTAAGGTTCATTACCTCAATAATAGCCCAAAAATATCCAAGAACTTAAAGTCGTTCCAAAGCAAGTCTTAGCTCCAAATCTTTGTGTTCCAAACCACCACAAGTCACCCTTAGAAGTTCCTAACCAACTTCTATTCAAGAATTAACTCCAAAAAGTGAAGAACACTAAAATTCCAAATCTGTCCACTCTCGGCTTTGTGAGGATTTTGAGGCTAGGGGTGTGAAATATTGTCTAACTCTTGGTTAATAATCTTCCTAATACATTAAGGAAGAACACTTATAAGTTTAAGAATTTTTGGACAACATTTGGTCACTAAAAGGGGGCTTTGGACGAGAACAACTAGGGAAGGGGAGAGAAATATTTTCAAGTCTTGAAATATACTAAGTGTGGAAGATTTTCATCAACTAAAGGGGTTTATATAGTACAACCAAGGGTTAGGATTGAAACATGTGTATGGTAGAGATTGTTTGTGTAGGTTCCTTTCTACACTTGTCCTACAAAAGCCATGCAAGACTTTGACCATTTGACTTGCCCACTAATTGCCCCAAAACCGTGTACCACCATGCAAATGCCATGCAAGACTTTTGGCCACTTGTCTTGCCCACTAACTTGGAAAAAATCGTCCAACATGGCTCTTGGGGTGACACATGTCGCCCTCCTATTGGTCCAAAATATTTTATCTCTCGGAAAAATTCCATAATCGTAAAAATATTGAAAACGTAAAATTTCCTTCACAAGGTTCGGAATATTTTCCGTCGGAAAACAATTCTTTCATTCTTACCCTAATTAGGGTTTATACATTCGTACGTACGTCCTTACATACATACTCCGGAACTACGGGGTATAACAAGTTTGATTACTTCTTCAGTTGTTAAGATCTATTCAATAATTGATGTGAATGCTTGATAGTTAATTGATCACTAAATATCATAACATATATGATTTCGAATCAACAACCGAGAGGAGATATTTGGATATGCTGTAGTTGAATAGACATAGGTTAAAATCGTGGATGACAGTACCCCGATACTTGTGTAGCTTTATAGGTTACTATTCTTAATCCTCCTATGTGGTAAATCCTATCATAGAAATATATAAGGGTTCTGCACTGGGGTTGAGTGATTATATATCCTAACCAGAATATAAGACAGTCTAGTTAACCGCTATCTTAACATAGAAAAAGAATCATTCTAGAACGCATTAAGGATTGAATAAAGTGGATAGTTGATGATTTTGGAAGCCCTAATTCCTTCATAATCTGAATACAACCTAATTAGTTTACTTATTTCTTGCAATCATTCTAGTAGTTAAATAAAAACCCCAATCAATATTCGTTCGCCAAATAGATAACACAAAATAGATGTTCGGTACTTAGAAACCAGTCTTTGTGGATGATATTCGGTCTTACAGACTATATTACTTGAGACGATACGTATACTTGCGCTTTGCGCGTGTGGAAATCGCCTAACATCTGCATTTATGCCCTTAATATAACCCTGTCTCCTGTAGCGAGCTTATTGAGGCATTTCTTAATACCAAATGAAACCTTTTCAGATTGTTTATGGAGTCAGTTCTAAACCTATCTAAATGGCCTCAATGTATATTTAACTGGCATGTTCTCCTTTGTGTGTTCATATCTATTATATTCAGTCTCTGATTCCAATCACATAGGCATGTCGCATCTCTTTTAAGCATCTGAATTTGGAAATATACCAGTCATCTGAATGTTATGTATATCGTGAATGTCCCTCCTATATTAATGTCATAAGCCTAGTGATGAATGTGGTCTGTCGGATATTAAGTCTCAACTTGTTATGCCCTGTCTGTTGAGTGAGTTCCTTCTAAAAAATGGTACTTGCAATAGTATTTTGGCTTAACTCTTATTATTTGTTGATTCTTGCAGCAGTCACGGTTTGTTGCATATGTGTTAAGAGGTTTATTTGTTATTTATAATAAAACTTGAATATGTACTAATCCTTATCTTTTATTTTTTTTATATGAAACGCATCGGAGCAAAAATGAAGAGTCTCATGGTGAGACTCATCGTGAACTACTTTAAATGAAGACCCACATCTATGTGCATCCGCATCTCGCATAGAAAACTTTCAGAACCACAGGTGAAATGACATCGCCACTCCTTCGAGTCGTCTTTATTAATTCCTTAATTCTGCCCATTTATTTATTGTAAATTATTTGTCTAACGCTACACTAATTAGCAGAATACTTAGAATAGTTAAACCTTGAATCAATATATTAGAAAGTAACTAGTGCTAGAAATTTGCTTCCCCTTAAGTTAATTATTTTAGGCTAGCCATGCATTGTTTAAGTTATACTAAATCACTTAATAACATTCACTCGCATAACCATTCATGTAGCTAGGATATTAAATTCCTAATCAAATTTTATCATAAATTCTCTTATTAACATTCATATAGAAAAATCACTTTAGGCACTTTACATGCTAGGCCTATTTTAAAACATGCATTTATCTTTAACATAATAATAACCTAGATTTTAACGGACAACCGCAAGTTAGCGGATCTTAGAAGATGTCTGATCCCTTCTCTTTAGATTAATAAAAAACTCTTGCCCATGATCTCATATAAGTTTTGCAGACCATTAAAATGGAGTTAGTGTTGACTTTACCTAGTTGACATTTAGGTGTCCTAATTCACCCAAATTAATTAGGTGGCGACTCCGCGAACCCTTTAACATTTTAGCACCCTTTTAGCACTATTTTTGCACTTTTTATTTTTATTTATAACCTTTAAAGCAGGAATGTCGCGGTAAAAAAAAGTGTGACACTCACAAGCCTAAGACCATAATCCATATGAGAGGTCTTGGGAGCCTGCATGAATTTACTTAAACACTGGACTGAGAATGCAATATCTGGCCTGGTATTTGTTAAGTACATCAACCTACCAATTAACCTTCTGTTGGTGATTTGGAAGGTGCATGTGCTGATGCATTCTTATCATGCTGATCAAACTCATTTGTAGTAAACTTTATATTCATATCCATGGGTGAAGATGCAGGCTTAGCCCCTGACAATCACATTTCTGAAATGAGTTTCAAAGCAAACATCCTCTGATGCATAAGTATACCTTGAGATCTCCTTACAAATTCAATGCTAAGAAAATATCTGAGCTCTCCAAAATCTTTTATCTTAAAAACATTCTTTAAGATCTCTTTTGTAGATTGAATAACGGCCATATTATCTCCAGTAATCAACAAAACATCCACATACACCAGTATTACAACAATGATATGACCATCATGATTGGTAAACAAGGAATAGTCCCTGTGACTTTGTTGAAAACCAGAATCAATCAGGGTTGTGGTGAGTTTGATATTTCATTGTCTGGATGTTTTCTTTAAACCATATAGGGACTTCAATAACCTGCATAATTGCTTCTTGCGATGATCTAAATTAAAACATTTTGGTACTGTCATGTAAACATGCTCATATAAATCTCCTTGCAGAAAAGCATTATAAACATTCATCTGGTGGATTGTCCACTGTTTAGCTGCTCCAATGGATATGACAGTAGACATTTTGACTACTGGTGAGAAAGTTTCCTGATAGTCCAACCCTTCTTTTTTATTGTACCCTTTTGCAACAAGTCTTGTTTTATACCTTTCCACCTTACATGTGGGCTTATATTTGACCTTATACACCCATCTGCAACCTATGGATTTTTTTCCTTCTGGAAGAGGTACAAGTTTCCAAATTCCATTATCTTCTAAAGCCTTGATCTCAACATGTATTGCTTCAATCCACCTTCTATCCTTAGCATCTTCAGATTATGAACATGGCTCAACATTTTCGGAATGCTGTGCTATAAAACTTTGGTACTAAGGTGATAATGCAGTGTAATCCACTCCATCAGAAATGGAGTAGAGACACAGTGAGGATCTATGATGAGTAACATAATCTTTGTGTCAAATTGGTGGTTTACTGGTCCTAACAGAACTTCTGGCATTGTATCCTGCTTCAGCTGCTATTGAATGATCATCTTCAGCAGCTATATCTTAAAATATGTCTTGTGTGTATCCTTGTGGAGTGTCTGATGGTATATCAATTAGAACATGTGGTACTTTTTATGGGACTTTAACTACATGAGGATGAACTAAATCATCAAAGCAGAAATCTTCATAGGACATAATATGTGTGATATGACTATCAGTTCCTCCCTTGAAAGGGAAAACTTTCTCCATGAAAATTACATCTGATCATAAAGAATGTTTCATTCTCTATATCATATAGTTTGTACCTTTTTTGTGCTTCACCATAGCCAAGAAGCATAGCCTTCATTGCTCTAGGACCAAACTTATCATGTCTTACTAGAATAGTTGCATAACATAAACATCATATCACTCTTAGATGAGAAAGTGATGATGTTTTGTTGTACAACAACTCATAAGGTGATTTATTACCTATAACTGTAGAAGGTATTTTGTTTATAATATATACAACTCCTTCTACACAGAAATTCCAAAACCTGTCTGATAATCCTGCTTGAAATTTTATAGCTCTGGCTGTTTCTAGTATGTGTCTGTGTTTTCTCTCTACCACACCATTCTGTTGTGGTGAATATGAGCATGAACTTTCATGTATCACTCCATGCTGTGTGAATAACTCTTTACAACTATGATTGAAAAAATATGCCCATTATCAGACCCCACCTTCTATATCCTGACTTCAAACTGAGTGTCAACTTCAATAAAAAAGTTTTTAAGCACTGTGATTACATCAAATTTCAACCTTATTAAGAATATCGATGTCCATCTACAGAAATCATCGACAATTATCAAGAAATACCTCATTCCATTATATGTTTCAACTTTGTAGGGACCCCATACATCAACATGTAACAATTGAAAAGTCTTTGTCTTCCTACTAGTGCTTATAGGAAAAGGAACTCTAGTTTGTCTAGCTAAAGGACAAATTTCACACTCATGCAAGACAAGAGGATTATTATTTTTTATACATAGAATTTTCCTTAACACACTCATATGTGACATAACCTTTGGTGTCAAGTTGTTGCATCAACATGTTGAACTGCTGCCATGCTATTCATCAGGTCCTCTTCATTATTCTGTGTATCTGCATTATTCTATGTATTCCAGCATACTATGTATAGCCCTCATTCTTCATTACCAATCCCCTTCACCTTCCCAGATGAGAGATCCTAAAAAATACAGTATGTTGGAAAGAATTTAGCACTGTAGTTTAACTCTCTTTTGAGATTGACATGAGATTAAATTTGAATGCTGACACACATAAGACATTATTGAGAATGTCACCTCCTCTTAGATGATGATCACCAACATGTGACACCTTAGCATAATCACCAGTTGGCAGGTGCACCTTTCCTATGTTTTCTGCCAAATGTTTATTATGTAAGTATATTTGATCACCAATCGTATGATTGGTTGCCCCTGAGTCTACAATCCACTTCACTAATGCTTTAGTATTAAATATACTATTACCTGCCATGTTAGCCATTACTTTAGCTTCTGTCGTTTCATTCAACATGTTGATAAGTTATTGCTGCTGGTTGGGTATTAGCTGCATGAGTGGTGGTGCAGTGTATGTAGTTCCTTTGCTATGATATGATTCATTTTCCTTCCATCATCTCTAAGGAACACATCTCCTCATATCACAACATATGCTTTCTTGACTTTAGTCTTAAAATTTCCTGGATACCCAATGAGTTTATAACAATCATCCTGCACATGTCCTGTCTTGTGATAATAATCATACTTCAGCAATTTGTAGAAATCCTGCTTAAAATGTCATCTTCCGTGATAGAAATCACAATGTGCATTTGGATTGTATGACTTCTTCTGTCTTGGACCTCCATTTCTACCTTTTCCTATCCCATTCCTAGCTATGAATATCACAGTTGGTTCAGTTGTCTCCTGCAATACTGTTACACCCCATAATTCCAGGACGCATATATATAAGAATGTACGTAAGGAATCAGGATGTTAAAAATTTGAGCGAATGAAAGAATTGTTCTCCGAGGGAAAATCTTCCGAATCTCGGAAAAAGGAAATGCTTGTTAATGAGAATTAGGTTCTTGAATTTTGTTATGTAAGACTTTTAAGAGTTTATCGGAATCATGGAATTTTAATTTTTGAGAATTGGATACGTGGGGTCACCCGAGAGATTTTACGTTTTTGTGGGGCCCACGAGGTTTCCGATATTTTGACCAATTATGAAAATTTCGGGAAACAAAATATTATGGACCAACGGGAGAGCGACACGTTTCACCCTCCACATGGAATGATGGACGAAATTCATGGCTAGTGTAATCAATCTTGGATTGATAAATTTGACTAAGTCTTGAAGTCAAATTAGCTTGACATTGTTGACCTCATCTTAGCCACACATTTGTGATGATCCTAGCCCTTGAAGGGTATTATATATTACTACTACTACTACTAGTAGCAAGACATTTCCACACTTAGAAAAAAATAATTCCAAGTCTTGAAGACTTGTGAGCTCTCGCAATGTGGTATTCTAATAAAAAAATTTGCAATTTTGGATCAAAATTCACAATACTTCTACCCAAGGTTCCTAAGGGTACTACAAGGATATCTCAATAGAAAGATTTGGAAAGCTATGTTTTCACGTTAGTCGCAAGAAAAACCTAGGAGTTCTTCAACTTTGAAGTTGGAACTTGAAGAGAGTTCTTCATAAGCTTTCCGCGGTAGCTTGAGTGGATCGAACGTCGAAAAGAGGAGCTAGAGTTGCTAAGGATCGACTTGTAATCTTGGAGTATATTTGGGCTAAATGAGGTAATAATCTTCGCCTTACTATCAGAATCAAGATTCCATGTTATGATAAGTTAGAAATGAGCATGTGATATATGTTATGAAGATTGATAAGTGTTACGGATATTTGAAGCCTAAAATCCGAAATGACATGTTGAGCCATTTGAAACTGAAATACAATTTGGTCGATAATTAGAATCGTCACATGTTATCTACTTGAAGATTGTAGTTGTTATAATCAATTGCGGCCTTATAACATGTTGTACTAAACAACTTGGATTGAAAAGGAATTGGAAAGAAAGACTTTGTGTTGTTTTACCTCATTGCCGAAATGACCTAGTATGTTGGATTGGTTTGATATCAATTGTGGGGCAGAATTTTACACGTTCTGTTAAGGCGTGTAATATCCTTTGTATTGTTGAATTGTTGGGCCTTAAATGTGGAGTTTGGTTATTGATTTTCGGACCTTGAAAAAGGTGGAAAAGTATGTAGAAACAAAGGAAGTGCTGTCCGATTTTCCGTAGAATTTAGTGACTTTGCACTTAGAATATTCTACGTTTGAAGTAAGAAGTTAATAGACGTATTATGGTCATTATAGGTTGACATACTACGCATGCATATGGACTTAGCAAGTGGATTGAACCGAAGAGGTATGTGGAACTTTCTTATCTCTTGAGCATGAATAGTTGTAAACATATGGTACGGTAGACGTACGAGATTTTGACAATCTAGTCCATTTGATATCCTTGGCTTATTTTAAGAATGTCCAAGTTGGTTGAGTTAGGGAATTAACTCACTTGTTTAAAAATATTAAGGATATCTTAGTGTCTAAAAGTTAAGAAACTTGATTACTAAAGTTAAGGGACTTGAAGTAATTTAAAAGTATATGATACTTGTTTCGTTTTAAAAGTATAAGTCCCTTGGATATATGGAAGAATGTAATTGCCTAAGGTATAAAGTTAATATAACGACTTTATGGGAAGTTGGTTATAATAGCTTTATGGAAGGTTAAAAAGAGTGGTTTACACTAAGTAATGTAAGAATGATAAATGACTTGAAATAATGAAAGACAAATTGATTTTAAGGCATCAATTGCTTAAGGTTTTAAAAGAAAGAAGTCACTTGATTTAGAAGCCTATAAATGTATTTCTAAAAGGTATTGTGACTTGTCTTGAAAAGTAGATATGACTTGATACTACGATTATTAGTATCTTGGAAGTTTTATATGAAAAATAGTCATTTTAAAAGAATAGAAGTACGTAGTACTTTGGGTTAAATTCTCGAATTTTATAATGACATGTTAGTGCCTTAAGTAAACTAAAATGAGAGTGTATATGGATAAGGCTAATAAGAAGTTAGGGGAATTTCTTAACTTGCTTATGTATGATGTTCTGAGTGCTTATGTTATGTATGATAAATCGGAGTGCTTATGTTATGTATGATGGCAGGTGCTAGTTTATGTTATTCTTACGGTAAAGCCCCTGTTACTACTAATTCCATGGATTTGCTACCCATGATGCGAGTGCGACGTTTGTACTCATTGCGGGCCCATCGGGCCTAAGCGGGTGAAATAGTCCTATGCGAGGAATACCTCATGCGGTCCACACGACCTATGCGCGGATACAAATTTATGCGAGAAAGTTACCTCATCACGGGTCCACAGACTATGCAGGTGAAATAGTCCAAGAGTAGGATCGCTTAATGACATACAGGCGCGGCCCTACTTTGGTCACGAGCCTCCTATTTTTACGCAAAGAAAGTATACTCTTGTTTACTCTAATTGTTAGTAAGACACGAGCATCGTTATTTGAGTTATCATACATGTCTCCACTTTATTTTAGACTTATGATTTCACCACGATTTCTGGGCCACATATTTGGTACATGTTGCATCGACTCTCTGGGCCGCTCATGCCGCAGTAGAGTATATACAAAGTTCGATCCTCACTCTTAGGATCAATGTTCAGCTGTTGAGAAGCTCCATTACTCCGGAGGCTTATCCCTGATATTGTCGGTTGTTGTGCATTTAGGGGTATGGCGGGGCCCTGTCCCGTCACAGTTGTTATTCTTAGAGGTCTGTAGTCACATTGTGGATTGGGTTTTTAAGAACAGAAATGTACTGGTTTATTTTATTCTGGTTCATGTATATTTTTCAGAAGGTGGTCTTATCGGCTAACCTGTTGATATTTACTGTTTAAGTACCTATGAGTTTTAACTGTTTAAGTACCTATGAGTTTTATATGTTCCGCTGCTATTCTCTGACGTATACCTGTAAGGGGTGCCCAGGTAGGGCACCAGTCGTGGGCCCGGGTTGGGTCGTGACAAATACTGTATTGTTGCCTGCTACTATTCTCTGACTTTACTCTTGATTCACCATAGCATATACCTGATTTAGGCTTGGTATTTGCTGCATCATGATTATTTGACTTCTAACTTGATTATAACTTTCATTCAATCCCATCAAGAACTGTAACATTCTTTGATAGTGTAAGTGATTAATGAACTCTTTTGATTTGAGACAACAAGAAGGTGGTGACACAATTGAATCATATTCATCCCAAAGATCCTTCAATTTGATATAGTATACTGAAAATGACATAGTTCCCTGGCTTAAAGAGAAAATTTCTTTATTCAACTGAAAGGCTCTTGAACTATTTATCTTGTTGAATAATTCTCTTAGCTCTTCCCAAATAATGTGTGCTGCATAATTGAACAACATTTCACTAAGCAGATTTTTATTTACATTTCCCATTAGCCATGAGACTACAATGGCATTGCATCTATCCCACAATCTTGCCAAATCATCATGAAAGGTTTCCCTTCTCACTGTTCCATCAACAAATCCTATATTATTAATCCCAACAGAGTTGTCTTCATTGCTCTACTCCACAATGTATAGTTATCCATCCCATTTAATGTGACTCCCACAGATAACGATCATGGTGCATCAGATGGAAACAAGTATAATGGATAATTGTAGGCAAACCTCATGGCTGTCTCTGCACCCCTACCTCTTTTATCATCGAAGGTCATTTGTGGCCTTACCGTGATCCAGTGCTCTTTCCTTTATATTCATCATTCTTCACGTGGTTTCACTCGATAATTCCTCTCCATTATTTTCCATCTTTAATTTGTCACAATATTTTGGATTGCAAATCTTCAACTATTCTCAACTAGAAACACGATATAACTGTACTATCCTTAACCAGAGAATCAATGTAATAGTGCACACAATTTACTTCAAACAAAATTGTGTTACCAAACTAAAAACTGCAATACTTCACTAGTGATATAGTGATGAATACACTATATTAGTCTTAGATCTATATATTTTTCTCTAATTTTAACTGTGGCTCACCAGATTTTCGAAGCTTGATGTGTAGATCCCTCAAATCTCTTTGTGCATGCAAAGAAAATTCCCTCGATCGACATCATCAACTTTCAATCAATTTTCAACTTCGAATTCTACAAGTTAGAGGCATAGATCCTTTGAATTTCTTCTTGCATATGAAAGAAATTCATCCAATCTGCCTCCAACCATTGCCAAACTCTAATACCATATGAAAAAAGGCTTCATCATGAAGCTCGAGCACTGTTATGTCCAGTAGAATATTGTATCGACATTCATGTTTACTATGTGATCATGGAATTATGATATATTGATGTGTAGAAGACAGAGAAGTATGAGAAATCGAGAGAACAGAGAGAGAGAAGATATATGGAGCCAAAGAGAGAATATGCGAAGGGAAGAGAAGATTTGGGAAAAATATGTTCAGTTAGTCTATTCATTGGTGTAACACCCCATTTTAACCGGAGTCGAAACGGGAGTACTGCTACATATGGTTGATTCCTGAATGTATTTAAGGAGTCGCCACCTAATTATTATAGTGAATTAGGACACTTATTAAATAGCATAAAAATGCTATAAATGATCTCCATTTAAAGGTCTGTGAAAAGCTATGTGAGATTCTGGATCAGGGTTCTTTATTATCTAAAGGGAAGGGGTTAGGCATCCTTTAAGATCCGCTAACTCATGCTATCCGTTCAAACCTAGGTTAATTGTGTATTGACTTTTATTCAACCTATTCTAAGCATTTTTACATAATTTACAATTAAAATAAAATGCAATACAAAAATAGTAAAACTGAAATTTAAATGCGACATAAGATAAAACTTCGGGATATCTTTAGCCCTTTTTAGGCTTCTGCACAAGATGATCTCTGGGTACCTGCATAAACACTTAGTAAAAGTGTTAGTAATAAAAATAAACAATTTTTAAAGTAATTGCAATAATTAATAAATAAAGCCAAAAATAAATCCGTCTTTTGCACAGGGGAGGCCTTGGAAATCAAACGGAGATTCCTTCATCGGCCAAGTGCGCATTAAAAAAAATCAGTAAAATACACATTGTAGTATCTATCTTTTGGAAATACGAATATATTCTAATCAGTTTAAAATAAGAGGGGCAACATCGTCCAAAAATCAGTACGGGACAACAGAACAGTTATGGCCACTCCTGATTCTCAGCGTCGCTGCGTCTTTGGTTAGCACTTATCTCTCAATTAATATATTATGAATTAGAAACCCATTCCTACAGTGTAATTAGAAACCCCATCAAATTCCTACCAACAACAGTTTAGAAAATTCTAAAGCCTTGCACATTATACTAACCATGAAGGAGGAGAAATAGTGCTTCATCTATTATAACTTTATACAAGTAATACAATCATCTCATTGCAGAAAGTATAAGATCACAGAAATAATGTTACTATAATAGTATAATGTAACTTGAAACCCCATCAAATCCCTAGCAACCCTTTTTCCAATTATAGCACTCCAGAGATTAATTTACACATCAAAACATACAACACTATTCCATTATCCACAACAATGACACCTAAAACAAATAAAGACACCACAATTTCTCAAAGCCAAAACAGTTATGTGTCCACGAAATTCACCAACAAAGTTTAAGTGCAATTATAGTTCAAGACTCGCTTTCCACTCTACGCAGTCGCACTAAAGCAGAAACACAAGGTAAATAGCCATATTTCCTAACCCAAAAGAAAATAAGAAATAAGAGAATTGAATCTGCTCGCTAAAAGTCCGATCCGCAAACATGTAAAATACAATATAGATATAGAGACGATTTGTGTGTGTGTGTGTGTGAATTTGTTAGTAATTAATTTTGGATTTAAAGGGAAAGAGATCAAGAGAAGAGAGATCAGTTAAGAAGATGAAATGGGCGATGTTGTGCCAAGTGGTCCGAGTTCACACGGGCGAGAGGGTAGGCTGGGTTGGTCGAAATAGGGTATGGTGATGGGTCGTGAATTAAAGTGTGTGGGAGAGTGAGGAGAGAGGAAAGTCAATACTGAGGGTAGGTCCAAGGTTTAAAGAGGGAAGATCAGGCAAGGTTTTTTTTTTTTTTTTTTGCAGGTGACACCGCTGATTTTGAAGTGGCGGTTGTGTTCATAATAGGGTAAGTAGGGTTTTATTTATAGTGTGGGATTAGGTTTAGTGGTTTGGGTTTTGATATCGGGCTTTGGGTATTGGGTATTGGAGGAAAAGATGAAAGGTGTATTGGGCCTCATTGGGCTTTGCCATGGATTGGATGATTCAGATTGCGGCTTAGATCGATCGATTTGACAAAAATGCAAAATAGATTAATTATTTAGAAAAATTATTTAAAGATACAAAATTATTAAAATGTCAATGATGCAATAATAATAAAATACAATATTTTGTAAATATTTAATGCCTGATTAAAAGTAAAGACTAATGTCGCTTAATTATTTAAAGAGATGCAAAATTAGTAAAACAAAATGATCGCAAGAACAATAATAACATAATATTTAAAAATGTTTAATATCTACTTAAAATAAAAACATGATGTCAATTTACAAAAATAAAACAACATAGAATATTAGGTAAAAATACACAAAAATGTCAAAAGTTAAGATAAAATGTGGTGTCCTAAAATGCTTAAAATTGCAAGAAATTCCTAAAAGATGGGTCAAAATCGTGTCAACGCTTGTCCTCTTTGTCCAAGATGATGAAAGAGTTTTCGACAAAGACGCTGACTCAGAGCCAATTTTGTTCTCATCACGTAATAAAAGCAAAGATCAAGAAAAAGAATGGACAAAAGCTGGTGCAGATTCAAAAATTTTGTCCCGTTGTCGATTACGATGACGCTGGTCAGCTGATGTCGAAAATTAAAGACAATGCCGACGCAAATTAAAATTTGTCCTGTCGGGCGATGATTTAACACCGTCGCAGTGATGCGTGGGCCGAAAAGGCATGGCGCTTGTAGACGCCGACGGCGCTATCGCATAGACGCGACGCAGATGTTCGCCGCCGCACGGACGAGGCATAAATAAAGCCGCCAGATAGACTTTACATGATATGGCGCCGCAGATGACGACGCAGATGCATGTTCGCCGCCAGATAGACGGCACGGACGGCCGCCATACGGACTTACATGAAATGACGCCGCTGCCCGTGACGCCGACGCAGACGCTCGCCGCCAGATGACGAAACATTCACGGCCGCCAGATAGCCATACGACGACGCCGCCGCATAGACGACGCCGATGACGCCGCCACCGACGACGGCCGCCGGGCGCCGCTTGGACTCGCGCCACGACGCCGCTGGACTTGCTGAGCCGATAACGCCGCCGTTCGGACGTGTTGCCGCCGGGCGCCGCTGCAGACGCACGCCGGCGATGTCGCCGTCAACATAACGCCGATAACGCCGCCGTTCGACGACGATGGCGTTGCTGGCGCACGCCGACGCCGGCGACGCCGCCGCTCGACGCGTTGCCGCCGGGCGCTGCCGCACGCACGCAATGGCGACGCCGCTTCGACGCGCCGCCGGGCGCCGCTGCAGACGCACGCCGGCGATGTCGCCGCTCGACATACGCCGATAACGCCGCCGCTCGGACGTATTACGGGCGTTGCTGGCAGACGCCGACGCCGACGACGCCGCGTTCGACGACGATCGGCGCCGTTGTGTAGACGCCGATGCCGGCGACGCCGCTGCCGACGTGCGCCGCCGGGCGCTGCAGACGCACGCCGGCGATGTCGCCGCCGACATAACGCCGATAACGCTGCTCGGACGACCGATGGGCGTTGCTGCAGACGCCGACGTCACGACGCCGCCGCTCGGACGACGGGCCGGCGCGTTGCTGCGGTAGACGCTGACGCCGACGACGCCGCGCTCGACGTGCCGCCGGGCGCCGCTGCAGACGCACGCCACGATGTCGCCGCTCGACATACGCCGATAACGCCGCCGTCGGACGATTGCATCGATAACGCCGCGTTCGGACGTGTTGACGCCGACGCCGCCGCTTTCAGACGTAACGCCGATGCCTCAGTAATAAATGCTCCCGCCACTTTGTTGCGCGATGCGCGTGGGTTGCAAATTTGACTTATGCTCGAGCCGACGCGCGCTAGACTTTGTTGTGGATTTTGAACTTTGATTGTTGATCGCCGATGTCCCTTTCTCGCTTCGCTGCTTCTTTCGCCTCGCTAATATGAAGAAACTCGCCAAAGAAAATTTGTGAGTTTTGGGAAATGAGTGGTCGATTCGCCAACTTTGTAGCTTTGCTTGCCGCCAGATGCTCGCATTTCAAGAAAAGGTTAGTGCATAATTGTTAAGCCAAAATGACAACGCATGAATTTATAAGCAATGTAATAGCATGAGTAGAAATGTTATCTTGTAAAGTGTGATGGCGGTTGTATTGATGTGACGCCGCAACGCCGTGAGTTTCGCCCTGCACGCGTGTTGAATATCAGAAAGCTTCTTTGAACGTCGCGAAGGTCGACGCAGCCTGCGCGACTTGCCGGATGTCGCGAACGCTTGCCAATGCTCGCACGCCACTGGATGCCGCGAATTTTGGTCAACGTCGCGACACGATGTAGTCTCGCACGACTTGGCCGACGCCGAAGGTTTGCCGAACGTCGCGATTGTTGATGTAGTCTCCGCACGACTGGCCGGACGTGAATGCTTCGAATCGCGCGATTGCCGATTGCTTTTGGAATCCTTATTATGATCTCTTCATGGTGCATTTCAAAATTGTCCCGCTATGCATGGCGCATGAGCAAGACTTAACTCGCGAAATTGCTCATATCTCTTTCGTAATAACCAAACGCATTTGTCGCACACGAGCCAATGAGAAGATTTCTAATGGTGAGACCGGAACCGATGTGGCCGCCTACGTATCCCGCTGAAGGAATCAGGTCAATACGTAGTTCATGATGCAAAAATGTCTGTACAATTTCCAAAAATGGTGAGACCGGAGCCAATGTGACCGCCTACGTATCCCGCCGAGGGAATCAGGTCAAGACGTAGTTCATGATGCAAAAATGTTTGTACAATTTCCAAAAATGGTGAGACCGGAGCCAATGTGACCGCCTACGTATCCCGCCGAGGGAATCAGGTCAAGACGTAGTTCATGATGCAAAAATGAGGTTTTTTTTTTTTTTTTTTGAAAAGTGAAAAGACAAAGATCACGCTCGACTTCGCTGATACCAACAATTAGTATCAGGCTTAGGAATTCCGTTATTCACTTCCGCCTTCAAGACCGACTGTAATTCCTATAGTTTCAAATGGTACCTCAGACATCGAAGTATCGACACAATTGTTTGCAACCAAGGTTTCGAACTACACGTAATCTCACGTTTTAAGTGCCCTCACTGAAAGAAAATCCCATTTCTCACATATATTCCAAAGATTTTGAATTTTGGGACGCCAGAGAATACGCCACACTCAAAAGGATGTTCAATGATGCAATCGTGATACCATAGGCTCGCCATGTAAGTATCCACTAATGCGAGAACCTCGCATAAGATCATGTAGGGCAGAATGTAGGCTTGGGGAAGTGGATGAATATCATTTGGGTAAAAGTGACTAATCCTTCCTCGAGCTGACTACGCCTCAGGCTTGACATTTGTGTGCTTTAATGCCGATCCGCTTTCTTTTCCTTTTTTTTGTCCCGCTTTTCTCAGATCGACTTCTATTGAATTTTTCGTCGAGCCCGCTTTTTACAAATTTATTCTGCATTCTTTTTTTTTTTGTCTGAGCTTTTGATTTCTTCTTTTCATGAGTCATCATTTGTGTTTTCTTTTTCCTTTGGGACTTTGACAATTTTTGTCTTCAGCCTTTGACGCAGACTTTGTCACCTCGCACATTTACAAAGCGCTAGGAGGTCGGGCCAAAGAGGATAGTGCGACGCACTCGTAGCGGTATAGTGTAATACGCAGCTTGTCAAAAGAATAGGCTTTAGGCTCAAAAGAGGTGTACTACTGATAATGTTATTGGTAGGTCAAAAGCTCAAACGGTCAAAGAAAGCCTACGATCATTTTCCACACCGAGTGTTACTCAGATTTCGCCAACAAACATTCGCCAAGTTCTAGATCACAATGCAACGCAATTGAATCGATTCTAAAACTCACCACACAATGCACATGAAACGATGAGGTTGGTTTCGTTTTATCTTGTAAGATGTAAGGCAATGTCATTTACTGTGAATAAGAGGTACCAAAAGAATCTATGGTTTACCACGGTCATCCCATATTGATTATTACACGCTCTTTCCTATGCACACTTCCAATCGTGTTGGTATCAACCAAGTCAAACAATGATGCTAAAAAAATGTTTTTTGTATTTTTGGATAACATTTTTGTATTTATGAACAAGATATTTTTTGTATTTTTTGAATAAATGGTACCGAACCCGAATAGTGGTCGCTTACGATCTCGCCTTTGAAAATCAAAGCGTAGTTCGCTCGTATATGTTATAAAACGTATGATTTAAAAGAATTTATTCATGAAAGAAATGCAAAAGTAAAAGCTGTGCAAAACAAATGATTGTTCACTATAAGACTAATGCAAAGTAAAAGAATGTAATGAAAAAATGAATGAATGTGATAGAATGAATGAAATGCATGAATGAATGTGATAGAATGATTGAAATGCAACAATGAATGTCCGTGCAATGAATGGGTGAACCAAATATGTACCTTTTTTTTTGTGTGGTGGTGGTGTCGAACCCTAGATGGGTTGCCTACGTATCACACCGTATGGTGAGAATCAGATACGCGTAGTTTGGAATAATTATGTTGTAAAATGCATGATAAAGAATTATGTAATCAATACTAGACATATCAATTAGACTTGCAAATATGTATAGAAATGCAAAATGTAAGACCCGTAATCTGCTTTGTCAACTGCATAATCGACTTCTTTCCGCCAACATAACTCAACTCATTCTCGATGATTTTTTCTATTCTTTTTCTTCCTCTTTTTGTGTTGTCCATTCTCGACTATTTGCGAGATGCTTTTCCGCAAAAATATGACAAATGAGCGAGTAAGCAAGCCGCAAAAATAGTAAAATGTAAGTGGCGTGACAATATAGTCAAAGACTTCGCTGGGGTTCAACCGATCGTGGTTAATGCTTCACAAAGTCCAGATCGCGTTGTTTAGGAGCGATTTACGCCAGAGAAGTCCCGATTGCAAAGTGACAACAAAAGTGCAAAATGCAAACGCCAGTGGCGGAATTATAAGCATGATATGTACAGGGGTTAAAAGGGTAATTATTGCATAATATATACGTAATTGCTAATGACAACAATAGTAAACAAAAGCATGCAAATCAAGTGCGCGCTAATACGCATGGGACCTCTCTTATGCCGCAGGTAGGCCTAAACGCCAAATACGCAAGATTATGATAAATAGTCCAAGCCGTTAAACTACAATGTTTTGTCGGAAATGGCGACCAAACGACGGTGCACTTTTTCCAATTTCAGCAGTGTTATAACCGTGCTTGATCCGCTTATCACCATCACGCTACACATAGTATGCTAACGGGTCGCCGGGTCAGAAACCCGCCGACAAGTTTGGTGGATTTCTAATCGTGGCGTTAATACCGCGATTAACCCACCTAAGGTTTATGACGCATGACTAATATAAAAGTGCGTGGTATAGCTCATCTTAAGCTTTCTAAGATTTGGCTTATTAGACGCAAGGTTCCCGAGCGACAACTCGAGCGGTATGCTACGTGGCGATCGACGAACCGATCTAACTCCACGCATACCAACTCTCCTAAATTTTGGGTGTTCTTGAAAGAAATTTGCGGGTGCGCGAAGCACACCAACGCGTATAGTGTGTGACAATGTGAATTTTCCAGAGTGGAGGAAATATGAGCGGAATGCCAGTTTAAGGAAAGCAATAAAAGCAAATAGCAATTAAAACAGCTAAACATACAAGATTAAAACAAACAATTTTAAGGCATTTAACATAAATAAAAGCAAATAAAGTCAAGCAAATAATAAACCTAGGTTTGCTATGGTCAAGAACCTGATTATCCCCAGCAGAGTCGCCATCTGTAACACCCCATTTTAACCGGAGTCGAAACGGGAGTACTGCTACATATGGTTGATTCCTGAATGTATTTAAGGAGTCGCCACCTAATTATTATAGTGAATTAGGACACTTATTAAATAGCATAAAAATGCTATAAATGATCTCCATTTAAAGGTCTGTGAAAAGCTATGTGAGATTCTCGGATCGTGTTCTTTATTATCTAAAGGGAAGGGTTAGATCCTTTAAGATCCGCTAACTCATGCTATCCGCTCAAACCTAGGTTATTTGTGTTTTGAGTTTTATTCAAGCTATTCTATGCATTTTTACATTATTTAAAATTAAAATAAAATGCAATACAAAAATAGTAAAATGAAATTTAAATGCGACATAAGATAAAACTTCGGATATCTTTAGCCCTTTTAGCTTCGCACAAGATGATCTCTGGTACTGCATAAACACTTAGTAAAAGTGTTAGTAATAAAATAAACAATTTTTAAAGTAATTGCAATAATTAATAAATAAAGCCAAAATAAATCCGTCTTTTGCACGTGAGGCCTTGGAAATCGACGAGATTCCTTCATCGCCAAGTGCGCAGAAAAAATCAAGAAAATACATCAGAGTATCTATCTTTTGGAAATACGAATATATTCTAATCGCTTAAAATAAGAGGGCAACATCGCCCAAAAATCAAGACGGACAATGTAAGCTTATGGCCACTCACGATTCTCGTCACAAGCGTCTTTGGTTAGCACTTATCTCTCAATTAATATATTATGAATTAGAAACCCATTCCTACAAAGTAATTAGAAACCCCATCAAATTCCTACCAACAATGCTTTAGAAAATTCTAAAGCCTTGCACATTATACTAACCATGAAGGAGAGAAATAGTGCTTCATCTATTATAACTTTATACAAGTAATACAATCATCTCATTGCAAAGTATAAGATCACAGAAATAATGTTACTATAATAGTATAATGTAACTTGAAACCCCATCAAATCCCTAAAGCAACCCTTTTTCCAATTATAGCACTCCAGATTAATTTACACATCAAAACATACAACACTATTCCATTATCCACAACAATGACACCTAAAACAAATAAAGACACCACAATTTCTCAAAGCCAAAATGCTTATGTGTCCACGAAATTCACCAACAAAGTTTAAGTGCAATTATAGTTCAAGACTCGCTTTTCTCTACGCAAATGCACTAAAGGCAGAAACACAAGGTAAATAGCCATATTTCCTAACCCAAAAAGAAAATAAGAAATAAGAGAATTGAATCTGCTCGCTAAAAGCTCCGGACCGCAAACATGTAAAATACAATATATAGAGACGATTGTGTGTGTGTGTGTGTGAATTTGTTAGTAATTAATTTGGATTTAAAGGAAAGAGATCAAGAAGAGAGATCGCTTAAGAAGATGAAACGCGACGTGTGTTGCGGCGTACAAGCGGTCCGGAGTTCGCTAGGCGATGGGAAGGTGAGGGTAGCGGTGGGTGGTAGAAATAGGGTATGGTGATGGTGTGTGAATTAGTGTGTGTGTGGCGAGAGTGGGAAAGTGGGTTGATGGAGGTAGTCCAAGGTTTAAAGAGGAAGATTGTCAAGGTTTTTTTTTTTTTGCAGGCGACTACCGTTGATTTTGAAGTGGCGGTTGGTTCATATGCAGGTGTAAGTAGGGTTTTATTTATAGTGTGGGATTAGGTTTAGGGTTTGGGTTTTGGATATTGGGCTTTGGGTATTGGGTATTGGAGGGAAAAGATGAAAGGTGTATTGGGCCTCAGTTTGGCTTTGCCACATGGATTGGATCGATTCAGACAGGCTTAGATCGATCGATTTGACAAAAATGCAAAATAGATTAATTATTTAGAAAAATTATTTAAAGATACAAAATTATTAAAATGTCAATGCCAATGCAATAATAATAAAATACAATATTTTGTAAATATTTAATGCCTGATTAAAAGTAAAGACGGAATGTCAGTTAATTATTTAAAGAGATGCAAAATTAGTAAAACAAAATGATCGCGCAACAATAATAACATAATATTTAAAAATGTTTAATATCTACTTAAAATAAAAACATGATGTCAATTTACAAAAAATAAAACAACATAGAATATTAGGTAAAAAATACACAAAAAATGTCAAAAGTTAAGATAAAATGTGGTGTCCTAAAATGCTTAAAATTGCAAGAAATTCCTAAAAGATGGGTCAAAATTGGGTGTCAACAATTGGTTACACAAGTATATATATACACCTACACTCTTTTACCAACTAGTCTAGAATCTTCCTAAGATCACTTAATTACATTCAACTAATTAAAACTAACTCTCAACAAATTGAAATAACTAACTCCAACTAAATTGTAACTGACTTCAACTAACTTTAATCCCATGTGATGCTCCTTATGGTACTCATATACATATTACCATATCTTTTACAAATCACATCTCAATCAACCAACAAAACCAGAATGGCACAATATGTGCTCTCAACTCCACATAAAAAATAATATGTGCTCTCAACTCCACATAAAAAAGACCACATGAAAGAAAAATAAAAAACATCTGCAAAGACAAAGTGAGGGGGAGAGAGAGAGAGGAGGAGAAGGAAGAGTGAAATAAGCACTCCTATCACAACATGAGTTAACTTTACCAATTTAACTTTGAATCAAGATCATGGCTATGTTCTCGGGGTGGTGGTACAAAAGCAAATAGGCTAACTACCAATTGTCGTATCTTGACCCTTAAGTGAGGGGTGTCGTTTTGTCGTCTTCGCATGGCAAACTTCAAAATGAAAACCAAAAGTAGAATCGTCCTGAAATATAATTATCAAAAGTGTATCTATGCCTAAAAAAAACTCCCCACGAAAAAACATTTCCTAGACTTATAAGGTTGTACAGAATTCAAAAACGAATTATGGGCTTAAAGCCCAAAACCTCATAAGGGGTTTTTTTAGTATACATTTCACTTCATTCAGGCTTGGCCCATTTTACTACATCTCTACTTCTTTCCAACACTATATATTCACATTTCAGGACGAAACCCTAATTCACTCCACACTTGTACAACAAAAAAACCTAGCAGAATGGCCACCACTGCAGCCGCCATCCCAACCACCACCGTTCAAACCCTAGAAAATGACATGTCCACAGACACCACCTCCCTTCCCCTCCCCGCCGTCATGAAAGCACCAATCCGACCCGACGTTGTCACTTATGTCCACTCCAACATCTCCAAAAACGCTAGACAACCTTACGCCGTCTCCAAAAAAGCCGGTCACCAGACCTCAGCTGAGTCATGGGGTACCGGACGTGCTGTATCACGTATCCCTCGTGTTCCCGGTGGCGGTACTCATCGTGCCGGACAAGGAGCTTTTGGTAACATGTGTCGTGGTGGTCGGATGTTCGCTCCGACTAAGATCTGGCGCCGATGGCACAGGAAGATACCGGTTAACCAGAAAAGGTACGCCGTTGCTTCTGCTATTGCTGCTTCTTCAGTACCTTCACTTGTTCTCGCTCGTGGACATCGTATTGAGTCCGTCCCCGAGCTTCCTCTCGTTGTTTCCGATTCGATTGAAGGAATCGAAAAAACTAACAATGCAATCAAAGCATTGAAGCAAATCGGTGCGTATCCAGACGCCGAAAAGGCTAAGAATAGCCACGCTATTCGTCCTGGTAAGGGAAAAATGCGTAACCGTAGGTACATTTCGAGGAAAGGACCGTTGATTGTGTATGGAACTGAAGGAGCTAAGCTTGTCAAGGCATTCAGGAACATTCCTGGTGTTGAAATTTGCCACGTGGATCGTTTGAATTTGCTTAAGTTAGCTCCAGGTGGTCACCTTGGTAGGTTTATTATCTGGACTAAATCGGCTTACGAGAAATTGGATGATATTTATGGTTCATTTGATAAGCCATCATTGAAGAAGAAGGGATATGTTTTGCCAAGGCCGAAAATGGTGAATGCTGATCTTGCTAGGATTATCAACTCTGATGAGGTGCAGTCTGTCGTTAGGCCTATTAAGAAGGATGTTAACAAGAGGGCAACTTTGAAGAAGAACCCACTCAAGAACTTGAATGTGTTGTTGAAGCTCAATCCTTATGCTAAGACTGCTAGGAGGATGTCTCTTTTGGCTGAGGCACAACGAGTTAAGGCCAAGAAGGACAAGCTTGACAACAAGAGGCATACCATTACAAAGGTATAATATTTACCATTTTTACCTACTTTATAACTTTGAGTTTATTTTTCAATTATGGTTAAGGAACTAACTGCAATTATTTGCTAATAGAATCATGTCAAATTAAGTAAAAAAGAATATCATGTTAAGTATTGAAGTAGATTATTGTATGATTAATCAAGTAAGCTTGGTCCTGCTGAAAATAATGGCTCAGCTTTTCTGCTGTTTATAGCGTGTGAGTATATATGGTGAAGCTATTAGTACTGCACAAGAGTCCATTTTGGCACCCCCTTAGTTTTGCTGCCCAATTGTAGGGAATAGACTTCTTTTGTTGCACATGACATACTTGATTATTAATTTGATTATTTTATTGGTTTTTGATATTTCACTTGGTTCAATCGTGTTCCCGTCCTTGAAGTGTGGAACTTTTAAAGTACTGAGGAGATGCTTACTACTACTATTGTAGTGATAAGTATAGGGAAAGTTATTACTTTCTTGATCTTTTAGCTTAGAATAGATCAAGTACTAAGTGCAGTGGAAGTTTGAGGTGTGAAGTGATTTGCACTGGGGTTTGGCAATAATTCTGGGTGTTTGGTTCAGTGTGGAAAGATTGTTAGATGCTTGGGATAGGAAATGGTGTTTAGATAATAAGGGCATTGCTTTTAGCACTGTATCTACTGTAATACTTTGTGACCATTTATGGAAGTGTTTAATTATACTTGAGAAGTTCCTATTATCCTGTTTAGTTTCTTGTAAGAATATGCTGAAATATATTAACATTACAGGTGTATAGCCTATGTACTAAATGGCTATTCCATCTTAGTTTTCTCCCATTTCTTTTGCCTATCAAAAGGTCATTATTGAAGAAGCTGTAGATAAATTTTTGAGGTGTATCAAGCATATGACTTGCATTGTTTTCCTGATTCCTTTTTTTGTTGCAGGAGGAGGCTTCAGCTATCAGGGGTGCAAGCCATTCGTGGTACAAGACAATGATCTCAGATTCCGACTATGCAGAGTTCGACGTCTTCTCAAAGTGGCTTGGAGTTTCTCAGTAAAGGGACTTCTCTTTTATGAAATCAAATTAGAAAGTGTTTTGTTTACTTGTTGGTTTAATCTGTGCTTTTGTTCTAGTTTCGTCGTCGAAGACATGAAAGAGATTGAGTGGGAGGAAAATTACGGGTTTGTTGCCTGGCTTTTCCCTTGCTACATTTTGAATTTTGTTTTTAGCTTTAGTATTACTTTAAGAGGTATGGAAGTAAGGATAGTTATGGAGTATGTTTGTTTTGATGGTTTTTGTTTGCTAATTATTGCATGTGAGTTATATTCTTTCTGCTGCATATAATTGTTTGCCTTTACTATAATGTATCTGGCGCTTATATTCCTTCTACTGCATAGATGCATATTAAATTGGTAGGATCCTTTGATGGCTAATGTATCTGTGAGCTTAATAATGAGGATTTCATTAGTATTGATGATCTTTAGTTGCTTCAAATTTGTGTTTGAACTCGTTAAATTTTGCTCTTCTACGCCTTGGTGATCATTTAGCCAAATAAATGAAAAATAGGGTATTGAGCCTCGTTGAAGAATTTGCTTCTTGTTAGAATATAAACCTCTAAAGTTGATTGCCTAGTTCAATGTGCATGTGTGTAATCTTTGTCACTTATCTCTATTGATGTGTTTGTTTGAATGAAAAAGGCCTCATTTACGCATCTATTTGATATAGAGCAACTTTATCTTAGAGCTCTAGCTTGAACAAAAAGCAGTTTAAACAATTATGTTTTGTTGAGTTGGCTGTTTAATTGGACATTACTTCTACCCATCATTGTTTTCTTCCCTAAGTATTCCCCCATGAATGCCCCTTAGATTCGTTCACTCAATATCCCCTCACTTCGTCTTCGTTTTAATGGCTGGGACTAAGTTATTGAATAGTTTAGGAGTACTTTTGATCCATTTCCTTGGTTTAAATATAAAACAAAAAAAGTTAGGAAAATTGAAACAAGATTACGAGATGATAATCGTTAGAAAGTAGGAAAGAATGTTAATTAAGAGACGAACATAGCAATAGTATGAGAAGTGGACAACTTTGGGTTTAAGGTTTAACCGTACTAGTTATGTCTAAATTCCAAAGACAAATTGTGTCTAAATTACTTTGACAGCTCCAATAAGTTGGAGATCGATGAAATTTATAATTAGGATATCCATGAAATTATAATTAGGATTTTTCACTGTATAGCCTACCCACCAACGTATATTGTTTTATATACATAAAATACTGTTATAGAATGATAGCTATAACAATATAAGACGAGATGTAGATAAAAAAGTAGAGAGGATGAGAAGTCTTTTTCTTATTTCAAGTGTATGTTAGTCTTTCTATGTCCAAATTAATAGGTACGTGTAATATACAAAAGGTTAGTGAATGTGTATGGACATCCATACAAAGGATATGTATTTCATAACACTCCTCTTTGGATGCCCATAAATAATGTGTCTCGTTAAAACCTTACTAGAAAAAAATTCAGTGGGAAAAAATTATAGTGAAGGAAAAAGAGTACACATTTCTAATAATACATATTTTGGTTGTCTCATTAAAAACCTTACAAGGAAACTCAGTGGGACAAAATCTTATACGGAAAAAAGAGTACAACATGTATTAACTCTCCCTGATGAGAACTTCAGGCCAAATGCTTGAGTCTTCGTATTCCAATCTTGTGCGCCATCTTCTTGAAAGTTTCAGTTGGTAGAGACTTAGTGAACAAATCAGTAATATTATCACTTGAATGAATCTGTTGCACGTTTATATCACAATTCTTTTGGAGTTCATGTGTGAAAAACAACTTTGGTGAAATGTGCTTTTGTCCTGTCTCCTTTTATGAATTTTTTCTTCAATTGAGCAATGCATGCTGCATTATCTTCATATAAGATTGTGGGTATTTCAAACCACATTTATTTTCAAGCTATTCAAATAGTCATAACGTCAATTGAATTTATTGATATTTCCTCATTTTCTTGAGTTTGCGGCTTATTGATTTCTTTAAGAATATCATGATTGATCAAATCTTGCATTTATTTATGAATTTTTTTCTTAGTGTCATCTTGACCATTTATTTTCATTTTCTAGGATTTCGATCCTTAGAACCCAATGGTCTATCACGCTTCAGGCGTGCTTTGGACTCATTTGCTATGACACTAGTAGATGATCCTACATGGACATCAATTCGAATTGCGACATTCTCTGCAAGGATATGTGATTTGGTAATCCCTTTCAAATCTGTAAATGTGTCTGGTATTTTGATTTGCTATTTTTATAGCAAGTGAATAATCTTTCTTGGTCACAAATAGAAGCACATGGATCAAGATGAGACAATGATGAATTATTTCACAAAATTTCCCTTTTTATTTCATTATTTCTCCCCTAATTTTGGAAAAATTATCTCATCAAATCGATAATATGCAATTGATCTTAGTTTAATATCTCCATGTAATTAGCAGGTAGTTTACTACTTTTCGAAAACTCTAAAGCTCAAATAAAATTCAAGTCAGCAACTTACATAACATTATGAATTTTTTTGAATATCATAAAGGGAGAATGATAAATAGGGCCATCTTTGTACCCTCATCAATAAATATTTATTAAGATAATTTCAGTACATCAACCTTAATTCATTTAATCCGTTGAAGGATTACAAATAAATTTTTCGATAACTTGTATATGCTTTAGACATTTTGAAACCTTCAAAAAAAATTATATAAATTGTCACGTAAGCCATATAGGTTAAGACAATTTTCATTTACATGACATCTTCTAATGTCAGGACTGCAGGTCCAATAAATTTACCCTTACCCTCAATCATTTATAGCTTCAATGTGATAGTCATTTACTTTAGTAAATTTCGAGTTTACTACAACTTTTTATAATTTAGATGAATGACACAATAATATATAAGCTCTTCAGGAGCCTCTATTTTCTTACTACAACAAAGTTCATTCTTATTTGGTATTACTATTTAAATAAATAAACCTTAAGCAAACATAGGACTAATAGTAATTAGTAATACAAGAGCCGCTAAACTAAAAGAGGAAAATACTTCCTACTTCTTTACGGGTTTCGTATCCTGATATTGAAACCCGATTAAATTTGAATCGTAAATATATTCGAAGCTATTAAGTATTATTTTATCAGTAAGAGGGAAAAAAGAAAGAATTTATTAGGCAATCTTGGGAATGAACTTGGACATCCTTGGCCACATAATTAATATACTTGTAATTGGTTCAGTTCTTGTATAAAATTACATAAAACATGTTTTCCCCAAGTGGAGTGGCATTTCTAAGCCAAAAAATATTTACATAATTTGTATTTCCTCCAGTCTTTTGTATCCGTTGTTTAAAGTTTCGCACACACATGACTAATCATTTATAACAATAACAATACTTAACTAAATTATCCCTACTTTTTCTCTAAATTAAATGATTAATTAATAACCCCATGTTTTCTTACTCGCACGACCTTGTTAACTGGAGCGTGGATAATATAATTTGGAGGCCCAACATCGGCGAACAAATAATTGAAATGAGTCTGACTTTGATACCATGTAAAGAATGGATGTTGGGCCTAACTCAACCCCAAAAGTGAGCTTATAAAGTGAGGATTGTCCAAGTTCATATAAGGAATCTATATCCGATGTGAGATTTTTAACATTGAAAAAAATAATAAAACTTTCTTAATTTTTTAAAGTGAGATATATTTTGACCAAATTAGTTTAGTTAAAGTGACCAATAAAGATGATCGGAGATAATACTTTTATTTGTTTACCTTCTGAAACTTTGACGGCAAATTCGAACTTATCTTATTATAATCCTATAAAGTTGTAAATTAGAAGAAAAAACACAAGCAATTATTTGTATATTACATTAAGCAAACATAGGAGTAGGACACATAATAAACATACATTTTTCTTGTAGTACTACTATATTAGGTAAAGTACTATACGAGAGCCGCCAAATCATAGGACAAAATATTTTCATACCTCGTAAATATTCCAAGGCATAACCAACAAAAGATGTTTATATCATTGTTCACACTAATTAAGAATTATTTATGTATATCCCAAAAAAGCTATAGTTGAATTTGTGAGTGGTTTTAAAGATATATGAATCGATTTGTAGATAAATGTAATAAGAAATTAACAATAAGTAAGCAAATGAAAATAATAAGCAAGTAAATTAGTCTGAAATGTTGTGATCTTGATTGAAACAACTCGACAAGTTTGATTTGATCCTCAACTGATTTACTTCGGGTCCGAGCGAATAATGAGTGCTAATAGCTATAATTGTTGTAAGTAAATTGCACTAAGTATGAATAATGAGAATGTGATTCCCTTCCAGCATGAAGGTTGAACTCCTTTTATAGTGTTAAGAATACAAGATATTTATGTCCGAAAATCATTCTCAAATTAAATATAATTAAATGAGAATAATGGTAACTTAATGAGCAAAGAGTAACGGCTGACGCCATATTCGAAACGGGTACGCACTGAGCTTCCCTGATCCTCTATTCGGTGTCACTTGGTTCGATCGCTATCCGGTCTTGATTTGATACCCGGACTCATCCTGTTGCAACTTTCAGCTTGTGCAGAATTTTGTCACCTCCTCCGATTCACACATCTAAACCATGGCACGTGTCGTGGCGATTTTTATCATATACAAATAGTCCCACACTTTCTGGATCAAAGTTACCAAAATGATGGAAAGTGGAAATTATTTCTTCAATATCTTCTCTTGCAAGCTTCTTTTCAAATCACTCCAAAGTAGGCGGGAAAACAAAACATTTCTCATTCTCCATGATCTGCTGACGTCTCATCACTCTACAATTTCGAACATGTGTCACCCTCTAATTGAACTACCGTTTCGATTCACGAATCGAAATATTTTGTAATGATGATTACTCCCCTATAAAAACCCTCTTTTTCTTTCACAGTTTTTACTTTTTGCCAAATTTTCTTCAATCATTCGAACATTCAATCTTCAAATCTTCATATCTCCTTATTTTCATAACTTCAAATCTCCATAACTTCAAGCCTTCAAATCTTCATAACTATAAACCTTCATAACTTCATATCTTCATCACGATGGTCCAAATCACCCGTTCTTCTTCGAGAAATTCTTATCTGGTTCCTTCACCTTCATTGGCCACCGATGACATCACTAACACCAGTGAATCTCCTCAGGCTCAAGATGTTATTGAGCCTAGAGTCTTTGATATGCTCCCGGCCTCTTTCCATTTTGACAATGAATTTGTCGTTCAGTCTGCCTTTAAGAAATCCAACTGAGGAGAAGATGCTAAAAATTGATCGTCCTCTATTAGTGCCTCTGACCTCGACACAGCCTGAAATGACTGCGGTTGGACCAATCTCTCCGGAATCATTTTGTTTGTTCTGGATGAAGATATTACCACCTTCAAGTACGGGTACTCCAACGTATACACATATCCCTTCACCTTCAAGATCGTCCCTCCAATCAATAATGTGATCGTCGAGAGTGCAGGACTTACAATTTATGTCTTGCATAAATTGGTCCATCTGTCAGGAAGGTCGTAACCTGCCTCCGATTCCTGGCTGGTTTGGTCAATGAAGTTTTTACTTTGGATAATTTGATCAGTTTATACGTGCCAAAATTCTTTTGTGATGGGATCATTCATATTTCAAAATGAGGCAAATTCTCTATTCTCTCCAGCATTGACAAAAATCGAGACCGATGTTGGATGGAACATTTTGTTGTGGTTCCTACCGTCGAAATTATCCCGACTAGGTCCATGCCTTTCCCAGAGGAATGGAACATGCACCGTAAGTATCGAAACTCTTTTTCTTTTGTTTAACTTATGATTTCAATGACCCGCCTTAAGTCCTTTTTACCTTATCCGGCTCATGTGGACAACCTTCACACATGAGTCGAGAAAATCATCAGCATTTATCCGCATAGAAAGCAGACATGGAAAGTGCTCAACAGAAATTGACGGGTTGCTCAAAATCACGATTAGTATATACTGCACCTTTCCTTTTGTTTCGTTATTAATCTTGCATATATTTTCACTTCTTCTATTTTCAAATATTCAGGTTTATCAAAGGGCACTTCGACCCCAAGGACCAACCTTCGGCTGCTCCAACGGCCCCAATCCAGTACTCGATCCAGCTGCATTAGCTTGCCATATCGCTGAGGTACTGAAGAAAAAGAAACCCACCAAATCCAAATCCTCAAAGCCTCTGAAGTCACCCTTAGTCGCTTCAAAGAGGAAAAGAACTCCAGAAGCGTGTAAAAGCATATGTAAGCATTTCAAACGAGTTAATAGAATGTTCAGGTAACATTGTATATCATGTCACTGCTTTCTCAGACAATGTTTGCTAAATTTCTTCAGCAACATCGATTCAATCTCATTCGAGTGAACGTCATTGCCCTTCACCACACAAGTATATGATGTCACGTGTTCCTGTGAATATATAGTTTCATCATACTTCAGGAGAACATGCATCTTAAATCTCTTCGGTATCAACTTTGGTGTTGCACTCAGTTGGAATGACAACTGGATGTATCTCATTGAATCTGGTCCCTTCAAGATCGGAAACGTTCCTGGAATCTAATCTACATGTGAATTGTAGGTTTCAACCTTCTTTTCATTAGTATTCATTCGCTTAGTCAAGGCTTGAAGCATTTTTAAGACTTCTGAGGCTCATTAGTCTCCGATCTATTTCCATTTTCATCAACTCGATCCTCCTCTCGGCCCGGATCTTCGTTAAGGATGGGACAAGCTTCATCTTTCGCACTAGCTCTATTACTCTTCTTTTGCAACTGAGTGATGGCATTTTATTGCTCCTTTAGCATGTTGAAGATTCGAGCCAAATTTATTTTGCTATCTTCATTCGGTGTTTTCTCACGTGACCTTCTGGATTCATGTGGTGATATCAAATGGTTATTCTGATGCTCTCTGATTATCGGGTTAGCAGGTGGAACACCATTGTTGTTATTGACATTGTCACAGTTGTTGCTGTCATCATGGTTGCTAACCACAACTTAGATATCACTAGAAAAAAAAACAAGTGAAATTTGAGTTTGAACAAATCACCACTATTATCCTTAGCCCTACGGTGGGCGCCAAACTGTCTACCAAAAAAAGGTACAATTGAATTCATAAGTGGTTTTAAGGATACATGGATCAATTTATAACTAAGTGTTATAAGCAATTAAGAATAAGTAAGCAAATGAAAATAATATTCAAGTAAATTAGCCTAAAATGTTGTGATCTTGATTGAAACAACTCAACAAGTTTGGTCCGATCCTCAGCTGATTTGCTTCGGGCCCGAGCCAACAATGCGAGCTAATAACTATAATTATTGTAAGTAAATTGCACTAAGTATGAATAATGAGAATGAGATGCCCTTCCAAAATGAAGGTTGAACTCATTTAATAGTGTTAAGAATACAAGACATTTATGTCTGAGAATCATTCTCCAATTAAATGACAATAATGACCACTTAATAAGCAAAGAGTAATGACTGACGTCATATCCGAAACGAGTACACATTGAGCTTTCCCGGTCCTCCATCCGGTGTCACTTGGTTCGGTCGCTACAGGTCTTGATTTGATATCCGGACTCATCCCAGTGCAACTTTCATCTAGTGCAAGATTTTGTCGCCCCATTCAATCCCCACATCTAAACCATGCCACGTATCGTGCCTATTTTCACCATGTATAATTTATTTATTAAGCAATCTTAGTGTTTTACACTTGGCATCATTGGCTTGATATTCTTATTGAAAATATATGTATGTCCTAGAGACAATCTGTATTAGGACAAAATATACTTTATACACATTCACATTTATATTAATGATGATTAATATTATGTCATTTGCATTTGTTGAGTTATTAGTTGATTGTTTATAATATTCTATAAATGCATCCCTAGAGTTTACGTGTTTATTAATGATGTGAGAATTAATGTTATAATGTAACTCTTAAATTACTTCGACTAATGATCATCGAGATTTGGATATTGATGATATGCGATACGTCGACATGTGGTCTGCATCATATCCTTAAGGGATGTAGTATGTCTCACTCACTACGAGTTATGACAACTCGTGATGGACACATGAATACTTGTTGAAGTATTGGTAAACCCTGCTGATGCACTATTTGTTATATGTCTGTAACGTCATCAGCATGTGAGAGATAGAAGTCCTTAAACTTGAGGTCAATATCACATTATTTACGGAGTAATGTACTTTGATTCTGTTCTAAGCTCAAATGTCTTATAGGTTGAGACGCGACTTGTTTTGGGTACATTACGAAGTAGATTAAAAGTGGTATGTGAGACAAGATTAGGATTCATTCCTTGAATGTATATTTAAGTGAACACTCAGATACTCATATGGTATTAGGTTGACTAAGTCATTGGTCAATGCAGTGGACATGTGTCACGACCCGACCCTGGGCCCGCGACTGGTGCCCTACCTGGGCACCCTTACATGTATATATCAAAGAAAATCAACGGAACATACATGAAACTCATAACATACATCAATAGTAAGTAAACCACAGGCTAGCCGATAAGGCTACCTCCCTGGATATATATATATGTACATTGCCAAAACCAGTTACATCCTTTTTTTTATTATTATTTTTTAAAACCGACCCACAAGATATGACTACAGACCTCTAAGAGTTTTGACATAACAATCGCGACGGACAGATCACACGACCCGACCGATCGCGATCGCGCCTACTCCGCACCCTTTCGTAAACATCGAGAAAATCAGGAACATACATGAAACTTAAAAATAAAACATCGTAGTAAACAACAAAGTTAGCCGATAGGCTACCTTCCGAACATATATAAAAACAACCGGCGCTTGCCTTTCTTTTACAAACCGACCCACCATATGTGACTACTGCACTTAAGAGTTTTGACATAACAATCGTGGCGACAAGGCCCCGCCGCACTTCAATAAACATAAACGTGACAACTCAAACACCGAGCCATCTCAACTGCTGAACCGATCCTAAGCTCGCGGATCCACAATCACAGTACCTAAACTCGCGGCATTTAACGCACTTCGGGCGGGGTCCGATAACAAAAATTTAATATGGAATGTAATATAACGTCAAGAAACAAATCATAATCAGATAAAAGAATGACAAGGACAAGTATAAAAATACATACCGATCCTCGCCGTGTCATTACCACTTATGAACTTAATCGCACTTATTATCCTTTCCATTCCCAATAAAAGTTATAGTCACATTCTTACGCATATTATTTAGAAAAAGAATCATTAAGTTCATTACCATATAACTTACTTATCTTTCATAACATAGTCCGCCCACTACGGAGGGACACATATACTACTCACTCAACTGGACGCGATCAAGTCACACTAATATCAAAGCATGCCCGTGGAATCCCCATCACCGCCGATACTATTAGTGTAAAATATAACCACGTGACGCGCCTGTGGCATCCCACCTCACCGCCGGGCGCATACATACACAATACATATATATATATCCCGCCTGTGGAATCCCACATCACCGCCGACACCCAGGTATAATAATACACCAATAGCATACATGAACACCAAGTACCACCGGTGGTATAATGTCTTGGGGTCTACCCTCACTTATACTCTTACCCCGGAGAAGGTGGTAAAGCGGTGGTATAGCATCTTGGTCTACCCTCACTTATACTCTTACCCCGGAAGGTGGTATAACGCCTGGGCTTGCCTCATTTATACTCTTACCCTATCTCGACTTGGCCACAAACAACACATAAAGCGGGTGGTACAAATGCCTTGGGTTTACCCTCACTTATACTCTTACCACGGAGAAGGTGGTATAACGTCTTGGGGCTTGCCTCATTTATACTCTTACCCTATCTCGACCGACCATCAAACAAGACATAAGCACTACCATGTCTTTTATAAAATCCGAATTTAACCCAAGTGCTACAAATAACTAAGCATACCCGTGGAATCCCACATCACCGCTTCAGACGCCCAAGTAACTTATAACAAGACGGTACGCCTCCAACCGAGAGTCGCGCAACGTAAAAAAACATAATACTTGCACTCAAAGGCTATCTCCAAGACATATAGGCTAAATCTCGCTAACAAGCCAAAGTACTTATCAAGGCACACATAGAATAATTCTCATTTAATCAAGCCAAAGTACTAATCAAGGCATACTTAGAATAATTCTCATTTAACAAGCCAAAGTACTTATCAAGGCATACTTAGAATAATTCTCATTTAACAAGCCAAAGTACTTATCAAGGCATACTTAGAATAATTCTCATTTAACAAGCCAAAGTACTTATCAAGGCATACTTAGACTAATTCTCAATTAATCAAGCCAAAGTACTTATCAAGGCATACTTAGACTAATTCTCAATTAATCAAGCCAAAGTACTAATCAAGGTATCACATAGAATAATTCTCATTTAATCAAGCCAAAGTACTAATCAAGGCACAAATAGAATAATTCTCAATTAATCAAGCCAAAGTACTAATCAAGGCATCACATAGAATTATTCTCAATTAAACAGGCCAAAGTACTACGTACGTCCATTCTTTTCAAAAGACTCTTTCCGAATAAAACTTCCCGATATTAACAACCGTAGTATCAAGTCCTATCCACCTTCGAGACAAGTCACAATACCTTTTAGAAATACAATTACCGCTTCTAAATCAAGTGACTTCTTTATTAAAAACCTTAAGCAATTGGTACCTTTAAAACAATTTGCCCTTCCTTAACACAAGTTATTCCTTTGATTACTTTACTAGAAAACCATTCTCTTAACTTTGCCATAAAGCCGTTATAACCAACTTCCCATAAAGCCGTTATAACCCTTTTATGGTTTAGACCAATACGTTCCTTTTATAATCAAGAGACTTCTACTTTTTGAAACCAAGTATTATATTCTTTCAAATCAATTCTCTTAACTTTCAAAAATACCATTTGTCTCTTAACCTTTAGAAAACAAGTGACTCCTTTTATTATAAAACCTTAGGCAATTGATGCCTTAAAAACAAGTTGCCTATTCACTTAAAATCAAGTCATTTGTCTTTCCATAAAGCAAATATAACCAACTCCCATAAAGTCGTTGTATTTACTTTATACCTTAGCCAAAATACAATTTCCTATCCAAGGACTTATACGCTTAAAACGGAGCAAGTATCACATACTTTAAAACTCTTCAAGTCCCCTAACTTTAAAATCAACTTAAGACATCCTTACTATTTTCAAAGAAGTGAGTTAATCTCCTAACCCACCCGACTTGGCATTACATAAAACAAGTAAAGAATGGCATAGTCTTGTACGTCTACCGTACTACATACGTGCAACTAGTCATGCTCAAAAGATAGGAAAAGTTCTACATAGAGTAAATCACACAACTACCTCTTAACTTCTAATAGTAGAAGGAAACATGAAATGATACCACAAGTGTATTCCATACATAGAATCATGCCAAAGGAAGGAAGAGGTTCACATACCTCGCGACGATTGTCGACAAATAGCAAAATGCTCCAAAGTACTCCAACCTTGATAGCTATTCCACTCTCCAAGTAGGATACGCTATACTTAGTACTTCAACCTATAATGGTCACAATATGTCCATTAACCTTTCACTTCTAACGTAGAATATTTTAGGTGCTAAGTCGCTAAATTCTACGGAAAATCTGGACAAAGACCTCCTTTGTTTCTACTCACTTTGCCACCTTTTCAAGGCCGAATACAATAACCAAACAGCCCCAATTGGCTCACAACAATATAGAAGGTATTCCAATACAATGAATAACTAAATGTTCCAATTGGCTCACAATTTAGAAAGTAGTCCAATACAAATGAATAACAAACTAAAAGTCCAAATTCGGCCACCTTGAGTTCAACCATACCAATTCTTATCAAATTTCCATTTCAATCCAAATTGGTAGCATAACATGAAATCAAGTCGCATTTGATTATAACAATCCATAATCTCTAAGTAGGTAACATGCAACGATTTCTAATAAACGACCAATTAGTAATCCAATTTTCAAGTGGCTTATATAACATTTCGAATTTAGCTACAAGCACTCCATAATACTTATAAACTTCTACATACCAACTTCATGTTGTCAACGTGTAAAACTAACAACAACAAAAATATATAATCTTGTAACATCTTAAAGGACAAGATTATACCTTAACGATTCTCAATCCACTCTTCAAATCCGAAGTCGTTCCTTAGCAACTTAGAGACTCTCCAAGATACTTCAATCCGCTACTGAGACCCTTTAGAACCATACCAACAATTTTCCTTCAAACTTCCAACCAAAACCTAGAAAAGCCATTAGGTTTTCACCTTGCGACTAATACGAAAACTCTCTTTTTCCGGGATTTTTCTATTGAGATATACTCACATAGCACTCATGAACCTTGGTTTAAAGTGTGGGGATTAATGGACAAGAAACGAAAAATCTTC
This sequence comes from Przewalskia tangutica, assembly GCA_029844215.1. Taxonomy (NCBI): domain Eukaryota; kingdom Viridiplantae; phylum Streptophyta; class Magnoliopsida; order Solanales; family Solanaceae; genus Przewalskia; species Przewalskia tangutica. Next base: position 4,706,664 of record CM056739.1, on the reverse strand, counting down.
CTTTTGAAAGTGGAGGGAAGCCGAGAGCAACAATGTGATGTTCTTCCAAATTTTGTGAATTTTAGCTAAGTGTGGAACTCTTGTCTTGCTACTAGTATTATAGAGGGACATGGAGGGTCAAGGTGTGCACAAATGGTTGGCTAGGATGAGGTCTTAACAAAAATCAAGACTAATTGTCCCTCGACTAAGTCAAACATGTCAAGCTTTCAAGTTGCAAGACTTGTCTTGCTAACAAAGGTCCAATGACCCTTTAGCCCTTGCAAAAAATCGTCCAAGGCATCATCTAAGGGGGGGTGACACGTGTCGCCCTCTCATTCGTCACAATAAAACGTTTTCCGAAAATTTCATAATTCCGAGAAATTTTACAAGTCTCAAATCTTAACATCGTGAGTTCTTACGCACGCTTTACACCGTGTCCTCGTAAATACGGTGTAACATTCTTCCCCTTAGAAACATTCGCCCTCGAATGTTCTTTCTGAGTCAAACTTATAATTAGCGACATCGTTCTCTTTCACAACCCCGACATACCAACAATGCCACACATGACCCTAATACCTTGTACACGATACCCGCCCATCACAAGCCCAAAAGAGGTTACCTTTTCGCACTTCCAACTCCTTCTAACATACATACATAACTTCCATACCTATTCGCCTCTAATCTTGGAGTCACTCTATGAAACAATATAAGGTCATTTCCGCTTTCACTACTCCCGGTGGAACGCGCCCCCAACCCGAGAAACAATTAACTAGACTTGGGCCTTGCACCTCACGACCACGCACGTATGAACTACTACCAACTGATCCCACTCCATTCCAGCCGGGGAGACCCGCAATAGTCCTCAACCGACTCGGCACGCACTTAACTCTTATCCTCGTCCGACTTAAAATCTTATCGCAGAGAAAACCTTATATACCTAAGGTCTCGGCGAATCAATATTCTTAGGCTCGCACTCCATGCTCCTAGCCTACCTTATCAGTCCTCTGCAAACGTACAAAACTTCTCATAAAACCATAACCATGTTGTCTCGATCACAACAACCATTACATACTCTATAAGCCTTATCCGTATAATTCTCTTAAGCATACTACACACTGGTCTATTAACATGACATTCCGTTAGGTTCCTTAATATGGCTTCTTGGTCCACTACCCTATCGCATACCTCATCCTTTCCCAATTATCTCAAAATAAAACACAAGACTGGCGAAAATTCATTAACTATTCCATACCTTCCCGATATCTAGTTAGTCTTTACCGATTCTCGGTAATCTAAAATCATTCTAGGCAACACGCTGCCCGACTTCATACATAACTCCGTATAGATGTATGTCACAATACCAACTATACTATAATCATTACCTACCCGGATACGCAATCTACATAGTCCTTCCCGGTCATCACGCTTTCTCTCGCAATCAACATAACTCGTTAGGGAGACGACTTAACAACACAAATTTATCGCACGATCTCGAGAGCGAAGAATGGAAATCAATCCTAAATGTCCTGCAGCCTCCGATTATAGATGTGGTGCACAACACACCGATAATCAAGACTCTACTAGACACGATAAAAAAAGCCAGACCCGATCCCGCCTGTCCAACGGCCATTTTACATTTTGACAACGCCCATTTTCGGCCTCCCCAACCCCTACCCCCTTTAACCCAATTTTTCAACTATAAATACCTCATTACTCTTCTTATTATTTTCACAAATCTTTCTACACTCTAATCTCTCAATCAATCTCTAATTCTATACAACATTGTCTACATATTCAATCTATTTATTAATTTGAGAATCGAACTAGCTTGAGGATTATCTATCGAGCAAAGTTTCAATTTTCAACCTTCGACACACGCCGACTTACGCTGCTTGGTACATTCGCTCTCTCATTAAATTATTATTTTGTCTTTATTTCATTTAGCACATTTAATTTCATTATCTTTAACTATTTATTAGCATAATTAAAATGAAAGGACTAAGAGGTACGTTGGGTAAGGGTAAGTGGTCGACTTCTTCTAGTAGGTGGTAACAAGGACAAGTGGTACTTCTTCTAGTATTCTGCTCCAACTATTCCTAGACAAGATGATTTTATAGATCCCAAATGTTTCAAATACCATATGATCTAGACACAAATGATTATCCCGAAATGAAGAAGATTTTAATTTAGATGACACTCTAGTTGATGATACACCTACTAATGAAGATGACGATACACCCACTAGTGAAATGCCTCCTATCCCCTACTATGAGACGCAGGTCAAACGACCATTAAAATCAGTATGGAAATATTTTGAGGACGTAGCTAATCAAGTATATGTAAAACTTGTAAAAATGTTTATTCTTTTAAAATCGACAAGGTCATGGAGGGTTTAGGAAGACACCTATTGCAAAAACACAAAGCCTTGCACGCCAATACATTTTTGAAAAGAACGCGAGAAGTCGTCCTCTCAAGACAAGGTTCACATACGATACTAGAAAGTACAGGTCAAATTAACCCTATGACGGGGAGTTGTAGGCCCTAAATACGATAAACATAAAGATAGGGAAGCACTAGCAAAATTAGTGACCGTGGAGGGTTTGCCTTTTTCATTTCCCGAATCGCCTGGTTTTATTCATTATATTAGGGATATGTATAATCCTCGCATAAAGGTTTTCCTAGATCAATCAAAAGAGATGTATTTAAATTTGCACATGAATATCAACAAGATTTACGTTATGCATTATATCATTCAAATTGCAAAGTCGCCTAACTTCGATATAAGCCGTAGTACTAACGGCCATGATTATTTAACCGTAACATGTCATCGATAGACTATAAATGGTCTATGCAAAACGTATTTTAGCATATAGATATATAGATAGTAGGCACCTCGTGAGTTTATTTCGAAAATATTTATTCATCCGATTATTACGAATAATCGATAAAGTTATGAGTATTACATTAGATAATGCATCTTCTAACAATTCACTATTAGTATTTTAAGAGATGTTTTAACTCCTTCTTTTCCAAAACATTTTCATATAAAATGTATGCCATATTTATAACTTAGTTGTAAAGGATGGTCTTTCACTTTTTCAAGATATTCTTGAAAAATACAATTTGCTATACACTTTATTTTTAAAAGTAATAGAATCCAACTAAAAAGATTATAAAAATTTGTCACGATTGTGGACTATCTTATAGAAAAATTCAGTACCAACTAGGTGGAATTCTTTATATGACCAACTAGTTGTTGCTTATGAGTATAGAAAACCTATTACTTTATTTTTAACGCCCATAATCAAAATCCAAATGATATGATTGTGGATAATGATTGGGAGAAAATTAGAGAACTTATTGTATTTTTAGAAAATTTTCAACGAGCAACAAAAGAATTTTCTACTTTATATTATCCTACTATTTCAACTATGTTGTTTTATATAGCTATAATATTTTTACTTCTTAAAGAATATATGGAAAACTCGCTTATACCGCAGTATTAAAAAATGTTTATGAAATTAAAGAAATATTTTATTCCTATTCCCTATTTATATTATTGGTGCTTTAAACCCGACTATTAAAGTAGACGGTTGTAAAAGTCTTATTCAAAATATTTATACCGTATGGACGCATTACCACCTCCAACTCCCAAAAATTTAAATGTTGAGCCACCTATGAACTAACGCTAGAAAGTGTTGAATAGCGTAGAAGATGAATGCAAAAAGTATATCGGCATTACCAAAGAAAGTGCTAGTAACCAACCGACTTTTGTACCATCTTCTTCTTCAACACAACCTAAAAAGACAAGCACTTTCTTCTTCGTGGCTAGGCCTAGTATTAATTCTATTGAAAGCCTCGTAAATGTAATGTAGCACTTCTAACCAAATTAGCGAGTTCGATGTTTTTATTTTGTACTTTACCTTACCAAGCGAATCAATGAAGAAGGAAAGGAAGACTTGTCAAATATTGGAGCCGAATGAGAAGACAATTACGACACTTTAAAAGATGGCCCCAGATATTTTGAACATCTGCCGCCATCGCTTCGAAGCGCTTTTATTTCAAATAGAGAGCACACTCATTAGCCGAGACTTGAGATGGCGGTACTATTCAGAGATTGGATACGAGCGGGAGAGATTAACGAAGAAGATGACGACAACTACAACGACATTTTATCTGAAGGCATGACTAGCGACGTGGAACAATTTGATCAAGATATACCAATTCCAACCGAAGAGCCACAAGAAATTATAAAGAAATTAGAAAAAGTATTTTCAAATTGGTAATTTATTTCATTGCAATTTTTAAATTTTTCTATGTCTTTCACTCTTTTCATCTTTTGCAATTTTTTTCAACAACAATACAGTACAATCTACAATGTAATTTTGAATCTTGTATATTTGATATTTGATATTTCAATGAAATTAATAATATAAAAGGCACAAAAACAAATTGGGATGTTTTTTTACACTATTCTTGTCTTTGTTTAATTTAATTATTTAGTTTATAACTTTATACTTTATAGTTTATAGTTTATACTTTATAGTTTATACTTTATAAATATATTATATATATGAGTATAATACTATAATTATAAATTATAATACTATAAGTCTATAAATTATACTTTGTTAGTAATTTAAATTTACTAATTTAGTATTTTTAATTTAGTGAAAAATTAAAAAAAAAAAAAAAAACACACAAAACTCCGCCAACCCGCCCCGACCGACCCGACCCGGGATCGGGACGGACATGGTATGGTCCCGCCCGACCCGCCCATTTTCCCGCCCGACCCCGCCCCGCTCCCGCCAAACCCGACTGGCCTGCCCCGCCATCCCTAGTCTCAGACACTTTCCGAGGACTAATCGCTTGATACCACTTTTGTCACGACCACCCCGATCGCGATCGCGCGCTACTCCGCACCCTTTCGTAAACATCGAGAAAATCAGCAACATACATGAAACTTAAAATAAAACATCGTAAGTAAAACAACAAAGTTAGCCGATAGGCTACCTTCCCGAACATATATAAAAACAACCGGTTGCCTCTTTCTTTTACAAATCGACCCACCATGTGACTACTGCACTCTAAGAGTTTTGACATAACAATCGTGGAGGACAAGGCCGCCTGCACTTCAATAAACATAAACGTGACAACTCAAACACCGGAGCCATCTCAACTTGCCGAACCGATCCTAAGCTCGCGGATCCACAATCGTACCTAAACTGCGGGCATGAACGCACTTCAAGGCCGAAGATAACAAAAATTTAATATGGAATGTAATATAACGTCTGAAACAAATCATAATCAGATAAAGAATGACAAGGACAAGTATAAAAATACATACCGATCTGCCGTGTCATTACCACTTATGAACTTAATCGCACCTTATTATCCTTTCCATTCCCAATAAAAGTTATAGTCACATTCTTACGTCATTATTTAGAAAAAGAATCATTAAGTTCATTACCATATAACTTACTTATCTTTCATAACATAGTCCGCCCACTACGGAGGGACACATATACTACCCGAACTGGGACGCGATCAAGTCACACTAATATCAAAGCATGCCCGTGGAATCCCCATCACCGCCGACTATTAGTGTAAAATATAACCACGTGTGACGCGCCCGTGGCATCCCACCTCACCGTCGGCGCATACATACACAATACATATATATATATCCCGCCGTGGAATCCCACATCACCGCCGATACCCAGGTATAATAATACACCAATAGCATACATGAACACCAAGTCCCACCGGTGGTATAGCGTCTTGGGTCTACCCTCACTTATACTCTTACCCCGAGAAGGTGGTAAAGCGGTGGTATAGCATCTTGGGTCTACCCTCACTTATACTCTTACCCGAAGAAGGTGGTATAACGTCTTGGGGCTTGCCTCATTTATACTCTTACCCTATCTCGACTGGTCGTCAAACAACACATAAAGCGGTGGTGGTACAGTCTTGGGGTTTACCCTCACTTATACTCTTACCCGGAGAAGGTGGTATAACGTCTTGGGCTTGCCTCATTTATACTCTTACCCTATCTCGACCGACCATCAAACAAGACATAAGCACTACCATGTCTTTTATAAAATCTGGGAATTTAACCCAAGTGCTACAAATAACGGAAGCATACCCGTGGAATCCCACATCACCGCTGCGACGCCCAAGTAACTTATAACAAGACAGGCCCTCCAACCGGTAGTCGCGGCAACGTAAAAAAACATAATACTTGCACTCAAAGGCTATCTCCAGCACATATAGGCTAAATCTCAGTTAACCAAGCCAAAGTACTTATCAAGGCACACATAGAATAATTCTCATTTAATCAAGCCAAAGTACTAATCAAGGCATACTTAGAATAATTCTCATTTAACAAGCCAAAGTACTTATCAAGGCATACTTAGAATAATTCTCATTTAACAAGCCAAAGTACTTATCAAGGCATACTTAGAATAATTCTCATTTAACAAGCCAAAGTACTTATCAAGGCATACTTAGACTAATTCTCAATTAATCAAGCCAAAGTACTTATCAAGGCATACTTAGACTAATTCTCAATTAATCAAGCCAAAGTACTAATCAAGGCATCACATAGAATAATTCTCATTTAATCAAGCCAAAGTACTAATCAAGGCACAAATAGAATAATTCTCAATTAATCAAGCCAAAGTACTAATCAAGGCATCACATAGAATTATTCTCAATTAAACAGGCCAAAGTACTACGTACGTCCATTCTTTTCAAAAGACTCCTTTCCGAATAAAACTTCCCCGATACTAACAACCGTAGTATCAAGTCCTATCCACCTTTCGAGACAAGTCACAATACCTTTTTAGAAATACAATTACCGGCTTCTAAATCAAGTGACTTCTTTATTAAAAACCTTAAGCAATTGGTACCTTTAAAACAATTTGCCCTTCCTTAACACAAGTTATTCCTTTGATTACTTTACTAGAGAAAACCATTCTCTTAACCTGCCATAAAGCCGTTATAACCAACTTCCCATAAAGCCGTTATAACCCTTTATGGTTTAGACCAATACGTTCATTTTATAATCAAGAGACTTCTACTTTTTGAAACCAAGTATTATATTCTTTCAAATCAATTCTCTTAACTTTCAAAAATACCATTTGTCTCTTAACCTTTAGAAAACAAGTGACTCCTTTTATTATAAAACCTTAGGCAATTGATGCCTTAAAAACAAGTTGCCTATTCACTTAAAATCAAGTCATTTGTCTTTCCATAATGCAAATATAACCAACTCCCCATAAAGTCGTTGTATTTACTTTATACCTTTGTTATACCCCGTATTTCCAGAGTATGTACGTAAGGACGTACGTAGAAAATTTGAGCCTTAAGTTAGGCAAAGGACCGAATTTGGGCACAAGTGCCGAATAGAGTCGTGTTTAGACGAAAAGTTTTCACAGCTTTCGTATGGAAAATTACGGCTATGTCATTTATAATTTTTGCGGATTTTTCCGAGAGACGTAACATTTTGGACCAACGGGAGGGTGACATGTGTCACCCTCACATTGGAAGCAAATAGGGTGGCTTGGACGATTGGGCGTCCAAGAGGATTGGTTGGCCTTGGCCGATTGGTCCCTCCTTTTGTGCCTTGTTTTGTGGCTTGTTTTGTGGAGTGTTTTGTGGAGTGTTTTGTGGGTGCACTTGGCTTGATCTTGGCCTTACACTTGCCTAACACATGGATGGATCTTGGCCATTGGTTGGCCTTTGCTTGGCCTATAAATAGCTCCCCTTTGTGAAGACTTTATTCATCCACAAATTGTTCTAAGTGATAAATCCCTTCCCCTCCCTCTTGTAGACTCTCGTCCAAGAGCTCCTCTCCCCCTCTCTTGTGAGCTAGCCGAGAGCCTCCTCCCTCCCTGTGGTGTCTGCCAGTAGGGTACCACTAGCCTAGTTGTTTTCGTATAATACCCCTTATTGTGGTATAGAAATACTCTCCTAGTATTGTTGTAATGCCCAAAATACCTTAGCCTTGTACCTTGTAGTATTCCAAAGATACCTCTATACGTAGAGCCCGGAAATACTACCTTTTGTCCTTTTTAGTCTCAAACCGAAACCCTAAGGAAATCTTCACCCGTTGTTGAAGTTGTAAGTAGAAGTTGGTTAGAACTTCTAAGGGTTGTTTGGAGCGCTCGGAGTAGGAGCTAAGCGTTGCTCAGGATCGACTTTATACTTGGATAATTTTGGGCTTATCGAGGTAAACACTACTGTCCTTCTATTGTAATTGGAAATTACATAAGTGTTGAATATATAGTTGTTGTATACTATATATAGAACTGAACTTAGTATTGTGGCAATGTCTTTTGACTTAAGCCTGAAGAATAAAGAATTGAACAGTAATCACATAGAAGGATAATAAAGAGAAGCGAATCTGTAATTACCTAGGGTGTATTACATGAGACTTATGTAGCATTCGTGTAGTAGAATTATGCAGCGTCGGTTAGACGTGTTAACCCCCGTTGGCTTGGTAGCCTCGATAAAGAGGAGATTTACGCTGTTTATTGAGGCGTCTTTGCAATTTTACGTAGAAAGATAGAAACTTGTGTTTTGGGGTTAATAGACGCGTTTGTGACCTTTATAGGTGAAAGTACTAAGAGTAGCGTATTCTACTCGAGGAGTGGAAAGGGCTAGCAAGGTTGTAGTACTTGGAGCTTTTTGCTTATTGTCGATAATCGTCGAGGTATGTGAACCTCTTCCTATCTCTTCTAGCATGATATGTGTGAACTATGTAGTATGGTAGGCGTACGTGTTAATCGTGTGATTGTTCTTAAAACATAAAGTGTTATAACGGCTTTATGGGAAGTTGGTTATAACGACTTTATGTAGGTAAGAAAATACTTTGTGGTTTTAAAAGGTAATCGATGTGAATTATAACGGCTAGTTATAATAAAGAACTTGATGTATTTCAAAAGATTTATAAATCGTTTTGGAAGGAGAGTAACACTTGGTTTTAAAAGGTTTTAAAAAGAGTTATACTAGCTTTATGGGGAGTTAGGTATAATGTCTTAAGAGAGGTAAAGAAAATGGTTTACTGATGTTAGAAGTTAAGAGACTTGATCTTATAAGATAAGAGACTTAACTTATTTGTTTTAATGTGAATGTTTGTGTGAAACCTCATTCGTGAGTAATGAGTACTTGGTTTTATTTAAAGGGATAATGTTTCTTGATTTCGAAATCGAATGTGTATCGACGCACCACTGCAGCGTTAATAAAGGAAAATGTATTGAATAATGATGAATTGTATTAAAACCAGTAGAAACCTTCATCTGCATAGAAACTAAGATGAGACAAAATGATATACATTTTCTAGATCATGGTTGTTGTAATAAGAATGTTGTAAACAAGAATAACCTACTCTCACGTGAGACATATATTACTCAATTGTTCTAAAAAGGAATCAAGTGATTAAGTTGGAAACTATGAAACCATTTGAAAATGAGAAGCTTGAGTAATTGAAACTAGGCAAACCGAACTTAGGAAAAGAATGTTGTTACTTGATGTTGAAAAGGGAATGTGGGTTGGTAATTCTAATACTACGGTTATCGGGTGACTTTTATAAAAGTAATGGATCTCTTTTAAAAGAACTTAACGTATGTAGTACTTTGGGGTTAAAAACCCGACTTTGGCATAAAATGAAAGTACTTTGAGTTGTTGTGAAACTTGCCTTTGCTTGTTGTTGTGAAACTTGCCTATGCTTGTTGTTGTGAAACTTGCCTATCTTGTGATGATAGCCTTTGTTGTGCAAGTGTGGTATTTACGTATTCTGCGCGTCTCGATAGAGGTTGACTTGTCGAGAACTTACTTGGGCGTCTTGGCGGTGATGGAGAATTCCACGGGTATGTTTCCATTTTGATTCTTGTCTTGTTGTTGATGTCACATGGGACATGTCTACACCGACGCAGATTCCTCGGCATGCGGCCACGCGCGGGTTGATTACCCGATATATGGTTATTACCGCAACATGGACGTGTCTACACCGTCTGCGATTCCGGGCGTGGCCACGCGGCGGTTGACCACCCGATATATTGTTATTGAGGTTACATGGGCATGCCTACACCGTCGCGATTCCGGCATGTGGCCACGCGCGCATTATTATTGCATCATGGACATGTCTACACCGTCGCAAGATTCCGGCACGCGCCATGATGCGAACATGATGGATGTTGTGGGCGTGAGACCCATAGTTATATTTGAGTGGTGACTTTGAGGCGCGAGTCCACGACTGATCGCTTTTATGTTGCATCGTATTTTGGTTATCATACATGTCTCCCGCTTTTAAGCTATTATGATTTCATTTACGATGTTGTGATTTCACATACTTGCACAGTTATCTTGACCTCCTTCGAGGCTGCGTTCACGCCGCAGGTAAGTACATCGTCGTGGATCCCCGCTTAGGATCTCATTTCAGCGTGTTGAAAGCTCCGTTCCTTGGAGGCTTATCTTTGGTATGTTTCCACTGAGTTGTAGGTTCTTGTACATTCGGGGTATGGCGGCCCCTGTCCGTCATAGTTGTTGTAAATCTTAGAGTGCATGCTGTTGTGTGCGGGGTTTGTAAAAGGATAACTGTTCGGGTTTTTATGTATATACCTTGCAACTGCTTTGTTTTGGCCTTTATTTATTATATCTCTTGTTTCATGACTCGTGTTTTATTTTCCGCTGGTTTTCTCTGATGTTGTATCACTAGGGTGCCCGGGGTAAGGCACCAGTCACGGGCCCGGAATTCGGGGCGTGACAACCTTAGCCAAAATACAATTTCCTATCCAAGGGACTTATACGTTTAAAACGGAGCAAGTATCACATACTTTAAAACTCTTCAAGTCCCCTAACTTTAAAATCAACTTAAGACATCCTTACTATTTTCAAAGAAGTGAGTTAATCTCCTAACCCACCCGACTTGGCATTACATAAAACAAGTAAAGAATGGCATAGTCTTGACGCTCACGTACTACATACGTGCAACTAGTCATGCTCAAAAGATAGGAAAAGTTCTACATAGAGTAAATCACACAACTACCTCTTAACTTCTAATAGTAGAAGGAAACATGAAATGATACCACAAGTGTATTCCATACATAGAATCATGCCAAAGGAAGGAAGAGGTTCACATACCTCGCGACGATTGTCGACAAATAGCAAAATGCTCCAAAGTACTCCAACCTTGATAGCTATTCCACTCTCCAAGTAGGATACGCTATACTTAGTACTTCAACCTATAATGGTCACAATATGTCCATTAACCTTTCACTTCTAACGTAGAATATTTTAGGTGCTAAGTCGCTAAATTCTACGGAAAATCGGACAAAGACCTCCTTTGTTTCTACTCACTTTGCCACCTTTTCAAGGCCTAATACAATAATCAAACAGCCACAATTGGCTCACAACAATATAGAAGGTATTCCAATACAATGAATAACTAAAATGCCCAATTGGCTCACAATTTAGAAAGTAGTCCAATACAAATGAATAACAAACTAAAAAGTCCAAATTCGCCACCTCGAGTTCAACCATACCAATTCTTATCAAATTTCCATTTCAATCCAAATTGGTAGCATAACATGAAATCAAGTCGCATTTGATTATAACAATCCATAATCTCTAAGTAGGTAATATCGGCGATTTCTAATAAACGACCAATTAGTAATCCAATTTTCAAGTGGCTTATATAACATTTCGAATTTAGCTACAAGCACTCCATAATACTTATAAACTTCTACATACCAACTCCATGTTGTCAACGTGTAAAACTAACAACAAAAAATATATAATCTTGTAACATCTTAAAGGACAAGATTATACCTTAACGATTCTCAATCCACTCTTCAAATCCAAGTCGCCTTAGCAACTTGTAGACTCTCCAAGATACTTCAATCCGCTACTGAGACCCTTAGAACCATACCAACAATTTTCCTTCAAACTTCCAACCAAAACCTAGAAAAGCCATTAGGTTTTCACCTTGCGACTAATACGAAAACTCTCTTTTTCCGGATTTTTCTATTGAGATATACTCACATAACACTCATGAACCTTGGTTTTAAAGTGTGGGGCTTAATGGACAAGAAACGAAAAATCTTCCTTTTGAAAGTGGAGGGAAGCCGAGAGCAACAATGTGATGTTCTTCCAAATTTTGTGAATTTTAGCTAAGTGTGGAACTCTTGTCTTGCTACTAGTATTATAGAGGGACATGGAGGGTCAAGGTGTGCACAAATGGTTGGCTAGGATGAGGTCTTAACAAAAATCAAGACTAATTGTCCCCTTGACTAAGTCAAACATGTCAAGCTTTCAAGTTGCAAGACTTGTCTTGCTAACAAAGGTCCAATGACCATTTAGCCCTTGTAAAAATAGTCCAAGGCATCAACTAATGGGGGGTGAAACGTGTCGCCCTCCCATTCGTTACAACAAAACGCTTTCCGACAATTTCATAATTCAGAAATTTTTACAAGTCTCAATCTTAACACCGCGAGTTCTTACGTGCGTTCTTTGCAGTGTCCTGTAAATACGGGGTGTAACAAGGACCCGCCATACCCACGAATGTACAACAACCGACAATACCGAGGATCCAATCAAAGATAAGCCTCCGAGTAATGGAGCTTCTCACCGGTGAACAATGATCCTAAGAGTGAGGATCGAACCTTTGCTTAACTCTACTGCGGCATGAACGCACTTCGAGAAAGGGGTCATTACAAAATATGTACCAAGTATGTAAAACTGAAAGTACTGTAATTTAAATCATAAAGTCTAGATATATAAAGCTGGGGACAAGTATGATAATCAAATTAACAGTACAACCGTGCCTTGCCGAAACGAAAGTAATGAAAGTCAGTTTTACCTTTTAAAGACTATTTCAACACATGAATAATAGTCACACCAAGGCTAGTGACACAAGCCCTCAAAATCATCACACGATCCGATGAGGTCTCAAGCCCGCAAACATCAAAGCGTGCGTGGAATCCTCCATCACCGAAACGATGAAGTGTAAAATATATGTATATGTAACACGCCGTGGAATCCTACATCACCGTTTAGCACATATGCAATATATATATATATATATATATATATATATATATCTCATGCCCGTGGAATCCCTCATCTCGGGTACATGACTTCATGGAGAGCTAATCCATGGAATAATAATAGTATATAACATGCCTGTGGAATCCCTCATCTCGGGTACATGTCTTCATGGAGAGCTAATCCATGGAATAATAATAGTATATAACATGCCCGTGGAATTCCTCATCTCGGGTACATGTCTTCATGGAGAGCTAGTCCATTGAATAATAATAGCATCCGGGAGTTTAACCCGCATCATGGTTGCATGCCCTGGAATCCCTCATCGTATAAGCATGTCCATGGAACAATCACAATGGAAGCATACCCGTGGAATCCTTCATCACTGTCGGTACGTCCAAGTAAATTCACAACAAGGCGTACCACCCTCCAATCGAGTCGCGGCAGCGTAAAAATATAATACTTGCACTCAAAGGCTATCGCAAGCAAGCATAGGCAAGTTCATAAAATCTTTAGACTTTCATTATCATACAAAAATGAATTTCATTTTATAAACTTAAGGCACTTTCGTTTTACGTGAAATAAGGGGATTTCTGTAACTCAACAACTAAGACCATTCGTCCCATGACTATTTGGAATCAACACGGACACTAAATTAAAGCAATTTCGTAATTTTTTTATAGAACTTTCGCTTCCAACCTTGTATGTCTATCATCCATCCAGTAAATAATTTTCTTGCCATTAATTGTTTGTCACAGTCAAATCGACAAACTGTTTTAGTTAATAAAACCAAAATAACAATTAATTCACACACTTCAACGATGAAGATTTTATTTTTTCAAATCGCAGTTGAATTATAAACTTAAACGATGAAGGTTTTATTTCTTCAAATCGCAGTATAATTATGAAACTTTAGTATTCCAACGAAGTTTTTATATCTTCGAGTCAGAATACTAATATTCATATGGAGTAGAAAACTACACAAGTTTTAATCTCCTTAAACAGAACGACGAAGATTTTATGTTCTTCAAATCGTAGTACAAGTATCACATGAGTAAGTCAAATTCATTCTTACTACCTTGAAAAATAATCTTCACGTATTTCATGCAACAAATATAATACACAACGGTGAAAATTTTATTTCTTCAAACCGAATCAATTATGCTTGAAACGAAGTGCAATAGATTGTGTGTACTTGATGAAATTTTTATATCTTCAAATCAAGTACCCAAATGAGTAGAAAGTTATGAAAACTTTAATCTCAATCGGAGTAGAAAATCCGAAGATTTTAGTCTCCAGACAACATACAAGAAAAACATTTTTTTTCCTTTTGGAAAACACTTTTTCCTGGACTTTAATATTCCAACGAAGTTTTTATGTCTTCAAGTTAGAATATGAAATTTCATACGGAATAGAAAACCACACAGGTTTTAATCTCCAAACCAGAATACATATTAAAATAAAATAAACATAATTTCCTTAAGATTGTTTGTATAATAATTTGTATTCCAAAATAATGTTTCAACACAATATGTTTAAACACTTAGTAAAAAGCAGATTACACAGTATATAAATTACTTAACAGTAAATTAATCAAGAAAAACAGTAGACGAAACATAATATGTTTTGAAAAATAATTTCAGAATATAATCGAGCCCACTTAGTTCAAAGTGTTCCTTAAGGAAATTATTCCCCTCACAATACTCGAGGTTAATGGAATATCGCCTCCCAGGATAGAACGATTATCTTACCAGAATAGTAGTACTTCAAATTCCGGTAGCAGCGAACCACTCAACGACAGTATATCACACAAAATGAATAAGAATGAATTTTCGAATTATAGAGAAATTCGTATGAGAATGAGTGAATAAATTCTTGGAACAAATCAATAATTTATAGGTTTTGGAGGTACCATTTATGAATGTTTGCAACCATTCAGAATAGTCACCAAAATTTTTGGAGGAAAATTCGAAAAGAAAAGGACTTAAACCGGACGGGTCGATCGCGGGTCTTGGGTCGATCCGTTTGGAAAAGTTTGTCAAAAAGATAATCAATCAATCCGAAGCCGAAGCCGAGTCGAGCGACGACGGCGCTCGGGGTCCTTGCCCTCTCAACCCTTTTAGCAACTAGAGAAGATGTAATGTAATATATACACTTCTCTTTCCTTCTCTTTTTCGATGAGACAAAAGAACCTTTTACTCCCTTTAATTTTCATCCCATCATTTCTCATTCACCAATATCAAAACTCAACAATAACAAATGTCCATCTGCCTTATAGTTACTAGCATTATCAGTCGACCATCTCTACTATTTCTGCAAATAAGTTACACAGATTTTCAGCATTTGCCTCAATTCCAGATGCATCAACGGACTTGATAAATGAAATTCCAGTCGGACAATAAATCAAAAAATTGATTAGTGCCCTTTGTCGAGAATCTTTCCATCCATCACCCATTATGGTGCATCCAATCGAAAGACCGCAAAAATCACAAGTTAAGATCTTCTTCCCTTCAACATTTGTTGCCTCTGTTACGTATGTCCATCTCACATCTTTTTTTAGTCTTGGATTATTTCTTGATAATTGTTCTTGACCTCCAATAGTATGAGATTGAAATTGTGTAGAGGAGCCTTCAGTGCAATCTAATAGTATAAGATACTTATATATTAAGCTAATAAATATGTCACTGTTTCACTTAGCCAAAAAAAAACATTATACTAGTTGAAAAGAGTACTATTGTTGTTGAAGAGAAAATCGCCTTTGCCGTGTGTCGACTTGTTGGCTGCTGCGCTTTAGAGTAATAGAGTTTAGGGAAATTAAGGTTAGTTTAACTGTTTAAGAATTAAGAACTGAATGGGTTATGGGGCTAGGGCTTTAGTCTTTTCATCTTCCCTAAAACGAAAAATATAATTATTAATAATTAAATATTACCCGATCTTAATTTTAAAAAAAATTATATGAATAAATAAAAATCGGGTTTGTACGAGTTACCGAGTCACCGGTTCGTACCGGGTTGCGCCGAATTTGATACCATCCGTTCCTACAATAAACTCAAATCGGCCTCGAGACCGGTTCCTGGTTAACCCGATACGACCGACCGGTCCGGGCCGAGTTTCAAAACACTGGATAGAGAGAGACTAGTAAATTAGAAAATTTGTTAAAAGAAATACATCTCAATAAACCTTAAGCTTGAATTCTCTGTCTTATAATCTGACTACACAAAGCATTATCTACTTATCTTTTAGCCATTTCCTTTTCTAACTTGTCATTAGTTACTTCGTACTTGTATCACAATGCAATAACTTGTGGTGTCAAATGATTGAATTTAGAGGGATCAAAATTGATTAAGTTAATAAATAGATAGATTATAACCTATCCAAAGATAAGGGTGTGTTTGGTTATGCGGTGGACATAATTAATTTTAAAAGAATTGATTTTAACAGATTTGAGTTTGACAATAATTGAATTATGTTTGAATGCAACAATGTAAAAGTGATTGTTATCAATTCATGATGTTTGAATAGTTTTGATCAAAATTGCTTTTGAATGTAGAATTACCAAAATAAACATTTAGTCAAATACATATAAATAAAATTACTAAAATAATAGTGAAATATAAAGTATGTAAATAAAAATTATTAAAATAATAGTGAAATATGAAGTATGTAAATAAAAATTACAAATAGATAATAGAATTTAAAGTGCAATATAGTACTTAAATATTAGTAGAATACTATTACAATACTAATTTAAAGTGCAGTACTTACATATTATTACAATACTAATTTAAAGTGCAATATAGTACTTACATATTATTACAATACTAATTTAAAGTGCAATATAGTACTTACATATTATTACAATACTAATTTAAAGTGCAATATAGTACTTACATATTATTACAATACTAATTTTGCATGTACTCTATTTTTGTTAAATATAGTACTCTATTTACAATATTATTAAATATTATTAGAATACTAAATTAAAGAGGGTAATGAAGAAAAGGATAAAAATCCAAATTGAAATAAATGTAGAATTGATTCTATTCACCTTAGAAGCTAGAAATTGTAGCTTCTTTCAGAATAAATTTTGAAGAGGAGAATTGATTTTGGAGAGGAAATCCAAACACATCAATTTGCTCATTTTCATGAAAGTAGCAACCACCATTGAAACCAAACATGCACTTAGCTTGAAATGAATTGGGTCAAAATAGGCTTGAAAATGGGTCATAAGCAAACCCATGCAATTCTTACTTATTTTCTTATAATTTGTTTTAAGTTCCTGATAATTTTTTCTTTATTATGATTATATATGACAAATTTAAAAAATATATCCATCTAAAAATACTTCAACAATGTTTCTCGTGGACCAATTTAAACTACATATTAATCAAACTTTTAGATAGACTGAATTGTACAAATCGAAATAGACAGAAGTAATGAATAAACAGTGGCGGAGCCAGCAAGCAAATTCTAGTGGTGCAGAGATGTTTTTGTGCAGCAAAAAAAAAAATTTTGATCGAAGAAAATTAAAACGCACCGTTTCATCCAAAACGACGTCGTTTTGATCAAAAATTTCCAAAAAATTGGTGGTGCAGTTGCATCACCTTGCTTCACGTGGCTCCGCCACGGTGAATAAGCGAGTCATTAACCCACCCAAACTTATGCAAGTGGGCTCATTATATCACTCGTAGCAACAACGTTGTTTGTCTTGCTATTACGTAATAGTTTACCTGCTTTCTTAATATAATATGAATCTAGCACTAATTTTCCCAAAAAGAGGAAAAACAATTAAAAGAAGTGTTGAATATGAAATTATGAATACAATTAAACAAAAATATAACCACCTTTTTTTTTTTGACAAAAAAACCTGCAACCGCTACTCTTTCGAGTGCGCACAGGGTAAATCCCGGGCTGACGCAATAGCCTGCAAACCACGTCAGCCGATTAACTTGACAACTCGATGTGACGCGTATGTAACCAAGGTTTATGCGAGAGGATCGAACTCGTGACCATGGCGGTCGCCGCTCTTCTTCTGTACAAACTATTCTGCATGCGCGTGTAAAAATATAACCACCTGTTTGTTATATTTGTGGAAACAATAAAATAACCACCAGTTAGTTAAATTTGTTACACAAGGCACCGCATTACATCTCTGTGAACCTCTCAGTGAATCGCTGGTCATTATGCTGTGACTGACGCGCCAGAACTAGGAGCGTGTGTCCACGTTCTTGAATTAGACAAGCAATTAACCCTTTGGGCACGTTTGGTACGCGATATTACATTGGACAAAAAAATAATATAATATTTGTGATAGTTTTCAGCCGAACTGAATTGTACTATTTTTAGAAATAGTACACTTCAACTGTCATGTTTGAGATGAGTCTTCTCTGGAATGTATTAACAATAAAAAAATTATATATTAATATTCTAATATCGTCCATTATATATTAATACAATTCAGTCCATTACAATATAATACAGTATAATATAAAAATATACAATTCAGTACAATGTACCAAACGAGCCCTAAATTCGTTTGTGGTAGGAGGTATTAGAGAAAAATAATATTGTATCAATTTTGATATTATTTAATCTCTTATTTGATAGTATTTTTAATCTATGTATAACTGAAAACATGTTTTCACCTTATTATATATTATTTTTATACATAGAAAATCATGACATTAAGTACGTAATAATATCATTACTATTTATTTTAATACATCATATTTAGTACTGTTAGAAATTATACAACGCGTATTACTTAATACAACAAATTAAATACTAGTTGATAAAAATATATGTCAACATAATTAATTTATGTATAACTAATTTAACTTTATTCTTAATACTCCCTGCCAAACGACCCTTTACTGTCCAAAGGGCATAATAGTGGTGTTTTTTTCCCCTTCTAATTCTGTTGCATAGTCATTTATTTCCCTTTTCTATTTTTTCCTATTTCTGTATAACATCACTACTGTCTTGTCACTTCACCTATGTTGTACAGCCCCATCATCCACAGCACAATTAGTAAATTAAATATGCACCAACAGCGCAAATCTGGCGTAGTGATTAGTTCAGAATGATAGATTGCTCCCAGTAAGACGAGTTCGAGTCACATCAACCAGCGATGAGAGTTTCATTTTTCCTTTGTGGGAGATGACTCTTTGTGGACACTAGGCACTGTGCCTCCCACCTAGTGGGCCGCTGAGTCACCATGATTTATCTCCTCCACTATTCTTTGTCGGGCCGGGAGTAAAGCCCTATGGGCGAGGAATTTCGCCTTTTGCCTTCAAATATACACCAACAGGTACCTAGGTGAGAGTTTGTTTGATTTGTCATATATTAGCTAAAAGATTAAAATTACAATAGGACTGACCTTATGTTAAAATAAGAAAAAAATTAGAATAATTTACTCCATCCTAATTAATGCATTAATGTTTGATTGAGTGTAAGAAAGAAATGAAGATTGTTCAAATTTGTGATCTTAAAATAAGCATCGAACATTTGTATAACTATAAATCATCTCATTAAACGTAAAGTGAAAATTTTAAAGTTAAATAATTTTAAATATAGAAAGATAACATTGTTTTTTGAAATAGATAGACTAGTAAAAAAATGTGTAACCTAAATTGAGATAATAAATAATAACATTTTCAGTTGAGACCAAACTTAGTGTTACAATTAAATTGAGATATATAGTAAGTAATATTTATGATATACTACAGTTAAATATAATACTCGCATATATCCATAATTTATGTGATACGTTTTTTTAATTTATTTTTTAAAAATATCATATTTTTATATTTAAAAATAATCAAATTTTAATTTAAAATTTTTTCTTTAGCCACGCAAATGTCTAAACCATGTTTTATACTATAAGTTTTAATTTTTTTCTTAAATTCCATAAATCACACAATGTCACATAGCGACTAATTTGGGCTGAAACATGCTGGATCGGAATGAATAAAAAATGCGGGTCATAATTTAGCCCGCCCAAACTTAAACGAGTTGAGTAAACCATATTTTTGTGGGCTAATTTTGACCACTCTAATCACATGGATATGCATAGAATAAGAAGTAAATCTCAAGTAATTGGATGTATAGGTATTAGGTATCAAGCAATTACTAGTGATAAAATAGCTAATGTGAGACTTAATAATACACCTAGTATTCCTCGGGCAGGGCGAAATTCCTAGCCCACAGGATTCCCACCTTCTGTCCGATAGAAATTGATGTTTTTATATCCAGAAAGAGGAATGAAACTCCACATTGCGGCTGAGAGAGCTCGAAACTCAATCTAAGTATTCCTTATTTATTTGTATTGGAGTATATATATGTCGAGGGGTTGGAGGGAGTATAATAATACGTTTCTCCATTGCCACTCTCTGCTCAAACTTGTCTCTCTCTATAAACCATAGCCGGCCATTGATTCCATTTTCCTTGTTCTAACGCCTCACTAAGTAAAAACCAATGCCCGTATTGTCATTTTCACCTCTATAAATGCTAATGTCCGCATCCCCTTAATTCTTGGTGTTTGAGTTGATTGGTATTCTTGTTAATACGGTGGTACTTTGGAGATGTTTGACCTCAATCTCGGTTTCGAGGAAGATACGACGTCGGAGAAGCTAACACAACTTTCATTTTCCGGTACATCTAATTCATCCATTGTGAACGTCGAAACAACATCAAGTACTGCCGGTAATGATGATGAGTTCATTTCGAACTCCGATCATCATCGAACTGATTACGAATTTGTGACTAAGGAGTTCTTCCCTTTGACCGGCGAAGAAGTAGCGCCGGCGACGGTGCAGCAGCAGTGGTTGGCTAATTACGTCGTTGCTCCGCCGCAACAGGTGAAGAAGAGTAGAAGAGGACCTAGGTCTCGTAGTTCTCAATATCGTGGTGTTACATTCTATCGAAGAACTGGACGATGGGAATCTCACATCTGGTTAGTAATTTTGAATCTCGAAATTTCAACAGTAGCACGTAAATTTAGATATATGAAGTTATAGCTAGAAATTACTAACTATAAATTATGCAGGGATTGCGGAAAACAAGTTTACTTGGGTAAGCAAATTATAGTACTGATTTAAAAGTTATTTTCTACCTTGTTCATGAATTGTTTCTAACTGTAAAAGCTTAATTTGGATATTTTTATAGGGGGATTTGATACTGCACATTCTGCTGCTAGGTATTGAAGTGATTTTTATGATTGTACCATTTAAATTGCAGAAATGTAATTGTTATGGTATTGAATTTCCAGGGCATATGATCGTGCTGCGATTAAATTTAGAGGACTTGATGCAGATATCAATTTCAATGTCAGTGATTATCATGATGATCTAAAGCAGGTCTGGTGGATACCTAAGTTTGACAAGTTATTTTTTTTTTCCATTTAGGAAACTGATTTACTATTGTTTTGTGATTGGTATATATAGATGGGAAACTTTTCAAAGGAAGAGTTTGTGCACATACTTCGGCGACAAAGCACTGGTTTCTCTAGAGGAAGTTCGAAATACAGGGGAGTTACGCTTCACAAATGTGGACGATGGGAAGCTCGGATGGGGCAGTTTCTCGGGAAAAAGTGAGTAACTACTGTTTAAAAGCTTTCTATGTCTTGATAAACTAGAGGGAATATTGTCTCATTGGATATTATATGAATATGCCTGCAGGTATATCTATCTTGGACTGTTTGACAGTGAGATGGAAGCTGCAAGGTCCAATGATCAAAACTTTAGACTTTCCCTCCCTTTTACTTTATGTAACATTGACTGGATTTGGTATTTTCTTCTTCCTCAGGGCGTATGATAAGGCTGCTATAAAGTGTAATGGAAGGGAGGCTGTCACCAATTTCGAGCTAAGCACATATGAAGGTGAATTAAGTACAGTAGCTGATAATGGAGGAGGTAATGTATTTAGGCTTTCAGACTCCATTATGATTGTTGCATCTTTTTAGTCTTCTACTTAATGTGTTGAACGACATATATTTTAATATGTATACAGGTGCAAACCATAATCTTGATCTGAACTTGGGAATAGCCCCCTCTGTATTAGCTGATGATCAGCATGGCAACACATTCCAGTGTGCTTCATATGGTTTGCCTGAATATAGAGGAGCCATGGTAATTTCGAGTCGATGATTTTCATTCTGATTTTTTTCGAGTCGATGATTTTCATTCTGATTTTTTTCGAGTCATTTACTATGTCTGACAGAAGAAGATTACTTATGATTGGTAATTTGTATTTTTCATAAATAAGCAAGCATTCTTAGTTGCACATCTTTTTGCAGAAGTCTCCTTCTACCACAATGGGAAGTAAACTGCCTCATGGCCCTCTGCTCTGGAATGGAGTGAATACCAGTATCATTCCCACATTTCAGGTATATTCTTTGTCAAAATTGGTTGAAACATTTTGAATCATCCTTGAGTTGTAAGTTGTAACTGTAGCATTCATCGCCAAGTAGAAGTCCTAGTTACATTGTGCTTATTTTAGTTTAATTGGTAATCGGAAATAAACACTGCTCCTTAGCTAACTAGATAGGAAGCTAGTTATATCTCTATCTAACCGTTTCTTTACTGACTTAAACTCCATCATCTTCAGTTCTCTTTCATGACATCATTAAGAGCATACCTGTAGGCATATAATCAAGGATACAAAAAATCCGTCTTGTGTGTTTTCTTATTCGATAGCTTTAAGAAAACAAATGTGTTGCTGTCACATGTAACTACTGTTTCTAACTAGCTGACAACTTAACAAGTGTGAGAATTTGATCTTTAGACGATGATACTCTTGCAGGGAACAGCAATAGGGAAGGGTATAGAAGTTGATTATTCACCAAACTGGACGCGGCAAGACCAACATCCTTATGGTGGGGGTCCTTCAGTGCCACTCTTCTCTACTGCAGCATCATCAGGATTCGTTAATTCAACAACAGCTGCTACTCATCTACCCCGCTTTTCTTCGGGACAGTTATCTTACCATCATTCACCATCACTTGCCAATATGAACTTCACACATTATTACTGCAGGAGCTGAAGTAGTTTGCTTTCTTTTCTTCAACAAACATGATATGTAGAACTCATTGAATTTTAGTTTCCTTAGGAATGAGCCAGTGTGAAACTAGATAAATTTGCTGTACAAAAGTTTCAGAACAGCATTTTTACATTGCTTTGACAATTCAGACTATTATTGAGAATATTCATTTGGAGCTTCATGCTCAATCATGTTCTTTCATATTCTGCTAGCAAATGGTTCAATAAAGGAAGCATAGCATCGATTCAGTTCATCATGGTATTTGCAAAGATTGAGTGCATTGTAGAATTTGAATCTCCATTATTTTACTTGTTACCAATTGAGTCAATCCTTGGTCGTTTAAATGTTCATCGTTCAATATCTCGGCTAGTTGCTCCTATGACCCCGAGTGGGTTCTAGGGGGAGGGAATAGCCTCTCCTTGTAGTAGGTAGTGTTTGTTAGGACGGGTTCAATTCAAACTGGACTGATGGGAGGATTAAAAATCTCCCTCTTCCTAGGGATTAAAAATCTCCCTCTCCCACAAGGAGCCATTCCCCACAAATGAGGAATGAAACTCCCACATTGCGGATGCCAGAGCTCGAACATGTTTACTTGGGGGCAATCTACCATCTTGGAACCAACTAAGCTGCACTTTTTTAAATCTTATAGCGGGCAAAAGAACATATTTTTTGGTGTGGACCTGCAAAAGGCCAAATGAGTGGGCATCAAAATTGGATAAAATATCACGTGGAATAGTGAAAGTTTTGGTCCTGTTGCTTAGGTTCTGAAGAACAAGTACTACTTCCTAGTCTATGCTTTTAAGAATCAAAGAGTAGTAGTACTAAGAACTATGTAGTACTAAAACAGCAAAACATAATACTAGTGAAAATAAGTTTGTCCTCATTTGTATACGTAAACAAAAATGCCAACCCCTACTTGTTTTGTACTCTACTTGCCATCCTGCTGGACTAATTATTAGCCTTATGAAAAGTGACTCTATGTCAACCTCAGGAGCCAAGATTTTTGTATGGTTAAAGATCTTTTATAACGTCAAAAAGAACGACAGTGAAGTCGAGAATTACTTATTTAATGTTTCGATAAGAATTTAGTTTTTAGTCATTGAATTGAATCTTTTCTAATAAAAAACTTGATAGCATGGCCTACTTTTGGGACAAAATCAAATAAGATACAAGTACTTAATCTTATCATATACAACTTTGATTTATGTTGCCCGCACGAAAATATGTGTTTTTGCTGTGCAAGCATTTGAGAAGTACTAGATGCAACTTGCAAGTGGTCCACTATCTTCTAGCACTACCTTTTACATGTTTTTACGATTAAGGTGCTAAAACCTAATTAAGCATAATTAATTAGAAAACTTTTTAAAAAAAATCTCAGTTTGAATCATTCTTTGGACCGTGCTTGCACCTTTTGATACATAAGGTAATCGGAAGCGAATTTAGAATTTAAACATTATGAGTTCGAGTTTAGAATTTTACTAGGTTTGAAATATATTATTTATACTTATTTAGTGAATGTATGACTCCCTTTTTTACGTCCTCATATCCCCCGTGTGGCGACAAAAGGTTGAAAAAAAAAGAGGGATGAGGTTTTTCTCGCTTTTGGCATAGCGGACCCTAGTGAGAGACTCGCTCGACGGGCTAGCAGAGCGCACCACTCCTGATAATTGTATTGTTATGTCGGGGTTGTAAGGGCTCTCAGCCAAATGGATAGTTTAATGTGATCATCGGTGCTTGACCCTGAGATGTGAATCAAAGGCACATTATCATGGCCTACTCCTCCTATTCGAATCAGAGTTTGAAATCAAACTTCTCCTCAGGAGGATAGATGGGGTGATTTGAGTGAGATATCTAGATCCAACTATCAATTCACTCATTCGATCTGAGTGGTATATATATACATAATTTGAATAACATTAATGAGTTTCGATGAAAATTGTAACTAATACATATTACATCCACCTATAATCCCATCTTGCATTTAATTTTAGGTTTAAAGCACTTCTTTCTAATGTAGTTCCACATGGTTTGAGTTTCTTCATTCACACTTTGTACGACTCGAGTGATTTTGGATTCACTTTGTCACATTTGAAACAACACACTGTGTCGGCAGGGTTATGACTCGCTCGATTCGATTTTGACTTTGCC
Source organism: Przewalskia tangutica (assembly GCA_029844215.1). NCBI lineage: Eukaryota > Viridiplantae > Streptophyta > Magnoliopsida > Solanales > Solanaceae > Przewalskia > Przewalskia tangutica. The sequence goes on along the minus strand of CM056739.1, from coordinate 4,681,449 downwards.
AAAGACTTTGAACCTTACACGACAAATAGAGTACATCGTCCCTAGCTATTTTTTAGTTATTTGGACCACATTGGCTAGTCGTAGCAGAGGCGGACTTAAAACTTGAACATTATACTTTCGAGTTTAAATTTTACTGGCAACTCGGCCGAGCCAAGTGGGAGCAAGGGTTCATTCTTGTGATGAAAAATTATACTGTGTATATAAGGTTAAACTTTTTTTTATGTATATACAATACATTTGAATCCCCCTAGCTTTGTTTGTGCGTTTACTTCTTCATATTTTGAACTCTTTTAGTTAAAATTCTGATTTTGCCATAGTTCGTTCATGGGTTTAATTTGTATTTATTTAGTAAACTTTTAATACATATATATGCTCTGATTCAAAACTACTCCATTCGGTTACACCCATAACTAGTGAACTAATGATATAAACGGATCTAGAAGCTTGGTTACGGGTTCACACGAACCCTTAACTTTGACTGGTCAAACTTATCACCATTTCTAATTATGAGACTTTTTTGTCACCATAAGTTAAATCTTCCTAGATTCTCTTTATATATTCAAAATCTACTTAATATCTATAAATATTTTATAATGAATTTAATTATTATTATTATTATAATATTAACTTAAGATCGTTACAGGAATCATATATTCAAATCTTGAACCCGCTTTTGTGATCGCCAGACAAGGATGTTTAATTTTGTAATGCACGGAGTATATTTCAGAGCAAATTGCCAAAATACTCCTATTTTAAAAAGTAATTCCCAAAATACTTTTCTTTCAAAACTAATTCTCATTTTACTATCATCTTGCCACGCGGACTGCCACGTGTATTGTCACATGGATTTACTATCAAAATTAATTGTCTTTTGCTTTGCTTTCCAATTGGTGTTAAAGGACTGGACCACCTCTGGAGGAGGCTGCCCAGGCGTCCCCGCCGTCATGGCCGCCACCCACTGGCCGAAAAAAATGAAGAAATCCCAAAATTGAGATTCGAAGATCGGGATTGTGTGTAGGTTGTAAAGGAAGATGATCCGAATTCAATGACACCACCCACAGCTGTCGACAATAAAAGAATCGACCAGAAAAATCCAAAAATCGATCGAAAAATCGATTTGGTTGATGTGAAGATTGGGGATGAATTGAAGGTGGTGGGTGGGTGTAGATTGTCGGGGAGATGATGGTGAGTGTATTGGTACCTACCACGACCGACGATAACATCTCAGGTCGCCGGAAATCCCTGGCGGCGCCTAGGGTTTCGGTCAAATTGATTTGAGTGTTGTAACGATTCAGGTGGAATCAATCAACGTGGAGGGTATGGAAATGACGGGGAGGTGATGGGGAACCCGTAGGTACCACCGCCGGACCTTGCAGTTGCCGGAGTTCACCGAAAAATGCGAAGAACTGATCGGCGAGCCTTGGTGTTTTTCGATCTGAAATTGTCGGCGATATATGAAAAATCGACGGTGGTGGTTGGTATGGAAATGATGGTCTTGACGAGATGAAGCTAATGTTATAAGCCTCGTCCCCGTTGAGTTGGTGGTTTGGCCGAAATTTGCAATTTTCCGGCGAAATCACTGTTCACCCGCGATTTTTGGATTTTCCCGATCAATTATGTTATTGTCGATGGTTGTGGGTGGTGTCATTAAGTTCGTCTCAACTTCCTTTACAACCTACACTCAATCCCGATCTTTGAATCTCAGTTTTGGGATTTCTTCATTTTTTCCGACCAGTGGATGGCGGCGGGGACGACTGGGCAGCCTCCTCCAGAGGTGGTCCAGTCCTTTAACACCAATTGAAAAGCAAAGCAAAAGACAATTAATTTTGATAGTAAATTCATGTGGCAATACACGTGGCAGCCCGCGTGACAAAATGACAGTAAAATGAGAATTAATTTTAAAAGAAGAGTATTTTTAGAATTATTCTTTAAAATAGGAATATTTTAGCAATTTGCTCTATATTTCAAGCCAACTCAATACAATAGAAAGAGAAGTTTATGAGTTTTTAGGATTCAAACTCCAAGTACATCTTCTGTGGTATCAACTATCACGTCTAATTACTCCAAAGCCCAAGGAGAATGCTGTTTGCAAGTCTAAATAGAGGCATCCTTATACAGTATTGTAATTGCCACAAGGAAGTTATTTTGTTTACAGTCTTATCTAATTCCCACTGACTCATGCTATCACTGTGTAGTGTGTACTCACTACTGCGGAGTAATTGTTTCTACTGTTGTCTGCCTACATTTATGTTACTGCTCTATTCTCATTTTCTATCCTTTTCTTGGGCATTTTCTCCTTGGTATATAATTAAAAATATATTTTGTTTGTTTAATCCTTCAATACCTCCGGATACGGACATATTTGCCAACAATATTTTTTATTATAATGTGTTAAATATTGTTGTCAAAAATACTTTTCGTAACAACAAAAAATGTTGCATGTCGTTGCAATAACCTTAGATGCGAAAAGTTTTCGCAACAACTTACGTTTTTTAGCAACAATATATTAAATTTTTGTTGTCATTTACGTTTTTAGCAATAATATATTTATTGATGTTAAAGTTGTGTTGTCAATGCTATACTTTTTTGTAGTGTTGCCTTTGTTAGGGAGTGCTTTACTCCAATGTTGAGACTTTTTGGTGCGAATTCAGATTTAGTCGTGCTCCAATGCGAGTACTGTTAGACATATTTTGTATACACTTTTTGAGTCATTTTTAGTTAGTATTTTACTAATTTCGTTTGTGTTTAGTATAATATTAAATATGTTTTTCTTTCTTTTGAGTCACAGCGGTCCTAAATAGATAAATGTCAAAAAGAAGATGAAATGAGCTTAATTGATATGGAATTGCACACTAAAAGGGCCAATAAATAAAGCCTAAGAAATACCGGGAAGTATAGAAGAAATCAGACGAAGTCCGGACGAGAAAATGACGAAAAACGGGCAACGGAGGTCGTCGGCGCCGCGGCGCTGAATGTGCTGCGTGTTATGATTTGTCTCAGGTTTTCCGGAGCCGCGACGCCAGCCTGCAGGGCCGCGACGCCGATGCACGTTTTTCCAGATCCGAGGCGAAATTGATCAGGGACAGAAGGGTTTAGGACACACGATTTTTGCAGCATATTTAAACTCTTGGGACAGATTTTAAGGGAAACACCTCATATCTCATAACACACATCACAAGACAAGAATTGGAGAACACAATTGGAGACGACATTCAAGTTCTTTTCCTTTCTTTATTTCAATTCAGTTTATGTTGAATTTTGTATTAGTTCTTGACATGACAATGTTTAGGAGCTAATTACTTTAGTAGGATTTTTCAATTGAATCTTCTTGAAACTCTTTCATATAGTTGATACATAGTTATTGATTTCTTCTTCAGCAGATTAAGATCTATTCAATATTATTTTGATTGATTGATAATTAACTGGCCATTGTCATCACTTATATGATTTCGAATCGAGATCCGAGAGGGGAGATTTGAATATGCTGTAGTTGTCTAGACATAGATTAAAATCGTGGACGAAAGTATCGTGATACTTGTGTAGTATTTAAGGTTATTATTCTTAATCCTCCTGTGTGGTAAAATCTATCATAGAAATATATAAGGTTTCTGCACAAGATTGAGCTCTCGTATGTCCTAACCGAAATACGATGACAGATTAATTAACATGCTATCTTAATAAGAAGAAGAATCATTAGCATTGCATTAACACGTGAAAGAGTAGATAGTTGAGAATATTGGAAGCCCTATTTCCACCATAATTGATTTAAACCAAAGATTACTTTAACTCTTGCAATTACTCTAGCTGGTAGTGTTAGATAAAAAACTCAAACAAACTATCGTTAGCCAAATAGATAACATAGAGTAGATGTTCGGTAATTGAAAACCAGTCTCTTCGGTTTTAGACTATATTACTTATAACGATACGTACACTTGCGTAAACAATAAGAAATCGGCTGACAAGTATCGAACACCGTATAGAAAAACAAAGGCTAATACTGTAATTTGGATTCGTGTTGTAGCTATAATATTTGCACAGTCCAGAAAACCGACTGATGGCACATCACCACTATACCAAACTTACACTAGGCACTCGAGAGCAAAATAAGCTAACAGAATTTATATAGCTAGGGAAAGAGGAGGGGGGCCTGGTTTAGAACGTTGTCACTACCATGAAAAATAACACTTTGTTGGTGAAATAGTCCAGAAGCATAAATTTATCCGAGTACCATCATTATTAAAAAAAAAAGAACCACACTAATTTTGTGACAGATTTTGCTACGAAATGCCAACTAAGAGAGCAACACTTTTTTCCCAAAGAAAAAAGTGAATGTCCCCCGGGCACAGTAAAATGCAAAGGAGGGGCTTAAGGCGCTCTGGATATTTACAGCGTGAGATCGAATATCCAGTAAGAGCATTCTGCTCTTTTCTGGGGTTGATCCTTGTAGGTAGAGATGGCAGTGGATCCTGGACCCGGTCCGAATCCGGTAGATCCAGGTCCGTTTTATAGGATATGGATCTTCAAAATTTGGACCCGACGGATCCGATCTGGATCTTGTATTTGAGATCCGTATCTGATCCAGATCCGACCCGTAGATTCATTTTTTATTAAATATTTTCATAACTTAGAATGTAATTTTATAAGTATTTTCTTAAAAATTTTCATAATTTCTGTATTTTACATTTAGATTTGTTGTGACTAAGATTTTCTTTTCTCTGAGTTCTTCTTATGTTTAAAACATGAAATTGTATTCCCTTTGTTAAAGTTTCTATTCTGCCTACTATGTGATTCATGTATTATGATTGATAGAGTTGGGTCCTTTATATTAATATTTCTATGTGTTTGCGGATATATATGATCTTTTATAAGATTGGGGATGGTGTATTTTAATTTAAATATGAGAAGTTGCTCTTTTATAGAACATTAGTAGTGTTGTTATCGATACGGATCGGTTTGGGTATCCACTTACCGGAACCGGTCCGATAAGCTTACCGGAACCGGTCCGATAAGCTTACCGGAACCGGTCCGATAAGCTTACCGGTCCCGGACCGATAAGGTTTCGGTCCTGGAACGAGATCCGGTCTCGGACAGAAACTTTATCGGTCCGGTTCTCGGTCCGGACTGGTAAGAATTTTCCGGGTCGGATCGATTTTTTTTTTAAAATTGAATTTTCAATACTGAAATTGACATTCTCGGACACATTACCACGAAATTTTTACGTTGAAATATATTGTATAGCGCGAGATATTTAGATTTAAAAATGGACAATTGGTAACAATTTGGGGTAAAAGTGAAATTGATTGGCAAGACGAATGTTTTTTGAGAAATTGGCTGCTCCAAACTGCTTTAACTGTTTGTCCTACTATCTCAAAAAATCGCGAAATCAAAAACATTAGGTCAAACTGACATCCAAGCGCAAAGTTATGACCATTTAAAGTTTCATTAATTTACAACTAATTAGAGCCGTATGGCGGGATTGGGTGGGGAGCTTTGGTTGGAAAGGTGGAGTGGGGCCCGGGAGGGTGGGGTGGAGGGTTGGGGGTGTTACCGGGTATTTTACCGGGTTACCGGTCCGGGTATTTTTTTGCTACTCGTATCCGGACCGTTAAGGTTTCGGTCCTAGTATCGGTCCGGGTTTACCGGTCCGATTCTCGAATAATTACCGGGAGTATCCGGACCGCTAACAACCCTAAACATGAGTCAACATTTCATTTCCCTTTCATTTTTTTTAGTCTTATTTTAAATACTTTTGTGTAAATGTGTTTCATATGGTCCGGATCCTCTTACATGTAGATCCATATCTGATCTGCGGACTCGATGGATTTGATTTTTATGAACCCGATGGATCTGGATCCATGTATAAAAAATGGATCTGATCTGGATCTAGTAGGATCCGGTCCAGATCCGATCTGTTGTCGTTCCTACTTGTATGTGCTATCAGTTATCCGTTCTCAAACTCTGGTTATTGGAGCACATTCCGTGATTTACTGATAATAGTGCTGAGGGACCGATACTACTACCTCCAGGACTATTATGACGCAAGTCGGAAACATGAATATAAAAAAAACAACTAATACTGCACATTTTAAATAGATATTCTACAAAAGAAAGATAGGGTTATATTGAAAACCCATAGTCAATGGACAACTGATTGACAATTCGTGAGTAGGTGATCAGCCAATGAAGTGATAGGTGTTTAGTCAATATTAGGAGAGAGGACATTGCAATATTTTGCATGTTATTATCTTTGATTTCATTGTATAGTAAAGTAAGAAAATTTCTTTCACAATACTCCTTTTGTACCAATTTGTTTTACTAATTTTCCTTTTTAATTCGCTTAAAAACTAGTGACTCATTTTTTTTAGTCCGTTTAAAAAAAATGACATATTTTCTTATTTGATAATAATTTAACTTTACACTAGGGCTGACCAATGAAACGGGATAAGACAGAACGGGATTAGGGGAACGAAAATTTTGGGGGATGGTGGAGTGGGTCGGGATCGGGATTAGGGGGATAGGAAGTGGTCTCATCCCGTCCCACATCCCACTATAAGAGGGAACAGGATTTGGGGGGACGGGATGAGACAGAAAGGGGATTTGGAGCATTTTTAAAAACTTTTTTCTAGACACTTTATTTAAAAATATATATATTTAAACACTTAAATAATTGATCAATGTTGACACCCAATTTTGACCCTCCCGTCCAGCCATTAACTATAAAATTACACTAATTTTGTAAAATAATTTTTTAGGATTTTTATAATAAAATGCAGCGAATAAAACATTAAATACAGGCATAAATAATTAATTTAATAATGGCATCGCGTCTTACGTAGAGTTTTAAACACTTAGAGTCCCGCGCCCGCATTAACTAATTGTAAGCTCTGTCGTAATTCTTAATCAATAATAAATACATAAAATAATTAATTTAGCAGTGACATCGTGTCAAGTAGCATAGCCGCATTTATTAATACGCAAGAGAATTTCATAATCATTTGTAATTTAAATAATTTAATTTAAACTCAAGCACTAATTAAATAGCACGCCCATTTTATTCTTGTAATAATTTTAATAAAGCACTTAAATAATCTAAGCACAATTTATTATTTTAATTTACTACTAATTAATTAATACACTTAAAACTCTACCCATAATAACTTACCCCTAATTAATTAACCTATTTCTACCCAGCCCACGCCTTGGCCCAAACCCGCGACCCATTCGTCCAGTCCGCGACCCGCGGCCCACTCCCCTTACTTTACCATTCCTCGTCGACGATCCACAAAGAAAGCCCAGTGACCTCTCATCGTTCTCCTCACACAAAACCTGGCGAAACCCTAAGCCCTCAATCGCGCCTCCCGCCCATACGCCCTAAAATCTCGCCTTCCTTAACCAAATCACTTACCTTCCTTACCCATGCAAGCGACCAACGATTTCGCATAAATAACCAAATCCCTTCAAATCAAGCGCAAATCTCGCATAAAATCACCCAAAATCATACCTTTAATGACAAATCAAGAACCCAATTCAAAAGAAATCGCAAATTAAGAACCTAAATGGTGACTATATATAGATAGCAATTTACACATAGAAGGGCATGGGAGAAAAGGAGAAGACGGGAAGAATCATTCGAATTAGCATAGGTCGAGCAGTAAGGCAGGCAGGCGGTACAATAGGCGAGCAAGAAAAGGAACACGATAAGATAGATAGTAAGAGAGGCGGTCAATTTTCGGGACGAGAGCAGAGAGGAGGATCGATCGAGCACAATAGGGCGAAGCATAGGTCGAACACCGCCTTTTACCTTCGAGGCACCCATGGCGTCGATCGTCAGAGCTCAAGAGGAAACAGCAAGAACCACAGACTCGAAACCTTTTCTTATTAGTCGCGGAAATCAGTCTCAAATCAGTAAGCATTCTCAATAACAAGCTTTACATTTCATTCACATCGCAAACCCAAAACCCGTCGATTGAACCGACGACTTGATACGCTGCCTCGGTTCGCCGCCGGAGAAGGTAAACTTGACCTACTTTCTCTTTCGAGTTTTTCGACTCTTAATGCAAATCTGTGTGTTGTTCGATTATACATTTCTTGATGATATTTGTTAGCATTATTACATTAGTGTTCAATATGCTTCAGTTTACTCAAACAGTTCTGCGTATTTAATAAATTCTTGACGAACATCATATTTGGTTTGGATGTCTAAATACTCTATGTCTGAAAAATGAACACAGTTTATTGATTAGTTATCTTGTTGTAGTTAATTGAAGTGCATGGACTGTCCTGCCTATTTGAATGTAAACCAAAAGTTGGTTTCACACTTAATCCTGCCTATTTGAATGTAAAAGATGTCCATATGATAGCAAGTGAACCCCCTTGAGTCATCTTATGGTGTAATCTACTTAACTAGCTGGATATGTTTATTTTCTTAGATAATGGAGTGGTTTGAATTTGTGAATCATATTTTGCTAGGATCCGAGATTAGTTTGGTTTAAATAGAGTATTCTTACTGTAGTACGGCATGTTACGTGTATACGATAGAAAATAAGGAGCTTTTGAACCCACGATGTCTTCTTTTTGAATTTTTTATAAATCTGTCTTGGTTCATGTTTTGCATATTCATGACATATCTAATTTTACAATTACATCTTGGTAGCATATTGCATACACCTGGCTGCTTTCTTATCAGGTTGTTAACCATTGTATTGGATTGTTTTTTTTTTCTCATGTCTAAGTGGTATAGAAATGGCCTTAAAATTACTTCTCTTCTTCGCTAGCATTTAATTTGCTGTCAAAAGCACATCTTTGGTTCAGATTTTTCTCATTGTATTCCAATTCAACTTCATGTTCTTTTGCTTCAATCGCTCTTATCTTCTTACGTTTCCTATGTGAATCATATATATGTTGTAATATGTTTCAAGGTATACCACCCCATGCGTACTGTTATATGTCGGTGTATATCCGATATCATGATAGGCTGATCATCCAAATTTCACCGCTGAGGCGAACTTACTTGAGTTTGCCTTATGAACATTTTGTCTCCTATGTGAAGAATACTTAACTGAGCTTGACTTATTTGAACACCTTGTGATACTTCATTGAGCTTGACTTATTTGAATACATTGTGATTAGGCCTAAGTTAACAGTTCGCTCATTTGTTTTTTACATAATTGTTTGAACTAAGCCTATTCTGCCTATTTCTCACCCTGCAGCATAATCACAACACCAATTTGAATACAAATTATATGAGTTTTATGTTAAAATGCCTATTCATTATTGTCATAATAATTGCACGATACTAATCCTTATTTTGTCTTATTTTTACATGAAACGCAATGCCTTGGAGCAAAGGGAAGAGTCTCAATACGAGACTCGCCGCAACTCTCGAAGATCCGCATTTATGTGCATTCTCCATCCATATCGGAAAATTCCCACCCGCCGGCGAATTACATCGCCTTTCTTCGAGTCGTCATATCCTCTCCCTATTCATTTATTGTAATTAATCGTCTAACGCTACTAATTAATTAGCACTTATAATAGTTAAACCCTGAATCAATAAGTAGAAATTAATTTAATTTTGCTTCCCTTAAGTTAATTACTTTAGGCACGCCATACATTGTTTAACATTTATAATAAACCACTCAATAATCTTCACTTGCATAATCAATCATGTAGCTAGGATATTATTTGTGATCAAATTCCTAACCCGTTTTCAAAATTCATTATCATTCATATATGAAAACTATTTTTGCTTACTAAATAGACACTTTGCATGCTATGATTATTTTATAATGCATATTTTGCCATAATTGATTTTGCATTACTACTTCTCTGTTATGCTATACAATCGAATAAATTCATATAAATACCTTATGAATGCATGTTTTCCATCAAAACTAACTTTATATATATTGAAACAAAATCTCACATTTTCTTTTGGTCAAAATACATCTTACATGTTTTAAATACTTTCTTTTAAATATTTTCTAAAACATGCATTTCTCTAACATAATAATTAACCCTAGGTTTGGCAGGACAACCGCAAGTTAAGCGGATCTTAGAGGGTGCCTAACCCTTCCTCTAGATTAATAAAGAACCCTTACCTAATCTCATTAAGTTTAGCAGACCATTAAAATGGAGTTAATGATTTACTTCAAACTAGTTAAAAATATAGGTGTCCTAATTCACCCAATTAATTAGGTGGCGACTCATGAACCCTTAGCATTCTAGCAACCCTTTAGCATTTTAGCCCCCTTTTAAACTTTAGCATCTTTTGCAATTTTAGCATCCTTTTAGCATTTTTAAAACCTTTAAGCCTCTTAAACTTTATTAGCATCTTATTATTTATTTTCTAACATTTTGCATTTATTAAGCAGGGCTCGCTATTTTAGAAAAAATGCCGCGGTCGAAAAAGGGCGCGACAGAATGGCGACTCTGCTGGGGATTTTAGGTTCTTAACCACAACAGACCTAGGGTTATTATTTGGCAATTATTTTGCATTTAATTTTGTGTGTTGTATTTTGTTTATTTTTTGCTACTTGCTTTACTGCTTTCCTTAAACTGGCATTCCGCTCATATTTCTTCCATTCTGGAAAATTCACACAATCACACACTCACGGTGTGCTCAGCACCGCAAATTTCTTTCAAAAATATCCAAATTTTAGGAGAGTTGGCGCCTGCGCGGAGTTAGATCGGTTCGTCTGATCAGCCGCGTAGCCTTCTCACTCGAGTTGTCCGCTCGGGAACCTTGCGTCCAGAAAAGCCAAATCTTAGAAACTTAAGATAGAGCTATACCGCCCTTTATCTTAGGGCATGCAGGCATTTACCTTAGGTGGGTCAATCCTTGGCATTGACACCACAATTAGGAAGACACCAAACTTGTCGACGGGTTTCTCAACCCAACGACCAACCAGCATATTATGTGTAGCGTGACAATGACAGACAAATCCAAGCCCAATCATGACATTGGAAGAAGTGCACCGTCATTTGGTCGTCATTTCTAACAAAGGCATTATAGTTGGACGACTCGGACAAACCCGTCATAATCTCGCATAAGTGACGTCTAGGCTTACCTCTGGCATAAAGAGGTCCCCTTTGCATGTTAGGAAACGTTTGAATGTACTATGTGCAATATATCTGCTACATACCTGCAAATTATGTGCTTTATGCTAACACCGTTTGTTGCATTTTTAGAAAAATTTATCATCTCCCCAAAAGGTCGATTTGTATTTGACTTAGCAATGGCAGAGCATCAATATTTTCACAAGATCAAAGGCACGGTCCAGCGACATGACCGATTCAAGGGCATCTGAGCGGAACGAGTCGGAACCTGTCTTGGTTCCTATAGGCAAAGCAGGGGTCTCAGAAAAGAAGAGCAGCATGACACCTTCTCAAACTGGGACAATGTAGGAAACTGCATGCGGGCGCAAATCCAAGCACTGTGCACGCAGATATCAAGGAACAAGGCGGCGAAGTCAAATACGAATCGACCCCCCCCCAAAACTCACAAATTTTCTTTGGCGCGTTTTTTCATATTAATGAAGCGAAAGTGCAATAGCCAAGCGTAAAATACGACAAAGTTTCTTCAGATAGCGTAAGCAAAGCGAAAAAGCGAGAGGATGACAACAATCCAAAGTCCGCAGCAAGAGCAGCAGCAGCAGAAAGGGGCATCAACAATCGGCAATCAAAGTTCAGAGTTCCGCAACAAAACCTAAGCGCGTCAACTCGGGCATAAAGTCAAACTGGCAACCAGCGCATCGCACACAACAAAGGCATCATAACAATTCGTCAGTTGCAGTGCAAGGGCAACATCTCAGTATTCGTCAGGCATATCAGGGACGACATCTCTATCCATGAAATTGCACTTCTCATATATATTTATCATTTTGTTTAAACAGGTATACACTAACGTTTTCTCGCTTAGCTTGCGGAGCATTTATTCTACGAGCAAGCGGAACACGTCCAGTAACGACGTTATCGGCCGACAAAGAAGTCTACGCAACGACGCCGGCGAATACGTCCAGCGGCGACGTTATCGGCCGCAGCAATTCCACGCAACGACGCCAAAGAACAACACGTCGCATAACGACGTGATCAGCAAGTCCACGCAACGACGCCCGGCGAATACGCCCGCATAACGACGTTATCGGCCGCAGAAGTCTACGCGGCGACGCCAAAGAAGAACACGTCCGAGCGGCGACGTTATCGGCCGGCAAGTCTACGCAACGACGCCCGGCGGCACGCCCGCATAACGACGTAATCGGCAAGTCCATGCAACGACGCCCGGAAGAATACGTCCGAGCAATGACGTTATCGGCCGCAACAAGTCTACGCAACGACGCCAAATATCGCCCGCGTCGAACGACGCGTGATCGGCAAGTCCACGCGACGACGCCAAGAAGCGGCACGTCCAGTAACGACGTTATCGGCCAAATGAGTCCACGCGCCCGACGCCAAAGAAGAACACGCCCAGCAACGACGTTATCGGCCGCGACAAGTCCGAAACGACGCCATCATCGCGATATTACATCTACACGAAGATTTTCTCGTTCTCAAAATTGCATTTTTATCATTCATGCTTTATTATTCGTCTTATGCGGTTATGCTAACTCTTCCTCGAGCTTTAATCTACGGGAGCAGCGGAATAAGTCCAAAACGGCGCCAAGTCCAAAACGACGCCAAGTCCAAAACGACGCCAAGTCCGAAAGCGACGCCAAGTCGAAAGCGGACGCCAAGTCCGAAACGACGACAAGTCCGAAAGCGACGCCAAGTCCGAAAGCGACGACAAGTCGAAAGCGGCGCCAGTCCGAAAACGACGCCAAGTCCAAAACGACGCCAAGTCCAAAGCGACGCCAAGTCCGAAACGACGACGAGTCCGAAAGCGACGACGGTCAAACGACGACAAGTCCGAAACGACGACAAGTCGGATATCACATCTACGCAGGGACGATTTCTGTTCTCAAAATTGCATTTTTTCCTCATATATTATTACGTCTTAGCGCTTATGCACTAACTCTTTCTTGAGCTTTAGTCTACAGGACAATTGCGCAGCAAGGACAACGATCCGCATTCACAATCGCAACACGTCCGTGCAAGTGGCGAAATCACGGCATTTGCAGATCGCATCAACACAAAGAGCATCATATTTTTGCGGGATAACCTTTTCTACTCACGTTGCATTACTTTAAAATTATGCATCATCATTTTGCCTTATGATTATGCACTAACCGCTTGTTCAAGTCTTAGCGTGCGAGCGGGAGCACAACGTGGATTTTCTCTTACAATAACCGGCAATCTGTTGGGGGCCAACCTTCCCGGCGATTGAAGCGGCCTCAGCGTCGGTCCACTCGCTCACATCACCGTAGAACCCAAAGACCACAAGTCATGCAAGACACCCTGTGTTCAAGCGCTTATTTTCTTTTACTTTTTGCACCATAACCCGGTGTCATCATAACTCGACACTGGGCGACTTTTCAGTCCGCCTTAGCCGCGCTTAGTGTTTTGACCATGGTATCCCGGTGTCGTCATAACTCGACCGACGGGCGATTTTGATTTTGCGTCGGCGCTTGTCTACGCCCGGCATTTACGCAGTGCGAAGATCGAGACAAAATTGGCTGAGTCAACGTCTTTGTCCAAGATTCTTCCATCATCTCCATACAAAGAGGGATTTGTTGACACCCAATTTTGACCCTCCCGTCGACCATTAACTATAAATTTACACTAATTTTGTAAAATAATTTTTAGGATTTTTATAATAAAATGCAGCGAATAAAACATTAAATACAGGCATAAATAATTAATTTAATAATGGCATCGCGTCTTACGTAGAGTTTTAAACACTTAGAGTCCCGCGCCCGCATTAACTAATTGTAAGCTCTGTCGTAATTCTTAATCAATAATAAATACATAAAATAATTAATTTAGCAGTGACATCGTGTCAAGTAGCATAGCCGCATTTATTAATACGCAAGAGAATTTCATAATCATTTGTAATTTAAATAATTTAATTTAAACTCAAGCACTAATTAAATAGCACGCCCATTTTATTCTTGTAATAATTTTAATAAAGCACTTAAATAATCTAAGCACAATTTATTATTTTAATTTACTACTAATTAATTAATACACTTAAAACTCTACCCATAATAACTTACCCCTAATTAATTAACCTATTTCTACCCAGCCCACGCCTTGGCCCAAACCCGCGACCCATTCGTCCAGTCCGCGACCCGCGGCCCACTCCCCTTACTTTACCATTCCTCGTCGACGATCCACAAAGAAAGCCCAGCAGCCCTCTCATCGTTCTCCCTCACACAAAACCTAGGCGAAACCCTAAGCCCTCAATCGCCGCCTCCCTCGCCCATACGCCCTAAAATCTCGCCTTCCTTAACCAAATCACTTACCTTCCTTACCCATGCAAGCGCAGCCAACGATTTCGTACCATAAATAACCAAATCCCTTCAAATCAAGCGCAAATCTCGTACAAAATCAGTCCAAAATCATACCTTTTAATGGCAAATCAGCAACCCAATTCAGAAAGAAATCGCACCAAATTAAGAACCTAAATGGTGACTATATATAGATAGCAATTTACACATAGAAGGGCATGGGAGAAAAGGAGAAGACAGGAAGAATCATTCGAATTAGCATAGGTCGAGCAGTAAGGCGGGCGGTCTGATAAGCGAGCAAGAAAAGGAACACAGTAAGATAGATAGTAAGAGAGGGCAGTCCAATTTTCAGGACAGTAGAGCAGAGAGGGGGATCAGTCGAGCACAGTAGGGCAGAAGCATAGGTCGAACACCCTTCCTTTTTACCTCCGAGGGTACCCATAGCGTCGATCGTCTAGAGCTCAAGAGGAAACAAGAAAACCACCGACTAAACCTTTTCTTATTAGTCGCGAAATCGGTCTCAAATCGATAAGCATTCTCAATAACAAGCTTTACATTTCATTCACATCGCAAACCCAAAACGTCCGATTGAACCGACGACTTGATACGCCTCGGTTCGCCGGAGAAGGTAAACTTGACCTACTTTCTCTTTCGAGTTTTTCGACTCTTAATGCAAATCATGTGTTGTTCGATTATACATTTCTTGATGATATTTGTTAGCATTATTACATTAGTGTTCAATATGCTTGATTTACTCAAAGCGATTCTGCGTATTTAATAAATTCTTGTGAACATCATATTTGGTTTGGATGTCTAAATACTCTATGTCCAAAAATGAACACGCTTTATTGATTAGTTATCTTGTTGTAGTTAATTGAAGTGCATGGTACATCTGCTTATTTGAATGTAAACCAAAGTTGGTTTCACTTAATCGCCTATTTGAATGTAAAAGATGTCCATATGATAGCAAGTGAACCCCCTTGAGTCATCTTATGGTGTAATCTACTTAACTAGCTGGATATGTTTATTTTCTTAGATAATGGAGTGGTTTGAATTTGTGAATCATATTTTGCTAGGATCCGAGATTAGTTTGGTTTAAATAGAGTATTCTTACTGTAGTACGGCATGTTACGTGTATACGATAGAAAATAAGGAGCTTTTGAACCCACGATGTCTTCTTTTTGAATTTTTTATAAATCTGTCTTGGTTCATGTTTTGCATATTCATGACATATCTAATTTTACAATTCTGTCTTGGTAGCATATTGCATACACTGCACAGTTTCTTATCAGGTTGTTAACCATTGTATTGGATTGTTTTTTTTTTCTCATGTCTAAGTGGTATAGAAATGGCCTTAAAATTACTTCTTCTTCGCTAGCATTTAATTTTTACACAAAAGCACATCTTTGGTTCAGCATTTTTCTCATTGTATTCCAATTCAACTTCATGTTCTTTTGCTTCTGAATCTGCTCTTATCTTCTTACGTTTCCTATGTGAACTGTTATATATGTTGTAATATGTTTCAAGGTATACCACCCCTGTACGTACTCTGTTATATGTCAGTGTATATCTGATATCATGATAGGCCTGATCATCCAAATTTCACCGCTGAGGCGAACTTACTTGAGTTTGCCTTATGAACATTTTGTCTCCTATGTGAAGAATACTTAACGAGCTTGACTTATTTGAACACCTTGATACTTCATTGAGCTTGACTTATTTGAATACATTGTGATTAGGCCTAAGTTAACGATTCGCTCATTTGTTTTTACATAATTGTTTGAACTAAGCCTATTCTACTTTATTTCTCACCTGCGCAAAGATAATCACAACACCAATTTGAATACAAATTATATGAGTTTTATGTTAAAATGCCTATTCATTATTGTCATAATAATTGCACGCATACTAATCCTTATTTTGTCTTATTTTTTACATGAAACGCAATGCCTTGGAGCAAAGGGAAGAGTCTCAATACGAGACTCGCCGCAACTCTCGAAGATCCGCATTTATGTGCATTCTCCATCCATATCGGAAAATTCCCACCCGCCGGCGAATTACATCGCCTTTCTTCGAGTCGTCATATCCTCTCCCTATTCATTTATTGTAATTAATCGTCTAACGCTACTAATTAATTAGCACTTATAATAGTTAAACCCTGAATCAATAAGTAGAAATTAATTTAATTTTGCTTCCCTTAAGTTAATTACTTTAGGCACGCCATACATTGTTTAACATTTATAATAAACCACTCAATAATCTTCACTTGCATAATCAATCATGTAGCTAGGATATTATTTGTGATCAAATTCCTAACCCGTTTTCAAAATTCATTATCATTCATATATGAAAACTATTTTTGCTTACTAAATAGACACTTTGCATGCTATGATTATTTTATAATGCATATTTTGCCATAATTGATTTTGCATTACTACTTCTCTGTTATGCTATACAATCGAATAAATTCATATAAATACCTTATGAATGCATGTTTTCCATCAAAACTAACTTTATATATATTGAAACAAAATCTCACATTTTCTTTTGGTCAAAATACATCTTACATGTTTTAAATACTTTCTTTTAAATATTTTCTAAAACATGCATTTCTCTAACATAATAATTAACCCTAGGTTTGGCAGGACAACCGCAAGTTAGCGGATCTTAGAGGGTGCCTAACCCCTTCCCTCTAGATTAATAAAGAACCCTTACCCAGAATCTCATTAAGTTTAGCAGACCATTAAAATGGAGTTAATGTTTTACTTCAAACTAGTTAAACATTTAGGTGTCCTAATTCACCCAATTAATTAGGTGGCGACTCCGCGAACCCTTAGCATTCTAGCAACCCTTTAGCATTTTAGCCCCCTTTTAAACTTTAGCATCTTTTGCAATTTTAGCATCCTTTTAGCATTTTTAAAACCTTTAAGCCTCTTAAACTTTATTAGCATCTTATTATTTATTTTCTAACATTTTGCATTTATTAAGCAGGGCTCGCTATTTTAGAAAAAATGCCGCGGTCGAAAAAGGGCATAGTGAAAAAAACATCACAAGGCTAATTGCCTCTTATATTATTTAATAGAAATATGATTTTTTCTAATACAATTTCATAATTGCAACTTTATTTTATAGTTCAAAAGTTGCAAATCACATAGTAAAATTGACATTAAAAATTACATATGCAACCATACTTTTTCTAATTTTCTGACAATCTCTTGAAGATCTTTGTTGAA
Organism: Przewalskia tangutica; assembly: GCA_029844215.1. NCBI lineage: Eukaryota > Viridiplantae > Streptophyta > Magnoliopsida > Solanales > Solanaceae > Przewalskia > Przewalskia tangutica. Next base: position 4,663,832 of record CM056739.1, on the reverse strand, counting down.
ATTGAAATTTGTTGGTCAAATTGTTCAACATCGCTTCATGCTCCCTCAGATAAGGTTTCATTGTTATTGTAGTCGTCTTCTTCATTGATCTCTGGTTGACCGCACCTTCTACGCTCTGCTCTAATCTAATCTCTAAATAAAATTATAATCTCCAAACTCTCTCCCGCCAATGAGTGTATGTGCTCACCTATTTGAAATCTTCCAACACAAAAAAACGCTTTTAGAAGCTGTAGATGACGCTTGAATATTCAACACATCTCGGGTCATCTTTGATAGAGTCGGAAATGTGTTTTGAGTCTCTCTCTAGTATTTCAGCAAGTCTTCACGTTCATTTTCATTAGCAATTGATTCGAATGGTACAACACCCTGCAAAACATAAATATCAAACTCGTTAATTTGTGAAGCACTTGAACCACTATACATTCTATTTCGTAGGCCTTGAATACTTGAAGCGGAAACCACATATTTTTATAAGGTTGAAGTGAAGTAGAAGAAGATAGTACATAAGTCAGTTGATTATTTGCATTTTTCTCTTAGTAATACATATACATAGTTTTGCATTGTGTTTGTATGCTAGAGATAACAAGTTCTTTAGTTGGTTCTATTTCAAGTATTTCTAGTCGAATATAAATCGTTTCAATAAGGGCATTACAATCGTCTACTTTAATAGTACGATTTAATACATCACCAATAAAAAAAATAGTGAGAATAGGAAAAAGATTTTTTATTTTATTTTACAATTATTTTTGTAATAGCTGGAGCGTAAGTTAGTTTTTTCTTATATTCATTAAATAACAAAAATATTAGAACTATATAAAATAACATAGATGAAATAGTAGGATAACAAATACCAAAAAATTCCTTAGTAGCTAGGAAAAAATTCTCTAAGAATACAATAAGTTCCCAACTTTTATCTCAATCATCATCTACAAGCATATCCAAAGGATTTTGATTATGAGCGTTAAATACTAAAGTTAAAGGTCTTCTATACTCGTGATCAACAAAAAATTGTTCATACAAAGAATTTCACATAGTTGCAACTTCTTCTTAAATTTTTCTATAATGTAATTCACAATTATGACCTCTTTTTATTAGACTCTTTGCGTCTTTGTATATTACCTTTAAAAATAAAGTTGATAGTAAATTATATTTTATCAAGAATAGAGCTAAAAAGATTTAGGCCATCATTTACAACTAAGTTATAAATATGACATGTACATATAACATGAAAAAAATTGGGAAAAGATGGAGTCTATCGAGTTTTAAAATGATTGCAGCATAATCATTACAAGAAGCATTAAAAATAGTCATAATTTTATCAGTAATTCCATAATATTCACTAATTTTTTGAAATAAAAATTTCAGCGTGTCTTTCATCAATATATTTATATGCTATTATACGTTTTTTCATAGACCAATTGTGATCTATCTAATGACATGTAACAGTTATGTTATACCCCGTAGTTCCAGGGTATGTATGTGAGGATGTACGTACGAGAATACGACAGAAATTTTGGAAAGAAAGAAAGATGTGATTTTTCGACGGAAAAGTTTCCGGTTTTTGTGAAGAAAAAGGTTCGTTAATGGGAATTGGATTCCCAGATTTGGTATTTGGACTTCATGGATTATATTAGAATTTTGAGATTTTATTTTCGGAAATGGTCACGTGGGGCCCACGGGAGAAATTTACGGTTTTGTGGGGCCCGCTTTGTTTTTGAGATTTCCGGTATTTTGGATATTTTCGGAAGACGAAAGATTTTGGGCAGTCGGGCGACACGTGTCACCCCATGTGGCACCTGGCGGGTTGGAGGGACAGTGTCTCAGCCACTGTCCTCGGCGAAATAGCCTTACAAGTGGCAAGCCACTTGGCCCTTGTTTTCGTTGGCCATGTGGTGTGGTGGGACCCACACACACATGGCCCAATCTTGACCCTACACTTACCTTGATCCTAACCCTTGAATTCTCTATAAATAGTCCCTTAGGTTGAAGAGTATTTCATCCACACTTAAGAGCTTTCCAAAGCAAAATATTTTCGCTCCCTTTGTAAGTTGATTTCGTCCCCCTCCCCTCTTGTGAAGGAAATACTTGGAGTATTATTGTATAATCCCAAATACCTTGGCCTAGTATCCCTAGTAGTATTCCAAGTTGTTTCAATACTAGGAGCCCGGAAATGCTACTTTATTCCAATAGTCGCAAAATGAAACCCTAGAAAAACCTTCATAGCTTGGTTGAAGTGTTTAGAGAAGTTGTTTAGAAACTTCTAAGGGTCGCTTGGAGCGGGTTGGAGCGTAAGTAATTGGAGCTAAACGTTGTTCAGGATCGACTTATAACTTAGATAATTTTGGGCTTATCGAGGTAATGATCTATGTCCCCCTATTGTAATTGGATATTACATGTTGTAGTAGTTATACTTGAGTATATTATATGAGGAAAGAAGATTGATAGAATTGAACTGTATTTACATTGGACTGTACTTACAGTAGGCTTGTGCAGTATTATTGTGAAGCAGATTTGAACACGTCCGGTTAGACGTGTAATCCTCTGGGAGTTGTTGGCCTGGTAGCGGGCCTTGATAGGGGAGGAGATTTATGTGATAGCGGGGGGGGGGGGAGGTGCTGCCAAATTTTTTGTAGAATAAGGAATCTTGTATTTAGAATATTCTACGAAGAGAACTAGAAGTTGATAGATGTATTGTGGCCTTTATAGGTGGATCTTCTACCCGCGGCATACTTGACTTGGCTTGTGGTTTAAGCTAAAAAGGTATGTGATTCTTCCTATACTCTTGAGCATGATTGTTGTGAACTATATAGTACGGTAGACGTACATGTGTGAAATGAGTTTAGTTTGTTTTAAACATAAAGTGTTATAATGGCTTTATGGGAAGTTAGTTATAACGACTTTATGAAAATAAAAGAAAGATTTGATTTTGAAAGTTAAGAGACTTGATCTTGAAAGATAAGAGACTTGACTTATAAACGACTTTTTTTCGGAAAAGGAGAAGTAACTTGATTTAAGTATAGGTTACTTGTTTTGGAAAGAGTAAATTATTGAGTTTTAAAGAGTATACTTGATGTGGTTTAAAAGAAAAGCACTTGGTTTTAAAAGTATAGAGTTCTTGATTTTAAATCTTATAAAGATTTTCGGAAGGTGTAGTAATTTGGTTTGAAAGGAAAACGTGTTTTTAATACTGCGAGTATTAGTATCATGTGGCTTTTACGTAAAAAGAGGTCTTTTTTTGAAAGAATGAAAGTATGTAGTATTTTGGGTTTGAAACCCGGATTGTTGATTAAAATGAATGTATGTTGAACTTGCCTATGCTTGTTGTGATAGTATTTGATGTGCAAGTGTTTTGTTGATATCTTCCGTGACTGCAGGGAGGGCTATCGATTGATTGATTGGACATACCGACGTTGGGTGGTCACGGTATGCGTCCACTTTGGTATTGATCGTTGTTTCATGCTGCTGACTGCAGGGGAGGCATTATCCGATTGATTTCCTTTGGACACGCCGACGCGATGGATGTTCCACGCGGCGTCGTCGATGGGATGGTTTCATGGCCATGACTTCCGAGGTGAGATGCGGGGCACGCGGTCATTGTGAGGTTCAGATTGTTAGTCCATGGACCGCTAATCGATGAAGCTTGCCGCGGTGACGGCGATCACGGGCTTGATTTATGCGTGTGGTTCGAGCACACTTTAGATACTTGTTACGGTCATTTTCGTGTCTGGTAGCCTCGGTAGATAGCTTAAGATACTTGCCTCGGCCATATCTTGTGAGACGGTGAGGCTATTGTGCGTTAGCTTAAGATACTTGCCTCGGCCATTGCGTGGCTAGCTTTTGGGTAGTAGTTGGCTTCGTACCTTGCGTGATGGGATATGACTAGCTTTTGGGTAGTAGTTGGTTATTCTACTTGGCGACGGTTTTGATACGCAGCGTGATCTAGTGTTCGTGTTCACATATGGGTGTTGTTTTACATCATGTATCTGCCGTTGAGAATGAGTTCCACGCATGAGTGGTATTATGGGCGTGAGACCCATAGTTATGTGAGTGATTATTCGGGATACGCGCCCCTTACTTGACATAATTACTTATTGCGAAATGGTTTTATAAAATGATGAAATGTGATTTCATTACGTATTTTCGCCACATACTTGTACTGTTATCGACCTCCTTCGGCTACGTTCATCTGCGCAGTAGAGGTACATCGGTTGTGGATCCTCGCTCATAGGATCACGATTCAGATTGGAAGCTCCGTTTCTCCGGAGGCTTATCTTTTGGTATGTTTCCCTGAGTTGTAGGTTCTTGTACATTCAGGGGTATGGCGGGGCCCTGTCCCGTCATAGTTGTTATTACACTCTTAGAGGTATGTAGTACTGTTGTGGGCAGGGTTTGTAAAGGATTGTAACTGTTCGGTTATGTATATATACATGAAGGCGACCGTTTTGGTTGGCCTATTTTCTTATGATGTATCTTGTTTCCTGTTTAAGTTTTTATTTCCGCTGATTTTCTCTGATGTTGTATCACTAGGGTGCCCGGGGTAAGGCACCAGTCGCGGGCCCGAGGTCGGGTCGTGACAAGTTAAATAATCATTACCATTAGTACTTTGGCCTATGTCAGAAGTGATAGCCAATTTGCCCTTAAAATGATACAATGCATAACGTAAATACTATTGATATTAATGCGCAAATTTAAAAGACATCTCTTCTAATAGTTGATTTACAAAAACCGTTAAAAGAAAAATTATATGTTTCTCAAATGTAATGAATAAAATCAGGAGAGGAAGGAAATGAAAAAGACAAACCCTCCACAACAACTAATTTTGCTAAATTTTCCCGATATTTGTGTTTATCATATTTTGGTTTTATAACACCCCCCCCCCCCCCCCCGCGTCATCGGGTTAATTCGACCCCGTACTTGGACTTGGTCGGTGACACGAGGTAAATCTTGTCCCGACTCAAAAGGCATTTACACACCCGTTTTTTCAGCCAAGTATTGATTAAACCTTGCTTTGTGATCTTTTTTCACATGTCTTATTAAACCTACTGTCCCACCTTGACCTTTTTCAGTTTTAAATTTATAAGTTTCGCGATAAATTTTACAAATAACTAGTTGATTAGGAATGTTCTTTTCAAAAAAATCACATGCAGGTGATTTTAATTTTCATTATTTTTTGTCTCTTCTCATACTAGGGGGAATTAGGAGGGATTTCAGTTTTTGTCTGAGACCCAGTCTGAGTCTGAGGTGGAGATGCACTAGTGTGTGTTATCTAAATTATCTTCTAATTCATTTTCTAAATCATAGTCTGGTTCAGTAGTTGGAGATATAGAATATACCTCATGATCTAATTATTGCACATTTGCATAAGTATCAACATTAAAAAGTTCAGTTCCATCTACATGAGTGAAATTATCATAATTAGGATTACTAGAAAATACACCATTACCCCTGTTACCTCTACCAGAAAAATGTCCACCTCGTTCCATTATAATTATGCAAATAAAGAATTAAAGTTAAGAAAATTAAGTACTATAATTAAAATTAAATAATAACAATTTAAATAAAAGAAGGAACGAGTGTACCAAACGCCGACGTAACGTCGACGTGTAATCGATCATGAAATTGGACCTTACTCGATGATCCTAAAGGTAGTTGCCAACTTCACGCCCAATTTTTTTTAACTTTGATAGAAATTAGCAAATAAAATAAAATATTTAGTGTGCAATTTAGACTTGTAGAGAGAGAGGGGGGATGGTAGGAAGATTTGTGAGAAAAATGAGGTATTTATAGTTGAGAAATAGATTTAATGTGTAAATATATTAACTTAGGAGTTAAAATAAATATTAAGGGAGGTAGAGGGTTTATGCGGTATTGGGGGGAGGGGCAAAATGGTGGTTTGTAGCTGTTGTCAACAGCTAGAATTGCAAATGATCGTTGTGCAATAACTATTTTCTGGCGAGATCAGGGCGGGATAGACGGGACATGCACTTTTTTCCCATTTCGATTTTAACCCGACTAGAGTCAATTCCTATCTCCTAATTTACCCTGCGGGATCGGGACGGGATAGGCCGGGATCGAGATGGGCTGGGACGGGATCGGTTTTCCCGGCACTAGCCAAACCTACTTTAAACTTTACCTTTTATAAACGAGATGATTTATAAGCACACAAATATCTTTGTGTTATTTTAGATCATAAGATTCAAGAGTCTTCCTTTATTTCTTAAATGGTATTTGAATGTCACCACTTAGAGGTGTCTCTACAATTGGTTACTATTTACTGGCCTTAGGAGGAGTATTTAGTAGATTTTTTTACTTATAAATTACGATCATGAATTTATATATTGGAAAAAGAAAATGTTAGGTGATTTTTTCATCTATCTAAGTTTTTGTGGGTAGAGTCAATAGCGGATCAAGATTTTTATTCGGGGGTTTGAAAAAACAACAAAAGCTAAACATAAAAAATAATATTGTTCCTAGGAATATAACCATGGACGTTGCAAAGAATTTTGAATATACTGGATCGCTTGAGCTAACATTTTGTATTTGTTTAAGATATTCAAAACTTATATATGTACATAAACACATAAAATTTATCCTATTAAAGTGTAACTTTTTATCGAGGTGTTCGGGTGAACACCCTCTTGCCCCTATATCCGCTCCTGGGTAGAGTTATCCGATATAGATAATAATAAAAGAAAAGTAGGTACTCCGTAGAATTAGGGATGACAATTGGGGCGGGGCAGGGCAGGACAAGCTCTGCAGGGCGGAGCAGGAAAAAATTAGTTTTATTAAAAATTGTAATGAGACAGGACAGGTGGTAGGTTTTGTTAAAATTGAAAGAGTTCATCATCATGAACTACCAGTGAGTACTCTTGCGTCCAGCTATTAGTCCTCTAGCTTATATTTTATGCACGATATGCCACCAACCGAAACAGAATGCAAGAGTTCAAAATCTTCTTCAGGCAAACTACTCAATGTTACACCCCTTTTATTCCCTGCTAAATGTCCAAACAAGACAGGGCGGGACAAGACAAATTTTAAAAAAATGCTAAACGAGGTAGGACATGACAAATTTTTTAAAAATGCTAAACGAGACAGGGCAGGGCGGGTTAACATCTTAGCAGGTCAAGGCTTGCCCCGCCCTAATCCGCCCTAATTGCCATCTCTACATAGAATAATCGAGGTGCACATAAGTTAACTTGGATACCACCGCACGCATTTCAGTCTAAACAAGCGCATGGGCTAGTAAAGTTTAAAAAGTAAAAAGACAATACTTTCATGGAAACTGGAGGGACAGTAAGGTTTTGTAATAGGCCTTGTAGTACCCATAAATGGAAAGCCCATGAATACACATTATTCCTTTATGGGCTGGGCCTTGAATAAACATGGATTTTAAGGTGCTGTCATATTAGTCCTTTTTTTCTGAAATTTCAGACTTTTTATTTTTCCTTTATTGTTTTCTTTCCCCACAACCATAAGAGACTCATTAAAAAACTGTTAGTTTTTCCAATGATGCTATTGGTAAATGGGCCTATGAGTTCACATAATCACTTTGGGCTGACAAGGATCAGAATTGAATGGTCCATGGGCTTTTCTCTTTTGTCCACTGGTCCAAAAGGGAAATCAATAAAGAAACATTCTCTCAACCATTAAGAGATATTTGTATTTTGTATAATTGAAGTATCTTTTGAAGTGTCATTTCTTGTTGTGATTTCTGTTTGGTGCAGTTGTATTCATTCTTGACTTGATAGTTGTTGTCTTTTGACAACTTTTTTATGGTTTTAATATTATATATGTATGGGGAATTGATGTTTTTTTTACTGCAAGAAGAAAGTATGTGTAATATTATCACTAACTTATGCTCTGATCCGAGTAATCAGAGATAGTGTCGGAGTCAGGAATTTGGGAAAGAGTGTATAAATTTGCTTCTCATTTGTGTTAAAGGTGTCTAGAATTAAATATATACACATAATAGCTAACATTTAACCTTTGTATACCGTGTATTTTTTCGATAAAGAGTATGCACCTGACCACCCTTCACTGAAGGTAGCTCCGCCATGATATGGGTACATGAAATTCATGTGAATAAAGGATTTTGGTTCTTGTTGATTAAAAATACGTCAACAAGCAAATCAAAATCGGTGAACTATGACATGCAAGTCATGCTAGACTTGTGTGTCTTCATGTTATGTTCAATCAATACTAATTGTCATGATCTCAAAGCTTTAAACAAAATGGAGGAAAATATATTTATGAAATGCATGTGGCATGCAAATCATGCTAGCTCAATATGACTTAATGTTTTATTTAGCTCAATTATCATATCAGATTACTCTCAAATTATGTCACATAATCATGATTTCGAAGCTACAAACAAAGAAAAGGAAAAGGTCATGATTTTGAAGCTACAAACAAAGTAAAGGAACACATACATGTTAGAGATATGACAGGTATGTCATGACAAATCAATATGGCTTCATGTTATATATATTCAATCAAACTGTCTTGTTAAATTACTCACAAATCATATCAGATTAACGTGAGTTACTTGTAAATAATGACAAACTTTGTAATTGAGTTAACGTAACGTTCTACCGGATTGACATGATTTTTTGTACACATTTACTACCTATGTTATTTAGCTGCCTTAGAAATTCTGTCGGTTTTAGTGTGAATTGCTTGTAAACACTTAGAAACTGTGTTGAAGCGCACAGTTTATATTGCAAGGTAAAAGTATGCTATTTGCCTTTGTTTGTAAATCCAAGTACACTTATATTTACAACATATATAAAAACGGGGATAAAATTGAATAGCAGTCCCCCAAGGGTACTCCCAAAATTTCCTGTAAATAAAATTTTCACGGGTAGTCTGTTTTAACTATAGTTGTCTAGTGGGCTGAGTCGGCCTGATCCCAACCCGACCCGACCGATTACCGCCCCACCTCACTCCGCCCCAAAAAATGGAATAAAATTATAAATAGCGGGGTTCAATCTCGGGACGGGACTAGGGCCCGTTCTTATCCCGCCCCATTTGGACCATCACTATTATGAACCCCAAAGAATCAAATGGCAATGATGTCATGGCATAGGTGGAAAGATTAATATGTAGTAGTATTAGTATAAATTAAGGCTCGTCAGTGGGCCGGGTCAGCCCGATCACGACCCGAACAGTCCCGATAACCGCCCCGCCCCGATCCCAAAAAATAATCGGTGTCGGAGTTCGAACTCGGGACGGGATCTAGGCTCGTCCCTCCCGATCCGAGCCGCCCCAACCCGACGCGCTAGCACCCCTCCCCCTTTGCAAAAATAAATGTTGCAACAACGATCAAATTGTGATTTGGTCGTTGTGCTATAACGGTTATTTTGCCCCTACCCCCTTAATATTTATTTTTAACTTCTAAGTTAGTATATTTACACTTTAACCCTATTTTTTAATTATAAATACCTCATTTTCCTCTTCATTTTTCTCACAAATCTTCGTACCATCTCTCTAATCTCTCAATCTATCTCTCTACAAGTCTACTAAATATTATATTTTATTTGCTTAATTGTATCAAAGTTCAAAAATTGGGAGTGAAGTTGGCAACTAGTTTGAAGATCATCAATCGAGCAAAGTTTTAATTTTTAACTTTGATTACACGTCGACGTTTGGTACCTTCGTTCCTTCTTTAAATTATTATTGCTACTTAATTTTAATTATCGTACTTAATTTCATTAACTTTAATTATTTATTTGCATAATTATAATGGAACGACTTGGACGTTTGATTTATGGTAGAGGTACTAGGGGTAACAGGGGGTAAGAGTGCATCTTCTGGTAATCATATTCCTAGTCTCGATGATTTCACTCATATAGATTAAACTAGTTTTTAATGCTATTAATATACCATTAGATCATGAGGTATATTATGCATCTGAACCAGACTTTAATTGTAAAAATAAATTAGACGATAACGTAGACAACACACCCACTAGTGCACCTCCACCTCAGGCTCAGACTGAGTATCAGCCTGAAACGGGAATGCATGTTATTTCCCATAGTATGAGTCGAGGCCTCAAACAACAAAAATTAAAATCACCTGCATGCGATTTTTTTGATAGGGACAGTGAGAATTAACTAGCAAGATGTAAAATTTGTCAAGAAGTTTATAAATTTAAAACCGGAAAAGGTCATGGTGGGACGGGGGGTTTATTGAGACATGTACAAAGCATGCACAAAGCTAGGTATAATAAATATCTGGCTAAAAAATCGGGTGTGTCAATGTCTTCTAAGTCGGGACAAGGTTCACATAGTGTCCCCGATCAAGTACAGAGTCGAATTACCTCGATGACGGGGGGAATTATAAGTCCTAAATATGATAAACACAAAGATAGGGAAAATATAACAAAATTAGGTGCGGTGGAGGGTTTGCCTTTTTCATTTTCTTTCTCTCCTGGTTTTATTCATTACGTTAGAGAAATGTATAATCCTGCTTTTAACAGTTTTTCTAGATCAATTGTTAGAAGAGATGTTTTTAAATTTGCACATGAATATCAACATTATTTACGTTATGCATTATATCATTTTAATGGCAAAATGACTATCACTTCTGATATAGATCGTAGTACTAACAGTAATGATTATTTAACGGTTACATGTCATTGGATAGATCAGACTTGATCTATGCAAAAACATATTTTAGCATATATATATATATATATATATATATATATATATATATATATATATATATATATATATATATATTAATGATAGGCACGGTGGATTATTTATTGCAAGAAATATTCATGAAATTTGTTAATATTATGGAATTACTAATAAAATTATGACTGTTACATTAGATAATGCTACTGCTAATGATTATGTTGTAAACCTTTTAAAAACTCGATTTACGCCATCTTTTTCCGATATTTTTCATATTAGATGTGCATGTCATATTTATAACTTAGTTGTAAAGGAATGACATAAAACATTTTAAAAACATTCTTGATAAAGTACAAATTTCTATAAACTTTATTTTTAAAGGTAATAAAATACAAAGACGCAAAGAGTATAAAAAATTGTCAAGATTGTGGACTACCTTATAGAAAGATTACAGAAGAAGTTTCAACTAGGTGGAATTATTTATATGAACAACTACTTGTTGCTCACGAGTATAAAAGACCTATAACATTATTATTTAACGCCCATAATCAAATTCCAACGAATATGCTGGTAGATGATGATTGAAAAAAACCCGGAACTTATTGCATTTTTAGAGAATATTTTTCTAACTACTAAAGAATTTTCTGAAATTTATTATCCTACTATTTCAACTATGTTATTTTATATAACTCTAATATTTTTGTTACTTAATGAATATATGCAAAAACGAGCTTACGCTCTAGCTATTAAAAAATATTTATAAAATTAAAAAAATACTTTTTCCTATTCCCACTACATATTTTATTGGTGTTGTATTAAATTCGACGATTGTAAATCATATGTTGAAACGATTTATGAAAGCTTAGAAATACTTCCAACAGACCCAACTGGATGAAGAAGAAGAAGAACCAAGTAACTAACCAACTAAAGAAGAAGTTATGTCTAGTATACACAATGAATTCAAATATATATATTACCATTTACCAATAAGAAAGTGCAAATAATCTACCGGCTTCGGTACCATCTTCTTCTACTTCATTCCAACCTAATAAAAGACATGTGGTTTCTGCCGCTAGTGTTCAAGGCCGTAAAAATAGAATGTTTAGTGGTTCAACTTCTTCACGAGTTAGCGAATTTGATGTTTATATTTTTCCAGGTGTTGTACCGTACGAATGAATTGTCAATGAAGATAGACGTGAAGACTTGCTGAGATACTGGAGGGAGAATGCGAAGATATTTCTGATAGTATCAAAGATGGCCCGAGATATGTTGAACATTCAAGAATCATCAAAAGTGTCTGAAAGCTCTTTATGCTGGAAGATTTCAAATAGGAGAGTACATACACTCAATGGCGGGAGACAGCTTGAAAATTGCAGTTTTATTCAGAGGTTGGATTAGAGCGGAGCGTAGAAGGTGGTGCGATCAACCGGAGATCAACGAAGAAAACGACTACAATTATAATGAAATCTTGTTAGAGGGAGCATGAAGCGACGTCGAATAATTTGACCAACAACTTCCAATTCCAACTGAACATCCTCAAGACATTGTGAGGAAATTAGAAAAAGTATGGTTAACTATGTAATTTTTATGTCAATTTTACTATGTGATTTGTAACTTTTGAACAATGAAACAAAATTGCAATTTTGAAATTGTATTACAAAAAATCATATTTCTATTTAATAATATAAGGGGCACAAAAACAACATTGAGATTGGGATTGTGCTTGACAAAAATCCCAACATTTATCTCCACCCTATCCGCATCCCGCCGGAACTCATCCCAGCCCGCCCCACCCCGCTGGCCACTCCTAGTTTTAACAATGCCATTCAACTTTTATCTGCTTTTTTTAATCTTTAACACATATATCCACTTTTGATAACTCCAGACATGTAGTGTCGAAATTGTGCTTGACAAAAATCAAACTTCAACTACATTGTCTAAAGTTACATATGAGATAAGTTCATGTATTTCTTCCTGAAGCTTCAGGCAAAATTGACTGAAGTTCAATCACTTTTGCCGGAACTTCAGCCATATATGCATGAATGTTACACCTCGTAAGTTTAAGACGATAATTAAGAACGTCATTAAAGAAGTAAGATTTGAATATTGGATATAAAATATATTTATATATGCTAATCCGGAAATTAGTATACAAAGGATGTGATCTCGGATTAATTGTGGGTACTATGAATGTGACGATGAAAACTTATAATAATAGTGGTATATTTTTCTAACAGGATTATGGGTTAGTGTCATATTACAAGCTTTACGAAGGTCTTATGAGTTTTTAGGATTTAAATAAAGTGAGATCTATAATTATTTATGTGTGTGATTGATAAATTATACGGAGACTAATCACTTAATTAATTTAAGCAGATGAGACAAATTTAAGTGGAATTTGGACGTGTAGGCTTTAAAAGAGGTGACTACCTAATGTTATTAATTGAGTGTCATTTTTAAAGAAAGGGAGGCCACTCACGATGGCTCTAGTGGGGAACCACATGATGATTAGGAATCTTTGCATGATCACGTTGGGAGTTGTATTTTAGCTTTGGACATCCTTTGAGACATTCAACAACTATATAAAATTGTATCCAGAGGACATTTCTATTACTTTGGTTAAAGTCAGTAAACTTAGAGACCTCATCTAAAACATGTCTATGTTTCGTCTGTTTCATGACTTTCATCCGTATTGAAGAGGAAAAGCAAAAACAGTTTGCAAAAATTGTTCAAAGCAGCGGTTCAATAAATATTATAAGGGTCGGTTCAAGGTATGTTAAGACAAATTCTTTCTTTCTTTTGGCATGTTCCATGAAATGAAATATTATAGTGATATTGCTCCATAAGTTATTCTACTCTTAAGAAATTAAGAAATATCATGTTGTTGATTCCTATGTTAAAAGCACGTCTAATATTGTTAAAGGGGATAGATTAACATGAGAAATATGTGTATTAATCACTTTTGTTGTTGTGGTTGTTGTATTCCGTGGATATAGAGAGAAGGAATGTATTATGATGACGTATATGGAGTATTTGGTATTGTTGGCTTTGTTTGTAAGTTGTGGACGTGCATATAAATAGGGAAAGTGCTGCCCAATTATTTTATAGAAAAGAGAGTCGTCATTCGATTTAACTTATACTAGAAATCATTAGAGTTGACGAACGAATTACTATTGTTATAGGTTGAAGTACTAATCGAGACGAGTTTAATTATAATGTTGGTTAGTTCGACTAAAAGGTATGTGACACTTTTCCTTATTTCTTTTTGGCATGATTTATTGAAAGTGCGGCGGACGTACATGATTTCTACACAATCTATTTCCTAAAGATGTTAGTCATGAGAAATGCCTATGATTTTTCAGTAAGAGTTTATTATAATGATTTCATTGAGAGTCAAAGTGATGATTTAAATTGTATAGTTACTCATGATACTCTATTCATGCTGGATATGATTATATGAATTCACCGAGTCCCTCACTAGAGGGTCGGGACATGTTATATGTATATAGATATGATTTCATGGACATGTATCCATGATGCGGGTATAGATACCCATGATAGTAGATATGATTTCTTGGACATGTATTCATAATGCGGGTATAGATACCCATGACAGTAGATATAATTCCATGAACATGTATCCATGATGCGGGTATAGATACCCATGACAGTAGATATGATTCCATGGACATGTATCCATGATGCGGGTATAGATACCCATGACAGTAGATATGATTTCATGGACATGTATCCATGATGCGGGTATAGATACCCATGACAGTAGATATGATTCCATGGAAATGTATCCATGATGCGGGTATAGATACCCGTGACAGTAGATATGATTTCATGGACATGTATCCATAATGCGGGTATAGATACCCATGACAGTAGATATGATTCCATGGACATGCATCCATGATGCGAATATAGATACTCATGACAGTAGATATACAGAATGATTATATGGATAAGTACTCATGATTTTTGATATGACTCTCATTTGTATATGGAACAGTTGGATTTGGATTCTGATTTTTATACTTGTCTCCTGTTATCTGTTGGCTACTTATGATCTCATTTACAGTATTTTATATTTTACATACTCAGTACATTATTTTCGTACTGATCCCCTTTCTTCGAGGGGGGGGGGGTTGCGTTCATGCCCGCAGGTACAGGTGCTCAGTTTGGAGATCCTCCAGTCTAGGTTTTCCGTTCAGCTGTTTGGAGAAGCTCCTTTGATTCAGAGCTTTGTCATTTTGGTACAGAACCCTACTTTTGTTGAGTTATGTATATTTAGGGGCACGACGGGGCCCTATCCCGTCATATGTCTTCATCTTTCTTATAGTGGTATGTAGACAGTTGTGGGTTGTATATATGTGGTTTAGTCATATGAGGATTGTAGATATGTTTTGTTCAGCCATAATATTGTATTTCATTTTGGGATGTTCCCGTATATAGTGGCAGCCTTGTCGGCTTGCGTCCTTTGTTATATTTGCTTAGATGTGACTCCTCAGGAGACAGGGTTGGTTGTGTGTAAATGCAGCCTTGCCGGCTTGCCCAACCGGACATGTGTTATATTTGCGGCGTTATGCTTCCGAATTTCATATTGTCCATAATGTATTACGTGACAGGTTAGTATAATGGCGTCATTAGGGCGCTGAGTTGCGGCCCATAGGGTCAGATCGTGACAAAAGTGGTAACAGAGCAGTTAGTCCTCAGAATGTCTACAGACCGTGTCTAGTAGAGTCTTGTGTATAGGTATGTTGTGCACCATACTTATACGCAGGAGGCTGCTGGACATTTAGGATGATTCCTATTCTTCTTACTCATATATCGTGCTTAGGATAATTTCCCCCGCCCCCCTAACGAATTATTGTGCTTGCAACTGTCTCCAAAGAAAGCGACAGTGGTCCGAAAGGGCAAATCAAAGTTATTTGGACTTGACGTAGTGCATCAAGTCATAAGGGAAGTGGAAAAAATTGAATAGAGGTATAACGACCAGGTTTGGAAATGCAAGGTCAACGCCAGGTAATGTAACTCTTCAAAATCTTTTACGTACCAAATAAGAGAATAAGTTAACAATTTTTCACTTAAGGGATTGGAATCAGGAGCAATGTCTGAGATTACGTATGTATACTAGAATATGTTGGAAATGAAGTTGTTTATAATTATGAGTAGTGAGAAGAAAAAAAAAAAGAGATCCCTCTCAGACCATGAATGAGGTGTCAACTTGTGAAATGTATTGCGACATTCTCTATCTTACGAATTGGTACTCCATTATGTCACGTTATCTGCTCTATAGTCACAAAGATTGAACTTTTCCTTCCAAGGGTAGAAAATGAAGCTTATCTACTCTTTTCTCCTCCATACCTCTAATTAAATTTTGAGCTCTAATTGTTAGAACCTGTGACTGACTTATGGTATACCATGTTGCTAGACTATGTGAAAGAAGGAAACTGCAAAAGAATATTGTTCTCATGTAATAATAAGAAGGGGATATTACTTCTTGGGTAATAAGATTGAAATAAACGAATGGAAGTGTCTTTTTATTTTTGGACCGAGTTCTGGGAAGTATTGGACATAGGGATTATTTGAGTTTCTTTCGCAAATGACTTAGAACTTGGGAATGATGAACATCCTATTAGCGTATAGTTGTGTCAAGCCTTTAAAAATATCGTAAAGAGTAATGTTTAGCGCAAAAAAGAAAAATTAATTGATAAAGCAAAGCAAGAACGTGCAGCGAACCTTTGGAGTTCATATTTTCAATTAAGGAATTAAAAGAAGGAATATGGTTATTGTGGAAGCCTCATCTCTATGAGGTAGATATAAAAAATACTGTACAGAATGATTGATACACTGCGGGGTAACACATAGGGGTACAAAGAAAGGTTTCCATATGACCTTGGTGTGTGCATTCAATGACGCGACTCTTATAAATGAACTGTGGATAGATATTAGAATGTTACGTGGCCAGGTACAAGGTCCATAGGCAATAATGAGTGATTTCAACTGGGTATTAAAGAGAAATGAAAGAGCAAAATGTCATGTTACTATGACTAGGATAAGGGATTTTAAACAGTATATAGTAGAATATGATTTGACAGAACTAAGATTATCAGGGGCATACTATACATGGTAGTGTGCTAAAAAAGGTTTATAGCAATACTTACTACTCAGAAATGGGTTGACAATATACATGTTTCTAAAGTGCATTTCATGAAACCAGACCTATATGAACATTCTCTTGGGTTAATTAGGTGGGGAGTAGACATAAAGACTCAGTACATGATCAGACTTTAATATGTGAAGGTTGGATCCTGAATTTCTACAGATAGCAATAGAAGGGTGGAAAAAAGATAAGAGAGTTGCAAAGATATAGATGAATTCAACAAAATGATAATAGATATTCAGTGTGATGCAACCAAAGATACAACTGAGTCAGAGGATAGAACAAATGCCACTTAAGGAGACAAATGGTAATAATGAGAATAAAGAGGAACAAAGAGATACGGGGGAAGAATATGGTAATAAATAGAATAAAGAAGACAACAATGGTAAGGTGGTAGAAGTAGAACAACTCATCGAGGACCCACAATTGATGGAAGAATCAGAAACAACTCTTACTACTAAAGAATAGGTTGAAGGAGCTTTTGTATCAGCAAAAGTTAATGAGGAGCGGAATGTTGACAAGAGTCAGGAGATGTGTACCAATGGTAACAACTCTAATAATAGTAGCACAGTAATATTAAAGGAAGATGGGATAATGATGTCCAATGTGGAGCAAAATATTGCAGTGGAAATGGATATGTCTATTATAAATAGTGATCAGCAGAGAGACTTAATCAGAGATAATATAAGGGGTGATCAACATGACAAACTTAAGGACTCAAGGGTGAAAGAGTTACATGATTTAGGTAGATATACTATGGTTTATGCAAAGAGTGATGTCTCTAAGATAGTTTATACTGTATTGTTGACGATATGAGAGATCCTTGACTAGTTGGTGGGGATTTTAATATTATTATAAATGAAAAGGAGACAATAGGCGATCTTCCTATATATCCTGCAGAGTATAAGGATTTTTACATTTTGTACTAACTCATGTGAATTGTTTGAAATTGGATTTAAAGGGAAGCGTAGCCCGAGATACATTGGGCCTTACCAGATCATTCATAGGGTAGGCAAGGTTGCCTATGAGTTGGATCTACCATCTGATTTGGAAGCAGTACACCCAGTCTTTCACGTATCGATGCAACGAAAATGTATTAGTGATCCTTCTAGAGTCTTCCCAGTAGATGATGCCCAAGTGACAGAGGAGTTATCGTATGAGGAGAGTCCTATAGCCATACTTGATCGCCAGGTCAGGAAATTACGGACGAAGAATGTGTCTTCCGTCAAGGTATTGTGGCGAAACAACAATAGGGAGGAAATGACTTGGGAGGCAGAAGATGAAATGAAGAAGAAGTATCCTCATCTGTTCCCTGTGCCTCCAGGTAAATTCAACTCGACTCCTTTATTTGATATTAGAAATTGGTGAATTGTATGTGTGTTATATTGTGGCCCTGTGTGACATCTGTTTTTTTGCTGAATATAAGTGGATAGACATAGTTATAAAGGAGACTCTGCCGAAATTTTTCTAGCATGAGACTGCCACGACCGACCGGACCGCGATCGTGCCCTACTGGCACCCTTACAGTACACATCGTAGATAATCACGAACATACATGAACCTTTATAAAATAAACAATGTTGAAACAACAAAGTTAGCCGATAGGCTACCTTCCCGACATACATATATACAACCAAGCAATGGTTCCTTTCTTTACAAATCGACCCACAAAATGTAACTCTGCACTTAAGAGTTTTTAACATAACAACAAGTAAGGTGACAGCCCCGCCATACCCGAATATACATGAATCTACTACTGTGGAAAACTGCATCAAGAGATAAAGCCTCCGAGCAAATGGAGCTTTTTCCCAACAATCAACCGAGATCCTAAGAGCAAGGATCACCAACTGGTACCTAAAACTCATGGCATTTAACGCACTGCCGGGGCGCATAACAACAATTTAATATGGAATGTAAATAACGACAAGAAATGATCATAATCAGATAAAAGAATGACAAGGACAAGTATAAAACAATACATACCAGATCCTGCCGTGTCATTACCACTTATGAACTTAATCGCACCTTATTATCTTTTTTCATTCTTAATAAAAATTTACAGCCACATTCTTACGTACATTATTAGAAAAAGAATCATTAAGTTCATTACTATATAACTCACTTATCTTTCATAAGCATAATCCGGCCCTTGGCGAGGGGCACCTATACTACCCGCCCAATCTAGACGCGATCAAGGTCACATACCGCCTGCAGAAGGTATCGCCCGCCCAACTCGGTCGATAACGCCATATAGTCCGCCCAGAAGGTATACCGCTTCGCCCATTCTCGGTCGATAATGTCATATAGTCCGCCCAGATAGTATATCGCCCGCCATTCTCGGTCGAGCACGTCATATAGTCCGCCAGATAGTATACCGCCTGCCCATTCTCGGTCGAGCACGTCATATAGTCCGCCTCAGATAGGTATATCGCCCGCCCATTCTCGGTCGATAATGTCATATACCGCTCAGATAGGTATACCGCCGCCCATTCTCGGTCGAGCATGTCATATAGTCCGCTCAGATAGTATACCGCCCGCCATTCTCGGTCGATAATGTCATATAGTCCGCCTCAGATAGTATACCGCCTACCATTCTCGGTCGATAATGTCATATAGTATCCGAGAATTTAACCCAACGTACACGCGCTCTACTCCTTTAGAAAGACTCTTTTTCAATTACAACTTCCCAGATACTAACAACTATAGTATCAAGTCCTATCCACCTTTCAAGACAAGTCACAATACCTTTTTAGAAATACAATTACCGGCTTCTAAAACAAGTGACTTCTTTCTTAAAAACCCTAAGCAACTGGTACCTTAAAAACAGTTTGCCCTCCTTTATTTCAAAATCATCTCATCACATTATCAAGAAAATCATTCTTTTAACCTTCCATAAAGCCGTTATAACCAACTTCCCATAAAGCCGTTATAACCCTTTATGGTTTTAGACCAACTCATTCCTTTTATAACCAAGAGACTTCTACTTTTTGAAACCAAGTATTAAATACTTTCAAATCAATTCTCTTAACTTTCAAAAATACAATTAGTCTCTTAACCTTTTGAACTCAAGTGACTTCTTTTATTAAAAAAAACCTTAGGCAATTGATGCCTTAAAATCAAGTTGCCTTTTCATTAAAAACAAGTCATTTATCTTTCCATAAAGCAAATATAACTAACTTCCCATAAAGCCGTTATATTCACTTTATGCCTTAGTCAAAAACAATTTCCTATCCAAGGGACTTATACGTTTAAAACGGAACAAGTATCACATACTTCAAAACTCTTCAAGTCCCTTAACTTTAATACAACATTAGACATCCTTAATACTTTTCAAAGGTTGAGTTAATCTCCTAACTCACCCGCTTGGCTATTCATAAAACTAGTAAGGGATATCAAGGTGTCAGACGCTCACCGTACTACATACGTGCAACTAGTCATGCTCAAAGATAGGAAAAGTTCTACATACAAGAAATCACACAACTACCTCTTAACTTCTAAGAGTATGAAACATGAACTAATACCACAAGTATATTCCATACATAGAATCATGCCAAAGGAAGGAAGAGGTTCACATACCTCGCGACGATTGTCGACAAGTAGCAAAATGCTCCAAAGTACTTAAATCTTGATAGCTATTCCACTCTCCACGTAGGATACGCTATACATAGTACTTCAACCTATAATGGTCACAATACGCCCATTAACCTCTCACTTCATAATGAGAATTATTCTAAGTGCTAAGTCACCAATTCTACTAAAATCTGACAGAACCTCATTTGTTTCTACTAACTTTGCCACCTTTTCAAGGCCGAAATACAATAACCAAATTTCAATCGCTCACAATTATATGTAGTCCAATTCAAATGACTAACTAAATGCCCCAATTGGCTCACAATTACATTATGGATTTCAAGGCTATAATCAATCCATAATTCTAATAACCTCTATATAACAACTTCATGCTCAACATACAAAGCTATCAACAACAATATAAATATGCAATCTTGTAACACCTTTAAAAGACAAGATTATACCTTAACGATTCGTAATCCAACTCCAATCCAAGTCGCTTCCTTAGTAGTTTAGAGCCTCCAAGACACCTCAATCCGCTTGTTGAGACCCTTAGCACAATACCAACAATTATCCTTTCAAATTCCAAGCAAAACCTAGAAAGACACTTTTTAGGTTTTCGCTATGACTAACCCGAAACAATCTTTTTCCAAGATTTTTCTATTGAGACGTGTTTACAATACACCTAAGAACCTTGGTTTAAAGTGTGAAATCAAATGGACAAGAAACGAAAATTTTTCTTTCTTCTTCTTAGTGAACCCGAGCTTGCTCAATGTTCTTCCAAATTTGTGTAAAATTTTCTAAGTGTCAAGACATCTCTTGCTACTAGTATTAAATAGAGAATTGATGGTCAAGATAATTACAAATGTGAGGCTTAGATGTGGTCTTACAAAAGATCAAGACTTATTGACCAAGACTAGTCAACCTTCTCAAGCTATACAAGTTGCAAGACTAGTCATCCAAGACTTAAGGTAAATGACCAAAATGGCCATGCCATTTCGTCCAAGGCAATGCTAAGGGGGGGTGACACGTGTCGCCCTCCCATTCGTCACAATAAAACGTTTTCCGACAATTCCATAAATATACTAAAAAAAAATTCAAGTCTCAAATCTTAACACTTATGAGTTCTTACGTACGTTCTTAAAACATGTCCTGTAAATACGGGGTGTAACATTCTTCCCTCCTTAGAAACATTCGCCCTCGAATGTTCTTTCGGAGTCAAACTTAAAATTAACAACATAGTTTCCTTTCACCACCCCCGACATACCAACAATGCCGCATGGCCTTAATACTCGCACTCACATATCTGTCTCACATAAGCCCAAAAAGGGATTATCTTTTCGCATTTCCTACTCCTTCTAACATATACATAGTCTCAATATAACTGCTCATAAAACTTAAACATACCATAACTTATCATGTAAACAAGTTTCTAAAGGCCAAAGACATACCGAATCATATAGCGGTTCAAGGACCGCTAAAACTCGAACTCCCACCACAACCTCTCGCCACTACCGTTTGGCATGAACATCCTGTCTAGCTAGTGAAGGCGAAGAACCCGCAACAGATCCAAAGAGTCGTGTTGTCCCACCAGACCTCTATAAGGACACTTTCTTAACATATGGCCTAGACGCACAAGAAAACAAGCACCGCACGCCGCGACATACCCCGTAACGTAACCTACCACACCGGGCACATTGAGGCAGCGTGCCTCGATCGATCGAACCCCACCTCCCCGAGACTCGCTCAGAGACTGACCGCCCTCGCATTCCCGGGTTGTGAAACCCCGCCGAAAATCGTGGAGGTGCACTCAGGCCTACCGAATCAGACCTAGCTCGCCGCCGAGGCTCTCCGCCTCGAATATCACCTCAACTCGCTGCTCGCCCTCTTGGCTGGCTCGTCTGGTCGGTCCTCTCTCCTCGCCTCAATCCTCGTGCATATGTCGTATCCCGGCAATATCCATTCCTCGGTCAAGGGCCACTCCTGTGCAAGCAAAGGATCATATAACGGTCTAGTCCCATAACATAGCGATGGACTCTATTGGCCATGTTAGCCACAATAGTGTCGCGATACCTAGCCAACGAGTCAAACTCTGGGTGTACTCGACGGTCCTCCCATTCTCTCAATGATAAGAACCTATCAACACGGGCCCTCCTCATCTCGTGAGGCAAAAGTGACCAAGAAAGGCCTCTGAACTCATCCCAAACCCGGACGAGCATCATCACCTCTCGAAAGAACCACGACTCAAACCGCCTTCAACGCGATGTCGCTGCAGAACCTGCAGGAGGCTAGCGTAATGCACTGCCTCAAGCCCTAAGAACTCGCGCGTCCGTCCGCCGAATGAACGAACTCCCGCGATCCTCATCGCACTTCAACCATAAAACTCAGGTGGATGACATCCTAGAAAATCCCTAATCCGCAAACCGCCGGCTCAGCGGGTTGCCGCTCACGATGCCGCTCGACTACTATATCGTCAATAATCGGATCCGCTTCCCGTAGTCTCTATACTCGCACCGGCCGCGAATCGAGGCTCGCACGAACCTTCGAGCTATCGCCGCCTCGCCTCTAATATCGCGTGGCTGAACTCGCCGACCCGCCACTACCTCGTGCATAGTCGTGCCCGACTCGTAACTCTTCACAGACCATCGCGCCTCCCGCCGCTTGCCCTTCCGGGCTCGTCGCTCCGCGAGGCATACTGTTTCATAAGAATAGTCGGGAGGATTCAACCTAATAAGACAACTCATCGCACGATCTCGCAGAGAGAAGAATGGAAACCAAATCCTAAATGTCCCGCACTCGATTATAGATGTGGCGCACAACACACCGATAATCAAGACTTACTAGACACCTGCGTAGACACTTTCCGAGGACTAACGGCTCGATACCACTTTTGTCACGACCGACCCTCGATCGCGATCGTGCCCTACCCGCACCCTTACAGTACACATCGAGATAATCACGAACATACATGAACCTTTATAAAATAAACAATGTAGTGAAACAACAAAGTTAGCCGATGTGGCTACCTTCCCGACATACATATATACAACCAAGCGCTTGCCTCCTTTCTTTACAAACTGACCCACAAAATGTAACTACAGACCTCTAAGAGTTTTTAACATAACAACAGTGGCGGGACAGGGCCCCGCCATACCCCTGAATATACATGAATCTACTACTTCAGGGAAAACCGTACCAAGAGATAAAGCCTCCGGAGCAAATGGAGCTTTTTCCCAACAACTGAACCGAGATCCTAAGAGCAAGGATCACCAACCTGGGTACCTAAAACTCGCGGCATTTAACGCACTTCGGCTGGTCAAGCATAACAGTAAATATGGAATGTAAATAACGTGACAAGAAATGATCATAACTGTACAAAAGAATGACAAGGACAAGTATAAAACAATACATACCAGATCCTGCCATGTCATTACCACTTATGAACTTAATCGCACCTTATTATCTTTTTTCATTCGTAATAAAAATTTACAGCCACATTCTTACGTACATTATTAGAAAAAGAATCATTAAGTTCATTACTATATAACTCACTTATCTTTCATAAGCATAATCCCTTTTGCGAGGGGCACCTATACTACCCTACCCACCCAGACGCGATCAAGGTCACATAGTCCGCCTGCAGCGTATAACGCCCGCCCAACTCGGTCGATAACGCCATATAGTCCGCCTGCAAAGGTATACCGCCTACCATTCTCGGTCGAGCATGTCATATAGTCCGCCAGATAGTATATCGCCTACCATTCTCGGTCGATAATGTCATATAGTCCGCCAGATAGTATACCGCCCGCCCATTCCTAGGTCGATAATGTCATATAGTTCGCCAGATAGGTATCGCCGCCCATTCTCGGTCGATAATGTCATATAGTCCGCCTCAGATAGTATACCGCCCGCCATTCTCGGTCGATAATGTCATATACCGCCTCAGATAGATATCGCCTTACCATTCTCGGTCGAGCATGTCATATACCGCCTCAGATAGTATACCGCCTACCATTCTCGGTCGATAATGTCATATAGTCCGCCTCAGATAGGTATATCGCCGCCCATTCCTGGTCGATAATGTCATATAGTATCCGAATTTAATCCAACGACTACGCGCTTCTACTCCTTTAGAAAGACTCTTTTCAATTACAACTTCCCGATACTAACAACTATAGTATCAAGTCCTATCCACCTTTCAAGACAAGTCACAATACCTTTTAGAAATACAATTACCGCTTTCTAAAACAAGTGACTTCTTTCTTAAAAACCCTAAGCAATCGGTACCTTAAAAACAGCTTTGCCCTCCTTTATTTCAAAATCATCTCATTGCTTACATTATCAAGAAAATCATTCTTTAACCTTCCATAAAGCCGTTATAACCAACTTCCCATAAAGCCGTTATAACCCTTTTATGGTTTTAGACCAACTCATTCCTTTTATAACCAAGAGACTTCTACTTTTGAAACCAAGTATTAAATACTTTCAAATCAATTCTCTTAACTTTCAAAAATACAATTAGTCTCTTAACCTTTTGAACTCAAGTGACTTCTTTTATTAAAAAAAACCTTAGGCAATTGATGCCTTAAAATCAAGTTGCCTTTTCATTAAAAACAAGTCATTTATCTTTCCATAAAGCAAATATAACTAACTTCCCATAAAGCCGTTATATTCACTTTATGCCTTAGTCAAAACAATTTCCTATCCAAGGACTTATACGCTTAAAACGAACAAGTATCACATACTTCAAAACTCTTCAAGTCCCTTAACTTTAATACAACATTAGACATCCTTAATACTTTCAAAAGGTGAGTTAATCTCCTAACTCACCCTACTTGACTATTCATAAAACTAGTAAGGGATATCAAGGTGTCAGACGCTCACCGTACTACATACGTGCAACTAGTCATGCTCAAAGATAGGAAAAGTTCTACATACAGTAAATCACACAACTACCTCTTAAATTCTAAGAGTAGAAGGAAACATGAACTGATACCACAAGTATATTCCATACAAAGAATCATGCCAAAGGAATGAAGAGGTTCACATACCTCGCGACGATTGTCGACAAGTAGCAAAATGCTCCAAAGTACTTAAATCTTGATAGTTATTCCACTCTCCATGTAGGATACGCTATACATAGTACTTCAACCTATAATGGTCACAATACGTCCATTAACCTCTCACTTCATACGTAGAATTATTCTAAGTGCTAAGTCACCAATTCTACGGAAAATCGGACAGAACCTCCTTTGTTTCTACTAACTTTGCCACCTTTTTCAAGGCCGAAAATACAATAACCAAACAGCCCCAATTGGCTCACAATTATATAGAAGGTAGTCCAATTCAAATGACTAACTAAACAGCCCCAATTGGCTCACAATTACATTATGGATTTCCAAGGCTATAATCAATCCATAATTCTAATAACCTCTATATAACAACTTCATGCTCGCAACATACAAAGCTATCAACAACAATATAAATATGCAATCTTGTAACACCTTTAAAAGACAAGATTATACCTTAACGATTCGTAATCCAACTCCAATCCGAAGTCGCTCCTTAGTAGTTTAGAGCCTCTCCAAGACACCTCAATCCGCCATTGAGACCCTTAGCACAATACCAACAATTATCCTTTCAAATTCCAAGCAAAACCTAGAAAGACCCTTTAGGTTTTCGTTATGACTAACCCGAAAACAATCTTTTTCCAAGATTTTTCTATTGAGATGTGTTTACAATACACCTAAGAACCTTGGTTTAAAGTGTGAAATCAAATGGACAAGAAACGAAAATTTTTCTTTCTTCTTCTTAGTGAACCCGTGAGCTTGCTCAATGTTCTTCCAAATTTGTGTAAAATTTTCTAAGTGTCAAGACATCTCTTGCTACTAGTATTAAATAGAGAATTGGATGGTCAAGATAATTACAAATGTGAGGCTTAGATGTGGTCTTACAAAAGATCAAGACTTATTGACCAAGACTAGTCAACCTTCTCAAGCTATACAAGTTGCAAGACTAGTCATCCAAGACTTAAGGTAAATGACCAAAATGGTCATGCCATTTCGTCCAAGGCAATGCTAAGGGGGGGTGACACGTGTCGCCCTCCCATTCGCCACAATAAAACGTTTTCCGACAATTCCATAAATATACTAAAAAAAAATTCAAGTCTCAAATCTTAACACGTATGAGTTCTTACGTACGTTCTTAAAACATGTCCTGTAAATACGGGGTGTAACAAGACCTATGATGAATATTCGAGGAAGAATGTTTCTAAGGGGGGAAGGATGTTACACCTCGTAAGTTTAAGGCGATAATTAAGAACGTCATTAAGGAAGTAAGATTCGAATATTGGATATAAAATATATTTATATATGCTAATCCGGAAATTAGTATACAAAGGATGTGATCTCAGATTAATTTTGGCTACTATGAATGTGACGATGGGAACTTATAATAATAGTGGTATATTTTTCTAACAGGATTATGGACTAGTGTCATATTACAAGAATTATGAAACCGAGTATACGAATGTCTTATGAGTTTTTAGGATTTAAATGAAGTGAGATCTATAATTATTTATGTGTGTGATTGATAAATTATACGGAGATTAATCACTTAATTAATTTAAGCAGAGGAGACAAATTTAAGTGAAGTTTGGACGTGTAGGCTTTAAAAGAGGTGACTACCTAATGTTATTAATTGTCATTGTTAAAGAAAGGGAGGCCACTCATGATGGCTCTATGGGGGAACCACATGATGATTAGGAACCTTTGCATGATCACGTTGGGAGTTGTATTTTAGCTTTGGGCATCCTTTGAGACATTCAACAACTTTATAAAATTTTATCCAGAGGACATTTCTATTACTTTGGTTAAAGTCAGTAAACTTAGAGACCTCATCTGAAACATGTCTATGTTTCGTCTGTTTCATCCGTATTAAAGAGGCCAAGCAAAAACAGTTTGCAAAAATTGTTCAAAGCAGCGGTTCAATAAATATTAGAAGGGTCGGTTCAATGTATGTTATGATAAATTATTTCGTTCTTTTGGAATGTTCCATGAAATAAAATATTACAGTGATATTGCTCCATAAGTTATTCTACTCTTAAGAAATTAAGAAATATCATGTTGTTGATTCCTATGTTAAAAGCACGTCTAATGTTGTTAAAGAGGATAGATTAACATGAGAAATAAGTGTATTAATCACTTTTGTTGTTGTGGTTGTTGTATTCTGTGGATATAGAGAGAAGGAATGTATTATGATGGCGTATATGGAGTATTTGGTATTATTGGTTTTGTTTGTAAGTTGTGGACGTGCATATAAATAGGGAAAGTGCTGCCCAATTATTTTATAGAAAAGAGAGTCGTCATTCGATTTAACTTATACTAGAAATCATAGAGTTGACGAACGAATTACTATTGTTATAGGTTGAAGTACTAATCTAGACGAGTTTAATTATAGAGTTGGTTAGTTCGACTAAAATGTATGTGAAACTCTTCCTTCTTTCTTTTTGGCATGATTTATTGAAAGTACGGCGGACGTACTTGATTTCTACACAGTCTATTTTCTAAAAATGTTAAGTCATGAGAAATGCCTATGATTTTTCAGTAAGGGTTTATTATAATGATTTCATTGAGAGTCAAAGTGATGCTTTAAATTGTATAGTTACTCATGATATTTTATTCGTGCTGGATATGATTATATGAATTCACCGAGTCCCTCACTATAGGACCAGGACACGTTATATATATATATATATATATATATATATATATATATATATATATATATATATATATATATATATATATATATATATATATATGATTCCATGGACATGTATTCATGATACAGGTATAGATACCCATGACAGTAGATATGATTCCATGAACATCTATCCATGATGCAGGTACAGATACACATGACAGTAGATATAATTCCATGGACATATATCCATGATGCGGGTATAGATACTCATGACAGTAGATATGATTCCATGAACATGTATCCATGATGCGGGTATAGATAACCATGACAATAGATATGATTTCATGGACATGTATCCATGATGCGGGTATAGATACCCGTGACAGTAGATAAGATTCCATGGACATGCATGATGCGGGTATAGATACCCATGACAGTAGATATATATATATATATATACATGATGATTATATGGATAAGTACTCATGATTTTTGATAGGACTCTCATTTGTATATGGCATAGTTGGATTTGGATTCTGATTTTTATACTTGTCTCCTGTTATCGGTTGGCTACTTATGATCTCATTTACAATATTTCATGTTTTTTATACTCAGTACATTATTTCGTACTGACCCCCTTTCCTCGGGGGGGTTGCATTTATGCCCGCAGGTACAAGTGCTCAGTTTGGAGATCCTCCAGTCTAGGTTTCCCGTTCATCTGTTTGGAGAAGCTCATTTGATTCAAAGCTTTGTCATTTTGGTACAAAACCCTACTTTTGTTGACTTATGTATATTTAGGGGCACGACGGGGCCCTGTCCCGTCATATGTCGTCATCCTTCTTATAGAGGTCCAGAGACCATGAGTCAGATATATGTGGATTAGTCATATGAGGATTGTAGATATGTTTTGTTCAGCTGTACTATTGTATTTCATTTTGGGATGTTTCCGTATATAGTGACAGCCTTGTCGACTTGCGTCCTTTGTTATATTTGCTTAGATGTGACTCTCGTGAGACGTAATCGTGGTGTAAAGCGCAGCTTGTTTACCGCCTAATCGACATATGTTATGTTCATGCGTTATCGTCGAATTTCGTATTGTCCTTAGTGTTGATTACGTGACAGTTTAGTATAATGACGTCATTAGGGCGCTGAGTCGCGGCCCGTCGGGTTGGGTCGTTACAATGAACTTCAGACAAAATGTATGAAGTCAGACAAAACTGACGTTCAACCAAGCGAACACTGACTGAATTTCAACCATATGAACTTCAAACATTGTGTCTGAAGTAAGATTTTGTCTAACACTAACTTTAGACATTATATATATATGAAATTGAAAGTAATATATAGACATAAAAAAAGGGAAAATGGTCATATTGCCATCCAACTTTAAGAAAAAGATCATATTTGTCCTCCGTTAAAGTTTGGGGTCAAATATACCCTCCACGTTAGCAAAGTTGTCACATATGCCCTCTGTTGGACGGAAATCCCACGTGGATGACACGTTGGATCCACATGGACGCCACGTTGTATCCACGTGAAGGGTGGGACCACACCACTGCCTCACCCCTTCTCCTTCTACTCCCTCCGTTCTCCCCCCTCCCCCTACTCTGGCCGAGGAGTTGCTGCTCCGATGAATCACAAACAACATCAAACAGATCTGAAAACCTACCATCGCCACCTCCACCTCCACCGCGCCTCCACCTCTACAGCAAGCAGTGCAAAACATAATACAGATCTGCAAAACCCACATCCACCGCAACCACCGTCGACCTGCACCGCCGACTTCTAGAAAGTTATATACATAATAAATGAATCGAGACTAGTTCCAAGAATGATTTGGATTATTATTCTCTGTATTTGAAGTTCTTAAACTCCACGTGGTTAAATAAATATTTCTCAATCATTGATTTCTGATTGTTGAATCTATGAATTCAATTTTTGGTTGTCAGAGATGTGAGTTCTATGCTTGAGATTTTGTTCAGTTATCGATTTTTCCTCAAGAGCCTTGTTAGAATAGATTATTTGAATCTGCGTATGCCTATAGGATGTTTTACTGATTATAAATATAATATGATTGCGGTGGAGGTGGGTTTTGCAGCTCTGTATTGTGTTTTGCAGTACTTGCGGTGGAGGTGGTGGATTTTCAGATCTGGTTGGTGTTGTTTGTGACTGCTCCGGTTCACCGGAGCTTGAGCTCCTCGCCAGAGCAAGGGGAGGGGGGAGAACGGATGGAGTAGAAGGAGAAGGGGTTGAGGCAGTGGTGTGGTCCCACCTTTCATGTGGATCCGACGTGGCGTCCACGTGGATCCAATGTGTCATCCACGTGGAATTTCCGTCCAACAGAGGGCATACATGACAACTTTGCTAATGTGAAGGGTATATTTGACCTCAAATTTTAACTGAGGACAAATACGACCATTTTTCCTATAAAAAAAAAACTCAAGTTAAATGACGCATCAAAATCGGGCGTTCGTGCGCTTTCCTCGTCTTGTACGCATACAAAGCCCATAAGAAGCAGGAGACTGAACTAAACTAGTTGTGTTCCTTATCTTACGCAGAATTCGAGGCCTTCATAACTTATTGGGCTAGGGCCTCGTTACTATGACTTGTCAATTCGGCCCAATCGTACCCGCACGTCCGTATACATTTTCAGTTAACTCACAAGCCCACAAATATTTCAACACGTGTGGAGACATAATGGGCCAGTCAATCACTGACTCCATTATCGGCCCAAATTCATCCGCTAACCCAAACGCCACGCACAAGCACAATCATATCCTTCAACTGTAAGTTACTCTTTTAAAATAAGTTTAATATTTTAAAATTAAATTAGATATTAAAAATTATAAAAAATATTATAAGTTACTATTTTTCACATATTATTATGGGCCAGTCAATTTTTTAATAAGTTGTAACAAAGGAACCCTTAAAATGCTTCACTTTCTTCATTCAGAGCTATCTTCATTGTTCTTGAACACTCTACTGGTCCATTTTGTTTCAAAGGTTGAACTTTTTTTTTGTTTTATTAGTAATATTTTGCATTGATGATGGATGTTATCAATTACTTTCTACGTTCTAAAAAAATTTGTCTTAGTTTGGCGTGGAGTTTAAGAAATAAAAAAGACTTCTGAAATGTGTCGTTCAAAACAAGCGGAAGATATTTGTGTAAAAATGTGACAATTATTTTTTGACAAACTAATAAGGAAAGTAAGTAAAATGATTTTGGAACAGAGTGAGTATGATACAGTTGAATATGTTTTGAATTTGAGCTGATGTGAAATTTCTGTTTTTTTTCCTTAGGTAATTGTAGTTTGGAAATCGACGGTGATCGGAGATGGGGAAGTGCTATCCAACGGTGAACGAAGAGTATCAGAAAGCAGTAGAGAAATGTAAGAGAAAGCTAAGAGGACTCATTGCGGAGAAGAATTGTGCTCCTATTATACTCCGTCTGGCGTAAGCTCCTATTGTGTTTATAATTGCTTTCTCTGTTTCATGCTAATCAGCTTAACTTGATCATGCCAATCAAAATTACCAAAACTTGACGGTCAATTTGTCTTGTTATACCTATGTCTTTTGCAATCCAAGTTCAACTTTTTGATAGTGGCAATTTTTAACTTAGTTTAACACTCTTTTTTTTATTTATAGTTAACAATTTTGTAACTTAATTTAACTTGGAGTGGAAGTTTAGTACCCGTCTCGACCATGAGACAAGCGTGGAGGTGAGACTGAGTATCAGGTCATTCCAAAGAAAGGAAGTTTCAAGTATCTCAGGTCTATTATCCAAGGGAATTTAGAGATTGATGATGATGTCACACATCGTATTGGTGTAGGGTGGATGAAATTTAGGCTCGCATTTGGAGTTAATGCGATAAAAAGGTACCACCAAGACTTAGGAAAGTTTTACAGGGTGGTGGTTAGACCGACTATGTTGTATGGGGCGAAGAGATAGAGATACTCTGTAAAGTGCACATTGATCTTATTTTTTCAAATGATCTAATGGTTTCTAACAACGTCAACACATTAAAATTGTGCACTTTACGTAAAGTGCACTACAGAGGAGCCGGATCCGGAGCGGAGTGTTGGTCAGTCAAGATTTTGCACATCCAAAAGATGAAAGTTGCGGAGATAGATGTATGGGTATACAAGGAGGGATAGGATTAAAAATGATGATATCCGGGACAGAGTGGGAGTGAGCTCGGTGGAGGAGAAGATGCGGCAAACGAGGTTGAGATGGTTCGGCTTGTGCAGAGGAGAGACACAAATGCCCAGTGTGGAGTTGTGAGAGGTTGGCTATGAACAGGTTCAGGAGGGGGAGAGGTAGGCGGAAAAAGTATTGAGGAGAGGTGATTAGACGAGATATGACGCAGGTGCAACTTACTGAGGACATGACGATAGGGGGTTGTGGAGGACACAAATTAAGATAGTAGGTAGTTGAACGTAATTCTACTTACGCTAATATACTGGTAGTTATAGTGTTATTATTGTACCCCTGCTTAGCCTATCATACTAGTAGGCGCAATATTATTTTATAGTTATCTGTTCTTTGGTTTATGCTATTGTATGTTTTTTCATGTACTTTGTTTATTTTATTTACTTGCGTTAGTTATTGCTTCTTCTTTTAAAATGATTTATCATGGCGTATTCGCTTTTGTTACTCTCATTTTCATACTATTTTAAATTTCTTTTCCGGATCTGACCTTCTCTTGCTTTTGCTTTTGCTTTTTCTTGAGCCGAAGATGTTTCGGAAACAACTGCTCTACACTCTACCCTCTTGAGCGGTATCCCCGTCTGAAAATCCTTCACAGAAAAACCAAACGGATCAAAATTCACAGAAATACTATTGTCAGCGGTAAAACGTCTAACAAAGACCAGGTTTTAATCAATTGTAGTGCATGTAAGACATTTTTTAATTGTAAGGGTGAATGGGGAGATGGTAGTTTTACCTGACCAACACCACGAATTGGAATCTCCTGCCCACTGCCAACAATAATATTTTTATTACCACTCATATTCAAATAAGACGAAAGATTACCTTGTTATATCGTCATGTGTGACGTCGCCCCTATATCCATACACCACGATTTATCTGGAATATTTAGATTCATGTGACTCATGGCTTGTTCAATATCAGTTGGTGCATATCCGACAGAAGATGGTGCCTGTAAAAGCATATTATGGACGAGAACCGAGAATCCCGGATTGGCGGTTGGAAGGAGGAGGTCGGGCCCAGAAGAGGTCGGAAATGGACATGGTGGGGCAGCCCACTGTGGGGCCCAGGCCCACGGTGAGTACTGCCCCCACTGGCCGAAGCTGCTGCCTACATGATATAATTAGGCTAAAGATCCTTGTCCTAATTCTCTTCTCTCTTTTCTTCTTCCTTAGCCGAGATTTTTTTTTTCTTTTGCCCTTTCTACTGTTTCGGCCACTAGGTTAGTCATAAAACCTAACCTTTCTTTTCCTATTGAATTTCAGCCACTGGTTAGAAAATCCTAACCTTAAAGCATTACCTAATCCTAAAACATCATCTACTTCTCCTCTTCTTTTAGTTCTAAGTGGAAATTATGGCCGAAAAACAAACCTTTCATCGTGCTCTTGCCATTAATAACGTCAAAAACTTCATCCCCATCACTCTTGAGATGGAGAAAGGGCAGTATACCTCGTGGGCAGAACTATTTAAAATTCACTGTCGTGCTTATGAGGTGATTGACCATATTCTTCCGGCCGAGTCACCGTCAGATGCCACTATGGTGGACAAGAAATTATGGTCTCGCATAGACGCTATTGTCCTTCAATGGATTTATGGTACTATATCGATCTTCTTCATACCATACTACAACCCAATTCTACGGCTCAAAAGGCGTGGGAAAGATTAGAAAATATTTTTCAGGATAACAAAATGTCTAGGGCCATTTATCTTGAACACCAATTTATGAATATTAAATTGGATGATTTTTCCAACTTCTCCGCCTATTGTCAAGAATTGAAAGTAGTTGCGGATCAACTTTCCAACATTGGTTCGCCCGTGACGGATCAAAGATTGGTTCTTCTATTGATTGCGGGGTTGAATGAACACTATGATGGTGTTTCAACGTTTATTCAACAAAGCAATCCCTTGCCTCCCTTTTATGAGGCTCGTTCACGATTAATTCTTGAAGAAATAAAAAAACTGAAGCAGGCATCCTCGGGAGCAACCACAGCAGGAACCGCTCTCGTCTCCACCAACTCCTTTCCTAATGATTTAGAATCCCAAAATTCTGGTTCCGGTGGCCAAAATAATCGTCAACATGATGGTAAAAAACGGGGTTCAAATAGAAATAATAAAGGGAACGTTGTGAGTTTTCATATTGTTGTTGTTTAACACTTTTTGTTAATTTTTTGTGACATATGGTCGATCATAATTGGACTGAAGTCACTTGAGAATTTTGGACAGTGTAATCATTTGATCAATAACGAATTTTGTTGAGTGGACTCAATACAGGACATGTTTGAACTTCTTTTGTTTGTTACAGATGGCAGTGTTGAGTTATAACAGATTAAATATTAGAAATTTAATTGCTGATATGTTTCATAGACGTTAGACAAGTGATTGTCACCATTAAGAAAATTTATATTGCAGTGGACTAGTTTTTAGGCGGATAAGATTTATTGCACTGTAGAATGTGATGCTGCCTTACTTTGCGTAGTTCACTCCATTATGAGGAGGTTTTCGAAGCAGAGGTTATACATACCTGTGCTCGTTTCGGATCATCTTTCACTCTTCGGTGAGATATAATGGATTAGAGCGATGAATCGCGAGTGACCTTAGATAACTTCTTGATGCATCTTATGTGATTCTAGCAAACAATAAGGACAAACAAACTGAAGTCTGTTGGAGATATATACATTGAGATATTGGTTCATTCATATGTTGAGTGCTCTTATTGTTGGAAATTTTACTAATGAGGGATTGAGTTTATCCCTAACTTAAACACGTAAGTCCCGCATGTCGGAAATGTCGTTTCTTCACACATGCTTAATCTACTAAGTGATTAAATGATCTTAGTGCCAAGTATCGTCAAATTCGTTAAGAGGGATGTGATTCTTGATGTTAGAAACTGTAAGGGATGAAACGTGTTCTTTGATGTAGACATAATGACATAAACAATATGTGATTGAGGGATTTGGAAGAAAGAATTTTAGGTTGGAGAAAAATTCACGAAAATCGAGGACAAACTCTCGGAATCCGATGGAAGAGCTCGGCAGAAGCAAGAGAGAAAAATAACCTAGACTTTTGATACCATGAAACAAATAATCCCTTGATTATTTTCATTAATGAAAGAGAATATATATAATTTACATATTTCCATAATAGAAAAATCCTATTTCTATTCTACTCCTAAAATCTTATTTTATTTGGAGACTAACTATACAATTATGGTAAGTGTACAATAATAATTACAACCAAACTTTACCTAAACTAGGACACTAAACCGTGATATACACGGTGTAGGTGTTTACGTCGGGTTCGTACACGCAGCGAAATTTGAAAATTTATGTTTCAAATCCGACGACGGTCGAACTGTAGTATGATATGTAATGTAAAATACAAAGCACATAATTAATGTAAAACTTCGACAGAAGACTTACATTCGAAGCAACAATCAGCCAAACAATTGAATCTGTTACTTTGTGCAGTCCGAGGGTGCACACGCAAACGTCCCTCGATTTGTAAGTTCAGAGAACTGTGATGTAATTTGCTAAAGATTCTGACAGAGCTTTTGAAGAGATTGACCTCTCTTATGTTTTAGTTGTATATGAAATGAGAGGTAAGCCCTCTATTTATAATTGCAAAACAGAGGCTTAGGGTTTCCGGTCGGGCCCAAAGAAAATCGATCGACAAAAATTGGATCGCTGTAACCCGCATGTGCACCGCGTCCCACTGGGCGAGGCACAACGCTCGCCTGTTCTTGGCACCGCGGTCCTGTCCTATTTTTCAGTCTTTTCCCATTTTAATATCTCAGTCATCAACCGAACATATAGGTATAATCTCCTTCTAATTACATTCTTCAATCGACGGAACATTTGACTTAGTGTTACCCTTCAGGCCTTTACATATCGTCACTAATTACATTAGAATCTTCACAGAACTCCTAGACTGCGCCGAAAGACGAACCCAATATGTAAAGTTTAGCTACACAAAATATGTGAACTGAACCTATATGTGAGAAGATAAAATCCCTTCATTTATGACACACTCAATCAAGCTTAGAATTTGTCAAGTGTCTATCCAAATGACTTGATTATTATAACTCATCTATATTAGTTGACAACAGGACCATGTTGCAGTCATGTCCATTGCATTGGCCAATAACTTAGTCAACCTAATACCATATGAGTACCTGAGTGTTCACTCGAATATAAATTCAAGGAATGAATCCTTTTTTGGCTCACATACCACATTTAATCTACTTCGTAATGCACCCAAAACAAGCCGCGTCTCAACCTATAAGGTATTTGAGCTTAGGACAGGATCAAAGTACATTACTCTGTAAACAAGATGATATTGACCTCAAGTCTAAGGACTTTTATCTCCCACACGCCGCCGATGACATTATAGACATATAACAAAACAGTACATCAGCAGGGCGTACCAATACTTCAACAAGTATCCATGTGTCCATCACGAGTATAAAGTGTTGTGTATTTTCCGCCTCCGAAGTTTCGGCGCCGCGACGCCACTCTCTGAAGTTTCGGAGCCGCTCGGTGTGACGGTTTCAGGCTGTTTGGAAGAACGTTAATTTCATGAAAAGTCACAAGTGTTCATGAAAGATTACCTTGTTTCATGAAAGATCACAATTGTTCATGAAAGGTCATTTGATTTCTTTAAATATGGAATGACATATGATTAAAAGTGTACAAGCAATCTATCTCTTTAAATATAGAACACTTTCTTTCTTTCAAGCAATTCATGTTCATGAAGAACGAATAAGTTGCTGTAAATTTCGTTCAAAGATTAGGGAATCCTGAGGGTAAATTAGCAAGTTAATCCCATCAGCATATAGTGGGGCTAATATTATCATAAGAACAGAGAATCATCTCGTGCTAATATAGTTTCTATAGTTCATTCATTATCACACAAGTCATATTTTCTAACAATCTTAGGATAAAATTATGGAAAACACTATGAAGATGTTTGATAATGATACGGTGAAACTAGATCGCTTTGATTGAACACATTTCCTACGCTGGAAGGATAAGATGTCGTTCCTACTCACTGCTTTGAAGATCTTCTATATTCTAGATCCGAATTTGTGGACATTGGCAGAACCAGCAGACGATGACACTGAAGAAAGAATCGCAGAACGCAAGAAGCGTGTTAAAGATGAAATGCTGTGCAGAGGATTTATTCTGAATTCCCTCTCTGATCGTCTGTATGATCTCTACACTCCAATTCAGTCTGCAAAGGAGATGTGGAAGGCCCTGGAGTTCAAGTATGATGCAGAAAAACAAGGGGCAGATAAGTTTGTTACTTTTAAGTTCTTTGAATTTTCCATGGTTGATGGCACTTTTATACTTGATCAAGTGCATGAATTCCTGATATTGATTTCTAAGTTTAAAGACCTGGACCTAACCATACCAGAAAAGTTAATTGTTGGAGGAATTATTGCCAAATTACCACCTTCTTGGAATAATTACAAGAAGAAGTTGTTACACACTTCTGAGGAGTTCACTTTAGAACAGATTCAGAAACACTTACGAATTGAAGAGGAAACTTGAAATCGTGAGAAGGTTTTGAATGATACTTCTAGTTCTAAAGTAAATTATGTTACTCAGAAGAATCTAAAGGGTAAGAGAAAAACGAATAATAACTTCAATGTTTCTAACCCGAATAAGAAGGGTAAGAAGGACATGTCTGAAATCGTTTGTTACAATTGTGGAAAGAAAGGCCATTTCAAACGTTTCTGCAGGAACACTAAGAAGGAGCATAGTCAAAACCAGAAAAAGAACACTGAAGAGAAGGCGATTGCTAATGTTGTTGAACAAAACACCAACGAGATCATTGCCATGCTTTCTGAGATGCATATTGGAATGGTCCAAGAGTTGCACATGGTTGCAGTCGCTACAAGCGATGATTGGTGGTATGATTCGGGTGCTACCACTCATGCTTGCAACAATCGCTCACTTTTTAAGGATTATACTGAGGCAGTGGATGGTCATGACTCATGAAATCCTGTTGGGAGATCATCAAACTAGCAAGGTTCTTGGAACAGGAAACGTGATACTCCAATTCACTTCTGGAAAAGAAAGTTGTTTTGACTGGAGTATTACATGTTCCTTCCATTAGGAAGAATTTGGTTTATGGTTTTGTGCTATGTAAGAAAGGACTCAAAGTTATAATAGAGTCCGATAAGATTATTCTGTCTAAGGCTGGTGCCTTTGTTTGAAAGGGTTATGTATCTGATGGTATGTTTAAACTAAGTATCAATAAAGATGAAAGTTCTAATTATTCTTGTGTGCAATCTTTTGATTTAAGCTTTAATATAGAATGTACAACTTTTAATATTTGGCATAATCGTTTGGGACATGTTAACTATCAAACAATGAAATATATGTGCAAAGACGAAATTATTTATTATAGCAATGAGCATAAAGAAAAATGTGAAGTTTGTGTCCAAGCGAAAATGAAAAGAAAACCTTTTCCAAAGGTTGATAGACAAACTGAAATCTTAGAACTTGTACATTCTGATATTTGTGATTTAAATGATGTTTAAACTAGGGGTGGGAATAGGCACTTTATTACTTTCATTGATGATTGTTCTAAATTTACCTATGTCTATTTAATGAAATCAAAAGATAAAGCTTATGACATGTTTCAAGTTTACAAATCTATGGTAGAAACACAAAAGGGTAAGAAACTGAAAATCTTAAGAAGTGATAGGGGTGGAGAATATTTCCCTACTGAATTTACTTCATTTTGTGAAGATAATGGTATTGTTCATCAAGTTAGTGCACCCTATAAACCTCAACAAAATGGGGCGGCATAAAGGAAAAATGGAGTTCTAGTTGATATGGTAAATGCCATGATTGTTAACTCAAACTTACCTATGAACTTATGGGGTGAAGCTTTACTAACTGCATGTCATGTACATAATAGAATTCCTTCGAAGAGGATAAAATTGTCTCCATATGAAATTTGAAAAGGAAGAAAACCTAATATTAGTTATTTTAGAGTTTGAGGGTGCTTAGCCTATTATAAGGTTCCAGATCCTAAGAACACTAAATTAGGTCCAAGAGCTTTGAAAAGTGTTTTTGTGTGATATGCAGAAAATTCAAAAGCATATAAGCTTCTGGATTTAGATTCAAATGTTATTGTGGAATCTCGAGATGTAGAGTTCTTTGAAAATAAATTTCGAAGTAACTCCAACAGGAGTAATGAGTCTTTGCAAATACCACAAATAGAAATAAGTTCTAATTCTTACTCTAACAATGATAGGTTAAATCCTAAGGCTTCTAGTGAACTTAGAAGAAGTGTAAGAGTTAGAAAGGAGAAGAATTTGGGTTCAGATTTCATGGGTTCTCAAGCAATTTCCTTTCTTGTAGAAGGAAATAGAAAAGTTGTTACCAATAAAATCCAAATCGTTCTCAATGTTGAGAATGAAAGTGATGACCCAAAGACATTTCAAGAAGCAATGTCATCTAGAAATTCATCTTTTTGGAAAGAAGCAATAGATGACGAGATGGAGTCTTTAATGGCTAATAAGACTTGGGTCTTGTCGGACTTGCCTCCCGGTTCCAAGGCTATTGGGTGTAAGTGGGTTTTCAGGGTAAAAAGGAGTGTGGATAATGAATCAATCAAAGTTTTCAAAGCTAGGCTTGTTGGACAAGGATTTAGCCAATGGGAAGGAGTGGACTATTTTGATACTTATGCTCATGTGGCTAGAATAACATCTATAAGAATATTGATAGCTTTAGCTTCTTTGTATGATTTGCATATTCATCAAATGGATGTAAAAACTGCTTTTTTAAATGGTGATTTAGATGAAGAGGTATACATGAAACAACCTGAAGGTTTTGTCCTTCCTGTTATGAATATAAAGTTTGTAAGCTAGTTAAATCATTGTATGGTTTAAAACAAGCACCAAAGCAATGGCATGAAAAATTTGATTATGCTGTTTTATCCAATGATTTTGTACATAACTCTGCTGACAGGTGTATATATTCTAAGTTTACAAAAGATTATGGTGTAATCTTGTGCCTTTATGTAGATGATATGTTAAGCTTTGGAACAAACATAAATGGCATAAATGAAGTCAAAGCCTATTTGAGTTCCTGTTTCAAGATGAAGGACTTAAATGAGGTTGATACCATATTGGGGATCAAAGTTAAAAGAAATAGTGGGGGTTGTTCTTTGAGTCAGTCTCATTATGTTGAGAAGATGCTTAAGAAATTTGAGCATTTGAACTTCAAGGAAGCTAACACTCCATATGATACATCATGCAAACTTAGTATAAACAGTGGAAGATCTGTGGCTCAGTTAGATTATGCTAGTGCGATAGGTAGCTTGATGTATGCTACACATTGTACTACGCCTGATATTTCATTTGCAGTTTGCAAACTTCTAGATTTACTAGTAATCCGGGTACAGAACATTGACAAGCAATTGGAAGATTTTTTGGTTATTTGAAAAGAACCAAAAGTTATTCTTTGCATTATGGAAATTTTCCAGCTGTACTTGAGGGATATACAGATGCTAGTTGGATATCTAGTGATGGAGATAATAAATCCACAAGTGGTTGGATTTTTATGCTCGGTGGTGGTGTTGTTTCTTGGGCCTCAAAGAAATGCATACGTATCACACATTCTACCACGGAAGCTAATTTTTAGCTTTGTAGCGCAGCAAAAAGCGTAATGGCCGAGAAATATGTTATCGATATAAAGTTGTAGCCACAATCGATGCCACCATTTCTTCGCATCGTGATAGCGAGGCAACTCGCTCAGAGCTTATAATAAGATTTATAATGCTAAGTCTAGACACATCGCTGAGACACGCCAGATGCTGAGGCGCTTAATATCCGACGGGATTGTAACTGTGATTTATGTAAGGTCTTGTAACAATTTGGCCGATCATTTTACTAAAGGACTTCCAAGAGAAATGATGTATGGAACAAGTCGAGAAATGGGATTGCGACCCGTTTGAATTAATCGACAACAATGGAAACCCAACCTTTTTCTTATGAGTACCCATGGTTAAAAGGTTCAATGTGGTAATAACAAATTGTTGATGACTGATTAGGTCACACTAGTGTAACTATTGTTCTAGTGTATGTTTTAGGGTGAGTTATACACTCCTAATGAAATTCAAGTAGTAGAAGATTTCACCTATATAGACATAAGAAGTGGTGCCGCTTCTAACGAAAGTTTTGGGTCAAACTTTTGTAAATGTCTATGAAACCAGGTGGAACACATGGCCATAATGGTGCTACCTCGATATGAACATGGAAAAGAACAATTGTGTGTTCGCCTTCCTGTCTAAAGATAAGGAATTTTGGCTCAAACGCTTTAAGCCGCCATTAATTTCGTTAGAACTTTGAAGAACTGTGACTATGTGAAAGTTCAAATCGCAAGATACTTTCATCTAAGCATTTTTGTTTAATTGAAGACTAAGTGGGGGATTGTTGTATATAGTCTTCAATTGTGTTTGTTAGGAAGTTGTGTATGTGGTTTTGTCCCACATTGGAAGAATAGAAAGTCCAAAAATAGTGGATTCTATAACAGCATTCTGCCTTTTCGAAGACAGAGCACTCGTGGCACACACTTGGCCCTTTGCCTTAGAAAGAGTTCGACCCATTTGAAAGAGGAAATGGGAGTAGGCATAGTACCGGAAAGTACGGATTCGGGGTTCATCCCTCAATCAAGCGCTATTTGAAAGTCATGATAGATTCCACTCTCAGTTAGTACGTACCTTTTTTTAAGCAAGAACTCAACATCGTTCGTATCCCATACCCATGGGCTATTTCACTGAGACGATGGTCGGAGTTTACAAGCTGCTTTGATAGAACAGGTTAAGAAAGATAGCTGAAAGTGCTAGCATAAGGAAGAGATTCTATGGATGGAAAGAGGCCCTTCCTTGCTTTCAAGGTTTCGACATTCAAAGTCAAAGGATTCTTTGTTTAAGTTTCATAATAAAATAAAGGAGCGGAGCCACTGATCGTAGCGAGAGGAAAGAAGGCCTCGCTTCTTCTCTCTTTCTCTATTGAACTATGGAAAACACTTTATAATAGCGACACGGATTCACCACAACTTATGACTTCGCCACTGGGCAAATGAGGCTAACCTGCTCGTTGTTATGATCGCAAGAATCGGTAGGTTCTTTCAAGGCACTTTGGTCCTTCTTACGAGACTATCCTTTGTATAAGTTATGATCCATCCAAGGAATGAGCTTCCCTGCAGTAAAATCCCGTGGACTACAAGGAAAAGATAGAATCTCGCACAACAAATGATTCAGATGGTCTTGGAAAGAACCTTTCATTCAAGCTTCCGATTCAACTCCCGCACAACCGAAGTATGCGCGAAGATAGGTTAGCTCTGCGCAAGCATTATCCGGGAACGATTATCCAGGAACTGGAAGATGGTTGGTGTGACACGCCTAAATCCCCCACAATCAATCCACAAGGCTTCAGGTGACTGGAGCAACCTTTGAAGGCGCTCGGCCTTGTTCACCCTTTCAGCTAAGTATCCCACTTTTTCCTTGAGGGGAGCCGATATTCAAAATATGTGGGCCTTCATCGCCTTAAGGCAATCTATCCAAAGAGCCTACCCTATGATAGATTCAGCTAAAGCTACGCTTGGAAGATTTCTTTCTCAATCATGAATCTGAGCTTACTACTTGAATCACGAAAGGCGCTTTTCTCACTATCTATTCAATTCAAAATGCTCACTTATGAAATCAAGCTAATAAGGCCAAAAACTGAGCATGGAGTCCACTTTTGTACTTTGTATATTAAATGAATTGAGTTTATTTAATTGGACCAAACATGCAATGGGCTTGGATGTGCTTATAATTGGATTAATAATATGGTAATATATTATTAGTCAAAGACTAGCACTTAGCACTTTGCACGTGCACGTGCACGAACACGAGTTTAAATATCATTTAATCTTTTGTCATTTTAATTAAATTTATATTTAAAGAGGATAACACAAAAGATATGGTTTTGTATCAGGTGTTGTGTTTTTTCAACCTCCGAAGTTTCGGCGCCGCGGCGCCACTCTCTGAAGTTTCGGAGCCGAGGCGCTGCGACGGTTTCAGGCTGTTTGGAAGAATGTTAATTTCATGAAAAGTCACAATTGTTCATGAAAGATTACCTTGTTTCATGAAAGATCACAATTGTTCATGAAAGGTCACTTGATTTCTTTAAATATGGAATGACATATGATTAAAAGTGTACAAGCAATCTATCTCTTTTAATATAGAACACCTTTCTTTCAAGCAATTTATGTTCATGAAGAACGAATAAGTTGCTGTAAATTCAAAGATTAGGGAATCCTGGGGTAAATTAGCAAGTTAATCCCATCAGCATATAGTGGGACTAATATTATCCTAAGGACAAAGAATCATCTCGTCCTAATCTAGTTTCTATAGTTCATTCATTATCACACAAGTCA
This sequence comes from Przewalskia tangutica, assembly GCA_029844215.1. Lineage (NCBI taxonomy): Eukaryota > Viridiplantae > Streptophyta > Magnoliopsida > Solanales > Solanaceae > Przewalskia > Przewalskia tangutica. The sequence continues at coordinate 4,620,101 of CM056739.1, read as the reverse complement.
TATTTTCTAACAGACTCACCTTGTTTAGTCTAAAGTTAATTATCCCTCTCAGTGCTACTGTGCTTCTATTACCAATGATTACTTTGAGGACTTAGAAACTGTTTACTTGGCATTGGTATACTGTGAGGACTAGAAATTATATCACAAAGCTCTAGAAATAGGACACAATTTGAAGGGGAAACTTATAAAATAGCATTGTATAGATCAAGGAAATTGCTCGACTTGTTAAGGATAAAAATCTTATAGTAATCTAACTTGTATAAATAAAAAGCTTCTCTCTGCCTCTATTTTTCATGTGTTCACGTCAGGAGAACCTGTAGTGTGTATAAGTGCGTATGGATCCAGGCTTTCTTAAAGCTTATTTCAGTAGCTGTTGTGTTAGAAAGATTATATTGGAATGCAATATTGATTGTGAAATATCAGGAAAATATTGGCAACTTAGAACTTCTGTATGGATTAATTTTCATCGGCCAATAAGAATGACAATCGTTGTTTACTTTCCAGGACAAGACAGAACCACCACCAGAAGGCCGCTTGCCTGACGCCAAAAAAGGTCACTGCTTTCTTCTTTTACTCTTAAGTAGATGAATTGCTCAAACTACAGTCTCTCTGAACAATCGTGCTTTTTCTTTTGGTTTTCTTCAGGCTCAGACCATCTGAGGGAGGTTTTTGGACACATGGGACTGAGTGATAAAGACATTGTTGCTTTATCTGGTGGTCACACTCTGGTAAGCAGGGAAAACTTGATATAATGTTGCAACTAGTCCTTGAATTTGGCCCTTTTAGAATGTACATTTTTGTATTTACTCCTTCTTATTGTGGTTTCTTGATTCTTTAATCAGGGAAGATGCCACAAAGAACGCTCAGGTTTTGAGGGAGCATGGATCAACAACCCCCTCATATTTGATAACTCCTATTTTAAGTAAGTCTTTGCCTCCCTAGAAATGTAAATCTGTGAATTAACTATTTCTTGGAAACACAAAAGAAAAATAGCCAGTGTTGAAAGACATAATTAATAAATAAAAGTGTGTTCTTTCTAATAGCTTAAGCTTTTAGATGAAATGATCACACACTTTAACCGTCAGGAGCAGTTGTATACTTGTATAACTCGTACGTTGTGCTGTAACTTCTTTGAATGCCAGGGAACTCCTGAATGGAGAGAAAGAAGGTCTCCTCCAGTTACCATCAGACAAAGCACTCCTGGAAGATCCAGTTTTCCGCCCTCTCGTGGAGAAATACGCTGCAGTATGTAGAATACACCCTATTAGTACTTTTGGGAACATATTTAGCATTTTCAGGCGTTCTTTATTTTATTCGTATAAGCATGGTAGAGTTATTTCCGTTGCAGAAGTTAGTTTTATGAATTTGCTACAATAAATTGTATGAACGTCCATGATGTTAGCCCTGATTTCTTCGTATGAAGTTCCAAGCATAACATTTATATGATATCATCTTTGCCTAATTTGATGAAATGGCTTTGTTCTAGGATGAAGATGCCTTCTTCGCTGACTATGCTGAAGCTCATTTGAAGCTCTCAGAGCTTGGGTAAGTTATCTTAATTCTGCCCCCCTCGCTAGCTAGCTACATAATACTAAAAAGGGGTAGGACTAACGATTTCGTCGCTAATCCATTATTAAATAGCCCGTAGCTAAAAGGAATTTTTAATAATTCATCGCTAAACAATCGTTAGTAGGATTAGCGACGATTTTTTGTTGTTTAGTGACATAAGTTCGTCACTAGTTCCTTGGAGATAGTATTCTTCATGGAAGTGTATATAGTATATAGACTTGTGATTAATGTTTTACACTATCCAGAAATTTTAACCTATAACAACAAGGTAAATATACTTTTACCAGGTTATCAAATACTTGTCATAAGAATTTAAATACAATTACTTTATAAGTGACTTGTTTTATAGTGACTGTGTATAGAACTTAAACTCGTTTATTTTATGTGCATCCAAATTCAGATTTGCAGATGCAGAGTAAGTGTGTGGTGAGAAGTTGTTTCAATGGTCCCTGGAGATACATCTGGTTCGGAATAGTATATTTGAAGTAAAACTTAAACTCTCGAATAATTAAAATTTCTACAAATGAAACTCCCGAATAATCCTGGAGTTCCAAAAGAATAAGAAAAAAGAAGTATTTTATAGTGATTGTATGCCACTACTATGTATCTGGATTTTTCTATGAAAATATTATTTTCGTGTTTAAAAGTATTTAATTTTCAATTAATTTGGAAATGATGACTAATGAGCAACTGCAAAAGTGGTTATTTGTCAATTTCCTTCAAATAAATACGTAGGTATTATGGCCAGAACTTTAAATGACGCACCTTGCTGGACATCAAAGCGGGTCTCGGGATTTTGGACTTGTGAATTTGCAATGTTGGCTCACATTGGGTAATCCATTTAGGGCCCACTAATCCTTATTAATTGGTTAGAGATTGAAGTAGATTGGATGCAATTAACACCAAGAGAATGGTTATAGTTTATAGAAATTCTCGACATATTTGACAGCTCCATCAAAAATAATTCAGCCGCCAGATAAATATATCAAAGATATATTTTAATTATGTATATTAGATATTAATATACAAAATATATATTTTTTCGGTTATTATTTTTGTAGAATTGTATTAATCTCCCTTTGGAAGCTTTTTTCATTAATACAAATATATAGTGTGTACAATGTGAAATCCTAATACAAAAAGGATCTTATATTTATCATAATTATACAACACTAATAATTACAAAATATATGAAAAATAATTTATAATTATTCACTAATACACCCCCTCAGTCATAGAGGGAGGAGTCCGGACGCTTAGACTAGATCTGAAGTCGGTCTAGGAAGTCTTTTGGTAAAGATATTTGCATACTGATAATAAGAAGGCACGTGTAACACCTTAACGTGACTGATAGCAAGTTCAGTTTTAAGCAGTGCAATGATCTCATTTTCCCCCTAGTAAATTCATTTTCACTTAGAAACAAAATCAGATTTTCCCCCTCCCTTCTCTCCCTATTTTGCTCGATTTTCTCCCCCTTCCCTAGCCAGAAAAATTAAGTTCTTACTCCATCTTAAATCATCCCACACAAAATTTAGAACCCAAATTTGCAAAAATAGGGGCAAAAATTGGTCCAGTATGACCGAAACTGTGAGCAGTTTTTTTCAAAGTTTTGGATAAGTTTTTTAGCAAAGTAAACATGTTTAAATGACGGGTTAACATTGTGGGATTGTTGCATGGCAATTTGGGGTTGAAAAGGTGAAAGATTAGTGAAGAAAAATCGATTAAACAACGAGAAAAGTGGGTTGGACAGTGAGCAGATTTTAGGGACTGTTTTGGACGAATTCGAGGTATAAAATTCTTCTTTTTATAGTTTAAATGAAATTGCATGTGTTGTAAGTGAAGATATGAATTTTTGTTAAGATGGAGTTGGAAATATGAAAATGGATGTGACTATATTGAGATACATACGTCGATTGGGACTGTTTTGTATACATTAAGTTTGATTGTTGTATTGTAATATGGTTACTAATTGCATGATGAACTCGAAAGGAAATCTTGATAGTTTAAAGTTGTAAATGTTATATGAAATTAGTGAAATGCGAATTAAAGAATTAAAAGAAGAGCTAAGGTAATGTGTTTTTGGACCATAACATTTAAGGAATTGTCGGACCTCGTCATCGCGACTTAGGGACTGTTAGGGGCTGATTTGGTGGTGTAATAATGCTGGAAATTTCATTGAGAATATGCATGAACAATGTGGTAATTGCTTACGTAAGTCCTAAAGGAATTAAAGTATAAGAAAGTGTAGAAAAATTTCACATTTCCCTCTCATTGTTAACTAAAATGTGAGTTGTTCTCATGGACTATTCTTTAATACATATTAAGGGATGGAATGACATGAAATAAGTATATAAATTCCCTTGGTTATTGAAGTTGATTAATGGAATGTTTAGATAATTTTGACTACATATGGAAATGATAGTGATTATTAGTTTAATTTGAATTATTGGGTCGATTTGGATTGTTGGATTGAACTGGATTGTTGGTTGGAGTTGAATTGTTGGCTGATTTGGATTGTTGGTAAATTGTGGATACGCACATAAACAAAGAAAATGCTGTCCAAATTTTTATAGAAATAAGGGAGCCGATATTCATACTTTCATTAGAAGTCATAAAACTGACGAGCATATTATTCCTTATTATATGTTGAAGTACTAGACGAGACATACCTTAATATTGAGTTGATTAGAACACAAAGAGGTATGTGAGCCTATATTTCTTTCTTTTGGCATGATTTTGTGAATTATTGATTCTTTCATTCGACATGAATATTATACAAGGGAATGTACGACGGACGTACATGACTCCTTCATAGTCTTATTCATAGTAATCTGAGTTATGAAAAGTACATGTGATCTTCTAGTAAGAAGTTATTTAATGATTTTAATGAGAGTCAAAAAAATTATTTAAATTGCATACAGTTGCTCATGATATCTATTCGTGCTAAGAGTCATTTCTCTATTTCACCGCGTCCCGGGCCGGGCAGATTCGTGCACAAATTTCAGGATGATTCACCGCGTTCCTCCTTAGAGGGTCGGGCAGTTTATGTATGTTTATATGATGATTTCACGGACAGACATCCGTGATGCGGGTACAGATAACCATGACAGTATATTCCACCGCGTCCCTCACCCAAGGGCCGGGCAGTTTATCCATTTATTTTTATCTGATGATTTTATGACTAAGCATGCATGAGTACTGGTATGACTCTCATTCATTTATGATACATTTGACTCTCTACCTTACATGACACAGTTTTGATCTTATTTACATTATTTCATGCTTACATACTCGGTACATTATTTCGCATCGACCCCTTTCCTGGGCCGCTCATGCCCGCAGTTCGAATGTTCGATAGTGACCTCCGCCTAAGATTTATGTACAGCTTGTAGAGCTCCTTTGTTCCGAGCACTATTTTGGTACGCACTTTATCTTTCAGATTTATGCATATTTGGGTACGACGATCCTCGCCCGTCATATGTCAAGATTGCACTCTTAGGTCTATACGATGTAGGTTGGACGCTTGTACCTTGTTTTGGGTTGTAATGTTGTTGTACTGTGGTCGTGCCCTGCTACTCCCGCTGTTATCTCAGCGCATTTCGCCGCTTGCTTATTTTGACTATTCCTTTGTGTACATAATGTTGTCAGCGGCTAGTGGCCAGCCTGTTATGATTGTTGTTCTGTTGTTGATTTGGCAAATTGGCTTACCACCCATTTTGGGGAGATGTTGTAAAAGCAGTGTTGTGCTGCCGAAATTTCTATAGATCTCGGTATTAAATGGATTAAGAGTGACATGTCAGTAATGACGTCCAATTAGGACGTTTAGTCGCGATCGTCGGGTCGGATCGTGACAGTTATAGTGAATATATTTCCATATATTCACCGTATATTCTGCAATATTCTGTAATTAATATTTTAGTATAATTATGTAAAGTAGAGATCCTTATTCCATTAGAATTACAATTGTACACATTATATATATTGTATTAATGAAAAGACTCCACTCAAAAAGATTTACACTATTCTACCATTATTATTATTAATAATTCTCACTTTCATTTTCAAAGACTTAGTTGTGAATAACATGTTCTTGCTCAGAAGTTTCATTCATATGTGAAAAAGGTGACAAAATTACACAATTCAACCACGATTAAGTCAAGCATGTTGGCCCAAAAGTGGATCATAAACTTTTAATTTGCCTTCAACTTGGACCTTCTAAGTCGTCTTTAATTTGACTTATAGATTTTATTAAAATTTGTCCAAAAATGAAAGTAATTAAGGACGAAGACTCCTTAACCAGTCGTAGTTAACTTTTCTTTATTTTCAACTTGCATTATTTTAACCTCAAATTGCAAAGCAATGGCATTAATTAAAATGAGTTCAGTCAATTTAATTCAGTAAAATATTCATAGATTAACTTGCCCTTATAGATCTATACAATGATAATCAATTAACTTGTCCGGTTAAACCTAACATTAGCATGTATATTATATACAAGTTTACAATAATAACATATTCAGTGTAATCCCACAACATACTGATATTTTTTGTATCAGTATGATTGAATAACATTCATAATCTCATGCTAAGTGCTAACAGTCTATGAATTAAATTAATTGAGGCGATGAATTTCGAGTATTAAATAATTGTACATTTGTAAAAGAGTAAAACCAAAAGGTGGCATGATACCACTGCATTTGTACACACAAATCCTCATCATGAATATTACTAGTAATATATTAGGAAAAAATTAAATTTGAGGGAGAGCCCGAATTCCCCTGATTACATAGTGGCTCCGCCACTGTCTCAGAGGTCAGTAATTTTGATATAATAAGTGATGGAGCATATCCCAATATATTAAAACAAATTTATGTGTATTATATTTTTATGCAAATAACAACCTGCAATCACACTACTTTATAAACAACATCATGAAAAAAAGAAACAAAACACATGCAAAAGAAAATTGAGAGGAAACAAATGGCCATGTGTGTGTTTGCAACTATAAGACCCGACCACCCAAGGTAGCGACGTAGTCAGATTCTTATTAAGAAGATTCTAAATAAATAAAATAAGCACACACAAAAAAGCTAAAGTATGTGGGAGAATGGAGGGAGGGTGAGGCAGTGAGATCGTGATGGTTGTGGAGAGGGATTCGCCGAAGCCTGGTGATCGAAGCTCCGACGGTGGAGGATGCAGTGCTTGGTGACTGGGGAATGTGGGTCTCACCCTCTACGTGGATCTAACGTGGCGTCCACGTGGGATTTGCGGACTCCACCAGAGGGCAAATATAACAACTTTGCTAACGGAAATGACATATTTGACCTCATACTTTAACAGATGGCAAATATGACCCTTTTCCGAAAGCTGGATGACAAATATGACCCTTTTTCCTTAAATATATTAAGATAATTTTAAGTTTTATAACAATATAATTTTTGACGAAAGATTCAGATAAATCCCTTGCGTCCCTACCTTTATCCCCGACCTAGGGGTATGATTTGGTCGATAGGGTTAATTAAACTCACTCTTAATTAAAGATTTCGAGTTCGAACATTCATACAAAACGTTTTCTTCTTTAATAATGTTACGTGATGAGAATCTAAATTACTTGAATCGATATCGAATACACTATGGTTATACCAAAAAAGCAACAACAACAACAACATATCCAGTGAAAATCTCACAATGTGAGGTCTGAGGAGGATAGAATGTACACAGACCTCACCTCCACCTTGGTAGGTAGAACGACTGTTTTCGGGAGACCCTCGGCTCAAGACAAAGTATAATCAGGCAAAGCAAAATAAAGTATGAGAAACGATCAGACTCAGACGAGAAATTAAAGCATTTTGGACAACAGATAGTAAAAATTAAATACGCAATGATAGGACATTCTACCAAAAAGAAAGCAGTAGCTAACATGAAGCAGTAACTAACACAACTAAATAAGATGAATAAATTACACTAAAGAACACATAATAGCAGAAATAAAACTACAGAGTACTATAGAGCAATAATACGCCTATAAGTGTGACAAGCTAATCGAGCGGTTATACAAAAAAAGTAAAATGAGAAAATTAGAACACTTGAATAATCTTCATTCTATAAATTAGCTTTGAAGTTGAGTTAGGCCAAGATCCATTCTTCACATGGTATCATAGTCATACACACTCCAATTCTTTGTCCATCGATATTGGCCCCCAAATTATATTATCCATACTCCAGTTAACACGGTCCGGGCGTGCGGAAGAATTCATTCTTTACCGTGTGTATTGAGGAGGGGGTGGGATGTGGCATGGAATGGGGAAAGAATCTCTCCTTTTTAACAGTCATAATATAGTCCAACTTAAACCAGGCATGCTGTAGGTCCCATCTGACCTTTTTCTTTCCCTTTCAGTGGCATGTCAGATGCAATCATGCAATTACTCCTATAACACATTTTTCTGTAACAAATTAAACAAAATAAATAAAAAAATTAATTGGGACTTTCTATTTATGTGGTATCGTTTGAATTGCGATAGTCAATTAATTAATTTGTTTTTTAAATATTCTCAAATTATTATGTCGTATAGAATAATATATATATATTTTTTTTAAATATATAGCTTTTATTTTTAAAAGCTTATAAACTTCATATCCGTATTAATGATCAAAATTTTACCTTCGAAATCAGAATGTCACATAAATTAAGATAAAGATTTTATTTTTATAATTTAAAACTCACTAAAACATAAAATTTTCTTAAAAAAATAGATAAAAAGATAACACATTAATCCAAGTGAAATGAATAATTTTCTATAGGCGAATTTGTCATAAATCATAACATATGGTATTGTAACAACTTCTGATATTATTTGATCTTAATGTTTTGTTCTTTTTTTCCATTGATCAACTTTTTAGCTCAAGCTTTCTTGATGTTCCAATCTCCATAGTTCTTTTGCTCACTTTTTTCATCAAAGAATAAAGATTTAGAGTAATGGGTGCTACATTTTTCTTCTTCTTTCTTTTTCTTCTACTTATAAATGGAAGCAAAACACAGCCAGGTAATAACCCTTTAGCTTAAATTTGTCTTGCATATTTTTTTTATGTTAATGTGTTTTGTGGGGTTCTAGATTTACTTGTTCTTGCATTTTCATAGTTCTTGTTCATGGGTTGTACTTTTTTTTTTAGAAAAAAATTATTCTGATTTTTTTTGTTTTTATTTGATTCAAATGGCTTGTCTTGATGTTCATTTGTACTTCTGTGTAGTATATTTGATGCAAGATGTGATTTTAAAGCATTTCAGTACTATTGCTTTATGGTTTTGATGATGCAAAATGCATATACATCATGTCCAGTGAAGGGTGTGGCAGAATGGTAAAGTTTCTTTCACCCTTAATCATAACTGGAGTCCTCTTTGGTAGAGAGCGCTAAAACCCCGATAGTGGCCTTTCTACATATGCGTGTGTGGTGGTGGTGGTTGGGTGTGTGTGTGTGTGTGTATCTACTGCTCTTTTTTTCATATTGGAGCCCTGACCAATTTGTATTCGCGCTGTGTAAGACCCATTGAGGGTGAAACGCTCCCTAGTAGGATTTCTCCCATACCCAGGGCTCAAGCCCGAACCATTGGTTAGGGGTGGAGGATCCTATCCATCCCACCACAACCCTTGTTGGTAAATTTTTTACTATTTGATTAATGTAGTTAGTTACAGTTGAAAAAGAAAAATGTTTGAAAACAAATTGAAGAGTAGTAGAAGTGGAGATCTTCATTTTTCTCATCTCTTGGTGTCATATTTTAAGGATGTAACTATACTTGAATGCATATTCATGGAATGTTATGTCTTTTGGTGCTTATGGGTTCATTCTTGAAAAATCTGATCTGACCATGTTACTATTTTAAATCTGCTGACTCGTTGTCATACCTCCAGAAAAGGAACGCTAATTGAAGAAAGACTATGAGCAGGAAAAGTTTCAACTTTTTGGAAGGATAGATTTTAAGACTATGTTGAATAGCATTATCCAACTGCATGACTAGTAGATGGTTCAAATGATGTTGATTCCACATTTGCATTTGAATATGCAACTTATTGGTGTAAGCAAAACAAGAGCGTCTAACAGAAAAGGTGTTTTACTATAGCTTAAGTTTTAGCTAAGCTAGAGAGATTAATAGGACATAAAATGAATTTCGGGGTGTTTTTTCTGAAGCAGTTCTTATTTTGTATTAAAGCTTTATTCAAGGGTGTGAAAGTTGGTGGAAATATTCATGCTTTGCTAATATACAGTCAAACCTCTCTACAACAGCATTGTTTGTTTGATAATTTTTGGCTGCTAAAGTGAAATGTTGTTATAGAGAACATATAATATGACATAACATGGAAGATTGGTTCCACACAAAATATGACTGTTATAGTGAAATGTTGTTATAGAGGATAATTGTTTTAGAGAAGTCTGACTGTATTTCGAATTGTGAAACAGGTTTTGTAAGTTTAGATTGTGGAGGCAAAGACAACTTCACAGATGAACTTGGTCTCGAATGGAGTCCTGATACTCAAATGATTAGCGGAGATATAGCTAATATCTCTGTAGCGAATGAGACGAGGACACAATATATGACCTTGAGATACTTTCCAGCCGATAACAGAAAGTATTGCTATACACTTAATGTGATTCCCAGAAACAGGTACCTTGTAAGAGCAACTTTTCTATATGGAAACTTTGATAACAACAATGTTTACCCAAAGTTTGACATCTCACTTGGGGCAACTCGTTGGGCTACAATAGTAATTTCTGATGCTAATACAATGGAGTACCAAGAGCTAATATTTCTAGCCAAGGAACCTTCCGTAAGTGTCTGTTTATCCAATGCAACTACTGGCCAGCCCTTCATTTCGACACTTGAGCTCCGACATTTTAATGGTTCAATATATTTGACTGAATATGAGAACGAGTTTTTCATGAGCGTTTCTGCAAGGATAAATTTTGGTGCTCAGAGTGATGATCCTGTCAGGTATATTTCAGTTCTTCACGTTCTTGTATATTTTTAGAATATGATAGTTATTGACATCTGTTTTTGGTAATTAAGAGATTTTATTACCAAGTGAAAGAATTACAGCATATCAAAAAAATAGCAGCATAACTGGACATAGTCCCAGTCGCAGCTAATGCATCTTTTCTATGTATCTACAATACTAGCTAGGATAAAATTTAAGGGATTCTAGGACTTTTGCTAGTTTGGGCTTCAATCTTGCTCTAAAGTAGACTTCCCGCACAACTATCCTCACAATTGCATCGACTCTTCTTCTTTTTCCTTGAAAGACCACTTGATTCCTTTCATTCCAAATCTGGTAAATACTCCCTGCCAGTGCCATTCTGTATATGACAGAGCTTGGTTTATTAGCCCTGTGCTGAGTTTCCATCCATACGCATTCCACCGGCCAATCCCAGCATTATCTCATTATACCTTGCCACTTTAACAGCTTTCCCCATACTTCCGCAGCAAGAGGACATGTGAAAAATAGATGGTTGATAGTCTCATCAGCCCCTTTGCACAACTGACATATTGGATTCACATCCATACCCCCACTTGATCAGTCTATCGTTGCTATAAACTTTATCATTTGCCACCAAATACCCTATGAATAGCAACTTTAAGGAACAAGGATTGCTACATATTAGTTTTCTCCTACTTACTCTTGGCAAAGGACCCATAGCCTAATGGAGAAATTCTTCACTTTCAGCTCATCTGCACTATTCAGTCCAGCAACCTCCATATAAGATACTGCTTTAAACATTTTCTTTATAATCCAGGAGGCCCGAGAAATAACTGCTTCTTCAATAGTGCCATCTTTGATGTACTATAAGTGTACCCACCTCACCCACAGCTTATCTTTCTTATTACTCAGATTCCACAGCAGTTTACACAGTGCAACTTTGTTCCAAATACCAATGTTCAACAAATTCAACCCACCAGCACTTTTGGGCAAGCATAGCCTTTCCCAAGCTATCAAGGCCTTCTTAGACAGCTCAACATTTCCAGTCCAGAGAAAAGTTCTACAAATTCTGATTATCTGCTCAACAACTTTCTTTGGCAACAAGAAAATCTGTGAGTTGTGACCAATAAGTCTGGATTGAGAACAACACACTTTGTAGTAGTTGCACTCTTCCTGTATACAAAAGAAGTTTAGCAGTCCAAGAAGTGGCTCTTCCAAGCATCTTGTCTAGAAGAGGTTGGCATTACACCAAGGGCAGCCTTTTGGTGCTTAGGGGCACACCTAAGCACCTGAAAGGCAGAGTACCTTTAGTCATTCCTAGGGCCCCTAATATTTGCTGCTGAATATCATCCTCCACTCTTCCAAAATAAATGGAGGATTTCTGCAGGTTTGCTTGAAGTCCAGAAGCACATGAAAACTTGTGAAAGTAAGCATACAACTTTTGTACTGAAACCAAGTCCCCTTTGCTGAACAAAAGCAGATCATCTGCAAATCCAAGTTGGATAACTTGAAGCTTCTCACACTTGGGATGAAACTTAAAAGCTTTATCATGTTTCAGCTGTTTTAATAGCCTACAAAGGTATTCCATAGCTCGGACAAATAGGTAAAGGTGACATTGGATCACCTTGCCTAAGTCCTTTCTTTGCTTGGAAAGGCACAGATGGTTTCCCACTTATAACAATTGAATATGCTACAGATTTGAGGCAGTGCATGATCCAATTGCTGAACAGTTCAGGAAAATCCAAGCATACTAGACTCTGCTCTAAGTAAGTCCATTCTATGGAGTCATAAGCTTTCATCATATCCACCTTCAACATGCATCTTGAAGAGATGTTCTTTCTCCCATACCTCTTCACAAGCTCATGGCTAAGCATTATGTTATCAGATATGAGTCTCCCTGATACAAATGTTTCTTGTGTAGGATAAATCAATTCAGTCATTATAGGCTGCAAGCTAGCTGTTATTATCTTAGAAATTATCTTGTAAACCACTGTGCAGAAAGAAATAGGTCTGAACTCCTTTATTGTGGAAGGATGCTGGACCTTGGGTAGAGTAACTGTGGTATAGTCTATTGGTGGGTGCAAGGTGGCATGGTTAAAGAAATCCAGTATTGCTTCTATAATAGCCTCTCCAACAATTGGCAAGTATGTTTGAAGAACTTGGCATTAAAACCATCAATCCCCGGGGCCTTGTGGTCATCTATAGTCTGTAGGGCATTTAGAATCTCCTCTATAGTGATAGGGGCAATGAGTTGTAGATGTTGCTGTCTATTCAAAGTAGTGCCTGATCTTATGACACCCTCATCAATACATGGTAAAGGTTCTGCTGAGGTTCCAAGCAGTTTTTTATAGAATGCTAGTATCTCCCTTTCCACCTCAGCTTCAGTCTCCACAATAGTACCTGCTTCAGTTTTCAAGCTCCTGATCATGTTTTGGGCTGTTCTATTCTTCATACAAGCAAAGAAATGTGCTGTATTTGCATCCCCTTCCTTAAGCCAATGAACTCTGTCTTTTTGCTTTAGGATACTCTCTTCCACAGAATGCCATTTCTCTAGCTCTTTCTTCAATCTTTTCTCCCCATCAAATAAAGATGAGGAGCTACCAGGTTGCCTCATTTGACTTTGCAGACTATTCAAGGCCTCTCTAGCCTGCTGAATTTTCGGGTTCATAGTTACAATATTCTTTCCTGTTTAGATCCTTTAGTGTATTTTGCACCTTCTTGATTTTCCTCCATAATCTCTGCATTGAGTCCCCTGAGACATTAACAGACCATGCTTCTTTTACCAGCTCCAAGAATTTAGGGTGATCCATCTTACAATCAAAGAACTTGAATTGTTTCCCTCCTTTGTCCAGTCCTTCAATATACACACTCATAGGTGAATGGTCAGATATACCTGGATCCAGCACATGTGTTTCCAAATGAGGCCACCTTTGAATCCAAGCTGCATTCACTAATGATCTATCAATTTTACTATAAGCATGATGATTAGTCCATGTAAATTCTCTCCCAATACTTTTCATTTCTTCCATACCAGAACCAAGCATGAAATTACAGAAATCTTTGATCTCAGGGTCCTGCACAGGGGCACCATGAGTTCTATCATTGACATGCATAATGGCATTGAAGTCACCCATCACTAACCAAGGTGTAGACATCTGACCAGTTATATCCAGTAGATCCTTCCATAATGGTTTCCTATCTTGAATACTATGCAGTCCATATATGACAGTAAGGTGAACGGCCATATTGAGTGCATGAAAAAACCCATGAATTAACTGTGGAGAAGACTGAATAACTGCAATGTTTGCCTTGCATCCCATACCACCCATATCCTTCCCTTACCACCAGTCTGATAGTTATGCAACCACTGCCATCTAGGAACTGTTAGAATAATAATTATGGGCAAATCCCATAATTACTCATTCTCCTTTAATAAAGTGATTGTAATTATTTGTATAATCAATTAGTCATCATTAGGAAGATTGTAAGTAATTAGCATCTTCTATTTTAGGTAAACATAGATTAGTACTAGAACTATGATTGTATATATTACCTAAGCATGGAATGAAATGATCTAAGGAATCAATTCTTTCATGGTATCAAGAGCCAAAGATCTTTGCCCTAAGATCTTTTTCTTTCTTTCCCTTACATTAATTCTCTCTTTCTTTACTTAGTTTTCGGCCAACTAATAGGTTTAAGTCTCTAAACCTACTCAAACTCTTAAAACTCCTAAAACTACTAGCCGACACCCAAAATCTTCCACCCCTCTCTCGGCTAAAACACTTACTTCCCTATCCAAAAACCCTAACAAAAAATTAGGGTTCTTCCATCCACTATCATCAAAAACACCACTCACTTCTCTTATTCTTTTTTATTCTAGTGGAACTTATGACCGAAAAACAAAGCTTTCATCCCGCTCTTGCCGTTAATAACGTCAAGAACTTTATACCCATAACTCTTGAAATGGAAAAAGGACAATATACCTCTTGGGCGTAGTTATTCAAAATTCATTGCCACGCCTATGAAGTAATCGACTATATTATCCCATCCGTATCCTCATCGGATACCACTACGGTGGACAAAAAATTATGGTTCCGGTTAGATGCTATAGTCATTCATTGGATTTATGGCACAATTTCGAATGATCTTCTCCATACCATATTAGAGCCAAATTCTACGGCTCGACAGACGTGGAAACGTTTACAAAACATATTTCAAGATAACAAAATTTCTAGGGCCGTTTATCTTGAACACAAATCTATTAATGTTAAATTGGATGACTTTTCCAACATCTCAGTCTATTGTCAGGAATTGAAGGTACTTGCGGACCAACTAGATTCTCGAGGAAACGCGGAAAACAAAACAGGTTTCTTCTGGAGCAACCATCACCGGAATTACTCTCGTCTCCACCAACTCAATTTCCACAACTTTAGAGCCCCAACATTCTGGTGAGGAGGTCATTAATAATCGCCAAAAACGGGGTTCAAACCGTAACAACAAAAGAAAGAATAATGGTAAAAAGGATCAGCGATAATCCTCCGACGCAGCGCCACCCGGAAGTGGCGATGGCGGTACCAGCTGGGGCGACCCACCGTGGGCCTGGCCTCACAATGGGCTGCCCCGCCATGCCCATATCTGACTACTTCGTCAGCCAGGCCTCCTCACTCTTCAAATCGTCAACCCGGTATTCTAGGATCTCGTCCACATCATGCGTTTGCGGTTCAGGCACCATCTTCGGTTGGCTATGCACCCACAGACATTGAATAAGCCATGAACAACATGAATCTAAATGTTCCATATGAGTCATGGTACATGGACATAGGGGCTACATCACACATGACGACATCTCAAGGTAATCTCTCGTCTTATTTTAATTTGAGCAATAATAAAAATATTGTTGTCGCAGTGGGTAGGAAATTGCAATCGTGGTATTGGTCAGGTAAAACTACCATCTCCACAACCACCATTATCCTTGAAAAACGTCTTACATGCACCAAAACGTATTAAAAACTTGATCTCTGTTAGACATTTTACAATTGACAACAATGTATCTGTGAATTTTGATTCGTTTGGCTTTTATGTGAAGGATTTTCAGACGGGGATGCCACTTATGAGATGCAATAGCATGGGGTCTTGTATTCCGTCACCGCTATTTCCCCCATAGCATGACCAAACCATCAACCTTTGCTACCATTTTTTCTACTCTATGGCACAATCGGTTGGGACACCATGGAGCACAAATTTTTAATAATATTAGGAAGAATAATTTGTTGCCTGTAATAAATTTTTGGACTCTTCTGTTTGCCAAACTTGCGTGCTTGGTAAACATGTTAAGATCCGTTTGCATTATCTACATCTCATACCATTATGCCATTTGATCTTGTGCATTGTGATTTGTGGTCATCATCAGTTTTGAGTTCTGCAGGTCATAAATACTATATGCTCATTCTAGACGATTATTCGCTTTTTTTGTGGACAAAACCCTTAGGACATAAATCACAAACCTACACCATTTTTAAATAATTTAGTATTTTTATCAAAACTCAATTTGGCAAAAGCATTAAAAGTTCACTGTGACAATGAGGGGGAATTCATAAATGCCCAATTCCATGATTTTTGTCACCAAAATGGAATGTCTTTGTGTCTTTCGTGTCCACATTCATCACCACAAAACGAGAAAGCCGAAAGAAAAATTCGAATGATTAACATTATGCTTCGCTTTCGCCTTCTGCATTCTTCCACACCACCAAAGTTTTGGCACCATGCACTTCAAATGACCACATATCTTTTAAATATTCTTCCTAGTAAATTGCTCTCCAATGTGTCTCCTACACAAATGTTGTATCATCGTCTCCCGTCCGTTACACATTTGAGGATGTTTAGGTGTTTGTATTATCCTTTATTTCCATTCACTACCATTAACAAGTTGCAGGCTCGCTTCACTCTTTGTGTGTTTTTAGGATACCCACAAAATCATAGGGGATATAAATGTTATGATTTGACGAATGAGAAAATCATTATCTCTCGACATGTAGTTTTTGATGAGTCTACATTCCTGTTTGCTAAATATCATGTGGCATCCTCACCTTCATATGATTTTTTGGACAATGGAATACATTTCATTTTACACCACCACCTTCATCTCCAAACACAAGTGGAACCAACCCAACAAACTACCCAACATTTTCCGGCCTAACCACAAAATGGGACTAGATCGCAGCTTTGTTGCCGATGGTCTCGGCCCAGTTGTTTTCGTGACAGGCAGGTCCAAGTGGGGAGGCCCAATGCTACCTCAACTACTCCCTTAAGCCAGCCCACTACCAGATTGGCTACCCAGTCTCACTTGGGCCACAATACACCCCCTCGGCCTAATACCATAACCGAGACTTCTTCTACCCAATCAATGACGGAACAACCTCGGACCATTGAAACCCGTTCCATGCACGGAATTTTTTGACCCAAACGTCATTTTAACCTACTATCATCTGTTCAACCATCACCCGTACCAAAAAATCCAAAGCTGCCTTATCCGATCCGAATTGGAAAGTTGTCATGTTAGACGAATTTACTGCTCTTATTAAAAATAAAACGTGGGAATTAGTGCCACGTTCGTCTAATGTGAACGTCATTCGGTCTATGTGAGTTTTTTGTCATAAAAAGAGTTCTGATGGTTCTTTTGCGAGATACAAAGCTCGTCTTGTTGGTGATGGCAGGTCTCAGCAGGTTGGCGTAGATTGTGGTGAAACATTTAGTCCGGTAGTTAAGCCAGCAACTATCAGGACTGTTTTCAGCCTGACTCTTTCCAAATCTTGGTACATTCATCAGTTGGATGTTAAAAATGCATTCTTACATGGCCACTTACAGGAAACAATGTACATGCATCGGCCGTTGGGTTTTCGAGATTATACCCGTCCATATCATGTTTGTCTGTTGAAGAAATCCTTATATGGTTTGAAACAAGCTCCTTTGGCATGGTATAACATGTTTGCAGGTTTTGTTTCTACATAGGGATTCTCTCACAGCAAATCCGATCAGTCATTGTTCCTTTATCGGAAGGGGGATGACATGACATATATCCTTCTGTATGTTGATGATATTATTCTCACAAATTCATCTACCTCACTTCGCCAGTCTATTATGTCACTTCTTGCAGCAGAATTTGCAATGAAGGACTTGGGTCCGTTGAATTGTTTTCTTGGCATTACCATCACCCAATCTGCGGTGACCTGTTTCTCGGTCAGAAGAAATATGCCGAAGAAATAATTGACAAAGCAGGGATGTCTTCCTGCAAACCCTCACATACTCTTGTTGACACAAAGGCGAAATTGAGTAGCGATGCCGGAAGGCCCGGAACTCCATACAACGATCCTACTCATTACCACAGCTTAGCAGGGGCCTTGCAGTATCTGACCTTTACAAGACCAGATATTTCTTATGTAGTTCAGCAAGTTTGTTTACATATGCATGATCCCAAGGAAGAACATATGGGGACTCTCAAAAGGATTATGCGGTATGTTAAGGGTACTTTCCATTTCGGCCTTCATCTGTATAAGTTCTCCGTCTCGAGTCTTTAAGCCTACACATATGCAGATTGAGGTGGCTGTCCGGACACACGCTGTTCATGGTCGTCCAAACGACAATCCACACTGTCCAGGTCAAGTGTTGAGGCAGAATACCGAGGGGTTGCCAATGTGGTTGCTGAATCATGTTGGCTCCGTAATCTACTGTTGGAGCTATATTACCCGATTGAAAAGGCAATAGTCTATTGTGACAATGTGAGTGCGATATACTTATCCGACAATCTTGTTAAGCATCAGCGCACAAAACACATTAAAATGGATATCCTATTCGTTCGCGAAAAGGTTGTCCGAGGACAAGTCTGTGTTCTCCATGTACCGTCCCGCTATCAAATTGCAGATATCTTCACGAAAGGTCTTCCGCGCGTACTCTTTGATGATTTCAGGGACAGTCTAAGCATTAGTGCACCTCCCCGCTAAGACTGCGGGGACTGTTAGAATAATAATTATGGCAAATCCCATAATTATTCATTCTCCTTTAATTGAGTGATTGTAATTATTTGTATAATCAATTAGTCATCATTAGGAAGATCGTAAGTAATTAGCATCTTCTATTTTAGGTAAACTTAGATTAGTACTAGAACTATACAACAACAACATACCCAGTAAAATCCACCACGTGGGGTCTAGGGAATTAGTACTAGAACTATGATTGTATATATTACCTAAGCATGGAATGAAATGATCCAGGAACCACCCTTTTCACTATCCTAGCAGCATTTTTTTCTTGTACTCTATGTTCCACAATAGCTAAAAACCCACTTTATTCTTCTGGACAAAAACTTGCAGCTCATTCTGCTTATAAGCCTGGTTGAGGCCCCTAACATTCCAAGTAACCACCCTCATTTCTGAGGAATGGTTTTATTCAGGCAACCAGCACCTATTGTATTACTATTTACCACCCCACTTTGTTGTACTTGAGCAACCCCTTGGCTGGAACCCTCAACCAGTGGATTAAGTATGTGTTTGGCCAAGCTTTTACAAGTGTTTCTCAACTTGAGAAACACTTTTTGGGCCAAACACATACTTATCAAGAAGTAGAAACATTTTTTAAAAAAGCCAAAAAGTGTTTCTACAATGGAAGAGAAGGAGAAACACCAATTTGGTGCTTCTCCAAAAAGTGCTTCTCCAAACATTTTGAAAGCAGACATGCCCAATTCGCAAGCACTTGTACAAAATTGGGGTTGCCAGTCAAACTCCACTGCTTGCTCAAATATAGTGCCACCAGGATCCTCCACTTTAACCTGCTTGGGTAATGTATGGGAAACATCCACTTCCACAGGTAATCGTGCATATGAAATACGATTAGCAGCAGTGGTGCATTCATCAGCAAAAATTGGCCTGCCTATTGTACTACCTATTCGACTCAATAATTCCTTTCCCCAACAGCTTAGAGGCAAATTAGGGAAACGAACCCATAGAGGAATGATGCGCAGCACTTCATCATTGAAATTAAACCCAGGACTCCAACCCTTCACAACTACGGGTCTATTATTCAGCATATACGGCCCTGAATACAATACCATATCACGATCCTCACTGGTGCAAAACCGCACTAGGAAGTTTCCATTGTTATGGTAATAAATCCCCGCTTTGCTCACTTCATTCCACTGCATCGCAATGAATCGCTGGATCATACCAATAGTTGGAGAATCTCCAACAACGTACAGAAACTACAGAGTTAGTCCATTTTGCAGTTTCAAATTCCACCTCTTCCTTGACAAGCTGAGCTACCTTACTCCCATTTTTCATCACTGGCGGCACATAGCACAAATTCATGCCATTCGCTGCAAGTTTATTCGAATTTAGCAGACCAGCCCAGCTCTGCCCTGTAGATTTTGCACCTTGTGTTTCCTCTCCTTCACCGGTGATGAAATCCCTGCCGGAACAATTACCTGCTGTTCAGTAGGAACCACCACAGAGACTCGACAGTCTTTAGCTCTGTCCCTAGCATGATCTTCTTCTTCTTCTTCTGGCTTATTGTTTTGGGCTTTTTCATTTTTTGGCGTGTCAACCAAAATTAATTACGGGCGCTAGCCAAAATATACAAAACATATACACTGATTATGTATATGATATCTATACAACAACAACAACATACCCAGTGAAAATCCCACAATGTGGGGTCTGGGGAGGGTAGAATGTAAACAGACCTCACCTCCACCTTGGTAGGTAGAGCGGTTGTTTCCGGGAGACCCTCGGCTCAAGACAAAGAATAATCAGGCAAAGCAAGCAAAACAAAGCAAGCAAAGCAAAACAAGTACGAGAAACGATCAGACGAGAAATTAAAACATTTTGGACAACAGATAGTAAAAATCAAATATGCAATGGTAGGGAATTCTACCAAAAAGGAAACATTAGCTAACAGGAAGCAGTAGCTAACACAACTAAATAAGATGAATAAATTACACTAAAGAACACATAGCAGCACGAGTCAAACTACAGAGTACTATAGAGCAATATGCGCCTATAAGTGTGACAAGCTAATCGAGCCTATAGTAATAATACTACACTATTATTTTGTAAGCGTAAAGAGGACTACACTCGACTACCTACTACCCTTCTACCCTAATCCGTGTCCTCCACAACCCCCTATCTAAGGTCATGCCCTCAGTAAGTTGCACATGCGTCATATCCCGTCTAATCACCTCTCCCCAATACTTCTTTGGCCTACCTCTACCCCTCCTGAACCCGTCTATAGTCAACCTCTCACACTTCTGCACTGGGGCATCTGTGTCTCTCCTCTGCACATGACCGAACTATCTCAACCTCGCTTTCCGCATCTTATCCTCCTCCTACTTTACCCCGGATATCATCATTCCTAATCCTATCTCTCCTTGTTTGCCACACATCCATCTCAGCATCCTCATCTCCGCAACTCTCATCTTTTGTATGTGCGAAGTCTTAGATGACCAACACTCTGACCCATACAACATAGTTGTCTAACCACCTCCCTATACAACTTGCCTTTAAGTTTAGTTGGCACCTTTTTGTTATACAAAACTCCAGATGCGAGCCTCCATTTCATCCACCCTGCCCCAATACGATGTGTGACATCGTCATCAATCTCTCCATTCCCTTGGATAATAGACCCTAGGTATTTGAAGCTTCCTTTCTTCGGAATGACCTGAGTATCAAGTCTCAACTCTACGCCTGTCTCAGGATCGCTCCCGTTGCTGAACTTGCACTCCAAATATTCTGTCTTGGTCCTACTCAACTTGAACCCTTTAGACTCCAGAGTCTGTCTTCAAACCTCTAGTTTGGCGTTCAGTCCGCTGCGAGTCTCATCAATCAGGACTATGTCGTCTGCGAATAACATACACCATGGTACTTGGCCTTGGATTTGTCGCGTCAGTCCGTCCATGACCAAGGCAAATAGGAATGGACTAAGAGCCGATCCTGGTGCAGCCCATCATCACTGAGAAATGCTCTGAGTCTCCTCCTACTGACCGTACCCTAGTCTTGGCTCCATCATACATATCCTTGATAGCCCTGGTGTACGCCACATGTACACCTCTAACCTCCAAACATCTCCATAGAACCTCCCTAGGACTTTATCGTATGTCTTTTCAAGGTCGATGAAAACCATATGTAAATCTTTCTTTCTCCCTATACTGCTCCACCAACCTCCTAATAAGATGAATGACCTCAGTAGTCGAACGCCCCGGCATGAATCCAAACTGGTTCTCGAAAATAGACCCGTATTTCCTCACCCTCATCTCCACGACCCTTTCCCAAACTTTCATAGTGTGGTTCAGCAACTTGATACCCCTATAGTTGTTGCAATTCTGGATATCTATATTTATGTGTTTATTTTTACTTAATTTACAAAACATATCAATTTGCCGGCTATTATTTTTTAGAGCAGTCCAAAAATGTAATTATCCCTATTGTGTTTTTGTTCGAGGACTCCGAAATCTTAATTTGCCCTTAATGTCCTTATTCTACTAGGTACCCTGATGACCCATTCGACAGAATATGGGCGTCTGACACCATAAAAAAGGCCAACTACCTTGTTGATGTTGCTGCTGGTACCGAAAGAGTTTCAACCAAAATGCCAATTGATGTGAACACTGTAAATGGTGAAATGCCTCCTCAAAAAGCAATGCAAACTGCTGTAGTAGGAAGAAATGGATCGTTAACTTATCGTCTGAATCTTGATGGTTTCCCTGGTTTTGGTTGGGCATTTACTTATTTTGCTGAAATTGAGGATTTGGATCCTAGTGATAGTAGGAAATTCCGGTTGGTCCTCCCTGGAGCTCCTGATATCAGCAAACCTGTAGTTAATATCCAAGAGAATGCCCATGGGAAATATCATTTGTATGAGCCAGGCTATTTCAACTTATCCTTACCCTTTGTATTATCTTTTCGTTTCGGGAAGACATCTGACTCCACCGCGGGGCCTCTCTTGAATGCTATGGAAATAAACAGATATGTGAAAAGAACTGATGGCTCTTTAGATGGTAAAAACATGTCTTTCTTTGAACACAGCTTTGTTTGTTAGTTTCAAGATCTAATTAGTCATGTCTATACTCTTTCCATGAGTTGCAGGACCAGTTATTTCCAGTTTAATCTCGCATTACTCTTCTGTCAATTGGACAAACGAAGGTGGTGACCCATGCTTACCAGTCCCGTGGTCCTGGATCCGTTGTGACTCAGATATCAGACCAAGAATAACATCAATGTAGAGCTCATTACTTTATCTCTTTATGCTAGAATCACCTGATTTTGAAAAGTGCTTTTTAAAGTACTTTTGGGGGAAAACTTTTTTTTTTGCTTCTCAAAAACTTCTTCCACCTACTCAAAAGCATTTTTTCTTCTCCTAGAAGCTTGACCAAACACCTCAACTTTGAAAAAAACACATTTTTTGAGAAGAAAGAAAAGCACTTTTGGCCATGGAGAAGCTTCCAAACAGGCTATAAGTATCATGTTTTCCACTTTCTGCATTTCACTTATGGAAAAATTCTTGTATGTAACTTTCTAGTTTTCTCTTTACATCTTTCTCGCAATCTGAAACGATGAGATTAGTTCATAACTGTCACCTTTGGCAGTAAATTGTCTGGGCAAAATTTGACTGGAAATATTCCGTTGGAATTGACAAAATTGAGCGGCTTAGTTGAGCTGTAAGTCATAATATCGTTCTCTTAAATGTTCCTTTCTTCCTTTTCTGCTGCTGTATAATCAATATGCACACGTGTTCCTAATGCAGCTGGATGGATGGGAATTCACTGACTGGTCCAATACCCGATTTTAGTGGATGTCCTAACTTACAGATAATGTGAATCAAGCTTCCTTTTTCGATTCATCTTTTTTAGCTATTCTTTTAAACACATGGAGTGGTGAATCTAATCATTATGCTTCTTGCAGACATCTTGATAACAATCAGTTGAGTGGACAGCTTCCTTCCACCTTAGAAGACCTAGCAAATTTGAAAGAACTGTAAGCAGCAGAATTATCTTTGTAACAATTTCTTTGGCTCCACTTGCATGTCTTTCTCTTATTTTAGTTTACAGTTGCATGTATAGCCTCTAGTAAAGTTTTCTTCTCTTTCTTGATGAAAATGATGATTGCAGGTACGTGCAGAACAACATGCTAACCGGAAGTGTGCCATCTGGTCTTCTTGATAACGGTGTGATTTTGAAGTGGGTATCATTTCTGTGCCAAATCTTAAGTTCTGATAATAATGCTGCCTTTCTAAATTGTTTTTCTGTTTCTTTACTAAATCTGCTGAAAATTTTGCATTCCTCAGCTATACTGGAAACATTAATCTTCGCAAAGGAGAAAGCAGTCGGAGCCGTAAGAAAATCATCATAGGATCATCAGTAGGTGCTTCTGCTCTTCTTCTTGCTACCATTGCCTCTTGCATACTACTTCAAAAAGGCAAAAAACACTCTCCTAAGCAAGGTGTGGTGCAATACTTAATTATGTCGTATTCATTATTCATAAAAAGGAAATTGGTGGGACTCACATTATCGTTTTGCTCCTATTTTAGGCCACCTAGAAATGAAACTACCTCCTCAAAGGTTTGTCTCTTCCTTGGGAGATGCTGCAACAGAAGCAGCACACTGCTTTACATTAGCTGAACTTGAAGAAGCGACTAGGAAATTTGAAAGAAAAGTTGGATCGGGGGGATTTGGAGTTGTATACTATGGGAAATTGAAAGACGGGAAGGAAATTGCTGTCAAAGTTCTTACAAATAATTCCTTTCAGGGGAAGCGAGAGTTCTCAAATGAGGTAATTTGGTGGATGTTCCTGTTGTACTCTAGAAGCTTGTCATGATGTTACATAATAAGGCACTTCAAGGAAATGATAAAAAGAAAAGAAGAGATGGAACTGCAGTTTTAGTCCTTCTCAATTTAAAGTTCTAGCTATTTTAACTGGTGATTACTTGATGGAGTCATTTGAGCTTGAATTAGTAAGTCTTACTGTAAAACAAACATTGTTTGCAAATAATATTTCATTTACCAGAACTTGATTAAGCTGTTCCACAGTGCTACGGTTTCTTTTCCTTTACATGATGCAATTTGGATTTGATGCAAATTAGAACAACCATTTCCAGTTTATATGTGGCAAATTTACAATTCCATTCCTAGTGAGGGTTTTACTTCTGTGGAAGAATGAGTACAGTTTCACTGAATTAAATTATTATGGTTTGCCCGGACACTTAATATGTGAATTCATGATATTTGACACAGGTCACTCTGCTTTCAAGAATACATCACAGAAACCTCGTACAGTTTCTGGGATTTTGTCAGGAAGATGGGAAGAGTATCCTTGTGTACGAATTCATGCATATGGGAACTCTTAAAGAACGCCTCTATGGTGAGTTCATCTCTTACTTTGATTACAGTAAAATCTAACCTGAATCATTCTCAATGTGTATAATCATTGGCAGGTCGGCAAATACCTGATCGAAGTATTAATTGGATCAGGCGCCTTGAGATTGCTGAAGATGCTGCAAAAGGTTTGCTTTTTCATTTTTGGCCCTGTAGAATTGTATTAATCTCCCTTAGGGAGCCTTTCTCATTAATACAAATATATATAGGGTCTACAATGTAGAATCCTCATACAATAGGGATCTACAATCTTGCGGAAAACCAATTTTTGTGAGATAAAGAAAAATCAAAGATATAGTGATCGTGCCGTAAGACCTTGTTCCTTTCTACTTGACGTTCTTTATTTTCCTCGGTTTGGCTGAAACTTTCTTATTTACTATCCCGAGTAATAAGATGGTTCTTACATATTTTCATACGGATACTCTATCTACTAATAATTTCTTACTTATTAAGAAAGGGTCCTATAGACATTTTCCTCTACGGAAGCCTTCTCAAAAGAAAAGAATATTCGAATTTTTGAAAGTAGGGCCTGGAACAAATCAATTGAACCGATTAACAAACAAAGAAGATAGACAAAGAAATGTTTGAAGATATTTTGGATTCTTGCCGTGCACTCCGCTTTCTTTTCCTTTCCAGTATGGGGTGAGGGCCTTAGCTTCACAGTCTCTCTCGAATCTTGGGGCTATTTTATGATATGGGTATCTTAGGGATATGCCCTAAGAAGCAAGGGCTTTCGTGCAGCTGCTGCAACAAGCGGCGGATGAGCGCACTAGCGCGAAAGCAGAATCCTCATACAATAGGGATCCTATATTTACCATAATTACACAAGACTAAATATGACTAAATATATTCAATGTACACGTGCTAATAGGTCCGTTGGCCGAAAATAATTAAGGCGCTAGCTAACATATACAAAATCTATGCACTAACTATGTATATTTTGTGTATACAGTATGTATATTTATACTTAATAGTTAATATACATCTTATAAATTTGCTAACTATTATTCTTTTGAGAGGTCCAAAAATGTAACTATCCCTTGTAAGAAAGGAAGAATTGTTTTGGATTAGACGAGAAGGATCTTTATACATTCACTGTATTGCTCTTTATGTTTGTTTCAGGGATCGAATATCTTCACACGGGATGTGTCCCATCCATCATCCACAGAGATGTGAAAACTAGCAATATTCTGCTCGACAAGAATATGAGAGCAAAGGTTTCAGATTTTGGTCTCTCCAAACTTGCAGTAGATGGAGCTTCTCATGTGTCAAGCATAGTCCGTGGAACTGTAGGATATCTGGATCCCGAGTATGCATTCTTCTCTGGAAGTTTGAAGTTTTTATTTACCATACAATGCCAAGCTTTAACCGCATTTTTATTCCATAAATATTTTGTTGCTGTGTGTACTCAATTTGTTGGAATGATCATATGTTTTTTTTGTCTCTCACGATTTCCTATTACCAAGAAGGACAAAGTTCTATCTATGAATTTTAATGATGCGAAAAAAGCTAAATGCTACCTGTAACATTATTCCCGACTTGAATTATATAACTGAGTTTCCAAGCCATGGGAAACTATGTTGGACACTCACAAATTATACTTGAAGTTCGGTGGCTAATGCTCCCAAATTGTCTTTTCCTAATAGGTTATATGTTCTTGAGGACTTGTATATTGAATCGTTTAATTCAATGTCTGCACAGATATTACATTTCCCAGCAGTTGACGGACAAAAGTGACGTTTACAGTTTTGGCGTCATTCTCTTGGAGCTAATATCTGGTCAAGAAGCAATATCTAATGAAAAATTTGGTGTCAATTGCCGTAATATAGTCCAATGGGTAAGATCAATTATTGATCATATGCACCATCTTTTCTAACAATATGCTAGCGAATGTCACCTTACCCTTCGAGAGAAGTTGATATCTTCTTGCTTCTGAAATAGTCCTATATTATGTTTATTATTCTCATTGGATGTGCCAATCTTATACATTCTTAATTTGTTTAGTTTCTTCTAACAATTTAGTTGGAACATCTGAATAATTTATATTGACAAACGACACCTGCATAATCAGTGCATTGTGGGGACGGATTTAATCTTATTGAACTTTGCTATAAAGTTGGATGCCTTAGGCATTTGCTGGACTGATTTTGAAATATTGTGCTTCTAATCATCTAGGCAAAACTACACATTGAAAGTGGGGACATTCAGGGTATTATTGACCCCGCTTTACACAATGACTACGACATCCAATCAATTTGGAAGATAGCTGAGAAAGCTTTGATGTGTGTCCAACCTCATGGGAGCATGAGACCGTCGATCTCAGAAGTTATCAAGGAAATCCAGGATGCAATTGCAATCGAAAGAGGGGCAGAAGCAGTAGGGGAAGGTAGTTCAGATGATATATCCAGGCATTCGATGCATTCCTCCCTACACACGGGTTCAATGGACTTAGGTGCAAGTGACCATTACCTGTCCATTGATGAGTCTATCACGAGACCAACAGCTCGATAAGTTTTTGTTCATATGACTAGAATTTTGTTCATATAATAGACCATTAATTTATGTTATTTCCAATTCATTTTGCCCTATTCACAATTATGTTATTGACACTTGGTTAGAAACAACATTTTTTAAGCTATGTAAAGGCAAGTTTTTGAGCCCATTTTTATTTTCTCACATTTTTGGCTATAACCAAGAGAAAAGTGTAAGCAATCTATACTTCTATTGCCCTTTTGATAGAAATTCTTATTGTTAAAACCATTTGAGTGGCTGCAGACTTTGCTGAGGGCCTGCACCTCTGGTTACCATCAAGTTACTGGTACATCCATTTCAGTTAGAATTAAGATCTTTGAAAATACCTTCGAGGGGATAGCTAGTTCAAGATAAAGGAATGAAATATGTTTTTTGATTTTATTGATGAATGATTTACGATATATATAGTATTATAAAAGTATTTATCTTGCTATAAACTAGGTAAGTAATCAATCTAATTACAAAAGGATTATAATTCTACATAAAATAGGAGATATATAATTAATGGAAGAATATTCGAAAAATATTTTATTACACCCCCGCAGTCGAAGCGGGAGGTTCACGAACACTGAGACTGACTCGAAAAATCATCAAATAGTATGCGCGAAAGTCCTTTGGTGAAGATGTCAGCAATATGGTATCTGGAAGGAACATAAAGGACGCGAACTTGACCACGAGCCACTTTTTTACGAACGAAATGAATGTCCATCTCAATATGTTTAGTGCGCTGATGTTGGATGGAATTGCGGGAAAGATATATCGCACTAATATTATCGCAATAGACCGGTGTTGCCTTTTGAATCGGGCAATGAAGCTCAAGTAGAAGGTTACGGATCCAACAAGACTCAGAGACGACTTTGGTGACACCTCTGTACTCTGATTCGACACTAGATTGGAATAATGTAGGTTGTCTTTTGAAAGATCAAGACAATAGGTTATCTCCGAGGAAAACGCAGTAACCAGACGTGGAGCGTCTGGTGTCAGGACATCCACCCCAGTCAATATCAGAATAAGCAGTGAGACCAGTGAGCGAGGACCTGTATAGATGTAATCCGAAGTGAAGTGTGCCTTGGACATATCATAAAAGACATTTTAGGGCATGCATGTGTGCTTCCGTCGGATTGTGCATGTGCAAACATATTTGTTGCACAACATGGGATATGTCTGGTCTCGTGAATGTGAGGTACTGCATGACCTCAGCTAGGCTATAATAGTGAGCCGGGTCAATACGGAGGGCAGGAATCAGTGCTGAGCTTGGAATTAGTGTCTACTGGCGTGTGGGATGATTTGCAAGATGTCATGCCGGCACGATCAAGGATCTCTTTGCGTATTTTTTCTGACATAAAAATAGGCCGCCAGAATGTCGAGTGACAGAGATGTCCAAGAAATAACCCAAGGGGGTCATATCCTTCATAGCAAACTCAGAGGAAATGAGAGACATAATGAACCGGCGGAGAACATCAGATGATGTGGTGATGATGATGTCATCAACATATAATAAGAGGTAAGTCATGTCTGGACCCTTGTTGTAGATGAACAGGGAATGATCAGATCTGCTGTTTGAAAAACTAATAGAAGAGACATAATCGGTGAACCGCTGGTACCATGCTCGAGGAGCCTGTTTCAGTCCATAGAGCGATTTTCGCAACAGACACACATAATCCAGATGAATAGAATTCCTGAAACCCATAGGCTGATGCATATATACCATTTCATAAAGATCCAAATGTAAGAAGGCATTCTTGACATTAAACTGATGAATGTGCCAAGACTTGGATAAAGCAATGCTGAGGACGGTCCGGATTGTTGCGGGCTTTACGATCAAGTTGAACGTTTCACCACAGTCTACTCCCACCTGTTAAGACATGTCATCACCTACAAGATGAACCTTGTACTTTTCAAAAGAACCATCATATTTCTTTTTATGTCTAAAAATCCACATAAAACGAATAATCTTAGCATCATGCGGACAGGGTACTAGGTCCCACATCTTATTATCAATAAGAGCGTTATATTCGTCAATCATTGCGGCTTTCCAATTAGGGTCAGACAAGAGATCCTTCGGATTTCGAGGGACATGGGAAGGGACAACTGAAACGGATAGGTTAAACAATCGTTAGTTTATAAATTCCATGCATGGCACGAGTTTCCATTATCCGAGAGCGTGTCTCGGAATGCGAGATAGGATGAGGGTGGGGTACCACGGGACTTCCGGGAAGAAGAGGAAGGACAGGGGTGGCGGGATCGGCTGGTCGAGGCTCGGTTTGTCAAGAGGCGGCTGTGAAATCACCCTGAGACGGGTTATTCCGAGCCACCGTCGGCTGAACCGGGTAGGCAGTGTGTCCCGAAATGACCGCGATGGGTGCGGGTGCTGGGGTCTGGGACGGCATACTATGTAAATGATGAATTAGAAGGGGGTTCAGACCATCATCTAAGAAGTCGTAGGAATGACGAGGTGGCAAGTTTATATGGCAAAGGGGAACTGAGACTCATCAAATAGTGCATGACGTGAAATAATAATTTTACAGCTTGACAAGTCATAGCACGAGTAACCACGATGCTTGGCGGAGTAACCCAGAAACATGAAGGGACAAAAGAAAGATCTTGTTGTTTCTTCAACAATTTATGATCTCTAGTGGACCTCTCAGTAGGATTCGCACACAGGGAAGACCGAGGTTGGAGTTTGTAAGTGGTCGGATGGAGAGGATAATAGAGACATCTAAAATATGCAAGTGTTGGTAGGATGGGTTCCTACGAAAAAGAACTTGAGTGGGCGACCGTTGAGCTAGAGACTTGTTTGAGATTATGTTTAGGAGATAGGTGGACTTGGAGAGTGCGTAATGCCAGAATTTAGGGGGAATTGAGGCGTGAGCAAGTAGGGCACGAATTAGGTTGTTTATGGTTCAGATTTTTCGTTCGGTTTTACCATTTTGGGAATAGGTGTGAGAGCATGAAAAATGAAAGGTAAGACCGTTTTTGGAGCAAAACTGTTTGAATTGGTTATTATCGAATTCTCTGTCATTGTCACATTGAAAACATTTAATGCTCTTTTCAAATTGTGTTTTTACGAAAGCACTATATGAGGAAAAAATGGGGTAGACCCGAGATTTATTGCCAATTAGAAAAATCCATAGAAAGTTGGAATAATCGTCAAAAAACAACACATAATATCGATGGTCAGTCGTACTTAAAATAGGGGAAGTCCATAAATCAATATGTATGATATCGTAAGGCATTAAAGTACAATTTGTGAATGCATAAAATGGTAATTTAATATGTTTCCCAAAAACACAGGATTCACATATAGGAGTCTTAGAAATACGGTTGCAATTGATAAAATAATTGTTCCTAAAGGAGCGTAAAACAGAATCTCCTGGATGTCCTAATCTAGAATGTCATAAGGAAGACGAAAGAGCAACAAAGGTTGATGGAACTGAGGTTGGATTCTTGACGGCGTTTGAAATATGGTAGAGATCTCTGGTGCTGTCACATCTCATTATTCATCTCCTTGTCATAAAATCCTTCACAGAAAAACCAAAAAGATCAAAGTCAAGGGAAACATTATTATAGTTGTGAAACGTTGCACACAGATTAGATTCTTCATGAATTTAGGGACATGGAAGACATTTTTAAAATTAGTGGTGGATGTGGTGGAGATAAGGATGAATGACCAAAACCACGAATAGGAATGTCTTGTCCACTACCAACAATAATATTCTGATTTAATTTACTCAAATTGGAGTAAGACGAGAGAGTACCTTGTGATGTTGTCATGTGAGATGTGGCGTCTGTGTCCATATACCAATTTTCGTCTCGAGGGTTGAGTGACACTGTGTTCATAGCTGCTTCAATATCAGTCGGTGCATAAGTTGAGTGGGGGCCTGTGCTGTGTACGCTTGTTGTGGACATGTACCGAGTATGTTAGGTTGGGCCTATCGAGTCGGAGGTGGATTCCACGAAGATGTCGTATACGGGCAAGAAAGAGATGACCATGACGGTGGGCCCCACACAATCCATGGCGGGTAGGCAACCCACGACAGAGGCTGCTACCACTGTCGCGATCGCTGCAGATCGTTTCCTGCCGGGGGGAATGCCCCTTCCTGCCGCCGTTGTTACCGGAATTTTGTCAGATGCATCCCTTGCCAAATTGCCTCCCTCGACGGTTGTTGCGGGTTGATCCGAACTACTGCAGGTCCTTGGGTCGGAGGTGTTGCTTGTCGGAGTTGGAGCCCGATCATCGGCGGAGTACCCGATGGTGGTGGTGAGGGTAGTGTCTGTAACGCTGGCCTGAGTGGTGTTGTGCTTGACTTTCCAGGTTTCCTCAAGAATTAGCTTTCAACAGGCCTCATAAAATGGTGGTAACGGCGTACATTGCTGAAGGATGGTGGCAACGCCGTCATAGGATTCGCTCAAGCATGTAATAAGTTGCATAACCAGTCACTGATTAGTGACGGGTAAACCAACGTTGGAGAGTTGGTCAGCCAACATTTTGAGTTCTTAATAATATGCAGACACGTTTGAGAAATCATCTTGATGAACGTTCTTGAACTGATTTTCAAGTTATAACACTCGTTGAGTTTTGTTGTCGTGGAAAATACTTTCCAAACGTTTCCACGTTTAGCGGGCAGTGGCATCGGTCTCAATGATGGTGTGCAACTAATCATTAGGATCGTGCCATATATCCACTAGAAGACGGCTGCGTCCAAACGAGACCAGAGTGCATCATCTTCAGAAGTCGAAGCCGAGAGGAGGTTTATGAATTTCGGTGTAGGAGAGATGATGTGGTCGATAACTTCGTAAATACAATAATAGATCTTAAAAAGCTCCGCCCACGAGGAGTATTGATCATTTTCCATCTCAAAGGTGACATGGATGAATTTTTTGATATTATTGACTGCAAGTGCAGGATTAAATTTTGTTTTGTCAGCCATGGAAGATGAAATTTAGGAGGAAGAGGGAGAGAGAATGGTCAGAAAAATCTAGGGTTCCGTCTTGGGGAAAGGGGCGGCCGAGAGAAAAAGTCGACGGCTAGGGTAGAAGATTTAGGATTAGGCTACTGATACCATAAATGAATATATTTCTTGATTTTATTGATGAATGATTTACAATAAATATAGTATTACAGAAGTATTTACCTTGCTATAAACTAGGTAACTAATCAACCTAATTACAAAGGATTATAATTCTACCTAAAATAGGAGATATACAATTAATACAATTAATGAAAGAATATTCGGGAAATATTCTATTATAATATCCAAATGAATATGTGTATACATATAATATATACATGTACCTTTTTACGAACATGTGATATCAGAATAGTTCAATGTAAGGAAAAATGGACTTCCTCTACGAACAAGAAAACTATAAGTAATTATAACTATTTATCATCTGGGAGAGGGAACAACAATCTGATCGAGTTTTTTATTTTGTTGTGCGTGTATGTGTGTAAGTGTGCTTCCTTCTTTTTGTTTATTGAGCTTAACAGTTTTATATAAATGCACAAACATTAAATGGTAAATGTTGGTTGTAAATTTTGGCTGATTGAGTATCTATGTGAAGTTATAGTTGAAAGGGGTAAAAGAGACGGTGATGTGAGCAGAGTTATTTGGTACTTGTGTCGGTGAGAGGTAACCCATGCTTGATGCAGTAGCTAAGGTGCAAAACTTGGTACTTGTGTTCATGGAAAGTAACACGTGCTTGATAAAGTAGTTGAGGTGCATAACTTGGTACTTGTATTCGTGGGAAGTAACACATACTCGATGAAGTAGTTGAGGGTAACATGTACTCAATGAAGCAACTTAGTAACTATGTTGGTCGGATGTAGCACGGTGAAGTAGTTGAGGTGCGCAGTTTGATATGTGTGTTGGTGGAAGGTAGCACATACTGAATGAAGTAGCGGAGGATAGCATGTACTCGATGAAACACTTTGGTAATTGTGTTGGTGGGAGGTAGCACGTGCACGATGAAGTAGCTGAGGTACACATCTTGGTACTTGTGTTGGTAAGGTAGCACATACTCGATGAAGTAGCTGAGGGGAGCATGTACTCGATGAAGCAACTTGGTAACTGTGTTGGTGAGAAGTAACAAGTACTTGATAAAGTAGTTGAAGTGCGTAGCTTGGTAGTATGTGCTTGATGAAGTAGCTGAGTTGTAAAATAGTTGTGTTGGTGGAAGGTCACACATGCTGAAGTAGGGGTGGCCAGTAGGCCGGGATGGGTCGGGGTGGGGCGGGATGGGGAGAGGGTGGGATCGAGCTGGGGCAGGACTAGCGGGACGAGACCAAGTCTCGTCCCGGTTCTGGTCCCGTTGGATAGGGAGTCGGGGCGGGATCGGGCTGGGTCGGGACGGGGGTGGGGCGAGACGTTTTTTTGCACTTAATTTAAAAAATATATATTTATAAACAACTCAATAATTGAACAAGAAAGTGTAATAAAAACATCTCAAAACTGTTTTTGTGCCTCTTATATTATTTAATAGAAATATGATTTTTTTCTAATACACTATACAAATACAATTGTCAAAATTACAACTTTGTAGTGTCGTTCAAAAGTTGCAAATGACATAGTAAAATTGTAATTAAAGAAATTACATTTTCAAAAAATCATGTTCTATTTTCCTTTTAATTTCATGTGGTTCTTCGGTTGGAATTGGTATTTCTTGGTCAAATTGCTCCACTTCGCTACTCATACCTTCAGATAAGATGTTGTTGTAGTTTTCGTCTTCTTCTTCGTTGATCTCCGGTTGACCGCACCTTCTCCGCCCTGCTCGTATTCAATCTTTGAATAATACTGCAATCTCCAAACTATCTCTGGCTAATGAGTGTTTGTGCTCTCCTAATTGAAATCTGACGGCAGAAAAAGTGCTTTCAGACGCCGTTGATGACGCTTGAATGTTCAAAACATTTCGGGTCGTCATTGAAAGTGTCGGAAATGTCTTCTCATCCCCCCTCCAATATTTCAGCAAGTCTTCCTATCTTTCTTCAGTGACCACTGCTTGGTACGGTAAAACACCCTGCAAAACAAAAACATCAAACTCGCTAATTTGGTTAGT
Organism: Przewalskia tangutica; assembly: GCA_029844215.1. NCBI lineage: Eukaryota > Viridiplantae > Streptophyta > Magnoliopsida > Solanales > Solanaceae > Przewalskia > Przewalskia tangutica. The sequence continues at coordinate 4,585,562 of CM056739.1, read as the reverse complement.
AGTGTTAGCACCACACATTCTATTTCTGAGGCTTTCAATACTAACCACAGAAACAACATGTCTTTTTTGAGGTTATGTTGAAGAAGATGATGATGGTATGAAAGTAGATTGGTTGCTAGCACTTTCTTGGTGATAATACCTATAAACTTTTTTGCATTCGTTTTCTATGCTAGACAACATTTCTTCTTTAGTTTGTTCAATAGGTGGTGTGTCATTTAGATTTTTGGGATTTGGAGGTGGTAGTACTGCTACAATCATAAATAGTTTCAATAAGTGATTTACATCAGTCTATTTTAATAGTCGGAGTTAATACAACACCAATAATATAAATAGTGGGAATAACAATAAAATATTTTTTTATTTTGATAAACATTTTTTTAATAGCTGCCTTATAAGCCGGTTTAGCCATATATTCATTAAGTAATAAAAATATGAGAGCTATATAAAATAACATAGTTGAAATAGTAGGATAATATATACCGAAAAATTCTTTTGCTTGGTTTTTTTTTCTTCTAAAAATACAATAAGTTCGACAATTTTGTCTCAATCGCTATCTACAACCATATAAGTTGGATTTTGATTATGGGCATTAAAAAATAAAGTTATAGGTCTTCTATAGTCATAAGCAACACATAGTTGTTGGTATAAATAATTCCACCTAGTGGGTACTTCTTCAGAAATTTTTCTATAAGGTAGTTGACAATCGTGACAAGTTTTTTATATTCATTTTTCGTTGTATTCTATTATTTTAAAAATATAATTTATAGCAAATTGTATTTTATTAAGAATGTCTGCAAAAAGTGATAAACCATCTTTTACAACTAAGTTATATATATGACACACATCTTATATGAAAATGATCTGGAAAAGATGGAGTTAAACTATTTTTTAAAATTGTAATAGCATAATTATTAGAAGAAGCGTTATCTAATGTAATAGTCATAATTTTATCAGTTATGCCATAATAATAGTAAACATAATAAATATTTTCTGCAATAAAATTATCAGTGTGCCTATCATCTATATATCTATACGCTAAAATACATTTTTGCATAGATCAATTATAATCTATCCAATAACAGGTTACCGTTAAATAATCATGACTGTTAGTACTACGGCATATATCAGAAGTGATAGCCACTTTGTCAATAAAATGATATAATGAGTAACGTAAATATTGTTGATATTCATGTGCAAATTTAAATACATCTCGCTTAACAGTTGATCTATGAAAATCTTTAAAAGCAGCATTATACATTTCTCTAATGTAATGAATAAAATCAGGAGATTCAGGAAATGAAAAAGGCAAACCCACAACAACTAATTTTGCTAGTGCTTTCCTATCTATATGTTTATCGTATTAAGGGCCTACAATTCCCCCCGTCACATGGTTAATTTGATCATGTATTTGGTCCGGAACAGTATGTGAACCTTGTCCCGATGGAGAGGGCGCTTGCGCATCCGATTTTTGAACCTTATATTGGGCATACCTTCTGGGTGTTTTTGTGCTATGTGTCTCATTAAACCCCCGTCTCACCATGACTTTTTTCAGTTTTAAAACTATAAACCCCTTTACAAATTTTACATATAGCTACTTGATTCTCTACGTCCCTAATAAAAAAAATTGTCATGCATCTGATTTTAATTGTCGTTTTGCTGGACCTCGTGTCATACTAGGGGGAATAAGAGTCATTTCAATTGAAGGTGCACTAGTGGATGTGTCATCTACATTAGTGGGTGTGTCATCTAGATCATCTTCTAAATTAAAGTCTTGTTGAGTTTCAGAAAATATCTCATCGTCTAAATCATATGGGTATTTCAGGAAAATATTCAGTATCAACAAAATCATGCATTCTAGGAATAGGATGACTAGAACTAGAAGAAGTACCCTGACCCTTGTTACCCCTAGTAGAAGAAGTTTTACCTTTACCCGTAAGCATACCTCTTATTGATTCCAATTTAATTATGTTAATAATTAGTTAAAGATAATGAAATTAAGTGCACTAAATAAAATAAAGAAACAATAATAATTTAATGAAGGAACAAATGTACCAAACGACGACGTAACGTCGACGTGTAATCGAGAGGTTGAAAATTGAAACTTTGCTCGATGGATGATCCTCAAGCTAGTTGTCAACTTCACTCCCAAATGAATAAATAAAAGTGAATATTTAGTAGACAATGTAGACTTGTAGAGAGATTGATTGAGAGATTAGAGAGATTGTAGGAAAATTTGTCAGAAATATGAAGAGAAAATGAGGTATTTATAGTTGGAAAAAATGGGTTAAAATGTAAATATAATAACTTAGGGGTTAAAAATAAATATTAAGGGGGTAGGGGGGTTGGGGGAGGCCAAAAATGGTCGTTACACGATGGCCAAAATATAAAATGGTCGTTGTGCAACGACTATTTTGTGCAAATGGGAGGGAGACGGGCGGGACAGGGGCGGGACCGGGATCGGGCTGACGGGCCGGGACCGAGCGGGATGAGGCCATGTCTCGTCCCGGGTTCAAGTCCCAATACCATAAAAAAATTGTTTTTAAAACGGTCGATCGGCGATCGAGTCGCCCCACCATCGCCGTGCCTATCTTGAAGTGTCTGGAAACTGATTCGAAAGAGGGGCAGTCTTGTGAGGGAATATGCTTGTGGAGTGGAACAGTCCAAACACACTAGGCCAATAGTTATAGTAGATTGTTCACGACTCTTAGGGCCCGTTTGATAGAGCTTATAGGAGTAGAGTTTTTTCAAATAGAGCTTTTATCAAAAAATTGTTAGGTGTTTGATTGCAAATAAAAAAAATATTTTTGTATAAAAAACGAAAAAGTTGTAGGCCAAAAGAAGCTCTACTCCCATAAGCTCAAATTTTGAATTTATGAAATAAGTGTTTATGACACCCATAAACTCTACTATTTTTTTCAACCAAACACCTCTAAAACTTTCCATAAGTACTTATTAAAAATAAGCACTTATGAACTTCTCATAAGCTCAATCAAACGGGCACTTAGTAGTTAGTATTATTGATCAATGATTGACCCCATGTCCTACCCATTTCTACTGTTGATAATTACTTTGCTGCAGTATTGTACTACAATGCTGATTATGATACCTGCCATTTCTGCTAGTTGAATAGTTCAGCACCACAATGGAGAAGACTAGTCAATGTACAGTCTTTTTATTGGCGAAATTAAATTATTTAAAAAATGTGATGTATCTACTTACACTAATGGATATGATCTAAAGAAAAATTTCCTTAGTATGTATTCAAGAAATGAGAGTTGCCTTTGGTCAGAGTCGATCAAGATTTAAACTCTACCGATCCAACATTGAAGATTATTACTGATGAATTTATTGTATTTTTAAACTAGGGGCCCAAACATTATATTTTTATATAAATTTATTATATTTTTATATAAATTTATTATATTTTTATATAAATTTATACCCCGTGTCGGAAATATTGGGTGCAGATGAATCCGATGCCACAACGTTGCATCCGCCTCTGCCGTTAGTAGTGAGATTTTATCCCAAAGTGAAATTTATGAAGAAAATATCTTATTGAGTTACTTTTAGTTTTTAAAAACCTTTCTCGAAATTGTGTAAAAAAACAATCACATCATATGATATGGAGTATGGATTATACAAGAAATCCAATCAAGTTAGTGCAGATTGATCAGGACAAAATCATAATTAGTGCAGATTGATCAGGACAAAATCATAAGAAAGGCTTCAGCAGACGATGCTTAAGTTTTTCTGTTTTCGTCGAAGTATGTAATAATCTCATCGAACACTTTTAATTATTGAATATATTCTCAACACCATCGACTAAATTTCATGAAGACAATTCACTCATTAATATGTCACCATTTAACTTGTAGTGTCAAGAGCTGAAGTCTTAATAATCTGATCATACTAGGTTTTGTTTGTTTTCACATAGTGGACGTATGAACATAAATATCATATTTAATCACCTCTCTAGTGTATTGATTTTGAAATTTGTCGTAAAGTAGAAAAAATGCATTTTTTTTGGTTTTCCACTTCATGTTCGGTATTCATATTGAGGTTTGACTAAATTTGAATTCGCGCTGAAAATCCCACATTGAAAGGCATAATGCTACCTAACAAAGGCGACTTTACATCTATGGAGACTCAAACCCGAAACCTCGAATAATAACGAAGAAATATTTACATTCAAATATTGAGAAAATAAATACTCCTTCTGGATTATAATATAACTATTACTTAGTTTTTATCACACCCTTAAAAAAAATACTAAGTCGTAAAAGAAAATATATTTTTACTGTTACTATAATTTCTGGATTATGTCAAAAACCCAAAAGTGTGATGAAGTATTAATTGTGAAACGAACGGTGTTGATAGGGCAAAACCCAAAGATCTCTCCAACGTCCGATCCTCTTCTCCTTCAATCCCTCCATTCGCGCCCAAATCCCCAGGTACCTAACCTAACCTACTTCCATTTCAAATTATTCACTTTCTCTCTCTACAAATTAGGGTTTCATTACTTCTTACTCTTGTGCAGTATTATGTGTTGCTTCATTATCATTGACTATGTTTATCGGATAGCTGTGCGCACATCGTACACTTCTCAGATGAATACACTATACTCTACGTGTGGGAATACACTGAGTATGTATTTTATTGTTGTTGTTGTTGTAAGGTATGGCGGATGGACAAGGATCGTCTAGGTCACCAGCGAGTCCTAACGGAGGTGGTAGTCATGAAAGCGGCGGTGACCAAAGCCCTAGGTCATCTAATGTACGTGAACAAGATAGGTTTTTACCTATTGCGAATATTAGTCGAATAATGAAGAAGGCGCTACCTGCTAATGGTAAAATTGCTAAGGATGCTAAGGAGACTGTTCAGGAATGTGTTTCTGAATTCATTAGCTTCATCACCAGCGAGTATGTTTAAAAATTCCTTTCGTATTTCCTCCCTTTGTTGTTGTGGTTTATCAATTATGAATTGTGACATTTTTACAGGTTTTTAGTGTTAACTCCGGTTTATGAATCGTGAATCAAAGTAATTCATCATAGTACGAGATGAATTGTTGATTTTGTTTATGAATTATGTATCAAAGTAATTCAACCTAGTACGAGAGGCTGTTGATTCACACAATTGGCTATCATGCTTGGTTGAAAAGCTATTGGTTATCGTGCTTGGTTGAAAAGCTAGTGGCGCGAAGCTTACTGTGTGCTGGATTATGACTGAACGTTTCTAAGTCAGAATCTCATTTTTACAGCTTTTTTGGTTTATGAATTGCGATTCATGCCTTTTTACAGTTTTTAGTGTTAACTCTGGTTTATGAATGATGAATCATGCCTATTTAATTTTTTTTGGTTTATTAATTATGAATACAGTTTTTTTGGTTTATGAATTACTATGAACTAGTATTCGTACCCACGCGAGACACTGTAAATATTATGAAAAATTGTAATTTGAATTGTGTAAGTGCATTAGATCAAATTACTTTTAACAAATTTTCAATTGTCATTTTGTTACTTAATGCAATGTACTTAATAGCAAAATCGCTATGAATTTAATGGAACAAATGATATATATGCTAGATCATGCCTTTTTACAGTTGGTCCATGAATATGAATCATGCATTTTTACAGTATTTTTTGGTTTAGTAATTATGAATCATGCCCTTTTTACTGTTTTTGGTTTATGAATCATGCTTTTTTACTATTTTTTTGGTTTATGAATTATGAATCATATCTTTTTGCAGTTTTTTGGTTTATGAATCATGCCTTTTTACAGTTTGTTTTGGTTTATGAATTGTGATTCATGCCTTTTTACCGTTTTTAGTGTTAACTCTGGTTTATGAATTATGAATTATGAATCATGTCTTTTTACAGTTTCTTTTGGTTTATGAATTATGAATCATGTCATTTTACAGTTCTTTTGGTTTATGAATTATGAATCATGCATTCTTACTGTTTTTTTTTGTTTATGAATCATGTCTTTTTACATTTTTTTGGGCTTATGAATAATGAATCGTGCATTTTTACGGGTTTTGGTTTATGAATGATGAATCATGCCTTTTTATAGTTTATGAATTCCGAATCATGCCTTTTACAGTTTTTTTGGTTTATGATTATGAATCATGCCTTTTTACGTTTATTTTGGTTTATGAATTATGAATCATGCCTTTTTACTAGTGTTAACTCAACCGTGAAAAGTAGTTCAATAAGTTGAGGTTACCCAAGATTGTATAACGAGTTCAAATTCCCTTCCCATTGTCGATGTGTGGGATTCAACACCCCTGCATTCCTAGGATTGGATATCTATAGCGTGGACAATATAAGATGGGGGTGCCCGACATCGGTCAACCATGAATTGGGATGGGCTCGACTCTATACTAAGTTAAAAATATGGACTTTGGGCCTAACTCAACCCCAAAAGCTAACTCAAGAGTAGGATTACCCAACACATATACAGAGTCTAAATTCCCTCCCCATTGCGAATGTGAGACTCAAAAACTTCCAAAGGAAAAGGCAAATTATTGATTATTGGAATGGATTTAATGATTCATTTAGTCTACACCAAATTAGTTTGGTATTAAGTTGTAGTTGGTTAAATTTTGATTCATAAATGCTGCCGGATGTGTTAAAAATCTTATCTTTTCTTTTGCCTATTACGTATTTGATCGATTTATTACGACCCCTTTTTCCTACCTGGCGACTATTGGATTGACGCTATCTTTAGGACTGCATCTTTTTATTGTTATTGAACATGATTGCTGTTATTGAACTTGTAAGTTTATTCATTAATGTTGTCAGTTGTATTATAAAATTTAAAATCTTTTTCTTGTGCCTATTATGTATTTTGATCGATTTATTAAGATCCATTTTCCGTTCCTGTTGCCTATTGGATTGCAAGGATCAAATGAATTCGAAAGAATTGAATAGATTAATCGCTGAAGACAAGAACGAGTGAATCTAGTTTTGAGAGCTTGCCTTACTGACGTTATCTTAAAGAGTGCATCTTTTGATTGTTAATGAACATGATTGCTTTAGTGAACTGTTTTGATTAGTATTGTCCCATTACAAAAGGAATCCATCTTGGTTTAGTGTATGTTTATTTTGGTGGCTGGATATGCTCTAGACTGTAGATGATGTTCACTCTTGTTGTATTACTGTTTTTTCGTTTTTCTTTGGGAGAAAATTATATTTTCAGTGCGGCACAGTTGATTTCCTTGACAATATTGCTTGTTTCCTGATGGAATTGTAGGGCTAGTGACAAGTGCCAGAGAGAGAAAAGAAAGACTATCAATGGTGACGATTTGCTATGGGCAATGACAACTCTTGGGTTTGAAGATTATATTGAACCACTCAAGGTGTATCTCGCTCGGTACAGAGAGGTAACGATCACTATGTTTCTGATTTACCTTTTCCCTGTGACCCTTCTCTCGGTGGAGTATAAATTGATGGATTTCTTTTTGTGGTTGGTTGGATACCTGTTGGATGAATGAATTGTTGCAGATGGAGGTAAGTGAATATCTAATATAATGTATTTATTGTCATTTCCATTTCTTTTCTTTTGCTGTGGGAGCAACTGATTCATTTGTTAGGGTGACACAAAGGGATCGACAAAGGCTGCTGATGGCTCTACTAAGAGAGATGGAATGCAACCCGGTCCTAATTCACAGGTACTCTTTCATGTTCACTTTTGTCTTGTTTGGCATCTCAAATTGGTTGAGGAAATTTATAGTACAACGTCCATCAATTTGCTACTCCATCATATTGTAACAGCTTGCACATCAAGGTTCATTCTCCCAAGGAATGAATTACAGGAACTCTCAGGTAACTTTTTCCTGTGTATTCATGAAGTTTAATTGCTGCATGTCATCTTTCAGATTGCTTCTCTATGCATTGAAATCTCCATCTTCACTTTGTTTATCGGCAAGTATTGTTTGTCTTAACCACAAAAGTGGTGGATTGACCATGATTCAAAATATCCGCAGAGACGAGAAGTGCTTGGGGATTTCTTTTCATCGGTCTAAGTCTTGTTAGGCAAAGTTAACCGGTGTGTGTGCTGGTTGGAGGTAGAAGTATTCGGTAGATTAGTCGGTCCGGACACCACTGATTGGGGGGGGGGGGGGGGGACCATGTAAAAGTTGAAAATGAATTGTTTTAAAGATTTTTCAATTTATCTACTTCTTTCCAATCATAAGAAAATTGACCATTTAGTAACTGTTGCAGCGAAATATTAGTGACAAATGCTATTACTGATTCCTACTTATGAAAAAGATGGTAAGGCGATGAGTGCTATTTTTTAATTTAAATCCAAGAAGTCCGTGCTTTGAATATTATAATCATCCAAAGACTGATAAAATTATACAAAGGGATAGTAGGTGAGGTCTGTGTAATGTTTCTTATAAGACCTAGGTTTTCATGTGATTTCACAACTTCAAATGATACCAAGAGTTTTTCCAAACTGCAAAAGATATATCATAATTTATTCATTAAGGCATAGGAAAAAATTAACTTCTTGAAGAGTAAAAACGGAAAAGAAAAAGTAAAATGAGGCAAATCCTTAGATGATATAAAAGAAGGGTAATATGTATGGCCTTTTTGCACATAGGTTCTGACTTCTTCGTATTAACACCAGTGCAAGAAACTAGTTTGGAGCAGAGCTCATTATTGCTTTCAGCTTTATGGTGATCATACATATTGCTCAAATGTCTCTTTCTTATGTGATGTCAGAATTTGCTCGATAGGTATAGGAGGGATGGAATGTGCGACTGTCGTTTTAAATGTCAAGTCAGTTGTGGACCAAGTGGGAGACAGTACAGTTTTATTGAGTACTTCTACCTAGATATATGTTATGACTTGAAGACATTGTGCTTCACTTGGGGTATCGGTGACCACCAGATAGTTAAAAACTTGAAAACATTGTTCACATGTTGCTTGAGTTTGAAACAAATTATAAGGGATCAAGTACTCGATCCATTCCATAGATAATGGTTATTTGCACTGGGAGGGGAAAGTTGCTTGTTACTCCCTCTGTTTTGTTTAAATGGAGGTGCTTGACTGTGCACAAGGTGTTATGTGCACGCTTTCTCTGAAAGCTTGCCAGCTTGTCAGTCTCTCTTTGACCCACCCTCACCAACCTGCCCTCGATTGTGACATCACAACATAAAATGTAACGAAGGAAGTAGTCCTCCCTTTGCATGTCTGTGTGCGGAATTGTCATGTTTTCAGTTTTGCCACTTGAAATGGATTGCCCTTACTTCTGCCCTTGTTTTCCTTATTATTATTTGTTAGTCTCGAGGGATGACTTGCTCAGTTATAGGAGAGAAGTAAAAATGGCTCATTAACATGCTTCTTCTGTAGTACAATTGCCTGGTAACATTGGTAACTGGATGAACTAGTACAAATAAGGAAAGTTTAGCCAAAATTTTAGGATAGGCAAGATTGATATACTTCCCTGGCTCCTGCCACCTTTTTTTTAACACTAATGTTGTTGCTTAATGAGTAATTCTACTTAATTGCTTGTGTACACATCATGTTAGGATAACAATAGAAGCCTGTGTGCACAAGAGAGAGAGGGACGGAGCGCTCCTTCTGTGAATGTGATATATGTGAAAAGGAGGGGAGGCGATGGGTGTATAACGGCTATTTGGTAGCAATGGTAGTTGATATATTGATTGTTCATATCCCACCAACCTGATATTTATTTCTCTCTTGAAATTGCCTTTTGCTGCAGGGTCAGCATATGATGGTTCCGATGCAAGGCACAGATTAAAATCCGATCTTCTTAGCTCTGTTTGATGAGATGGTAGGACTTAAAAAACATATTCTATATATAAATCCTCTGCTGTAAGCTCTGTATCATGGTTGATTGATTTTAGTGCTCTGCAGTCAGGGCCATGTCATAATTAAGTTTGTAATTTAGGAGATGTTCAAGAATATAGACCTGATTGTTTGTAGTAATAATGAGAACCATTACCTAGTATTTTATTTTTACCTCATAGCACTTTTGCAGGATGTTGATCCTCTTTGGATGAAGTTAGATATTGCCTCTGTCTTTTTAGACTATTGGTATTTAAGGCCGTATTCCCATAAATTGGTATTGTGGTAGTCCTCCACTAATTTGCTTTTTGGGTAAATGTTGAGACTGATGTTTCCTCTTTTGTCCTTTTTAAAAAAGAATAGTAATCTATCTGTCCCAATTTATGTGTCATAATTTTCTTTTTTATCTGTACAAAAAAGAATGTCACATTTCTATATTATAAACAAATTAACTTTAAAATCTCCTTTTACATTTATGAAATTATTTATAGCCACACAATTGTTCAAGGTTTGTTTTAGATCACACATTTCAAAAGTTATTTTTCTTTTTTTAAATTGTGTCAAATCAAATTCAAATGATGTCATATAAATTGAGACGGATGGAATAATAGTTTTTAAGTTTAACTTAAACTTCTCATTTTATTTTTAATAGCCATGTTAATTTTGTGAGATGATAAAGATCACTAGTTTTAAAAAATTTATGGTCACACAAATATCTTTTTCCAAACTGCAAAGGAGAATCATAATTTATTCATTATGGGTTAAATCCTTAGATAATGTAAAGCCCATAGGTTCCTATTAAAACCAGCTAGTCGGAGCTGAGCACATTATTTCTTCCAGCTCTATGGTGATCATACATATTGCTCAAAGGCTTCTTTTTTTATGTGATGTCAGAATTTGCTATGCGACTGTCGTTTTAAGTGTCAAGTCCGTTGTGGACTCAACTGAGACGGTACAGTTTGTCATGACTTGAAGACATTGTGCTACACTTGGATATTGGTGATTAGAGTCCCACATCCGAAATAGAATGAGAACATGAACTCCTTATATGAACTTGGACAATCCTCACCCTACAAGTTAGCTTTTGGGGTTGGGTTACGCACAAGATCCTTTTTTTGCATGGTATCAAAGTCAGACTCATTCTAATTCTTTATTTGTCGATGGGGCCCCCAAATTATATTGTCCACACTCCAGTTAACGAGGTTTGTGCGTGTGGGGGAATGTTAAGAGTTCCACATTGGAAATAGAATGAGAACATGGACTCCTTATATGGACTTAGACAATACTCACCATACAAGTTAGCTTTTGGGATTGAGTTAGACCCAAGATCCATTCTTTACAGTCGGAAATATGTCATGACAATATTATGGCTATAAGAGCATCTCATAAAAGATAAAACGAGTTTCCAAATATAGAAAGTTGTCATTCTTTTAGGAACAAATTTAAAAGTAAAGATTGTCATATTTGTCATGATCTAGGCCCATGACACATTGTTCGCTTCGACCTAACATACTTCACGGGTTTTTACCTTTGGGCTACACCATCATCGAATAGAGTCCAAAAGCTCACCCATGTGACTTGTGTTGTCTTATATAACATTTCACTCTTCTATTCCTTTCCGATACATGAGTGCCTAAGGGTGCATGTGCACCCCTTCTTCTAAAGCTTGCCAGCAAGTTTGTTAGTCTTTCTCTTTGACCCATCCTCATCCGTCCGCCTTCCGTCATCGTTATCATAATACACATTTTTGCATGTTTGTGCGCTGGAATTGTCATGTTTTTCTAGTTTTGTCATTTTGCATGGAATATTCTGAAAGTATATGTATGTCCTAGAGACAATCTGTATTAGGACAAATGTACTTTATACACATTCATATTTATATTAATGTAGATTAATATTATGGCATTTGCATTTGTTGAATTATTAATTGATTGTTTATAATATTCTATAAATGCATCCCTAGAGGTTACGTGGTTATTAATAATGTGAGAGATTAATATTATAACGTAAACTTTTAAACTGCCTCGACTAATGATCATCGAGAATGGGATATCGATGATATGTGATACGTCGACATGTAGTCTGCATCATATCTGTAGGGATGTAGTATGTCTCACCTGCTACGAGTTATGACAACTCGTGATGGACACATGGATACTTGTTGAAGTATTGGTATACCCTTTTGATGCACTGTTTGTTATATATGTCTAAAGTGTCATCGGCGTGTGGGAGATAGAAGTCCTTAGACTTGAGGTCGATACCACCTTGTTTACAGAGTAATGTACTTTGATCATGTCCTAAGCTCAAATGCCTTATAGGTTGAGATGCGACTTATTTTGGGTACATTGCGAAGTGGATTAAAAGTGGTAGTTGAGCCAAGATTAAGATTCATTCCTCGAATGTATCTTCGAGAGAACACTCATATGATATTAGGTTGACTAAGTCGTTGGTCAACGCAGTAGACATATCTATGATATGGTCTTGTTGTCAGCTAATATAGATGAGATATAATGATCAAGCCATTTGGATAAACAGTTGGCAGATCATAAGCTTGATCGAGTATGTCGTGAATAAAAGGATTTTATCTACTCACATAGAGGTTTAGTTTACAGGTTTCGTGTAAATATACTTCACATATTGAGTTCGTCTTCCGACGTCGTCTAGGAGTTTCTTGTAGACCCTAATGATATTAGTGTCGATATGTGAAGGCCTGTAGGGTAACACTAAGTCAATTGTTCCGTCGATTCAAGGATGTAATCAGAGAGAATATATATGTTCGATTTATAATCGAGACATTGGAATAAAATATAAACGATGCAGAATTGGACCAGGGCGACGCAACTTATGCAGAGCCGCAGCGCCACATGTCCAGTGGGTCCGAGTGACCCAATCTATTTTAGTTTCTGGGTCTGGCCCACTTGGGGAACCCTAGCTGATCCTGCAACTATAAATAGAGGGCTCAACCAAGGATTTTATACACTTAATTCACTTTAATTAAAACTCTGCTGGATTTCCTAGCTTTCCAAAAGAAAAAATACATCGAAGTCTTGAACTTGCAAATCGAGGGACGGTTGTGTGCTCACCCTCGGTTACACACTTGAAAATTCAAAAGAAGACTCAAGATTTGCAAACTGTAAGTATTCGTTCGAAGCATTATAGTTCTTATGTGTTTTACATTATATAATCATCCTATAATTTGACCGCCCGTCGGGTTTGAAACATAAATTTTCAAATTTCGCTCCGTGTACGAACCTGACATCCCCCACAGTGGCATCAGAGTCTGGGTTGTTTTATGTGATTATATAATGAATATTAATGATTATAAGGGTTAGGATTCGTCTAAATCTTTTTTATGTCATTTAGAAGCTTTAAAATCCTAAATCTTATAACGCATAATCCTTGCACCCGGATCTGTTAAACAATGATGTAGTCGAGGAAATCATTCTGATCTAACTTTTACAAGTTAATATGTGTAACTGGTTCGTTTCGAACATGGTGCATTGAAACGAAGAACGAGAAGGGATTGGATGATGGTCGATGAACGTGTTGTTTAGTGGTGAAGGAGATACGATGATGGATCTCAGAATCGACCGCAACCGCTTAGGGCTTGAATTTCGCTTTGCCGAATGAGAGCCGCGCCGTTAATCCCGAAAGCTTAAAATAAAATTTTTGGATTTACTGCCTCTGAGGCACGCGGCACCACCCAATAGGGATGCGGCACCGACGGTAATTTTTCAAAGTTTTTGGCTACTGCCTCTGAGGCACCGCGGCGCCGACGATGATTTTAAAAAAAATGGAATCTGAAACTGAAGTTTTAAATATTCATATTTTGATTCTAATTTTTAAAATATTCAGAATCTGAAATTAAAACTTTTAATTAGACAGATTTGATCCTTTTGGGCAATTCTATAATTAAATAAAGTTTCTGAAAATCAGAATTTTTAAAATCTGGAAATTGCAGACATGTCCCTAAAACCTGAAAATATTTTCTAAAAATTAAAATTGCATTTTCTGAATTTAATAGGGTTCAAATTGAAATTTTAAATTCTTGAGAGACTAAACTGTAAATTTTACAAGTTTACAGAATTTCCTGAAAATCAGAATTTTAAAATGACAAAATATTTAGGGATTGTTTGGCATAGACATAGATTTTAGAGTTTAGACAAATAGACTCATGATTATCATTAATAGTATATTATTGTATAATAGACAAATGTGTTCAGTTTTTTAAATGTGAGCATTTAAATTATTAGCATAGTGTTCGCTATTATTGTCTGGGTAAGCGACGCCTAGTAATTTATTTACATAAATGACCGCAATAACTGTCTGGGTAGGCGACGTCCAGTAGTTGATTAAAATTATCTTATATCATGTCTATTGGGTTGATGGTTTTCCATCTAAATGTGTTTTAGAAATTGCATGATAGGATGTCGTATGATATATGACATGTATGTTGATCTTGGTAGAAATCCCTGAAAACTGAATATGTTCCCGAAACTTAAATACAAGTCTAGAATTAAAACGCGTCGTCCATTATAATTGTTAGGGTGCAAAATTCTTCTCGGCGATACGAGTATTTATGCCAAAGCATTTGCTCTAAGTCTACGAGGACTCAGACCCTTTCATAGATGTGTTAAACGTAAAAGTAGATGATAAACTTTTGTGGGTATTTACACCAAATTGTTTGCTCGCAAAGACCAAATTTACTTAGGTACATAAACACAGTCGTGTAATGGGGTTGGCTTGCTTAGACAAATCTTGGCGCCAAAGTGTCAGACTAATCTAAGGACGCTGGATTAAAATGAAAGATATTTAATCAAACCAAGAGTTGCAGATAAGCTTTGCAATTGGTCTAGAACCTACCAAAATGTGCTATTGAAGTTATCAGCCAAAGCAAACGCGGATATAGCATATGTTTGGATCTTGGCCCATTATGACCTTATAATGATTTTAGGTCCATATTCTACCTTGGGGTTGTAGAAGTATGCTAAAATAGTGGGAGCTAATTAAACAAAAGGTTATGTTTGATTAGTCTAAAATGAATGTGTATAATAGGAAAATAAATTTTGATTGTAGTTTCCCGTCTATCTAAATCTTCAAAACTTCAAAATGTCGAACCTATCATTGAAATGAACAAACTCACCGGACCGAACTATCTAGACTAGCTAAGGAAATCTAAGAATTGTCCTAAAGCAAGAAAAGATAGAATATATATTGGATAAATTATTCCCCGCAGTTCTTGCCAAGAATTCTGCAGAATATGCCACATTTGATAAGGTAGCCTACCATAAGAACCTAGATAACGCCACTTCAACACGATGTGTCATGTTGTCTTCCATGTCAGTGGAACTACAGAGACAGCATGAGAACATGGTCCCTAACTAAATGCTCGAACACTTGAAGAGACTTTATGACTCTTAGTCCCAAACTATGGAATATGAGTTGTTGATAGAAACTCTTCAAGTGTAAGCTAAGTAAAGGGAGCCAAGTTGAAAAATTCACATTGAATGAATAATATTCGCATCGAGAGGACGGGGTACTAGATCCCATGTCTTATTTTCAATAAGAGCATTATATTCGTCAATCGTGACAGATTTCCAATTAGAATTGGACAAGGTATTTTTCGGGTTGCGAGGAAGAGTAGAAGGGGCAACCAAAGACAACAAATTAAATTGTCGTTTGGGTTTGGAAATGTTGTGCATATCATGGGTTTCCATTGTCTGTAAGGGTGCCGCGGGGGGGAGGGGGGGACTACACGTGGTTGGGCAGGCTGTGGATAGGGAATTAGAAGGCGGGCGAGCGCTGGCCGACAAGGCGTGTGATCGGAAGAGGGGCGGTCTTTGGTTGAGAGGCGACAACGTCGATACCGGTAGGGGTTGTTTTGAGGTTCTCGTGACGGAGCTTGGTGGGCTATTCATCTCGGGACAACGGGAAGTGGGTCGGTAGCTGGTGATGGTAGCGACTGATTTTGCAAGTGATGAATTAGAAGATGATTGAGCCATCATTTAAGAAGTCATAGAATTTCGGAGGTGGAGAATGTAGCTTGACAAAGGAGAATTGAGACTCATCGAATATGATCTGCCTAGAAATAATTGTTTTTCAATTGGACAAGTCATAACAATTGTAACCTCGATGATTATGTGGATAACCAAGAAAGGCACACGGGGTGGACCGAGGGTGCAACTTGTTGATTTGAGTGTAGGGATTAAGGGGCTAGCATAGACATCTAAAAGTTCATAAATGCTTGTAGGAGAGATTCCGAAGATAAAGAACTTGAGTGAGAGACTTGTGTTTGAGAGACTTGTTTGGGACAATGTTCAATAAATAGGTCGTCATTGATAGGACGTGATGCCAAAAAGAGGGGGATAGAGGCGTGAGCGAGGAGGCCAAAAACTAAGTTGTTTATGGTTCTAATTTTTCATTCGGCTTTTCCATTTTGTGGAGAGATGTGGAGACAGGAAAAATGAAAAACAAGTCCATCTTTGGCGCAGAAAAGTTTCAATTGTTTATTATCGAATTCCCTCTCATTGTCACATTGTTGACACGTTTCCCAAAAATACAAGATTCGCAAACATAAGGATAAGAAGCGTGTTTACAATCAATAAATTTATTTTTGCTAAGGGAGCGTAAAATAGAGTCTCCTGGATGTCCTAATTTATTATGTCATAAAAGAGACGAAATAGTTGCAAAGGTCGATGGAGAGGAGGCTAGATGGCTGACGGTTGTGGTGATAGGATAAAGATCCCCAGTGCTATCATATCTCATTATTCGCATCCATGTCATAAGGTATTTCACAAAAAATCAAAAGGATCAAATTCAAGGAAAACATTATTGTCGGTTGTGAAACGACGCACATAGATTACAATTTTTATAAGTTTCGGGGTACGGAAGACATTTTTTAAAGATAACGGGGGGTATGGTGCGAATATGAATGATTGTACATAACCTCGAATGAGAATGATTTATCCATTACCAACAATAATATTACGATTTAAATTGTGCATATTCAAATAAGACGAGAGAGTACATTGGGATGTCGTCATATGAGATGTGGCGCCAGTATCCATGTACCAACTATCATCTGGAACATTGAGAGACATTGTGTTCATAGTCGCCTCAATATCCGTCAGTGCGTAGGTTGAATGAGGAGAGACATGTGCATTGTATGCCTGTTGTGGACGTGCGCCGAGAATGCAGGGATGAGACTGACGGACCGAAGGTTGGGTCCAGAATGTCATCGGGTAGGGGCAAGGTGGAGTAGCCCACGCGTGTTGGCCCCATGCTGCCCATGGGGTGTAGGTAACCCACAACGGAGGTTGCTGCCACTACTGTTGTCGCTACGGTAATACCGGCCGACGGCGTCGCACTGGCTGCCGCCGCATTACTTCCATCGCGCCGCTATGCACTTTACGCTTTGTTGTTATTCCGGGAATTTGAACCACATTTCATATCATTGCTTTTCCTATGGGATGGGCCAGAAACCAAGCCCCTCATGTCGGTATGTGGGTTACTGGTGGTTATGAGGGCGGCATCAACAGTGCTCGCGTTAGCCGCTATCAGTTTGGTTTTTCGGGTGTCTTCAATGATAAATCTCGAACGATCCTCATAGAATGGAGATAATGTCGTGCTTTGCTGGAGGATGGTAGCTACGCCGTCATAATTTTCATTCAAACCCACAATGAGTTTCATCACCAATCGTTAATTTGTGACCGATGCAGAGACGTTTGAGAGTTGATCGATAATCATCTTAAGTTCTTGACAATAGGCCAACACGTTAGGAAATCGTCCTGTTGAATGTCCTTAAATTGATTTTCCAAATACAAGGCACGGTGTGTATTGTTATCATGAAAAATACTTTACAATCGTTCCCATGTTTTTCGTGAGGTAATGTCAGTTTCAATGATTGTATGTAATAGATCGTTCGAGATTGTACCGTAGATCTATTGTAGAACAACCGCATCTAAGCGTGAGCAAAGTTCATCATCAGATCCATCATATTTCTCTTGGGGCGCGGCAGTGGGCTTTGATGTAGAAGGAATGATGTGGTCGATGACTTTGTACACGCGACAATGGATCTTAAACAGTTCACCCAGGAGGAATACTAAACTTTTTCCATCTCAAGAGTATTGGGGATGAAGTTCTTGATGTTGTTAACAACAAGAGCATGATGGATTTTGGGTTGTTCAGCCATTGAAAATTGGGAAGAATGGGAGAGAGATTGAGAGAGAGAGGGTGGTCGAGAGTCGGTGGTGAGTGGGTGAGGGGGCGACGATGATTGAGGGAAATTTTTAGGTTTAGGGTTTGACTTCTGATACCATAAAGGAATATGTTCTCCGCTTTTCATTGACTATTCTGTACAATATATAGTGTTACATGATTATTTACATTGCTACAAACTAGGTAACTAATCTTCTTAATTACAATTGGAATATAAATTAACCAATTCGCAATGAACCGATTATCTACACTTTGGCTTAGACCGAGTTAGAACGGAATGACTTTCTTGATTTAACATAGTTGATAGTTTATGGTCACATCAAAAGGTTAGTTGTTCGGTCAAGATATGTAGGATTTCAAGAAGCCTTGTTTTAATTCAGTTTGAAAATTAATTTTATGTTTAACCCATATTATTATTTTATTCAATTATTATATAACCATTGAACTAACCTGGCTCTGATAACACTGTAGGAATTTGTTGGGTTCAAAACATATAAGTAAGACACATCTGAAGTTTAAAATTTTGTTTACTTACCCAACAATTCCTTCTTGTATGGTTATATGACAATTGAAACCTGTAAAGTAAAACTTAACGAGAACACTTACAGGTTATTCAATTTGAAATATTTACTAAGGGTGAACACGCGATTGTTCCCTTCGATTGTAAGCACCTTGCTATAGTGTATTCCTCTGTTAAGAAAACCATGAAATCTTGGCAAAGGTTTGAGAAAACTTTATTCTAAACTCAAGTCTAGAATTGTTTAATAAATCATTAGTCTAATATCAATGAGGTTGGCGCTGTATATATAATTTATTTCAGGTCAAAACCGGATTAGGGTTGGGCTCTAAGCCTGACCCAAAAACCGAGGTGCAGTGGGCCAGTCCGACTGGGCCCACTGCCAGGTCGGCGCCGCGGCTCAGCATGTTAGGTATCGCGACGCCTGACGTTACTCGTTTATATATTCAGCACATTTAATTAAATCCAAAATTCAAATTTGACTTAATTAAATAATTTCCATCAAATAGAGATTATTCATCCCATAGTTACTATCAATTTAAATATCTCGATCCAAACCGAATATTTAATACTTTCTCAATATACCCTTAGATCGAAGAGACAATCGACATAGTGTGACCCTATAGGCCTTCATATATTGACACTAATTGAATTAAGGTCCATATGAAACTCCTAAA
Organism: Przewalskia tangutica; assembly: GCA_029844215.1. NCBI lineage: Eukaryota > Viridiplantae > Streptophyta > Magnoliopsida > Solanales > Solanaceae > Przewalskia > Przewalskia tangutica. The sequence goes on along the minus strand of CM056739.1, from coordinate 4,566,336 downwards.
CTGCGTCATACGACGAACTCAATATGTGAAGTACGTTTACATGAATCCATCAAACATAACTTTTATGTGAGATGATAAATTCCTTTCATTCGCGACACACTCGATCAAGTTTAGGATTTGTCATGTGTCTATCCAAATGGCTGGATCACTTTATCTCATCTATATTAGTCGACAATTAGACCATATTCTAAATATGTCTCTTGCATTGGCCAATGACTTGGTCGACCTAATATCACTGAGAAGTTGAGTGTTCTCTTGAATATTCAATCAAGGAATGAATCATATTCTTGGCTCAACTACCACCTTAGTTTACATCATAATGCACCCAACACAAGTCGTATCTTATCATATAAGGAGTTTAAGCTTAGGACAGGGTCAAAGTACACTACTCTGTAAACAAGGTGTGTATTGACCTCAAGTTAAAGGATCTTTATCTCCCACACGCTGGTAACATTTTAGACATGCATAACAAAAAGTTTATCAGCAGGATATACCAATACTTTCCAAAAGTATTCATGTGTCCAGCACTAGTAACCATTACTAGCAGCAGGTGAGACATACTACATTCTCCAAGAATGTGATGCAGACCACATATCGACTTATAACATATCATCGATATCTCATGCTCGATGATCATCAGTCGAGGCTATTTTGAGAGTTACGCTCTATCATCAATATCTCACTCTATTAATAACAACGTAAGCTCAAATGATGCACATTAATGAATAATTACAAACAATCAAATAATAATTCAATAAATGCAAATATCATAAATATATTAATCTTATTAATAATATGAATGCGTTCAACTACATTTGTCCCTAATAATGATTGGCTCTAGAACATATATACTTGCATACACCAAACTAATAAATGTACGACATGCATTTGAATATATACAACTTTCACTTAGTCATGATTAATTAATGTATATATTCACTTCATTAATCACTTTAAATTGCAATTAATTTAGTATAAATACCCGGTGTAGGTAAGTTTTTACCCCTCAACTACATCCCAAACTTTAATTACATCCTTATATTACCACAATGAACAGAAACATCCCCCAATTATCTTAAAAGTGGCAAGATTCATCCTTTTATTTAGAAACTCAGCTTAAACCCACAAATCCCACTATTTTGTCCATTCCTGACCTCTAATTACATGTAAATATGTGGACATGCTTTAATAGAAACTTGGGAAGTTAGAATCTAAAAAAGGTTCATAACATGAAGAATGCGTTATTTTATTCATGATGTACAAAACACTTCAAATACAGAGGATAACCAAGAATAACTCCTACATTATAAGAGGTTGAGCTCCATAAATAACAAACTAATGATGCACCAATATCTGCACATATAAAGGAAATAGAATAATTAAGGAGATTCACCAGTAATTACATTTAACAGTCCTTAATCATTTCTTAGCATGGATGGATGTAGCTTGATGTTACTGGATTCATCTGAATTTAGTACCTTCAGCCAAAGTATATATTTATATTATAAGAATGCACTAAAAATGCAACAAATAGTAAATATAAACTCATAACTAACGCGTTCAATGCTAATGACCTTAAAGACTGAACTTAAATCTCGAATTCGCCTCTCTTTCTTAACATCCTCCATACCATGCCAAATGTTGAGTTAATTTGTACTAATATTTTGAGGTCTTAAATTGAACAGATATATCTATCGTGAAAGTTTTATGAAAAGTTATCTTTCTAAGTTCTATAAATACAAGAACTCTCCTAAAGTAGGCTAAGTTAACAATTTGAAGTACATTAGGGCTTGACGGGAATTGTTTACATATATCACCAACCAACCTGGACTTTTCTTTTTATTATTCCTACCGGATATCAAAACAAACCATAAGGATTGTTTCCAGCCATGAGTTCCCCTATGGGAAAGAGAGCTAAGTCCCAAGATTATTCAATCCCATTACTCAAAGTGAATAAGTATTGGACATCGATATAAGTCCTTATTTTGAATTTGTGATACATTATAATTTGGCATCACAAAGATAGCATCATAAACTTATTTACCATCATTTCCTGTAGGTGTTCCATTGAGTTTGAAATTCTTTTTTCAGAGTCCATTCACCCCCAAATTTAGACCACTAAGAGTAGAGTTCATTTGATCTTTTCTCTTGGAGGCTGAAAATTTCTGTGATTTTTCTCCATCTAGAAATCAATCTAATCAAGGACAAAAACTGTTAAAAATAACTACACTACTAATACAAAACTCACCTTTCAATGATCTAGTCTATTTTTATATGATATTACATAAAACAACCTGCATGAGTATTAGTAAAAACTAAAGAACACAACCCAAGTAAAAAATAGGGCTATAAATTAGTAAACCGACCCGAACCAGAACCTCTCCTTCTCCTCCGACGCTTTTGCATGCGCCAGAATAAGATCAATAGACCTAACAGTAATACCGATAAGTTTGTAAGAATGGTGAGTCATGAGTGAACAAGGTAAACTTTCAGATTTATCTAACAGTCAGTACACACTCACCTGTGATGGCAACAATGGCAGGAACTAACCAATGAGTAGCTACAAGCACAGGCATGTCAATCTGCAAAAAAGTAAAATGAAACATTCTTATCTTCTGGCTTTTGGACAATATTTGTTGAAGTTGAAAAAAGAGTGTGTGAGCTGAAAAATATTTCAAATATTTTGAAAAGTTGTACCCATTTGACCCTAAATTACTATTTGCAATTATTGAACTTCAGTATTTGAGATACCTCCCTAGACCCCACATTGTGGATTCACTAGGTATGTTGTTGTTGTAGTATTTGAGATACTGGTGAAGGTAGTCATGAAAACCAAGCTAAATGGCTATCCCGATAAGAAGATGAAGCCTGATCGGGTCAAAACTGAAAGCAATTGAAATATCGAAAAACTTGTTTGAGGAGTATTTCTAGTGAAATAATAGTTTCACTCACAAAACTTCAGCTTTGTCCTAGTGAACTTCATGTCCAAAAATAAAAGACTCCGTGTAGATATACTTTAAATGTGCTTGGACATGATTTGGTTGAAATTTGAAGAAGTAAAAAGAGTATTTTAAGTGACATGAATTTCACTTTTTTTTTTGAAGTGATTTGGTTGAAATTTGAAGAAATAAAAAGCGTATTTTAAGTGACATGAATTTCACTTCTTTTTGTGGAAACTTGAAATAGAGAAGCGAAAGTTTGAAAAATTCTTAAAACATAATTTTCAAACTTCAAATTCTCTGTTGAAGTTGATAAAATGAACCAAATTGATAGGCAAACACTTGCTTGAAAAAAAAAAACAAAAAAAAAAGTTGGAAATTTTTGCACGGACAAACTCCAATGAATCAAATTTTAGAAACAAATGCCACCAAAAGTTACTTACATCGTCTCTGTAAAAGAAGCCCCAGTACGCATTTCCAGGAGAGTCGACATCCTTCTGAGTCGTGTTAGATGTTACTGAAACAGCTGTGTCTACTGTAGAATTTAAACCTCTGCCCAAGTCAATGACATGATAGCCAGGTAGTTTACGGTTCCTTCCTCTGACCTGTAAATTGTAACCCTTAGTTCCCCATACTTCAAACCTGGAGTCACGCCCGCAAATCAACTCCTTCCCAGAAACTCTAGAATAAGTAGAGAAATTCACATCCGTTCTACGGGTTGGTAGCTGGTTCTTATCAACATATAATGGTTTCTCCTGTCTAACTGTATTTGAGAAAAGCATAGGATCTTTTATATTCCTACTTGTAAAATCTAGCATTTTCTTCAATAGTCCATAACAATTGGTAACCATATGGCTGCTGTCTAAGCAGTTAGAGTCCCCGTATACTGCTATTCGACCCCAGCCAACCTCCAAAAGACCAAGAATAGGTGTATCTGTCTGCATTTATCAAAATAAAATGCAAGTCAGATTGGCAGCTCAACCACCACCTAAAGAATATTGAAAAAAAGCGCAGTGTTATTAGCATAAGAATTCTCCTTGGAGTAAAATGGACTTCTCCACTTTGTTCAAGTTAAAGAACATGATACCAAAAAATTATTCATCAGAGATATTGACAAGTGAAGAACGTTCCTTACTAACACCATCTCCCCTCTCACATTCCCCTAAAACAGCTGTATATCTACACACATTTTTATTTTCCATGAAACTCCATCTTCATTTTTTTTGTTTTTTAAAATGGCAACATTTTCCTTTTTTATACAGATATAAGACTGGCTCCACTTAACTGTGGAACCACCCATAATTACAAAAATGAGTGCCTAAAAGCACTCCATCTTCATTTTAAGCAGAGAATATAAAGATAAATATGAAAAAGAAGGCAACTTCCTGGAGTGTCATTTTTTTAGTTAAGTGGAATGTTTATTATCATAATAATTACTCCCTCCATTTTAATTTATGACACGGTTTCGATCGGCACGGAGTTTAAGAAAGAAATGAAGACTTTTAAAACTTGAGGTTTTAAACATGTCATAACATTTATGCGGCTATAAATTTTTTAAAACTTTTCGCCTAAACACGTCATAACATTGTGTGGTGATAAAAACTTCACATGAGGGGGTAAAAGGGATGTATAAAGTCAATTGTTTCTAACTTTAGAAGTGTGCCATTCTTTTTGGAATGGAACTCGCTAAAAAGGAAAGTAGTCACATAAACCAAAAACGGAGGGAGTAGTTGAATAGAACAACTATCTCACTATAGAGACACTCTTCCGCATTTTTTATTAGAGAGAGATAACAGACTCCACTAAATAAGAACACAATATCTCCAATTTCTTTCAAGTACTAGAACTTCATGGAGATGCTCGTTATTCTGGAATAAGCTAAAAGAGAAAAGCTCAAAAGTCAATCTTTTAGTAAAGATTCTTGCGTTTATGAACTCGATGAGGAGCAGTAGGTGGTAACAAAACTAAATTATGAACAGCCTTCAACTCACCTTGGTCATGCCAGATAAAAGGATATTCTGAGTGGCCCCACTCTCTGAGCTATCCATGAAGGGGAAGCTGTGCAAGTATCCACCTCTTGGAAATTTCAGAATGTCAGTCCCAGATGCATACCGACTCTGTTCACCATTGAGGACAAAATCTCCATTCAGAATTTTATTCCCAAATGCAATCCCAAAGGAAGCCAAAAGATCATTTAAGGCAGGAACATTGGAACCTCCAGTAACGGGGGTCCACCAGCTACGCGTATTGTCATCAAAAAACCTCATCTTTACCATTGTGTCCACATTGTACCAGTCAGCAAATACAACTACACTTAGACCTGAATTAATGACATCATCTCTCAATTTCTTGATCTCTTCAGGAAAGTACTCATCCTCAAGATCCACCAAAAGAAGTGTACCATACTGGCGAGCATCAAAGCATGTAAGAGGAGAGCCAAGAGTCTCAATATAGTATCCGGCATCTCTTAGTGTGTCAAACATTATGTGGAAATTTGTGTGCAGATGATCCCCATGCCAGTCAAGAATGTCGTTCCGAACATCTAAGGAGTCCCTTGGAATATAACCAGGCGGATACTTGATACTGTGAAATTGATCCCACAATATCCGCACAGATCTTGGTGGAGTAGGAACCACTTTCAATTTCAATTGAAGGACACAAGTACTACTTCGACGAGTCTTCTCACCTGGAGCTGGTGGGCTGTAGATCTTGACAGTTACATTACCTTCAATTACCCCTGAAAACTGAGCCCCTTCTTCTTTGATTTGCATATGCAGTGCAAGATAACCAGTCCAGGGCCAAATCACATCTGAATATGTAAAATGGACGCTGAGAAGGTTGCCTTCCTCACCAAAAGGATGCCATGTAGGCGGGCTTTCGACATAACCAATAGCAGCCATTCCATTTAAAATAGTGGCGTTAAATATGACTGGCATGGCACCAGCATAAAGTGGTTGACGGCAAAATGGCCAAGAGTACGGGCAGTCAGTGTAATCAAGAACACATGGGAAAATGCTTGCTCGAGGTTTATAGCTCATCAAAATTTCAAAGGACTCCAACCTGTTATTCAAGTTAAATGTTGAGAAGAAGATCAATGTGCATTTGGGGTTCAAACTACAAGCATCAATAAAGAACTCACAAATTAACCCTGCCTGCACCCTGCTCATATATGTTGGGACCAGGAAGCTTTGCAGCCCCCTCAACCAGTGCTTGTTTGACACTAGCTGGATTCAGAATGTCCTTCCGCTTGTTTTCAGGAATTACGCTAACAAGAAGGCATACTATACCAGCAACCACAGGACTCGCCACGCTGGTGCCAGATAAGCTTTTACAACCCGTACTAATTTTGGATCCCATTATCTCACGCCCATATGCAACAATGTCAGGCTTTACACGACCATAACTGTCAATCAAAATTTGTGGTTGCAAGTCTATGAATTGACTAGACAAGTATAAATTATTCCTATAATTAGGAAAAACAAAAAAACTGTTTTTCCTTTCATATTTACAAAGCCTCGCCAGAAGGTGCAAGTAGTGTAGAATATATTGAGAATAAAATGAGAAAAGGTCACTTGAGAGATTTGGTCATGTCTTGCGTTCACCCTTAAATGCACTGGTCTATAGGTGTGAAACCATGGTGAGTGGAAGTGTTAAAAGAGGATGACGTAGACCTAAGATTACATGGAAGGAAGTTGTCCTAAAAGACCTACCTACAAGCTTTTGGAATCAATGCAGACTTAGCGAAAGATAGGGCACACAGGAAGAAAAAGATTTACATAGGAGATACAAATTAGTTTGGAATGTATTCTAGTCATGTTAACATGTTTATTTAAGGTCCTACACTTTTTAGGAGTCTTTTAACCTTATTAGAGATTATTACGCCAGTAGGAAATATAAAGAACTTCTAATACTTTTCACTTTTATTTTTCTTTTGTATACGTTGGAAGACGAATTTAAATGGGGAACATGGTCAGTGAAGATTCATATAGCTGACCCCAACTTATTTGGGAATAAGGCATAGTTGTTATATTTACATATCATCTTTCTCTTTTCCCCCTTAGGAGAAGAAAAAATTGCAGAAAGTGGGCAATCTGCATGCACTATATATTCACAACTCTTTTGCCATATACCATCAAACATTTTTCCATCTCTGAACTTGACCAAGAAACATCACAACCTTGGACACAGAGCTCATAGACTGCATAACTGTTTTAGAAGAAGAGTTGATCTTCAAGGAATATGCAGTTCTTTTATTTCCTTTCCCCCATAAATGAGGCTACCACATCCATTCACACCTAAACTCTATACCTGCTCATGCGTAGAATGGTGAAACTAATTTCAAGAGGACAGGGAAGACTAATGCTAAGGAAACCTATACCTAAGGCATAATATAGATAACCAAAGAAGGAAGAAGTGATACCCATGAGGAAGCTCCCAGGTACTCATGCCACGAGAAGAAAAAGAGGCTATATGATCACTGTAATCAATGCCACCAACACCAATAACATCACTTTGATCTGCTGGATTGTTTAGAGTACCATACAGTGGTCCATCATTCCCGATTGCTGAAACCATGATAATATTGTTTGCTGTAAGCTCCCAAACCTAAAAATAGGTCACATGTCATCAATATAAAACTAAAGCTTCCATCGCTACTGCTTATTCAGTATTCATGCTGACAATAATGGCAAATTCAATAAGATCACAATCTTTACAACTCTGAGTCTTTACTATTAAATTGCATGCTAAGTGAAAATGTTACCCTCATGCTTGAGACCTCCATGAACATGGTGCAGTTTCAATAATTAATAGAAACGTGCACAGAATCAGCTCAGGAAGAGTGCTACTCTAACTAAAAAAGGGCCGCAGATAAAGACAGAAGCAGTATTCACATATGCAATTCCACTTGCATCAAAATTCATGGAAGCTAACTAAGTAAGATCAGAAGTTACTAATTCTTATTGGATCTTGGCTCTCCTTAGTAGCAATGATTATTCACTTCAGTCTTACATGCACTATGTCAAGCAGCAGCGGAGACATATCATTCACATGCTGACAGTTGAAACCAAACTTCTAATAATTCTGAGCAACCAATGGCACAAAATCTTAAACCAGGCAATTACACCAACTAATGCAGCAGCAGATACATTCATTGCAGGAGACAATACATACCGCAAGCATCATACCATTTTACAGGTACTAGCTCCATTTGTGTTTCACATGGATAGTTTCAAATTTGAATGGGGGCAGATTAGAATTTAATTTGACATGTACATCAATTATCACATTGGTCGTAAAATAAACATTAAAGTTGTTCTATACTCTATAGACATACATAGGGAAAATAGTGCAACAAAATCAAAATTTGAATTGTTAAACGATCTTGAAAATATGTCCCTTTACTGATTTGAAGTCTTGATCAATGTGGAAGCGTATAAAGTACTATAGAAGTGCGTCAAACATTTTCACATGCCCGAAACAGAAAATGCAGTATGTATTGTGACAACGAAGGTACTAAAAGAATCAAAAGATCGATGACCTCACCTTTTCCACAAAAGGGAGATCTAAATAATCAGGCCCACCAATACTCAAATTCAACACATCCATATTGGTTGCAATTGCATAATTGAATGCATCAAGAAACCATGACGTGTAAGAGACCTGCAATGAGCTGAAGACACAATTATCATAACCTTGACAGGAATTTTCAAAATTAATACAAGATTATCTATCTTTTTTCTTTTTGGGTGAGTAATACAACAAGATCCATCTTTTTTACCAAAGATCCGGTTTTAGGACACTTTATGACAATATTAACCAAAGCCCAATAGAATTGAGTGAATTACAACTTTTACTCAGTCCAGCTGAACCAATTTCTTTCACACCAGAAGAACAAGATCTGGAGGAACAACCCCAAACAGTTTGGAAGATATCCTGACTCTTGAGAAAAGGGTTTTAGCACTGGTGTATCTTAGATACAAGCTTCTTAGGGATTCAGAATACAAGCCGTGTGTACATATCTAGGTCTTCCCAAGTTTGAGTCAAAAAGCAACAAAGATTGTCTTAGCTTGTTAAACAGTCTTACCATCATTTGAAGAGAAAGAAAAGTAAATGAGCCAGACATTCTTGGTTTTGCAAATTAAATGATTGATAAGTAAATAAGTAATTTGCAAAAATTAAGCTTTCACCCCTTGGGGTGCGGCCCTTCCCCGGACCCCGTGCTTTATGCACCAGGCTGCCCTTAAGCTTTCATTATATGTTTGGTACAATTCAAATTTCATGACATAGAAGTCCCAACGAGATTTTGGTGTCTGAATTTGATCTTTTAACTAGCAACTACGACTGCAAGGATTTGCCATATTAGATTTGTCATCCATGTCACTGATGCGACACCAACAAATATTGGGAGATCTTAAGACAACTAGGGTCTGCTGTACATCTAGCAACTAAATACTGAGAGGGCTTGCTTTTTAATCATTTGGAAACCATTAGCAGCATCAAACTCCGATGAACATCAAGCCAGGATTATAGAGACACAAAATCATTGATATTACTTCTGCATACATGGTTAAGGGTATATATGTTTTTCTAAAAGAACATGGTTAGACACCATTACAGAATTGGATGTCAAAAGATAAAAGTCCATTACCTGTGCATCTGTGAAAACACGGAAAGCATATATCTCTGTGTCAGGAGCAAAACCAAGACATTCTTCATCCTGACCAGCAATGACACCAGCCACAAATGTACCATGTCCTAGATTGTCATTCAGTGTATCTTCATTGGTCCAATTTGTGCGTTCCTGAAATATATCATGTATCAACCCCAGCGTATACCAGTAAAGGGTCTTAAAGTCAACCCTGTGTATATTGTTGATAGGGAAAAGATAGCACCAAAAGATGTATGTTAAATATATATATATATATATATATAGTTTCTTTTATACAAACAAACAAATAAATAAAAAGAAAACAAAAAGTAAATACCTTAATATTGCGGAAATGAGGGTGATCTACCCGTATACCTGTGTCAAAAATAGCCATTTTAACTTTAGCACCAGTATACCCTCTCGACCAGAGTGAATCTGCCCCAAAAAGGGATGTGACTTGAGATTTCTACAAAATGAAATGCAAAGGAGACAATAAATTTTATCAAGACACAAGTAATAAAGAAAAGCTTAACCTTAGTTTCTTATAAAGTGCTGCCAGAAACAACAATCAAGTAAAACTATCCATTCAACAACTAACTCTTTACCATTGTACCCACATAAAAAGAAATTAATCGAAGGGAGAAGTAAAACATCAAATGCTTAATCTCATTGCTTCTCCCTCCTAAGATACCCAATGGAGCACAGCAATCTCACCCTATATTTGTTAAACCATTCGAGTTTGAAATAAATGTTTTATGAAGCAAGTATATGCAGCCCAAATTTAATTTTCAACATACTTCTTAATGGAAGTACCTAACTGACCTGATAATTAACTTTCCCTAGAACCCACCTCATGTTTATGCATGTTTTTTTAACAAGATATCTACTTGCATTTAAAACCTTAGTTTCTGCCCAGAAGGTATTTCAAAGAGCCCAACTAGTGATAAAACAGCAGGGTGAGACTGTCGATAACATAGGTACACAAAAAACATGCACCTAAATAAAAGGACAACGTCTTCTTTCTTTATAAATGAACCTACACATATATCTTAGCAAGAAACAACTTTTCACCACAGAAGCCGTATATCAGTGGACAGCAATATGCAATTATTCATAACGGGTCTATCCTTTAGTGTCACAAATAAACTACTATAAGTATCCAATAGGATAAGCCAAGGTATCATTAGAATAAGGAATTTAAAGCAGAAAGTTCTAACTATTCAGTTTCAGGCGAATCTCTCCCCCTCTCCCTTTTCCCTTCTCGCACCAAAAACATACATTCACTGGTTGAGCTTCAGCAGAGAAACTCCAGAAGAAATAATCAGGTGGACATATATACTGTTTTATTTCACGTTTAATTTTTTAGGACAGCCTTATCACTTTTAGCTACCGCAAGGACAGAGGTATAAAACAACTATGTTAGTTTTCTAAAAAGTAAGTACAATAGTAAAAAAGAGCAAACTATAAGTTTGTAAGAATCTCCAGAATATACACGGCTACCGCTCCATAAAAAGTAAAGCTCAAAAAACATAGGGTCTCTAACCCAAGGCATTTGGGTTGCAAAAACAGAGGAACTATTCGTAAGAATCTATTGCAGCAATCAATTCAAATGTCAGCTCTTTGACCTTTCCCTCAAGTCCTTAGAAAGACAAAAACTCTCTTCTGTGAATTTATAACGCTTTCGACTTCAAAGATAATGCCAATTATAGAAGAACAGATCATGATAAGACTCGACAAAAATATAAAGATAACATGAAAAAAAAATTAAAGAGATTAATTTCCTAAGCACATATACCATGCAACATATTTCAATCATGAGAAATTATAACAGAATGTATTCCAACACTGAGGGCTAGCCTTGGTGCAACACCCAAGTTGCTCTATTTGTGACCTTTTTATGTCACGACTTCGAGTTGTAGAAAAAATCTCTTTGCTGAAATGCAAGGAGAAAGCTGTGTGCATATACGCACGCTCTCCCTCTACCCCTGCATTAGTCAAGGAGCATTTCGTGCATGGCTAAGCCCTTCAACGTATTGTTACAGCCAAAGCTAGCAGTAAATCATCACGTAACAAAATACAAACTCATCCAAAGTCATACCTGCATTAGTAGCTGTCTTTTCCAGCTAATCGTCATGTTACTTGTGTCGGCCACTGCATCGCTTTGATCATCGCTGAAGGACATAGCTGTAAAAATCTTCCCAGCCCTCTTATTCTCATCAATAAAAGCCCCAATCTTTTCATTTTTCTCTTCAAGAACTACCCTTTGATAGCTCAAATCCAAGGAAACATCCCTTACAAGAACCAATTTTCTGAAATTTTCTAACAGAAGTTCTTTCACGGACTCCTCAATTGCCACCAATCCAAAGTCTGTAGGAAACCTTGAGGCAGGATTTTTTCTCTCAATCCATTCCCACCCCTTAAATTTCACATTGTTTTGTAGATAATTATGAAGATCTTCAGCTTCCTTATAATGATGGAATCGAACAATATAGTTTCTGCTATAAGATTGGTGCCTCTGGTGGTGTTGGTAGTCATGAGGGCCAGCAGTAGTATATGGTTTGGATTCTGTTGATGTAGTCAATGCAAGGGTTTGGTTTTGAGGGCTCCCCAAGAGGGGAAAGGAAATAAAAGGATACAAGCGGAGGAGAGTATATGAGAGAAGGAGGGAGATAAGAGAAAGTGTGAAGACTGATATTTGAGGAGTTTGGGGCATGTTACAAGAATGAAATATCCCTCATCAAATTACAGAGGAATGATTACAGATTTTCCCCTGTACTCGAACAGAATCAAAATGCTCCTTTAGAGTAGCAACAGTGTGAGTCACAATTGTGTGCTGTAATCGAGATCTAAAGATCCCAGATGACTGAAACCTATATTCCTCTGCAAAGCATGGTCAGCCTTTAACTGACAGCAAAATGTCGACTTCAACGTATGATAAATGTAACCTTCTTTCCCGTCTAAAAAACTTGAGATCCTGCCCTCTTTTAGGCTGAAAAGAAATATCGCATTAGTTTGAAACAATGTCAACAAGGAAAATAAAGGCATATGGCAATGGAGTGCAAATTCAAGACCAAGTGATTAATTGAAAAGAAGAAACATAATTGTGGCCATCAAGGGTATATAGCTGGCCTTTTTCATACATAAGGATATCCTACTGACTTAGTGCATGTGAAAAAGCTTACTTTTTTAGCTTTTTGGCATTTTAAAGCAACTAGATTAACATTTCTTATAGGGTGATTCAGCGTAAATGTCTCCGATATTTCAAACTTCCACCAAAATGCTGGGGAAAAAAAAGATTTCTACCAAAATGACATAGTTGAAATTGGAAAACAAAAGCCATAATCTGAATGTAATTTCACCAAATGTCTAGACTTCTTTGTCAATTAATTGCCTCAAATAAGCGACCTGAACGTTCATGAAAGCTCGAGCATTTCAGTCCAACATAAGAAAAAAGACTATTCTGCAATATAGTACATCATTAGATACATGGACTAGGTTTGGATAACTACTAATAACTCTAAGAAACCAAATTCTCATAAAATTATCATGTTTTTCCACCACAACTCTCGACAAAATTGCCCTTTCGAGCTCTCCCAGTCTCTTTCCAAGAGCAAAGGCCGAGACTTTACCCTATAACCAACTCAGAAATATTTGATTGTCACAATTATTAGACAAGAAATGTAGCCAATACAAACAATTTAGCAGCAGTAAGTGATTAATTCAAAAAGAACCCTCTAAATGTCAATCAACTATATCTCAATCCCAAACTAGTTAAGGCTACTCCATTACATTTGAGCCCAATATTTTATTTTATTTTTTGGATTTGGAGTTAGCTATATTAATCTAGGTCAATTTTTTATTTCATTCTCAAAAACTAAATTTGCAGAACCTGATCAATTATTGCATAAAGGAAGCACAAACACAAAATGAAAATGAGATTCAAATGGTAATGAAGAATCACAATTGATGATTGAAAGGAATACGTTTGTATTGTAAATCTAATCAAATTCCCTCGAAAATATACAAAGTTTGATTTTCCCGGTGACCGGAATATACAAAACCGGCAGAGTCAAACGGTTTGCAATCTGCTCTATTTTCGTATGCTGTCTTTCCCCTTCCGGGCTCTTGACTTCTTACCAGGACAACCTTTTAATTATACCATTAGTTGTCACGTCATTAGTATAACTTGCTCACGTTTTTGTTAGTTGTTACTAGGGCTGGCCAGTGGGCCGGGCCGACCCGATCCCGTATTTACAGGACATGTTTTAAGAACGTACGTACGCAAGTGACAAAAGGAATTTGAGACTTGTAAAGTTGTCGGAATTATGAAATTGTCGGAAATGTACTATTGTGACGAATGGGAGGGCGACACGTGTCACCCCCCTTAGAAGATGCCTTGGACGAAATCTTGCAAGGGCAAGAGGGTCATTGGACCTTGGTTAGCAAGACAAGTCTTGCAAGTAGTAGCTTGACAACATTGACCAAGTCAATGACCCCACTTAGCTTGATATTTAAATGAATCTCATCCAAACCACACAAGTGTCTTAATCTTAACCCTTCCTTGTGTAATATAAGCTTACTAGTAGTGCAAGACTTTGCCTTTCTCCACACTTAGAAAATATTTTGAAATCTTGTTCTTGTGCTAAGTGAAGCTCACGGTTTTGCTAAGGGTTTGAAGAGAAAATTTTCAATTTTTGTCCAATAGTCTCCCACTTTAAACCAAGGTACCTAAGGGTATAGTAAGCATATCTCAATAGAAAAATCCGGAAAAAAGAGTTTTCGTATTAGTCGCAAAGTGAAAACCTAGTGGCTTTCTAGGTTTTGAATTGGAAGTTTGAAGGAAAATTGTTGGTATTGTTCTAAGGGTCTCAACAATGGATTGAAGTGTCTTGGAGAGGCTCTAAACTACTAGAGCAACTTCGGATTTGGAATTGGATTAAAAATCGTTAAGGTATAATCTTGTCTTTTAAAGGTGTTACAAGATTATATATTTATATTGTTGTTGTTAGCTTTACTTGTTGCTAGCATGAAGTTGATATGTAGAAGTTATAAGTATTATGGATTGCTTGTAGCTAAATCCGAAATGTTATGCAAGCCACTTGAAAATTGGATTACTAATTGGTCGTTTTTAGAAATCGTCGCATGTTACTTACTTAAAGATTATGGTTATTATAATCAAATGCGACTTGATATCATATTATGCTACCAATTTGGATTGAAATGGAAATTGGATAAGAATTGGTATGGTTGAACTCAAGGTGGCCGAATTTGGACTTGTAGTTTGTTATTCATTTGTATTGGACTACCTTCTAAATTGTGAGCCAATTGGAAATTTAGTTATTCATTTGTATTGGACTACTTACATATTGTTGTGAGCCAATTGGGGCTGTTTGGTTATTGTATTTCGCCTTGAAAAAGGTGGCAAAGTAAGTAGAAACAAAGGAGGTCTTTGTCAGATTTTCCGTAGAATTTAGTGACTTAGCACTTAGAATATTCTACGTTTGAAATAAGAGGTTAATGGACGTATGGTGACCATTATAGGTTGAAGTACTAAGTATAGTGTATCCTACTTGAAGAATGGAATAGCTCGAGGTTGAAGTACTTTGGAGCATTTTGCTCTTTGTCGACAATCGTCGCGGTATGTGAACCTCTTCCTTCCTTTGGCATGATTCTATGTATGGAATATACCCGTGGTATCATTTCATGTTTCTGTTACTCTTAGAAGTTAAGAGGTAGTTGTGTGATCTACTCTATGTAGAACTTTTCCTATCTTTGAGCATGACTAGTTACACGATGTAGTACGGTGAGCGTCTGACACCTTGATATCCTTTACTAGTAGTGTGAATAGCCAAGTCGGGTGAGTTGGGAGATTTACTCACTTCTTTGAAAGTATAAAGGATGTCTTAAGTTTTATTTAAGTTAAGGGACTTGAAGAGTTTTAAAGTATGTGATACTTGTTCCGTTTTAAACGTATAAGTCCCTTGGATAGGAAATTGTTTTTGGCTAAGGTATAAGGTGAATATAACGGCTTTATGGGAAGTTAGTTATATTTGCTTTATGGAAAGATAAATGACTTGATTTTAGTGAAGAGGCAACTTGTTTTTAAGGCATCAATTGCCTAAGGTTTTATAATAAAAGGAGTCACTTGTTTTCTAAAGGTTTAGAGACTAATTGTATTTTTTTTTTAAAGTTATGAGAATTGATTTGAAAGTATATAATACTTGGTTTCAAAAAGTAGAAGTCTCTTGGTTATAAAAGGAACGTGTTGGTCTAAACCATAAAGGGTTATAACGGCTTTATGAGAAGTTGGTTATAACGGCTTTATGGAAGGTTAAGAGAATGGTTTTCTCTAATGAAGTAATCAAAGAAATAACTTGTATTAAGGAAGGGCAAATTGGTTTAAAGGTACCAATTGCTTAAGGTTTTTAATAAAGAAGTCACTTGATTTAGTTCTGTAATTGTAGTTCTAAAAAGGTATTGTGACTTGTCTTGAAAGGTGAATAGGACTTGATACTACGGTTGTTAGTATCGGGGAAGTTTTATTTGGAAAAGAGTCTTTTGAAAAGAATGTACGTACGTAGTACTTTGGCTTGTTAAATGAGAATTATTCTAAGTATGCCTTGATAAGTACTTTGGCTTGTTAAATGAGAATTATTCTAAGTATGCCTTGATAAGTACTTTGGCTTGTTAAATGAGAATTATTCTATGTGATGCCTTGATTAGTACTTTGGCTTGTTAAATGAGAATTATTCTATTTGTGCCTTGATTAGTACTTTGGCTTGTTAAATGAGAATTATTCTAAGTATGCCTTGATAAGTACTTTGGCTTGTTAAATGAGAATTATTCTAAGTATGCCTTGATAAGTACTTTGGCTTGTTAAATGAGAATTATTCTATGTGATGCCTTGATTAGTACTTTGGCTTGATTAATTGAGAATTAGTCTAAGTATGCCTTGATAAGTACTTTGGCTTGTTAAATGAGAATTATTCTAAGTATGCCTTGATAAGTACTTTGGCTTGTTAAATGAGAATTATTCTATGTGATGCCTTGATTAGTACTTTGACTTGTTAAATGAGAATTATTCTATTTGTGCCTTGATTAGTACTTTGGCTTGATTAATTGAGAATTAGTCTAAGTATGCCTTGATAAGTACTTTGTCTTGTTAAATGAGAATTTTTCTATGTGATGCCTTGATTAGTACTTTGGCTTGATTAATTGAGAATTAGTCTAAGTATGCCTTGATAAGTACTTTGGCTTGTTAAATGAGAATTATTCTATGTGATGTCTTGATTAGTACTTTGGCTTGATTAATTGAGAATTAGTCTAAGTGTGCCTTGATAAGTACTTTGGCTTGTTAATTGAGAATTAGCCTATGTGTGCTGGTGATAGCCTTTGAGTGCAAGTATTATGTTTTATTACGTTGCCGCGACTCTCGGTTGGAGGGCCGGCCGTCTTGTTGTAAGTACTTGGACATACCAACAGTGATGTGGGATTCCACGGGTATGCTTCCGTTAATTGTAGTACTTGGGTTAAATTCCCGGATTTTTATAGAAGACATGGTAGTGCTTCTGTTTTGTATAATGGTCGGTTGAGATAGGGTAAGAGTATAAATGAGGGGCAAGCCCTAAGACGTTATACCACCTTCTCCAGGGTAAGAGTATAAGTGAGGGGTAAACCCCCAAGACATTATACCCCCTGCTTGCTTTGTATAATGGTCGATTGAGATAGGGTAAGAGTATAAATGAGGGGCAAGCCCCAAGACGTTATACCACCTTCTCCAGGGTAAGAGTATAAGTGAGGGTAGACCCCAAGATGCTATACCACCGCTTACCAACTTCTCCGGGGTAAGAGTATAAGTGAGGTAGACCCAGACGCTATACCACCGGTGGGACTTGGTGTTCATGTATGCCTATTGGTGTATTATTATATCCCTGGGTATCGGCAGTGATGTGGGATTCCCAGGCGGGAGATATATATATGTGTTGTGAATGTATGCAAACGGTGAGGTGGGATGCCACAGGCGCGACACGTGATTATATTTACACTTGTAGCTTGGCGATGATGGGGATTCCACGGACACGCTTGATATTAGTGTGACTTGATCGCGTCCAGTTGGGCGGGTAGTAAATGTTCCTCCTTTAAGGGCCGGATTATACTTATGAAAGATAAGTAGGTTATATAGAAATGAACTTAATGATTGTTTCTAATCATGTGCGTAAGAATGTGGCTATAACCTTTATTGAAAATGGGAAAAGATATTGATGTGAAATAAAGTTCATAAGTGGTAATGACACGGCGAGATCGGTATGTACTTTTATACTTGTCTTTGTCATTCTTTTTATGCGCTTATGATCTGCATTTCTTATGCGTTATTTCTGTTCCATATTAAATTTTTGTTATGCGGCCCGCCGGCTGCGTTAAATGCCGCAGTTTTAGGTACCTGGTTGGTGATCCTCGCTCTTAGGATCTCGGTCGATTTTGAGAAAGCTCCATTTGCTCGGAGGCTTATCTCTTGGTACGGTTTCACGAGGTAGTAGATTCATGTATATTCGTGGTATGGCGGCCTGTCCCGCCACATTGTTCGATTGTTATTCCTAAGTGCAGTATTCACATACGTGGTTGGTATAGAACAGTTGTACTTTTGATTATGTTTATATTATAGAAAGCGATGCGATCGGCTGCTTTGTGACGTTTTATTTACACACGTGTTTATGTTGTGTATGTTCATTGCTATTCTCGATGTATACGAGCAGGGTGCCGGTAGGGCACCGATCGCGGCGGTCGGGTCGTGACAAAAGTGGTATCAAAGCAGTTAGTCCTCGGAAAGTGTCTACAGACCGTGTCTAGTAGAGTCTTGATTATCGGTGTGTTGTGCACCACATCTATAATCATGAGGTTGCAGGACATTTAGAATTGGTTTCCATTCTTCTCACTCTGAGATCGTGCAATAGAGTTGTATTGTTAAGTCGTCCTCCTAACGAGTTATGTTGATTGCAGCCACGAGAAAGCGTGATGACCCGAAGGATTATGTGGATTGCGTATCGGGTTGGTAATGATTGTAGTATAGTTGGTATTGTGATATACATCTATACGGAGTTATGTCACGAGTCGACGCGTGTTGCCTAGAATGATTTTAGATTACGAGAATGGTAAAGACTAACTAGATCCGGAAGGTATGGTATAGTTAATGAATTTTCGCCAAGGTTTTGTGTTTTATTTCGAGATAATTGGGAAAGGATGAGTCATGCGATAGGGTAGTGAACCCTTAGAAGCCATGTTAAGGAACTAATGAATGTCGTAAAAGCATTAAGCTGCGTGGTAGGCTTAAGAAAATGGTACGGATGAGGTCCGTATAGAGTAAGTAATGGTTCTTGTGATCAACGACACGATTATGGAATTATGAGAAGTTTTTGTACCCGTTTACGGGGGGACTGATAAGGTAGGCATGGGCGTGGAAGCGCGGCGTCGAATGTTGAAAACCGCTAGGACCTTAGTTGTATAAGGTCTTCTGCAGAAAGATTTATTATAGACCAAGAATAAGAGTTAAGTGCGGCGGGTCGGGGTGAGGACACTGCACGGTCTCCCATGGCTGGAATGGAGTGAGATCAGTTGGTAGTAGTTCTGCTACGTGACGGGGTCACGAGGGCGCAAGGCCCAAGTCTAGTTAATTGTTTTATGGGTTCGTGGACGCGTTCCACCGGAACCAGGTCGTGAAAGCCGAAAATGGTCGTATATTATCTTATAGAGTGACTCCAAATATTAGAGGCCAGAATTGGTATGGAAGTTATGTGTGTATGCTAGAAAGAGTTGGAAGTACGAAAAGATAACCTCTTTTGGGCTTATGATGGACGGATATGCGTGTGCGAGGTATTAGGGCTATGTGTGGCATTATTAGTATGTCGGGGTTGTGAAAGGAAACTATGTCGCAAATTATAAAGATTGACTCCGAAAGAACATTCGGGGACGAATGTTTCTAAGGGGGGAAGAATGTTACACCCCGTATTTACAGGACATGTTTTAAGAACGTACGTACGCAAGTGACAAAAGGAATTTGAGACTTGTAAAGTTGTCGGAATTATGAAATTGTCGGAAAATGTACTATTGTGACGAATGGGAGGGCGACACGTGTCACCCCCCTTAGAAGATGCCTTGGACGAAATCTTGCAAGGGCAAGAGGGTCATTGGACCTTGGTTAGCAAGACAAGTCTTGCAAGTAGTAACGACAACATTGACCAAGTCAATGACCCACTTAGCTTGATATTTAAATGAATCTCATCCAAACCACACAAGTATCTTAATCTTAACCCTTCCTTGTGTAATATAAGCTTACTAGTAGTGCAAGACTTTGCCTTTCTCCACACTTAGAAAATATTTTGAAATCTTGTTCTTGTGCTAAGTGAAGCTCACGGTTTTGCTAAGGGTTTGAAGAGAAAATTTTCAATTTTTGTCCAATAGTCTCCCCACTTTAAACCAATGTACCTAAGGGTATAGTAAGCATATCTCAATAGAAAATCCGGAAAAAAGAGTTTTCGTATTAGTCGCAAAGTGAAAACCTAGTGGCTTTCTAGGTTTTGAATTGGAAGTTTGAAGGAAAATTGTTGGTATTGTTCTAAGGGTCTCAAAGCGGATTGAAGTGTCTTGGAGAGGCTCTAAACTACTAGGAAGCGACTTGGTTGGAATTGGATTAAAAATCGTTAAGGTATAATCTTGTCTTTTAAAGGTGTTACAAGATTATATATTTATATT
This sequence comes from Przewalskia tangutica, assembly GCA_029844215.1. NCBI lineage: Eukaryota > Viridiplantae > Streptophyta > Magnoliopsida > Solanales > Solanaceae > Przewalskia > Przewalskia tangutica. The sequence goes on along the minus strand of CM056739.1, from coordinate 4,546,002 downwards.
GTTGTTGTTAGCTTTACTTGTTGCTAGCATGAAGTTGATATGTAGAAGTTATAAGTATTATGGATTGCTTGTAGCTAAATCCGAAATGTTATGCAAGCCACTTGAAAATTGGATTACTAATTGGTCGTTTTTAGAAATCGTCGCATGTTACTTACTTAAAGATTATGGTTATTATAATCAAATGCGACTTGATATCATATTATGCTACCAATTTGGATTGAAATGGAAATTGGATAAGAATTGGTATGGTTGAACTCAAGGTGGCCGAATTTGGACTTGTAGTTTGTTATTCATTTGTATTGGACTACCTTCTAAATTGTGAGCCAATTGGGGCTGTTTAGTTATTCATTTGTATTGGACTACCTTCTATATTGTTGTGAGCCAATTGGGGCTGTTTGGTTATTTTATTTCGCCTTGAAAAGGTGGCAAAGTAAGTAGAAACAAAGGAGGTCTTGTCAGATTTTCCGTAGAATTTAGTGACTTAGCACTTAGAATATTCTACGTTTGAAATAAGAGGTTAATGGACGTTGGTGACCATTATAGGTTGAAGTACTAAGTATAGTGTATCCTACTTGAAGAATGGAATAGCTCAAGGTTGAAGTACTTTGGAGCATTTTGCTACTTGTCGACAATCGTCGCGAGGTATGTGAACCTCTTCCTTCCTTTGGCATGATTCTATGTATGGAATATACCTGTGGTATCATTTCATGTTTCCTGTTACTCTTAGAAGTTAAGAGGTAGTTGTGTGATCTACTCTATGTAGAACTTTTCCTATCTTTGAGCATGACTAGTTACACGTATGTAGTACGGTAGACGTACAACACCTTGATATCCTTTACTAGTAGTGTGAATAGCCAAGTCGGGTGAGTTGGGAGATTTACTCACTTCTTTGAAAGTATAAAGGATGTCTTAAGTTTTATTTAAGTTAAGGGACTTGAAGAGTTTTAAAGTATGTGATACTTGTTCCGTTTTAACGTATAAGTCCCTTGGATAGGAAATTGTTTTTGGCTAAGGTATAAGGTGAATATAACGGCTTTATGGGAAGTTAGTTATATTTGCTTTATGGAAAGATAAATGACTTGATTTTAGTGAAGAGGCAACTTGTTTTTAAGGCATCAATTGCCTAAGGTTTTATAATAAAAGGAGTCACTTGTTTTCTAAAGGTTTAGAGACTAATTGTATTTTTTTTTTAAAGTTATGAGAATTGATTTGAAAGTATATAATACTTGGTTTCAAAAAGTAGAAGTCTCTTGGTTATAAAAGGAACGTGTTGGTCTAAACCATAAAGGGTTATAACGGCTTTATGAGAAGTTGGTTATAACGGCTTTATGGAAGGTTAAGAGAATGGTTTTCTCTAATGAAGTAATCAAAGAAATAACTTGTATTAAGGAAGGGCAAATTGGTTTAAAGGTACCAATTGCTTAAGGTTTTTAATAAAGAAGTCACTTGATTTAGAAGCCGGTAATTGTAGTTCTAAAAAGGTATTGTGACTTGTCTTGAAAGGTGAATAGGACTTGATACTACGGTTGTTAGTATCGGGGAAGTTTTATTTGGAAAGGAGTCTTTTGAAAAGAATGTACGTACGTAGTACTTTGGCTTGTTAAATGAGAATTATTCTAAGTATGCCTTGATAAGTACTTTGGCTTGTTAAATGAGAATTATTCTAAGTATGCCTTGATAAGTACTTTGGCTTGTTAAATGAGAATTATTCTATGTGATGCCTTGATTAGTACTTTGGCTTGTTAAATGAGAATTATTCTATTTGTGCCTTGATTAGTACTTTGGCTTGTTAAATGAGAATTATTCTAAGTATGCCTTGATAAGTACTTTGGCTTGCTAAATGAGAATTATTCTAAGTATGCCTTGATAAGTACTTTGGCTTGTTAAATGAGAATTATTCTATGTGATGCCTTGATTAGTACTTTGGCTTGATTAATTGAGAATTAGTCTAAGTATGCCTTGATAAGTACTTTGGCTTGTTAAATGAGAATTATTCTAAGTATGCCTTGATAAGTACTTTGGCTTGTTAAATGAGAATTATTCTATGTGATGCCTTGATTAGTACTTTGGCTTGTTAAATGAGAATTATTCTATTTGTGCCTTGATTAGTACTTTGGCTTGATTAATTGAGAATTAGTCTAAGTATGCCTTGATAAGTACTTTGGCTTGTTAAATGAGACATTTTCTATGTGATGCCTTGATTAGTACTTTGGCTTGATTAATTGAGAATTAGTCTAAGTATGCCTTGATAAGTACTTTGGCTTGTTAAATGAGAATTATTCTATGTGATGCCTTGATTAGTACTTTGGCTTGATTAATTGAGAATTAGTCTAAGTGTGCCTTGATAAGTACTTTGGCTTGTTAATTGAGAATTAGCCTATGTGTGCTGGTGATAGCCTTTGAGTGCAAGTATTATGTTTTATTACGTTGCGCGACTCTCGGTTGGAGGCGTAGGCCTTGTTGTAAGTACTTGGACATACCAACAGTGATGTGGGATTCCACGGGTATGCTTCCGTTAATTGTAGTACTTGGGTTAAATTCCCGGATTTTTATAGAAGACATGGTAGTGCTTCTGTTTTGTATAATGGTCGGTTGAGATAGGGTAAGAGTATAAATGAGGGGCAAGCCCTAAGACGTTATACCACCTTCTCCAGGGTAAGAGTATAAGTGAGGGGTAAACCCCCAAGACATTATACCCCCTGCTTGCTTTGTATAGTGGTCGGTTGAGATAGGGTAAGAGTATAAATGAGGGGCAAGCCCCAAGACGTTATACCACCTTCTCCAGGGTAAGAGTATAAGTGAGGGGTAGACCCCCAAGATGCTATACCACCTGCTTTACCAACTTCTCCGGTAAGAGTATAAGTGAGGGTAGACCCAAGACGCTATACCAGGTGGGACTTCGTGTTCATGTATGCTATTGGTGTATTATTATATCTGGGTATCGGCGGTGATGTAGGATTCCAGGCGGGAGATATATATATGTGTTGTGAATGTGTACGCCGACAGTGAGGTGGGATGCCACGGGCGCGACACATGATTATATTTTACACTTGTAGCTGTCGGCAGTGATGGGGGATTCCACGGACACGCTTGATATTAGTGTGACTTGATCGCGTCCCAGATTGGGCCGGGTAGTAAATGTTCCCTCCTTTAAGGGACGGATTATACTTATGAAAGATAAGTAGGTTATATAGAAATGAACTTAATGATTGTTTCTAATCATGTGCGTAAGAATGTGGCTATAACCTTTATTGAAAATGAGAAAAGATATTGATGTGAAATAAAGTTCATAAGTGGTAATGACACGGCAGGATCTGGTATGTACTTTTTATACTTGTCTTTGTCATTCTTTTGTACAGTTATGATCTGCATTTCTTGACGTTATTTACATTCCATATTAAATTGTTGTTATCGACCCCGCCGGCTGCGTTAAATGCCCGCGAGTTTTAGGTACCTGTTGGTGATCCTTGCTCTTAGGATCTCGGTCCAGTTTTTGAGAGAAAGCTCCATTTGCTCCGGAGGCTTATCTCTTGGTACGGTTTCCCTGAGGTAGTAGATTAATGTATATTCAGGGGTATGGAGGGGCCCTGTCCGCCCACGATTGTTCGATTGTTATTCTAAGTGCGTATTCACATATGTGGTCATGGTAAGAACCGAGTTGTACTTTTGATTATGTTTATATTATAGAAAGCGATGCGACGGCCAGCTTTGTGACGTTTTTATTTACACATGTGTTTATGTTGTGTATGTTCCGCTGCTATTCTCTGATGTATACCTGAACGGGGTGCCCAGGTAGGGCACCAGTCGCGGCCGAGGTCGGGTCGTGACAATGATACACCTACTAATGAAGATGATGATACACCCACTAGTGAAATGCCTCCTATCCCCTAAGTATGAGGCAGGTCCCAAAACGACCATTAAAATCGGTTGTATGGAAATATTTTGACAGGACGTCGAATCAAGTAGCTATATGTAAAACTTGTAAAAATGTTTATTCTTTTAAAACTGGACAAGGTCATGGTGGGACGGGGGGGGGGGGGGGGGTTAGGAAGACACCTATTGCAAAAACACAAAGTCTTGCATGCCCAATACATTATTGAAAAAGATGGTGAGCAAGCGTCCTCTCAATCGGAACAAGGTTCGCATACTGTCCCGGATAAAGTACATGGTCAAATTAACCATATGACGGGGGAGTTGTAGGCCCTAAATACGATAAACATAAAGATAGGAAAGCACTAGCAAAATTAGTTGTTATGGAGAGTTTGTCTTTTTCATTTTCTGAATCACCTGGTTTTATTCATTATATTAGAGATATGTATAATCTTGTTTATAAAGGTTTTCCTAGATCAACGGTTAAGAGAGACGTGTTTAAATTTGCACACGAATATCAACAATATTTGTGTTATTCATTATATCATTTAAATTGCAAAGTCGCTCTAACTTCTGATATAGGTCGTAGTTCTAACATCCATGATTATTTAACGGTAACCTGTCATTGGATAGATTATAAATGGTCTATGCAAAAATGTATTTTAGCATATAGATATATAGATAGTAGGCACACTGGTGAGTTTATTTCAGAAAATATTTATTCAGCTGCGATTATTACGGAATAACTGATAAAGTTATGAGTATTACATTAGATAATGCATATTCTAACAATGCTGCTATTTATATTTTAAAAGAAGTTTTAACTCCGTCTTTTCCAAAACATTTTCATATCAAATGTGCGTGCGATATTTATAACTTAGTTGTAAAGGATGGTCTTTCACTTTTTCAAGATATTCTTGAAAAAATATAATTTGCTATAAACTTTATTTTTAAAAATAATAGAATTCAACAGAGAAAAGAATATAAAAAAACTTGTCATGATTGTGAACTATCTTACAGAAAAATTCTCGAAGAAGTATCAACTAGGTGAAATTCTTTATATGACCAACTAGTTGTTGCTTATGACTATAGAAAACATATCACTTTATTTTTTAACGTCCATAATCAAAATTCAAATGATATGATTGTGGATAATGATTGGGACAAAATTAAAGAACTTATTGTATTTCTAGAGAATTTTCAACGAGCAACAAAAGAATTTTCTACTTTATATTATCCTACTATTTCAACTATTTTGTTTTATATAGCTATAATATTTTTACTTCTTAAAGAATATATGGAAAAACCTGCTTATAATGCAGCTATTAAAAAATGTTTATGAAATTAAAGAAATATTTTATTTCTATTCCCCCTATTTATATTATTGGTGTTGTATTAAACCCGACTATTAAAGTAGAGGGTTGTAAAAGTCTTATTGAAAATATTTATAACTGTATGGACGTACTACCACCTCCAACTCCCAAAAAGTTAAATGTTGAGCCACCTATTGAACAAACGCTAGAAGAAGTGTTGAATAGCGTAGAAGATGAATGCAAAAAAGTATATCGGCATTACCAGCAAGAAAGTGCTATTAACCAACCGGCTTTCGTACCATCTTCTTCTACTTCAACACAGCCTCAAAAAAGACATGTTATTTCTGCGGCTAGTATTGAAAGCCTCAAAAATAGAATGTGCGGTGGTAGCACTGCTAACCAAATTAGCGAGTTCGATGTTTTTATTTTGCAGGGTACTTTACCTTACCAAGCAGTTGTCAATGAAGACGGAAATGAAGACTTACTGAAATATTGGATGCAGAATGAGAAGACATTTCCGACACTTTCAATGATGGCCCGAGATTTTTTGAACATTCAAGCGTCATCAATCGCTTCTGAAAGCGCTTTTTTTGCAGGCAAATTTCAAATAGGAGAGCACAGACACTCATTAGCCGGAGACAGCTTGGAGATGGCGGTACTATTCAGAGATTGGATACGAGCGGAGCGAAGGAGGTACTGAACTGCAGATTAACGAAGAAGAAGACGAAAACTACAACGACATCTTATCTGAAGACATGAGTAGCGACGTGGAACAATTTGACCAAGATATATCAATTCCAACCGAAGAACCACACGAAATTATAAAGAAACTAGAAAAAGTATTTTTAAATTGGTAATTTATTTCATTGCAATTTTTTAATTTTTCTATGTCTTTTGCAATTTTTTTCAACAACAGTACACTACAATGTTGTAATTCTGAATCTTGTATATTTCAAATTTTCAATGAAATAATTAATAATATAAGAGACACAAAAACAGTCTTGGAATGTTTTTTTTTACACTCTTCTTGTCTTTGTTTAATTATTTAGTTTATACTTTATAAATATATTATATATATGAGTATAATACTATAATACTATAATAGTATAATATGAGTCTATGACTATCACTATATGACTATATGACTATATGTTAATGTTACTTTGTTAGTAATTTAGCATTTTAAATTTAGTGGAGATTTAAAAAAAAAAAAAACCCGCCCAGGCCCGTCCGACCCACCGGACGGTGTCGGGGCGGGACACGATATCGTCGCTAGTCCGGTCCCTTTGGCCCGCCCCAACCCCGCCCCTCCTCTCCGCCCCGACCATGTCCCGATCCCGCTGGTCCCGATCCCGGTGTGCCCGGCCCACTGGCCAGCCCTAGTTGTTACCTCAAGTCAGCATAACTTGCTCACAATTTTGCTATGACAAATCACCCTAAATTATTAGGCTCAAAATTGCTAAGAAAATGATACATTAAGAAGAAAATGGTATATTAAGAAGAAAAGAGAAATTTGTTAAAATGATTTTTTTATATTGTAAAGAGTTTAAATTATTTGATTGATGATTTTACAAATGAATGATTCACCTATTTATATTACTCACCTAGGGAATAGTATGTAAATAATAATTATTCTACAAATCCCTACATATTTACAAATAAATCCCTATTCTAGAAATCTCTACACAACTAAAATATTTTAAGGACTTCCTATACAAATTCATGAAATTCTAGGGTCTTTCAAGGAAAATCTCCATATGTCTCTAGAATCTTTCCATAAATCTAGTCTTCAACTTAGGTAACCATTCCACATGGCAAATATGTGTCAAGTGGCACCTAGGTAGCATAATGATGTGGTGGGTCATCACGCTCCCCCCATATAATATTATGACGATCACGGTGCATTATTGATGCATAAAATTTTAGATCTTATCTTTGAATTGCCACAAATACTCGTATTGTTCCTGTGTGGCCTATTTCGGTGATTGCCCCTCCTGGATGGCGATAGCCTTTTGTCCTTGTTTACCTATCTTGGTGATAGCCTCAATCTTCTGACCATGCGAGGCGGTAATTGTAATAGGCGCACGACTTGATTGGCCTTGCTCGGATCATCCTTCCTAATACGTCACCTCATATCTCTGAACTTTGGCACGCAGACTCTTTGACATGTAGTAAGAAATAAATCATTTTCCATTCAAAAACGCCTCGTCTTTCCCTGGGTGGTTAACTCCATAAATTGATTGCTTGATGGACCATGCTGCATATTTTCTTTTATAATCTCTCGGATGTCACAACTTGTTGAAGTGATGGCAGCAAGATCATCCTTCTAGCTCAAAACATCGGTTACGACGTTGCATGGCATATACTTCAACTCAATATTGTGATTCATGTCACGTCTAGGAGGCAAGTGGTTAGGTAGCTCGTCGATCATCACATTTTTGTTCTCTTCGAACAAATATCTATCAAAGGTGGTAGTATCTTATGAGTACCATTATCTTCCTCCAAACTTGCAATGGTTGTCATGAAAGTCGCCTCCCTTTTCTTGAGCCCTTTGATAAGCTGTATAACTAAAAGTTGTGTCTGGACCTGACCTTATGACAGACACTATGCAAGTTCCTCCTTGCTCCAAAATCAAGAGGCGTTGGAGGTAGGGGTCGATCATCGCATGGCAATGTCTAAAGAACTCTTGCCCCAGAACAATGTCAAATATGTCCATAGTTATGGCATTAAAGTTTGTCATACCTTTTCGATTGCCTAATTTGACACCCACACCATTGGCTGCACCACGAGTGTTTTCTGGTTCGGCATTAACAGTATTGACGCGAGCTTCAACTCTAGTCTCATTGTGCGGCCTCGGTCACAAAATTATGAGTCGCCCCATTGTCGATCAGTGCACGAGTCGGCGTGTTGTTGATGGTGAGGTCGACGTACTAATTATTATTCTCGTTGGTTTGGCTATCTTGTTTCGTGACAGCGCCACATAGTCTGATCGTCCTCAACTGTGCGATTTTTGAACTATGTGCTTGCGTCTGCTCATTCCTTTCACACACCATAGCGTTGAGGCACTTCAGGTCAGGGTAATTTTTGAAGTTGTGCGACCCTCCACATAGGTAGCATCTCTTCTTCTCGATTTGCGCCTTTTTTTTAGCATAGCCTTGACGATCACTTGACTTTTTGTCGTCAAACTTGTTGATATTTTGAATCTTGGAGTATTGTTGTTGCGACTCCTTGCTCTCGCCACGATCCCTTGCAATTTTGGCATCTCTACCCTTTGACTCATTGCCTTGACCTTTGTCGTGCTTGTCATGCCTGAAGTTCATCAAAGACTCAGCCTCCACTTTGGCTTGGTCTATGTTTGTGACTTGACGGCGTTGTAACTCCTGCTTAGCCCAATTCTGCAATCCATCTATAAAATGATATAATAAATCATCATTGATAAGGTTAAGAATTTGAAGCGTAAGGGTGATGAACTTCTTGACATTATCTCGTATGCTCCCTGTCTGCTTTAAATCCCTAAGTTTATGCCTTGCCTCATATAAGATATTATTTGGGAAGAATTGTAGCTTGAACTCGTTCTTGAACTGATCCCACGTGTTGATTGAACATAAACCTCTCTCAATATCAGTTACTTTCCTTCTCCACCATAGCATGTCAGACTCTGATAGGTACAACATAACAATGTTGATCTTAGTCTCATCGTCCCTCACTTTTCCATGCTTGGAATAGTTCTCCAAGTTCCAACGAAAGTTCTCCACTTCTTGAGCATCACGAACCCCTTTGAACATTGGTGGCTTGGGAGCCTCCATCTTAGCATCCTTTGTTACAACAATATTGTTGGCTGCCTCGGTCACGCCAGCGTCTACCTGCTCCTCGAGTGCCACTCTTTTTGCCTTCATAGCATCCATAGTATTCAACGCCTCCATGAGTTTGCACTTTAGGGCATTGACAGTTTCCCTTAACTCAAATTTCGCCTGCTTGTGACCCTCCAAGTCATTCCGGACGCTCTCAATTTCTTCAAGGGTATGCCCCTAAAAAACGTTAAAGGTGCCCTTCACTTTCTCAAGCATTGGCCAGTGATCTCGAGGGCATCCATGCCCACGTTAACCTTCATAACCCACTCTTTACCGAGCGAGACGTCCTCAGGTAGGACCTTCACATCATCCTCGCTCGCACCAGTGGCAAAAGGTTCTTGGGATGTAATCCTTCGTTTGGCACAACCTCGGGTGGTACCTCATGCCTTTTGCTAGCGGCATTCCTATTTTTGATATGACCCTTCTTGCCAACAACATCCTGAGTGACGTTGGCTTGGGTGTTAACAACTATGATTTCTCTGACGTTTGTCATTTCCTTAATATCAATCTTCGCTCTGATACCACATTGTCACGTTCTTAGTCCTCAACTAAGCACACATGCGACACTTGACAACTTGTTCATGTTCTTTCACAACTTGGTCACGCTCTTGCTATGACAAGTCAGTCTAAATTGTTACTCTCAAGATCGCTTAGGAAATTGTAGATTAGGAAGACAAGATAATTTTGCTAAAATGAAGCTTTTATATTGTAGAGAGCTTGAATTATTGCTTGATGGTTTTACAAATGATTGACTCTCTTATTATACTACTCGCCTAGGGACTAGTATGTAAATAATAAATATTCTACAAGTCCTTACATATTTACAATAAGCTCATATTCTTGAAATATCTACACAACTAGTACATTCTAAGGACTTTTCATGTAAATCCATGGAATGCTAAGGTCTTCCAAGGGAAATATGTCTCTAGAATCTTTCCATAAATCTAGTCTTCATCTTATGTAACCATTTCACATGACAAATACATATGCCAAATGACACTAAGTGACATAATGATGTGGTGGGTCATCACATAGTACTATGTATATTAGTAGTAACATCTTAAATTGTATATATAGAAAAAAATCATAATATTTGTAAGTAAGTTCTTTAAATTGTTTACTCCTACTAAAAGTTAAATTTAATACTTTTATAATATTTATCTATCAACATGTTTTTTTAAAACATCATAAATTTATAATATATTTTTGAATTTATTTGGTATGTTCCATTGAAATTCGAGGAGCTGAAAGGTGTTTCAATGTGTTTAAAAATAAGTTGAATTTAAGATTTTTCTGTTATGATATGGTGCATCGCAATTGCATAGTTATGTCTTGTTATTACAAAGTGGTCATATTAGGACTTCTCTGCTATCACGAAGATAGGGTACGTGATTGTGTAAGTTTGGTGCATCTTGGATGAGTATTTCGACGAGGAAGAACTTGGAGAAATTGATTGTGGCCATGTATACCATGTTGGTTGCATCAATGAGTGGAGCTAGGTCTGTTCATCGATCGGTTTGGATCAGGTTTAGCACATTTTGAATTATAATTTTGATTTACGAATTTCGCAACCTGTAATCCGAATCTGATCCAAATATTTTCGGATTGGATCGAATTTTTTAAGTTTGGTTTCGGATAATTCGGATTTTCGGCTCGGCTTATAAATTGAATTGCTTCTTCTTCTCATTCTTACAAAATGAACAATCAAATAAAATATTTATACCAAATTGTGTTAATATAATTTCTCGTTGCTATTACAATCATATAAATAAAATACTCATACAAGCAATAAAATTATTGACAATGATGCAATAGAAGCAATACTAGTCTATGAATGAACAATTCTAATTTAGTAAAATCATCTCATATATAGAATATATACTGACAATGAAAATAAAACAATATCTAAAAAATAGTTATCTTTAAAATTAACAAATTAAAATATATTGAACTTAGTAGTTTTTTGGATATATGGGCTGATATATAATGAGTAGAATATATTTGACTTAAATAATGCACTGATATGTTAATGGATAGTGGGGTAGCCTAAACCTAAGGTATAAGAAATTCGGTTTTCGAATATCCAAAAATCAGAACTTCCAAATCCAAATCCGATCCAAAATCCAAAAGTTTAAAAAATTAAATTTGAAACCCAATGCAGAATACAATTTTTTTTTAAATATAAGTCCAAAATATTCGAATTTCAATTCAGATTTCAAATTTATCCAAAATATGTACACCCTTAACCGGAACAAGCTCGAGAACACTTGCCCCGTGTGCAATAGGAGAGTGTCGATTATACTACCTTGAGAATTCGTGCATTCTATGCTCACTTGGCTTCAACTAATCAATTTAGTTTGAGCTGACTGGTGGCATCGTTCTGTATTTAGTTGTTTTGACACAACTTAAGAGAGTTTGATGTGTCTTCTTACTTTTTCCTTGATAATAAAATTTAACCAGACCTCATATATAGCTAGTTTCATTCGATACTTAAATTTTTATAAAAGAATAATGAAGAAACTAAAACTCCGTAAGAATTTGGTAGATTGAGTTAGGATCCGTTTTTAGCTCATTTTAATCTAATTTATTTCAAGCTAAGTAACTTTATTCATCCAAATTTTAGTTTTATGTGGAGATACTCGACTGAAATAAAATATTGGCATGAATTTGTTATTTCTAAATAATATTATAAAGGGATTGGTTGTTATGCAAATGCCGGAAGATTATTTGATCTATATATAATGTTCGATCGCATGTAAGTAATTTATTTGCATACGGGGTGCTGCCATATTTGAAAGAAATAATTTCTTGATGATTCTCATTAATGAATGAGGTATATATACAAGTTAACATATAAGAAAATCATTTTTCTATTATACATCTAAAAGTCTATTCTATTTGGAGACTAACTATACAATTATGGTAATAGTACAAGTCTAATTATACTACAATATACAATCCTAATATATGTATATTTAACACCCCAAAGAATATAAGTGTCTTCAGACGAGATCGTCTCAAATCTTCAAAAGGACAGTGGGAAGACCCTTTGTAAAATGTCTGCAATTTGATATCTGGAAGGAACATACGCGTACTTGTCCACGAGCTACATTCTCTCGAACAAAATGAATGTCCATCTCAATATGTTTAGTGCGCTGGTGCTGAACCTGATTCTCATAAATGTAGATGGCACTAACATTATCACAATAAACCAAGGTAGCTTTCTCAATAGGACAATGATGTTCTAATAGAAGATTACGTAACCAACATGACTCGGAGACCACATGGGCTACCCCTCAATACTCGGCCTCTGCACTAGAATGGGACAACGTTGACTGACGTTTTGTAGACCATGAGACCAAGTTATTACCAAGAAACATACAATAGCGGACGTATGCGGTGTCGTGACAAGAACCCCAATCAAGATCTCAGATACGAGATGTTGCGTCGATGAAGGATATAAATGCAAGTCATAATCAAGTGTCCCTGGATGTACCTAATAATGCGTTTGAGCGCATTCGTGTGCTCAATCATGGGATCATGTATAAACAAACACACTTGTTGTACTGCATATGTAATATCCAATCGCGTGAACGTAAGATACTGAAGAGCCCCTGCAAGACTGCGATAGCGGGTTGGATCATCATATGGGGAGTCAGCCGCAGCAACCAACTTGGGTTTAGTATCAACTGGAGTGGAAATGGACTTACATGATGACATCCTAGCCCTCTCAATAACCTCAACTGCATACTTTCTCTGTGATAAGAACAATCCACATACATGACGAGTGACAACAATCTCCAAAAAATAACTCAATGGTCCGAAGTCTTTATAGCAAACTCAGAACTGAACATTGTCATGATAGACTGGCATAATGCATCAGATGAAGCAGTCAAGATAATATCATCCACATACAAGAGTATATAAGCCACTGACGAACCACAACGATATATGAATTCAGACCTGTTGTGAGAGAATCCAATAGTCGACACATAGTCTGCAAATCGCTTATACCATGCCCGTGGAGACTGCTTAAGCCCATACAAGGACTTTTTCAACAAACAGACATGATGAAGATATTTGGGATCCCTGAACCCCAATGGTTGATGAATATAGATTGTCTCTTTGAGATCACCAGAAAACATTCTTTACATCTAGTTGATGGATGGGCCATGCTTTCGAGAGAGTCAAGCTGAGTACCGTACGAATGGTAGCCGGCTTGACCACCGGACTAAACATCTCCCCACAATCCACACCAACCTGTTGAGTCTTACCATCACCTATAAGACGAGCCTTATGTCTTGCAAATGAACCGTCAGAATTGTCTTTATGAGCAACAATCCACATTGACCGAATAATATTAACACCAGCTGGACGAGGCATCAACTCCCACTTCTTATTATCAATAAGAGCATTATATATATCAGTCATAGCAATTTTCCAATTCAGGTCATTTAAAGCAGACACATGATTACGGGGTAGTAGTGATTTAAGAGCATTAGAATTTAAATTAAAATGTCTTTTTGGTTTAAAAATACCCCGCTGATCTCGGGTGACTAGTCCATAACTCGGGGCAGGATTGGGTGAATTTTGTAAAATTCTCGACACGGATGGTGGCCACAGCAGATGGTCCACTGCCTAGAACGAAAAATGCATTTACTCGGGAAACACCGAAACTGGACCAGTTCCAGTATTGGGCTGGACTGGCCCAATATCAGAAACTGGCCCAGTAACGTTACTGGGGACAGTGGGCTGGGACAGGTTTGTGGGACCAGCGGGCAGTGGGCCCGCTGGAGAATTTGGGGTGCGGGACCTGTCCGAAAAATAGTGAATAAGGTACGGGGATATATGATCATCCAAATTACGAACTAGGCACAAGACTATCTACCTTAGCAAAGGGAAATTGGGACTCATCAAATATTACATGACGACTAATAATGATTTGTTTAGACAATAAATCAAAATATTTATAACCACGATAATTTGACGGATAACCCAAAAACACACAAGGGATAGAACGGGCATGAAGTTTGTTAATTGTGGTGGATGAAAAAAGTGGGTAACACAAACACCAAAAGATCCTAAGATGTGAATACGAAGGAGTCTTATTAAATAAAATTTGAAGAGGAGACGAATATGTCAAACATTTGGAAGGAAGAACGTTAAGAATATTGGTAGTCATTTGTAGAGCATGATGCCAAAAAGATGGGGGTACGGAAGCATGAACCAATAAAGTTCGGATAATGTTATTAATGGTACGAATTTTACGTTCGGCTTTTCCATTTTGTGAAGATGTATGAGGACAAGAAAAATGAAAATTGATCCCATTTTTAGCATAAAATTCACGAAACTCTCCATTGTCATATTCTTTGTCATTATCACATTGGATATTTTTTATTTCTCGTTCAAATTGAGTTCTAATGAAAGCTCTAAATTCTTAGAAGATGGAAAAAACTTGAAATTTTTTCGCTAACGGAAAAGTCCATAAAATTTAGAATAATCATCCAAAAGAACATAATAACGATGACCCAATGAACTAAGAACATGAGATGTCCATAAATCGCTATGAATAATATCAAATGACATTGAAGTAGTAGAATTAGAGTCCACAAATGACAACTTAACAATTTTCCCTAGAGAACAAAACTGACAATTCGGAGTACTACGCATACCCTTACATGAAATAAATTTATTTTTAGCTAAAGAAGCTAAAGCCGACCCCGGATGACCTAGACGAGCATGCCACAATGAAGAAGCAAAAGCTGCAAAAGTTGAAAACATGGCTTGACTCGAGAAATTGAACTGTGATGTGATATGATAAAGATCTCCCCTACTATCACATCTCATTAGAGGGCCCCCTGTTTTGAAATCCTTCACAGAAAACCCAAAAAGGACAAAATCAACAGAAACTCAATTATCATTGGTGAATTTACGGACAGACACCAAAATTTTAATCAATTTTGGGGCATGAAGGGTATTTTTCAAGACAAGTGGTAGATAGGGGGGAGACTAAGTTTTATGACCATAACCACGAATTGGAATTGAATTACCATTACCAACAATTATACCACGATTACTGCTCAAATTGGAATAAGACGAGAGAGTACCTTAGTCAGATGTCATGTGGGTAGTGACACCGGTGTCCATGTACCAATTCGGGTCCGGGGGATTCAATCCAAGTGTGTGCATTGCAGCCTCGATGTAGGTAGGAGTAGGTCCCGCTATATAATGGGTATGTGGGGGCCGAGGCTCAAGCACCCCGCCATGCCACCACTGAATTATCAAATCGATCGCCCATCGTAGGTCACCGCCAGTGTTGTTAGGCGATAATTGTTCTAGCCAACCCACCGATCGATCGACAAGGCAAAATCGGGTCCAGCCGCCGCTGGGCCACTACCATCGTCCGTGCCCACAACCGCCAGGTCAGGCCCACTGCTGTTGAAATTAGGCTTGTTGTCGCCGTTACTGCCGCTGGAACCACCACGTTTGCCGCCATGATTTTTCCCGTTATTTTTACGATTATTTTTGCTTCCACCATGAGCACGATTTTGGCCTGAATTATCAATAAAACCTGGAGAAGTTGTGGAGGACGCCATCATGACTACGGGGCTAGTACTGGTAGCCGCCTTTTTAGCCAAACCCGTTTCTTCTAACGTGAACATGGAGCGGGCTTGATAGAATTCCGGAAGAGGGTTGTCACGCCCGTTTTTTACCGCAGGGTCTGAACGGTACTGCAACGTTGCTCTTTGGCGCGGTTCCCTGGATGGATTAAAATGCTTATTTTGAGGAGTCGCCACCTAATTTATTTAAGTGAATTAGGACACTTGAACTATTGCAATAAAAATACTGCAATTGATCTCCATTTAAAGGTCTGCGAAACTAATGAAATTCTGGATCTGGGTTCTTTATTATCCTAAAGGGAATGGGTTAGGCATCCTTTAAGATCCGCTAACTTCCGGTTATCCGGTCAAACCTAAGTTAATTATTTATCACGCTTTGGAAAATATGCCGATTAAAATATACAATTTAAGAAAGAAATATTGTAAAAGATGCGTTTAAAAATATGTACAAAAGAAGCTTTATTTATAAGATGCATATAAAATTTTATATATATATATTTTTATAAAGTATGTTTAAACAACGATGACCAATTTATTTTTAAAAGTTTGGACATTTATAAACGAGCCTAAAACAAACTAGCAGATTTTGATTTTAATCTATCCCTTTTAATTATTAATTCTAAGTGTACCTATTCTAAACATTTCAATAATTACAATTACAATAAAAAATATAATACAGAATGAAATAAAAACTGAATTTAAATACAACAACAAAAAATAAATTTCTGAAGGTTATCTTCTTGAAATGTATTTCCGGGTACCTGTATAAACACTTAGTAAAAGTGTTAGTAAGAGAGTAAATAATTCTCGAATAGCGACAAGAATTAATAAGTAAATTAAAAATAAAACCCGTCTTTTGTACATGGGATGCCTTGGAAATCAGACGGAGATTCCTTCATCGGCCAAAGTGTAGTATCATGTTAAAATCAGTGTACCAACAGTGTAGTGTTTGTTCCAAATCAGTTTAATAAAGTAATAAAAGGGCCAAATCGCCAAAAAACAGAAAAAATCAATCCGACAAGCAGTAAAAAATAGCATCTCGCCGGAAAACCAGAAACATCGCCGGAGTTTTCAAACTCCGGCAGGTAGCCAAAAACTAAAGAAATCAGTCCAAAAAAATAGTAAACAGTAGCATCAACACAGCGAACACGTCAGAAATTTTAAAATATCGCCGGAAAGTTCAGAACATCGCCGGAGTTTTCAAACTCCGGCAGGTAGCCAAAAAAATCAGAAAATCAGTCCACAAACAGTAAACAACACAGAGACCACAAGATAATGCCAAACCAGTCGCCGGAATTTTAAAAACTCCGGCAAGATAAAGCGAAAATCAGCAAGTCAGTCCCAACAACAAGTAAGCAATAGATCAAAAATAAAACCGAACCAAGGCCCCAAAAATCAGTCCCACAACAACAATAAAAATAGCGACAACTGATGAACAGTAGCATCGTCGGATTTTGAGTTTCAAAAGCACAAAAAGAGAGCGGGTGGTGGTTAGGTGTGACAGTGGTGGGTTTCTGTCACGACCCGACCCCGGGCCCGCGACTGGTGCCCTACCAGGGCACCCCTTACAAGTATACATCAGAGAATAGCAGCGGAACATACATAAACTCATAAAACACTTAGACAGTAAAAGTATCAACAGGCTAGCCGATAAGGCCACCTTCGTGAAACATACATAACCCAAAAATAACACAGTACATCTTTGTTCTTACAACCCAATCCACAAATGTGACTATAGACCTCTAAGAATAACAACTGTGGCGGGACAGGGCCCCGCCATACCCCTGAATGTACAACAACCAACAATACCAGGGATCTGAACCAAGGAAAAGCCTCTGAAGTAAAGGAGTTTCGCAACAGCTGGACAGTTATCCTAAGAGTGAGGATCAGAAACCTATATACTCTACCTGCGACATGAACGCAGCCCGGGCGAGGTCGATAACATGTACCAAGTATGTGAAATCGAAAGATCAAATGAAATCATAAAGTCTAAAAATAAAGTCGAGACATGTATGATAACTCAAATAATAAAGACATCAGGCCTTACTAACAATGAGAGTAAACGAGAGTATACTTTACTGCATAAAAATAGGAGGCTCATGATCAAAGTAGGGCCACCCGCCCGTAGTATCATTAAGCACTTCTACTCCTGGGACTATTTTACCCGCATAAGCCGTATGGACCCGCATGAGGTAACTTCCTCGCATAGACTGTATCCGCCCGCATAGGTCGTGTGGACCCGCATGAGGTAATCTCCTCGCATAGGACTGGTCCGCCCCGCATAGGACTATTTCACCCGCATGAGCCCTACGGACTCGCATGAGGTATTCCTCGCATCATGGGTAGCAAATCCACGGAATATGCAAATGCCACAAACCCGGGGGATGACCCCGTAATGAATAATATATCGCTAGCACAACCGGCTATCATACATAACATAAGCACTACCGGCTTATCATACATAACATAAGCACTACCGGCTTATCATACATAACATAAGCAAGTTAAGAAATCCCCCTAACTTCTTATTAGCCTTATTCATATACACTCTCATTTTAGTTTACTTAAGGCACTAACATGTCATTATAAAATCCAGGAATTTAACCCAAAGTACTACGTACTGCTATTATTTTAAAATGACTCTTTTCATATAAAACTTCCAAGATACTAATAACCGTAGTATCAAGTCATATCTACCTTTCAAGACAAGTCACAATACCTTTTAGAAATACATTTAAAGACCTCTAAATCAAGTGACTTTTTACTTTAAAACCTTAAGCAATTGATGCCTTCAAATCAATTTGTCTTTCTTCATTTCAAGTCATTTATCTTAATTTACATCACTAGAGTAAATCATTCTTTTAACTTTCCATAAAGTTATAATAACCAACTTCGCATAAAGCCGTTATACTAACTTTATGCTTTAGACACTTCCATTCTTTTTAACCAAGAGACTTATACTTTTAAAATACTTCAAGTCTCTTAACTTTTGTAATCAAGTTTTTTAACCTTAGAATAGCTCAAGGAATAAATACTTTCCAAATCAAGTATTTTATACATTTTCAAGTCAAGAAATCCTTGTTTACCTTATTAGGATAAACCATTCTTTTTACTTTCCATAAAGTTATTAACCAACTTTATGTTTTTGAAACCAAGACATTTCTATCTTTTAAAAACAAGTGAGTTAATCCTCTAACTCAACCAACTTGGAAAAACAAGTCAAGGATATCAAATGAACTATATCCATTCAAATCTCGTACGTATACCGTAATATACGTTTACAACTACTCATGCTCAAGAGATAAGAAAATTCTACATACCTCTTCGGTTCAATCTACTTGCTAAGTCCAATATGCCGTATGTAGTATGTCAACCTATAATGACCATAATACGTCTATTAACTTCTAACCTCAAACGTAGAATATTCTAAGTGCAAAGTCACTAAATTCTACGGAAAATCGGACAACACTTCCTTTGTTTCTACATACTTTTCCACCTTTTCCAAGGTCTGAAATCAATAACCAAACGCCACATTTAAGGCTCAACAATTCAGTTAACCAATGGGGATTACACGTCTTAACAGGACGTGTAAAATTCTGCCCCACAATTAACACAAAACTATCCAACAACTTAAGTCTTTCTCGGCTACAATCAATGCCGCAATAATATCAATTTCCTTTCAATTCCTTTTTCAAACCAAGTTGTTATTCTTAATATGTTATATACATACCAACAATTACAACAACTATAAATCCTTTCTTCCCTAACATGCGATGATAATCACTATCGACCAAATTGTATTTCAACATTAATGGCTAACTTGTCCATTTTCGGTTTTTAACATGTATATCATGATCCAAATCTTTTCAAACCTCAATCTATATCCCACATGCTCATTTCTTAACTACTATTACAGGTAATCTTCAATCATATAAAGAAGGTGAAGATCTTACCTCAATAAGCCCTCTTTCCGAAACACTTCTTCACATTAGAATCACCTCTACGACCCCCCTACAAGCTTGTCAACATATATCCTTCTTGTCGCCTTTCCAAAATCTCATCACACAAGGCTTAGGGTTTTAAAATTTTGAGAGAGAAGGGAAGAGCAATTTCTTGAAATAAAATCTTGCAAATGGTCAAGTATTGCAAGACTTTGGCCATAATATAAGGTCTAGCTTACTTTACAAGTTGGGAGGGACACTTGTCGCCCTACCATAGGCCCTTTACCAAAATATCTTCTGATTTTCCCCAATTTTCGCTAAAAATCTCGCCGCGGCCCTGCAGCCGGCGCCGTGGCGCTGCGACGCCTGACTGAAACATTTTTCCTACTCTTCTGCCAGCTGATCTTGCAACATCCATAACTTCCTACTCCGATGTCCAATCGACGAGCGGTTTGTTGCGTTGCAAACTAGGCTAAACGAACTTCATATTAGGCTTTTAAAACACCTAAAAACTCTTAACATACTGGGATGTATAGCACTCCAAAGTTGACTAAAATTTGTCCACAACCGTTCTGTCAACTTATTATTCCAATTTCAAATCTTATTTCCTTTCGTAAGTTCTTAATTATATGACCTGGAATTACGGGGTGTAACATTCTTCCCCCCTTAGAAACATTCGTCCCCGAATGTTCTTTCGAAGTCCCATCTAAACGTATATTGGCACAGTCTCCTGACTACGCCCAATATAATCACACTTGCCACACCTGACCGCATAACAATACTTATGCTAAAACGTCAACCTGAACTCCAAGTGTCGACGTCGGTCATCTGCATAAAGCTTTTATCGACTCTGAGTTTGCTAATAATCTTTTCTGGATAAGCTTCGCCTTATCCACATCCCGCTGAATCAAGTCCGGGCTAATTATCCGAACCTCGCCTACGTTGACTCAACCAATTGGCGAGTCTACACTTTCTTCATACAAAGCCTCATACAGGGCCATCTGGGTACTGGAAGGGTAGCTTTTGTTATACGCAAACTCAACAAGAGGTAAATAATTCTTCCAGCAATCTCTGAAATCAATAACACCGGCTAGCAACCTATCCTCAAGTGCCTGGATAGTACGTTCTGTCTGTCCGTCGGTCTGAGGGTGAAATGCTACACTGAGACTCGCCGGTGTCCCTAATACCTTCTGGAAAACCTCCAGAAGCCAGCCGTAAACTAAGCTCGTCTGTCTGACATCATAATTGTATGAACCCCGTGCAGTCTCAAAATCTCCCTGTTATATAAGCTAGTATAATCCTCAGCCGAGTAAGTGGTCCTGACCGGAAGAACCTGGGTTGATTTCGTCAGCCTGTTTACTATGACCCTCAGGGAGTCGCACTTCCTCCGAGTATGATGCACCCCTGGAACAACTCCATATCAATCACCTCTCATTCCTAAGTCGGGATCTCAATCGCCTGTAGTAGCCCACCGGGCTCCTGGTGTTCCACCTTGACCTGCTACAATTAGGACACTGATCAACAAAACCTGCCACGTCCCTCTTCAGGCCATCCCATCAATACATACATCTGAGGTCATGGTACATCTTAGTCAAACCCCGGATGAATAGAGTAACGAGCACTGTGTGCCTCCCTCAGAATCTACTGACGAAGTCCTGCAATATCGGGAGCACACCTTCTGCCCTCGAATCTTAGCACCCCATAAGGAGCTACCCCAAATAAACTCCCCTCCGCTCGAAGAGTCGTATCTTGATACCGTATCATGACTGGATCCTCATATTGTCGCCTCTTTACCTTCTCAACGACGGAAGACTCGACAACCTCTCGGATCTAAACTCTATTAACCTTGGAAATAATTAATCGAACCCCTCGGCTCGGTAGCTGATGAATCTCACAGACCACGTCCTGTCTATCTGGCCGCCCATCTGACAGACTACCCATAGATCCATGACTACGAGCATCTGTAACCGTCTCGGCTTCCCCGGGTGGTATATGATATCAATATCACAATTCTTGAGTAACTCTAACCACCGTCTCTGTCGCAAATTCAGCTGCCTCTGTCTGAAGATATACCGGAGGCTCTTGTGGTCTGCACAATTATCCACATGAAGTCTATAAAAGGAATGCCTCCAAATCTTCAAGGCACGATTAACTGCCGCTGACTCTAAATAGTGAGTAGCGTAATTCCTTTCATGCTTCTCTAACCGCCGGGAAACATAGGCTCTAACCTTATCATGCTGCATCAGCACACAACCTAGCCCAACACCCAAAGTGTTACAATAATAACCTAACCCTCTAGTCTCTCAGGAGGGGTTAGAAATGTAGTCGTGGTCAACTTATCTTCCAATAACTGGAAGTCTTACTCATACTTGCGAAATATTCGGGCATCATTAATCTCAATTATGGTTCCTGTTTCCCTTTCTCTGCTGCAACTAAACCTGGTCACAATACTTAGATTTGATTCCTTTGCTTGCCCCATGGCTAAGACTTCATGCCAATCACAATTTGGGGGGGGGGGGGGGGATTTTATTGATCTCGTCAAGTAGTAACCCGATTTTTCTCTCCCAGCTCGTAGGGCTTATGTTAGGTGTTCAACCTCAATTCACGGTATTACATAATCCAATGACTTGTCAAGATTTCTTATCGTTCGAGTGTCTACTCGTCTTTCCTTTTATAAGTTATTTTAAGTTGTCCTGGGGTCCCTTACCCCCCCGTATTTTCTTACAATCTTCCTCGTCGGTACATATGTTACCACATTTTCTCGAGGTGTTCTTACTGCCCATCATTTACTAATGGTCTTTACACTAGTCTGGGGTAATCATATCTCGTGCAACTTACAAACCATAGTTGCATTCTCTTTTATCATTCTGGTCATAACCCTTCCTCATGCTTCTTATTAGCAAACATATTTCTATCTTGATTCATAATCATACAGTTTTATGCATGCGTACTACCTGCATTTATATCCTTACGACACTTCCTCGGCCATTTCCTAACGTCGTTTCTCAATTACCCCAACACAATACTTTTCCCACGGTTATCTAAAACCGCAACCTATGGCATAACGATACTGAAGACCTTACCAGTCTCATATCCTTCGTCTAACAACATGGGTACACATAACCCCATAATACGTAAAACTATCCTTTTACGTGGGGGAGAGAACTTATCTCCCTTACAAAATCTTAGTCATCAAGTGCCACCTTATAATCGTATAGATTTTCAAAACCTACCAACGATGTCTTCTGTTTTCCTTAGGCAGCACTCGTACTTATCTTATTCTTGCTTGTGCGTTTTCCTGAAATTATCCGGAAGGTCGTGGCCCTGACCGCCACACCAAACCAACTCCAAGTACCTCCAAGGGCACTTAACATAAACTCCTTCAATTCAAGTATTATTTACTTTCTGCATCAATTTTCCTCAAATGAATAAGTCACACCGACTTATTAAAATCAACGATGTCAAAGAAGGAAGGATAATCCACTGGTTACAACCACTCCCCTTCCTTTCCACTCGATAACCGGCTTACCGGAAAACTGGAATCGAACCAATCTCTCTCTTCATTCAATGTTGGCATAACAAGAGGCCAACTAGCCCGTACTCATAATGACCTCAAAGTCTGTCATATCCGCTCTACTAGGTCTGCTAGGGTCCGACGAATGTATCGTCACCGGGAAATTATTATATACCCGCTCAGCTACCACCCATCACTCACGGGTGTAGTCACCCCGAAAGGTCCTCATGGATTCAAGCTCTATTTCTTTACACTTGGTTGCTCTCTTTTCACCGGTCGATTTCTTCCGCATTTCCAAACTTATACTAGCATACGACATAACTTCCATACTAATTCTCGACTCGAACTGGAGTTACTAAATTAAACAATATAAGACCATTTCCGGCTCTCACAACCTGGTTTAGGTGGAAGGCGTCCACGAACCCGTAAAACGATTAACTAGACTCGGGCCTTGCACCCTCGTGACCCTGTCACGTAGCGGGACTACTACCAACTGATCCCATTTCATTACAGGCTATGGGGCGACCCTTAATAGGTCCTCAACCCGACTCGGCGTCGTACTTAACTCTTATCCTTGGTCTGACTTAACTTTTTACTACCCGAGAAGGCGTTATATACCTGAGGTCTCGACGGTTATCAACATTCTTAGGCTCGCAATTTCCATGCTCCAAGCCTACCTTATCACCCTCTGCAGAACGTACAATAACTTCTCATAATACCATAATCGTGTTGTCTTGATCACAACAACCATACTTACTCCATACGGATCTCATCCGTACAATTCTCTTAAGCATACTATGTGGCTTAATCTATTAACATAGTCTTCCATTGAGTCTCTTAATTATAACTCCTTAAGGGTCCATTTCCTTTTCAGACAGCTCATCATTTCCTAATTATATCAAATTAGTACATAACCCTTGATGAGAATTCATTAACCGCTTCATACCTTCCCGGTATCTATTTAGTCCTTACCAATTCCTGGTAATCTTTAAGCATTCTAGGCAACCCATATGTGACCCTTATACATAAATCCGTGTAGCTGAATGTCATAATACCAACTATACTACAATTATTACCAACCTGGATATGCAATCCACATAATCCTTCCTGGGTCACTGTTGCCTTTCTCATAGCTGCAATCAACATAATTCGTTAGGGAGGGACGACCCTAACAACACAGCTCTATCGCACGATCTCAGAGTGAGAAGAATGGAAACCAAACCTAAATGTCCTGCAGCCTCCTGGTTATAGATGTGGTGCACAACACACCGATAACCAAAACTCTACTAGACACGGTCTGTAGACACTTTTCGAGGACTAACTGCTCTGATACCACTTTTGTCACGACCCGACCCCGGGCCCGCGACTGGTGCCCTACCTGGGCACCCCTTACATGCATACATCAGAGAATAGCAGCGGAACATACATAAACTTATAAAACACTTAGACAGTAAAAGTATCAACAGGCTAGCCGATAAGGACACATTCGTGAAACATACATAACCCAAAAGTAACACAGTACATCTTTGTTCTTACAACCCAATCCACAAATGTGACTACAGACCTCTAAGAATAACAACTATGGCGGGACATGGCCCCGCCATACCCCTGAATGTACAACAACCGACAATACCAGGGATCTGAACCAAGGATAAGCCTCCGAAGTAAAGGAGCTTCAACACCGGTGAATGATCCTAAGAGTGAGGATCAAGAACTCAGATACTCTACCGCGACATGAACGTAGCCCCCAAGCGAGGTCGATAACATGTACCAAGTATGTGAAATCGAAATCTTGAAATGAAATCATAAAGTCTAAAAATAAAGCCGAGACATGTATGATAACTCAAATAATAAAGACATCGTGCCTTACTAACAATGAGAGTAAACGAGAGTAAAATTTACTGCATAAAAATAGGAGGCTCATGATCAAAGTAGGGCCACCCGCCCGTAGTATCATTAAGCACTTCTACTCCTGGGACTATTTCACCCGCATAGGCCGTATGGACCCGCATGAGGTAACTTCCTCGCATAGACTGTATCCGTCCGCATAGGTCATGTGGACCCGCATGAGGTAATCTCCTCGCATAGGACTGGTCCGCCCCGCATAAGACTATTTCACCCGCATGAGCCCTACAGACTCGCATGAGGTATTCCTCGCATCATGGGTAGCAAATCCACGGAATATGCAAATGCCACAAACCTGGGGAATGACCCCGTAATGAACAATATATCGCTAGCACAACCGGCTATCATACATAACATAAGCACTACCGGCTTATCATTCATAACATAAGCACTAACGGCTTATCATACATAACATAAGCAAGTTAAGAAATCCCCCTAACTTCTTATTAGCCTTATTCATATACACTCTCATTTTAGTTTACTTAAGGCACTAACATGTCATTATAAAATCCGGGAATTTAACCCAAAGTACTACGTACTGCTATTCTTTTAAAATGACTCTTTTCATATAAAACTCCCAAGATACTAATAACCGTAGTATCAAGTCATATCTACCTTTCAAGACAAGTCACAATACCTTTTAGAAATACATTTAAAGACCTCTAAATCAAGTGACTTTTTACTTTAAAACCTTAAGCAATTGATGCCTTCAAATCAATTTGTCTTTCTTCATTTCAAGTCATTTATCTTAATTTACATCACTAGAGTAAATCACTCTTTTAATTTTCCATAAAGTTATTATAACCAACTTCTCATAAAGCCGTTATACTAACTTTATGCTTTAGACACTTCCATTCTTTTTAACCAAGAAACTTATACTTTTAAAATACTTCAAGTCTCTTAACTTTTGTAATCAAGTTTCTTAACCTTAGAATAGCTCAAGGAATCAATACTTTCCAAATCAAGTATTCTATACATTTTCAAGTCAAGAAATCCTTGTTTACCTTATTAGGATAAACCATTCTTTTTACTTTCCATAAAGTTATTAACCAACTTTATGCTTTTGAAACCAAGACATTTCTATCCTTTAAAAATAAGTGAGTTAATCCTCTAACTCAACCAACTTGGAAAAACAAGTCAAGGATATCAAATGAACTATATCCATTCAAATCTCGTACGTATACCGTACTATACGTTTACAACTACTCATGCTCAAGAGATAAGAAAGTTCCACATACCTCTTCGGTTCAATCCACTTGCTAAGTCCAATATGTCGTATGTAGTATGTCAACCTATAATGACCATAATACGTCTATTAACTTCTAACCTCAAACGTAGAATATTCTAAGTGCAAAGTCACTAAATTCTACGGAAAATCGGACAGCACTTCCTTTGTTTCTGCATACTTTTCCAAGGTCCGAAATCAATAACCAAACGCCATATTTAAGGCTCAACAATTCAGTTAACCATAGGGGATTACACGCTGATCGGTGTATTTTATATACACTTTTTGAGTCGTTTTTAGTTAGTCTTTTGTCCCTTTTTGTACAACTACGTGTCGTCTTAGGATAGATTTTCTTTCTTTTGAGTCAAATTGGTTAAAATGGCTATTTGGCGGAAAAGGAGCTAAAAGAGGGCAAAAGTGGAGGTTCCAGAGCTTAAAAGACGAGAAAGTGGCGAACCAGGCACGGACACGGGCCAACGTCGCGGCGCCTCCTGCCAACAGGTCCAGGCGCCCTGACGCCCAATATCCATAATGGCTCAGAAGTTGCAGCGCCGCGGCGCCTCTAGACAGCAGAGTGCAGGGCCGCGACGCCTAATTACCAGAACAGCGCAGAAGTTCCGGCGCCGACGCGGGAAAATCAGGTTTTTAGACGATTTCTGGGCCAGGCCTGAAGGGAAAAGTTGGAGGCGGTTTTAAGCCTATAAAAGGAGAACCCTAGGCAGTTTTCAAGAGTTCCCTTTCTTGCACAAACACAAGATTTCTTGGAGTTGAAGATTGGAGACCTTTACTTAGTAATTTTCTTTTTTTTCTGTACTTTACTTTCAGTTTTTATGTTGGATTTTGAATTAGTTCTTGTCATGTCAATAGCTAGGAACTAATTCTATTGTCACGACCCGACCCCGGGCCCGCGACTGGTGACCTACCTGGGCACCCTTACAGGTATACATCAGAGATAATCAGCGGAACATACACAAATTTAATAATGAAATATATATTAGGTTAGCCGATAAGGCTACCTCCCTGGATATAAACAAATCCAAAAGCAGTTACCTCAATTTTTTTTTATAAAGTGACCCACAAAATATGACTACAGACCTCTAAGAGTTTATATAACAACTGTGACTGGACAGGGCCCCGCCATACCCCTGAATGTACAAAAGTCAACCACTTCAGGGAACCATACCAAAGACAAAGCATCCGGAGGAAATGAAGCTTTCTGAGAACTGAACCGTGATCCTAGGAGTGCGGATCAACCAGTTATGTACCTCAACCTGCGGCATGAACGCAGCCCCCCGAAGGAGGTCAGTACAAAATATGTACCAAGTATGCAAAATTGAAAGTACTGTAATTTAAGTCATAATAATTAAAAATACAGCTGAAGACATATATGATAACCCAATTAACAGTACACTGTGCCTTACTGAAGTGGAAGTAATGAAAGTCAATTTTACCATGTACAGCATGTTTCAACATATGAACGATAGTCACCCCAGGGCTACGAACACCAGCCCTCAATATCAAAGCGCGCCCGTGGGATTCCCCATCACTGTCGACCGCTAGGTGTAAAAACTAACCATGTGACGCGCCCGTGGCATCCAACCTCACTGTCGGCGTACACACATACAACACATATAAACCTATATCCTCTGCCCGCGGAATCCCCCGTCACTGCCGACAACCGTAAGAGGAAAATACATCCATGTGACGTACCCGTGGCATCCTACCTCACTGTCGGCGTACACATACACAATACATATATATATATATATATATATATATATATATATATATATATATCTCATGCCCGTGGAATCCCTCATCTCGGGTACATGACTTCATGAGGTATTCCTCGCGTCGTGGGTAGCAAATCCACGGAACAGGTGGTATAACGATCTTTGGGGATTTACCCCTCATTTATACTCTTACCCTGAAGAAGGTGATATAACGATCTTTGGGGGTGTACCCCTCATTTATACTCTTACCCCTCAAACTACATGCCTCGGAATCCCTCATCGTAAGCATGTACATTGTGCATACCCGTGGAATCCCACATCACTGACGGTATGTCCCAGTAAACTCATACTAAGACCATGGAAGCATACCCGTGGAATCCCACATCACTGTCGGTACGTCTCGATAGACTCATAATAAGGCAATGGAAGCATACCCGTGGAATCCTCCATCACTGACGGTACGTCCAAGTAAGTGTTATACCCCGTATTTCCAGAGTATGTACGTGAGGGCGTACGTATAAATTTTTTTTTTTTTTTTTTTTTGCCTTAAGAATTGGCTTTGGTTCGAAATTTGGGCACAAGTGCCGAATAGAGTCGTTTTCTGACGAAACGTTTCCACAGCTTACGTTGGGAAAATTCCGGCTATGTCATTTAGTATTTTTGCGGATTTTTCCGAGCGACGGAACATTTTTGGACCAACGGGAGGGTGACACTTGTCACCCTTATCGACTACAAAGAGGAGGCTCGCCTCGCCGATTGGTTCATGGTTTTGTGCCTTGTTTTGTGGCTTGTTTTGTGCCATGTTTTGTGGAGTAGGGTTAGTGCACTTGGCTCGATTGGCCTTACACTTGCTATACACTGGGAGGATCTTGGCCATTGGTTGGCTTTTGGTTTTGCTATAAATACCCTCTCTTTGAAGACTTCATTCATCCAAAAATCTTCCAAGTCTTGGAAACCCTCCTCCCTCTTGTTGACTCTCGCCCAAGAGCCCTCTCCCTTAAAATTTGGCTTGGCCGAGGCCACCCTCCCCTTAGTGGTGCCTTGGCGGGTACCCCTTAGCCTAGTTGTTTTCAGATAATACCCCTTGTTGTGGTATAGAAATACTCTCCTAATATTGTTGTTATGTCCAAATACCTTGCCCAAATACCTTGTAGTATTCCCAAGGTTACACTTATACAAAAGCCCGTAAAATACGATTATACTTCCTTTAGCCACAAAACGAAACCCTAAGGAAATCTTCACCCGTTGTTGAAGTTGTAAGTAGAAGTTGGTTAGAACTTCTAAGGGTTGTTTGAGCGCTTCGAGTAGAGCTAAGCGTTGCTCAGGATCGACTTTATACTTGGATAATTTTGGGCTTATCGAGGTAAACACTACTGTCCTTCTATTGTAATTGGAAATTACATGTTAGATTATATAGTTGAAGTATACTATATATAGAACTGAACTTAGTATTGTGGCAATGTCTTTTGACTTAAGCTGAAGAATAAAGAATCGAATCAATCGAATCAGATTTACATGGGGTATCAGACAGAGACTTGTGTAGTATTATTGAGTAGGATGGTACACGCCCGGTTAGGCGTGTGAACCCCTCGTTGGCTTGGTAGCCGACTGATAGAGAGGAGATTTACGCTGCCATGTGTGTGAGGCCGAATTTTCTGTAGAAAGATATAACTTGTGTTTTGGGGTTAATAGACGTTTGTGACCTTTATATGTGAAAGTACTAAGAGTAGCGTATTCTACTCGGAGTGGAAAGTGGCTAGTGCGTTGTAGTACTTGGAGCATTTTGCTTATTGTCGATAAATCGTCGCGAGGTATGTGAACCTCTTCCTATCTCTTCTAGCATGATATGTGTGAACTATGTAGCATCAGAGACGCATACGTGTTAATCGTGTTTGATTGTTTAAAACATAAAGTGTTATAAGCCTTTATGGGAAGTCGTTATAAATTTTATGTAGGTAAGAAAATACTTTGTGGTTTTAAAAGGTAATCGATGTGAATTATAATCGCTAGTTATAATAAAGAACTTGATGTATTTCAAAAGATTTATAAATCGTTTTGGAAGGAGAGTAACACTTGGTTTTAAAAGGTTTTAAAAAGAGTTATACTAGCTTTATGGGAGTTAGGTATAATGTCTTAAGAGAGGTAAAGAAAATGGTTTATCATGTTAAGTTAAGAGACTTGATCTTATAAGATAAGAGACTTAACTTATTTGTTTTAATGTGAATGTTTGTGAAACCTCATTCGTGAGTAATGAGTACTTGGTTTTATTTAAAGGGATAATGTTTTACCGATTTGGAGATCGAATGTATCGGCAGCATCACCGCAAATAATAAAGGAAAATGTATTGAATAATGATGAATTGTATTAAAACCGTAGAAACCTCCATCCGCATAGAAACTAAGATGAGACAAAATGATATACATTTTCTAGATCATGGTCATTGTAATAAGAATGTTGTAAACAAGAATAGCCTACTCTCACGTGAGACATATATTACTCAATTGTTCTAAAAGAAATCAAGTGATTAAGTTATGAACTATGAAACCATTTGAAATGAGAAGCTTGAGTAATGAAACTAGGCAACCGAACTTAGGAAAAGAATGTTGTTACTTGATTTTGAAAAGGAAGGTGGGTTGGTCATTCTAATACTACGTATCGTGACTTTTATAAAAGTAATGGATCTCTTTAAAAGAACTTAACGTATGTAGTACTTTGGGGTTAAAACCCGACTTTGGCATAAAATGAAAGTACTTTGAGTTGTGTGAAACTCGCCATGCTTGTTGTTGTGAAACTTGCCTATGCTTGTGATGATAGCCTTCTTTGTGCAAGTGTGGTATTTCGTATTACCGCTGCTCTCGATAGAGGTCGGTTGACTTGTTGAGAACTTACTTGGACGTCTTTGGCGGTGATGGAGAATTCCACGGGTATGTTTCCATTTTGATTATCGCTTGTGTTGATGTCACGGACATGTCTACACCGACGCAGATTCCGGCACGCGCCACGCGTCGGGTTGATTAACCGATAGATGGTTATTACGGCAACATGGACGGTCTACACCGACGCAGATTCCGGGCATGTGGGCCACGCGCGTGGTTGACCACCCAAAGATATCATATTGAGGTTACATGGGCACGCCTACACCGATGCAGATTCCGGTACGTGGCCACGCGCCTTGTTATTATTGTCGCATCATGGACATGTCTACACCGAAGCGATTCCGGCATGCGCCATGATGCGAACATGATGGATGTTATGGGCGTGAGACCCATAGTTATATTTAGTGGTGACTTTGAGGCGTGAGTCCCCGACTGATCGCTTTTATGTTGCATCGTATTTTGGTTATCATACATGTCTCCCGCTTTTATGCTATTATGATTTCATTTACTGATTTGTGATTTCACATACTTGGTACTCAGATCGACTCCTTCGGGCCGCGTTCATGCCGCAGTAGAGGTACATCGGTCGTGGATCCTCGCTCTGGATCTCGCCATTCGGCGTTTGGGAAGCTCCGTTTCTCCGAGGCTTATCTTTTGGTATGTGTTCCCCGAGTTGTAGGTTCTGTACATGCAGGGTATGGCGGCCCCGCCCCGTCATAGTCGTTGTAAATCTTAGAGGTCCTGTAGAATCGTTGTAAGCGTGGTTGTAAAAGGATTAAACTGTTCGGTTTTATGTATATCGGGCGCAACTCGCTTGGTTGGCCTGTCTATTTATTATATCTCTTGTTTCATGATTCATGTTTTATTTTCCACTGGTTTTCTCTGATGTTGTATCACTAGGGTGCCCGGTAAGGCACGAACTGCCCGAGTTCGGGCGTTACAAAGTGGTATCGAGCGATTAGTCTCTGAAAGTGTCTACGCAGGTGTCTAGTAGTCTTGATTATCGGTGTGTTGTGCACCACATCTATAATCGTGAGGCTATAGGACATTTAGGATTGGTTTCCATTCTTCTCATTCCGAGATCGTGCCTTGAGAGCCGTGTTGTAAGTTGGACCCTCCGACGTGTTTCGTTTTTACCGCTATGCCTCGCGAAAGGCAACCAGGCCTGTGGCAAGGCAGCGGCGGAGCCGCTAGTGGAATTCAGAGGAGTACGAGGCGCAGCCCGGCCAAGACTGAGTAGTGCTTGACGGCGAAGTTTTGCGACGCCGCCAAAGACCAAAGAAGTTTAGAGCCGCAGCAGCTGCCGAGACTACAAGACTGAGCCTCCAGCCCCACACCGAGCGGGAGACGGGTCACAAGAGATGGCCGCGATTATTGCCGTGGTCAGGCGATATGAGGATAGGCCGGACGCAGCAGCCTCGATTCCAAAGAAGACTGTAAGGCACCCGAGGCGCATAGCTGAGGCTACGGATTTTCTTAGTCAGAGCCCGCCCGAGTTTTACGTCGAGGCCGGAGGATGATCCGCAGGAGTTCATCCGCCGATTCAGAGGATCACGCGTGATCAAGGCTTCGTAGATCGAGTTCGTGACATTTGTTCGCATCGGCCGCGTGATACCGCGATCGATTCGTTTGACTCGCGAGCTTTCCGGGAAGCGGCATGCACTTCCACCGTTTGGGACGAGTTTTCGGGCCTTCGCACATTTCTTGCCTCCACAAATGAGGAGGGCTCGCCGGCGATTTTTGATGTTGAGGCGTAACCCGCGCATACCGGGAGTACAATGTGAGTTCGACTCATTGGCGGTATGTTCCCGCATTAGTAGCTAGTATGGAGGATCGAGTGCACCGATATGTTACGAGGCTCGATGATTACCTAGCAGAGTTGTTCGGTGTTTCTCTTCACCGCATGGACATTGCCCGCATTCGTGCTCATGCACTGGGTGCGGCGAGCGCAGATCGACGCAGCGGACCGCCACAGGTTAAGGCCAAGACGGCCGATATTTTGGCGACTTTCGAGGCGGACCGCCAGAAGCAGACTAGTTATGTACCTCCGCCATTCTGAGTGGCCTCCGCAGCCGGGACCTCAGGATATTCAGAGCGTGTCCGCTCCTGTGCTCGGGATGTTCGGCGAGTAGGGGTGTTGGCGCAATACCCCTACCTCGCGTGGTCGATGTGGTAGACCGCATTTCGAGAGTGTCGTAGTACGAGGAGCTTGTTATTCTTGCGCCAACAAGGCCATATGACGAGACCGCCCGACTGCGGGTAGCATGGTAGGATAGCACAGACTACTAGAGCAGCCAAGCGGCCACGGTAGGGGTCGCGTGGAAGTTCGCTTTAGCGGTCCTCAACCGCCTAGTTTGTGTATATCCTTAACCTCTGAGTTTTGTGTGTATTGATGTTGTTGATGTGTTTAAAGATATGTTTGGATAGCTTTGTGCTAAAATGTGATTTAGAAACACAGTTAGTGAAAAAGGGTAAGTCCTCAGGTAGTGGGAAATGGAAGTGGTAGCTTTCGCGACTGTAGAGGTAAGATTGTTCGGATCAAGAAACTAGAGAGTTGGGCGCTACATGGGTCGGGTTGGGCCATGTTGCGCCAACCCGCGCCCCGCTTTTGAGGCGGTCACTCAGGTGGTCCCGCCAGTGGCAGTGGTCACGAGGGTGCTAGGCCCAAGTTTAGATGACCATCGTATGAGTTCGTGGATACGTTCGATCGAATCAGTGAAGGCCGGAATGGCCTTAGGGAAATCGAGGTTAGTGAGATGACCAAGTTTGGAGGTAGTGACTCGAGGGTTGGAAACAGCGTTGGCGAAGTGTGGTGGTACGGACACTAGAACGAGTTCGAGTGTTCGTGACGAGTACTGCGAGAAAGGGGAGAAGTGAGCGTGTGTTTTTGTGACCAGGTGTGGCATGATTGTTTTCGTACGTATAGCAGTGAAGACTATACTGACGCCTGTTGTTTTGAGACCTTGAAGGAACATTCGACGAATGTTTCTAAGGAAGAATGTTATACCGTATTTCCGCAGTATGCGTGAGGCGCACGTATAAATTTTTTTTTTTTTGCCTTAAGAATTGGCTTTGGTTCGAAATTGGGCACAAGTGCCGAATAGAGTCGTTTTCTGACGAAACGTTTCCACAGCTTACGTTGGGAAAATTCCGGCTATGTCATTTAGTATTTTTGCGGTTTTTTCCGAGCGACGGAACATTTTTGGACCAACGGGAGGGTGACACTTGTCACCCTCATCGACGGCAAAGAGGAGGCTCGCCTCGCCGATTGGTTCATGGTTTTGTGCCTTGTTTTGTGGCTTGTTTTGTGCCATGTTTTGTGGAGTAGGGGTTAGGGTGCACTTGGCTTGATCTTGGCCTTACACTTGCTATACACTTGGAAGGATCTTGGCCATTGGTTGGCTTTTGGTTTTGCTATAAATACCCCTCTCTTTGAAGACTTCATTCATCCAAAAATCTTCCAAGTCTTGAAACCCCTCCTCCTCTTGTTGACTCTCGTCCAAGAGCCCTCTCCTTAAAATTTGGCTTTGGCCGAGAGGCCACCCTCCCCTTAGTGGTGCCTTCATGGGTACCCCTTAGCCTAGTTGTTTCGTATAATACCCTTGTTGTGGTATAGAAATACTATCCTAATATAGTTGTTATGTCCAAATACCTTGGCCCAAATACCTAGTAGTATTCCCAAGGTTACACTTATACAAAAGCCCAGAAAATACGATTATACTTCCTTTAGCCACAAAAACGAAACCAAGGAAATCTTCACCCGTTGTTGAAGTTGTAAGTAGAAGTTGGTTAGAACTTAAGGGTTGTTTGGGCGCTCGGAGTAGGAGCTAAGCGTTGCTCGGATCGACTTTATACTTGGATAATTTTGGGCTTATCGAGGTAAACACTATCGCTTCTATTGTAATTGGAAATTACATGTTAGATTATATAGTTGAAGTATACTATATATAGAATCAACTTAGTATTGTGGCAATGTCTTTTGACTTAAGCTGAAGAATAAAGAATCGAATCGAATCAGTATTTACATGGGTGTATTGCAGAGACTTGTGTAGTATCTGAGTAGGATGGTACACGTCAGGTTAGGCGTGTGAACCCCACGTCGTTGGCTTGGTAGCCTCGATAGAGAGGAGATTTACGCTGTTGCGGGGAGGTCTTCGAATTTTCTGTAGAAAGATAGAACTTGTGTTTTGGGGTTAATAGACGTTTGTGACCTTTATAGGTGAAAGTACTAAGAGTAGCGTATTCTACTCGGCGAGTGGAAAGGGCTAGCAAGGTTGTAGTACTTGGAGCATTTTGCTTATTGTCGATAAATCGTCGCGAGGTATGTGAACCTCTTCCTATCTCTTCTAGCATGATATGTGTGAACTATGTAGTCGTAGACGCATACGTGTTAATCGTGTTTGATTGTTCTTAAACATAAAGTGTTATAACTTTATGGGAAGTTGGTTATACACTTTATGTAGGTAAGAAAATACTTTGTGGTTTTAAAAGGTAATCGATGTGAATTATAATCGCTAGTTATAATAAAGAACTTGATGTATTTCAAAAGATTTATAAATCGTTTTGGAAGGAGAGTAACACTTGGTTTTAAAAGGTTTTAAAAAGAGTTATACTAGCTTTATGGGGAGTTAGGTATAATGTCTTAAGAGAGGTAAAGAAAATGGTTTACTGATGTTAGAAGTTAAGAGACTTGATCTTATAAGATAAGAGACTTAACTTATTTGTTTTAATGTGAATGTTTGTGTGAAACCTCATTCGTGAGTAATGAGTACTTGGTTTTATTTAAAGGGATAATGTTTTACTGATTTCGGAGATCAGAATGTGTATCGACAGACCACTGCAGCGTTAATAAAGGAAAATGTATTGAATAATGATGAATTGTATTAAAACCAGTAGAAACCTCCATCTGCATAGAAACTAAGATGAGACAAAATGATATACATTTTCTAGATCATGGCTGCTGTAATAAGAATGTTGTAAACAAGAATAGCCTACTCTCACGTGAGACATATATTACTCAATTGTTCTAAAAAGAAATCAAGTGATTAAGTTATGAACTATGAAACCATTTGAAAATGAGAAGCTTGAGTAATTGAAACTAGGCAAACTGGAACTTAGGAAAAGAATGTTGTTACTTGATTTTGAAAAGGAAGGTGGGTTGGTCATTCTAATACTACGGGTATCGGGTGACTTTTATAAAAGTAATGGATCTCTTTTAAAAGAACTTAACGTATGTAGTACTTTGGGGTTAAAAACCCGGACTTTGGCATAAAATGAAAGTACTTTGAGTTGTGTGAAACTTGCCTATGCTTGTTGTTGTGAAACTTGCCTATGCTTGTGATGATAGCCTTTGCTGTGCAAGTGTGGTATTTCTGTGTTACCGCGTCTCTCGATAGAGGGCCGGTTGACTTGTTGAGAACTTACTTGGACGTGCTGGCAGTGATGGAGAATTCCACGGGTATGTTTCCATTTTGATTACTGTCTTGTGTTGATGTCACATGGACATGTCTACACCACGCAAGATTCGGCACGCGGCCACGCGGCCGTTGATTACCGATATATGGTTATTACGGCAACATGGACGCGTCTACACCGTCGCAAGATTCCGGGGCATGTGGCCACGCGCGTGGTTGACCACCCGATATATTGTTATTGAGGTTACATGGGCATGCCTACACCGACGCAGATTCCGGTACGCGCCACGCGGCCTTGTTATTATTGTCGCATCATGGACATGTCTACACCGAGGCGATTCCGGCACGCGCCATGATGCGAACATGATGGATGTTATGGCGTGAGACCCATAGTTATATTTGAGTGGAGACTTTGAGGGCGGGAGTCCCTGACGGGACTGTTGTGATGGTGCGTACGGTCTGTTGGTTATCATACATGACTCCTGCTATTTATACTATTATGATTTCATTTACAGTATTTGACAGTTTAACATACTTGGTACTGTTATCGACCTCCTTGAGGCCGCGTCATGCCGCAGTAGAGGTACATCGGCCGTGGATCCTCGCTCTTAGGATCTCGGTGTCAGCTTGGGAAGCTCCGTTTCTCCGGAGGCTTATCTTTTGGTATGTGTCCCCTGAGTTGTAGGTTCTTGTACATGCAGGGGTATGGCGGGGCCCTGTCCCGTCATTGTCGTTGTAAATCTTAGAGGTGCAGAATCACAAGTGTGGTTGTAAAAGGATTAAACTGCTCGTTTTATGTATATCTTAAGGCAAATTTTGGTTGGCCTGTCTATTTATTATATCTCTTGTTTCATGATTCATGTTTTATTTTCCGCTGGTTTTCTCTGATGTTGTATCACTAGGGTGCCCGTGGTAAGGCACCAAGAATCTGCCCAGTTCGGGCGCATAAAGAAGTTCATAACTTCTTTAGACTTTCATTAACATACAAAATGGATCTCATTTTATGACCTTAAGGCACTTTCCATATCACTTAACAAGTCC
The DNA here is from genome assembly GCA_029844215.1 of Przewalskia tangutica. Lineage (NCBI taxonomy): Eukaryota > Viridiplantae > Streptophyta > Magnoliopsida > Solanales > Solanaceae > Przewalskia > Przewalskia tangutica. The sequence continues at coordinate 4,508,699 of CM056739.1, read as the reverse complement.
GGGGAATTTCAACCCAAAGTACTATGTATTTCTACTCTTTCCAAGATCCCTTTTCCACATAAGACCCCAAGATACTAACACTCGTAGTATCAAGGCTTATCTACATTTCAAACAAGTCACTATACTATTAGAAATATGCTTCGGGCTTCTAAATCAAGTGACCCTCATTTAAAACTTTAAGCAATTGATGCCTTTAAATCAAATTGCCTTTCTTAGCATCCATTCTTTTATCATTGTTTATCTACTCGAGAAAAACCGTTCCTTTAACCTTCCATAAAGTTATTATAACCAACTTCCCATAAAGCCGTTATACTAACTTTATGCGTTAGAAACTAAGACATCCTTACCCTCTCATAAAGCCGTCATAACTAACTTCCCATAAAGCCGTTATAACTCTTTATGTCTTAGACAACTTTGTTCTCTCTATAACCAAGAGGCTTATACTTCAATTCAAGTTACACTACTTTCAAAATACTTCAAATATCTTAACTTTAGAAAACAAGTTTCTTAACTTATGAATCAGGTCTCTTATCTTTGGAATAGTTCAAGACTCAATACTTCCCAAATCCAGTATTCTATACTTATTCATGTCAAGAAATCCTTGTCTACTTTATTAGGATAAACCACGCTTATAACTCTTTCTTAAGGACACGTGAGTTAATTCTCTAACTCAACCAACTAGACATCCTTAAAACAAGTCAAATATATCGAATGACTTCACTTCATTTAAATTACGTACGTCTACCGTACCATACAGTTATAACTACTCATGCTCAAGAGATAAGAAAGTTTCCACATACCTCTTCTGTTTAATCCACTTGCCAAGTCCAATATGTCGTCCGTGGTTGTTAATATATAATGACCATAATACGTCTATTAACTTCCAGCTTCAACGTAGAATATTCTAATGTAAAGTCCCTTGTTCTACGGGAAAAATTGGACAGCACTTCCTTTGTTTCTACACACTTTTCCACCTTTTTCAAGGTCCGAATTCAATAACCAAACGCCATATTTAAGGCACAACAATTCAGCTAACCAAAAGGGGATCACACGCCTTTACAGGACGCGTAAAATTCTGCCCCACAATAATACCAAACAATCCAATAATTCCAAGCCACATTCGGCTATAATATCACAACAATTATCAATTTCCTTTTAACCCAACTCGTTATCCCAACATATTATATAAATCATAACCACGTATATACCCCCCTATTTGTAACATGCAACGATTTTTAGCTAGCAACCGAATTGATTACAACATGAGTGGCTAACATGCCCATTTTCGGTTTTTCAACAAGTCGACATGACCCCAATCTTTTCAAACTTTAATATAACAGCCTCAGACTCAGTTCTTAACTATTATAACTTGAAATCTTCAATTACACAAGAAGGTGGGGATTTTACCTCAAGAAGCCCTCTTTCCGAAATCTTCTTCACTTCAAAATTACCCACACGAACCCTCTACAAGCTTGCCAACACTTCTCCTTCTTGAAGCCTTTCCAAAAATCTCTCCGGGGTTCATCAATTTGAGAGAGAGGAGAGGGATTTTTCTTTAGGGAAACCCTTGCAAATGGCCAAGTCTTGAAGACTTGGCCCTAAAATAAGACCCTCCCTTGGTCAAAAGATGGGAGGGACACTTGTCACCCTCCCATAGGCCTTTTATCAAAATATCCTCCTTTTTCGCCCCTTCCGGCAGTAATCCCGCCTTAGCCGCGGCGCTCAACCTCGAGGACTTTTAGAATTATCAGCCGCGCTGCGATGCTCGCTGGAAAATCGTCCCTCGTCACCACGTAACTTCTAACGCCCGTAACTTCCTACCCCGATGTCCAATCGACGAGTGGTTTGTTGCGTTGGAAACTAGACTTAACAACCTTCATACTAGTCTTTTAAAACTCGCCAAAACTCCTAAGGAACTAGGAGATATACCGCTCCAAAGTTGACTGAAAGTCTGCCCACAACCTTTTGCCAACCCAACTTTCCAAATTCAAATCTTATCTCCTTTCAGACGTTTCGACTTAACCTCTTGAATTTACTGGTGTAACATTCTTTCCCCCTTAGAAACATTCGTCCTCGAATGTTCTTTTGGAGTCAATCTAATACTCCTCGTACCTTACAATTAATGGAACTTTATTATGCCACTTATGACCCTAAGATATCGTACCAACGCTATTTACTCACATTCAAGGCCTAAAATGCTTCTCTTATCGTACTTCCCACCTACTTCTAGCATACATACATAGTCTCCCTATAATCCATTCATGACACTTAAACACACCACAATTTTATCATGCATACAAGTCTCTAAAGGATCAAAAAAAAAAATACCTGAAATCGCATAGGCGGTTAAAAGGACCGCTAAATCGGAATCGCTACACGACCTTCGACTGTAGGTGCATGAACATCCTGCATAGCAATTGAAGTCGAAGAACCCGCAATCGATCAATAGATCGCGCCGCCCCGATGCCACCCCTGGTCGGACAGTCCCTTGCCAAATGGCCCTGTTGGCCGCAAGCGTAACAAGCTGTCGACCTAGTCCGACATTCCCCAAAATGAGCTCTACCACAGTAACCACACCGAGGCAAAGGTGGCCTCCCTGACTACTATCTCCAGACATCTGTGAACCAGCAGCCCCGGAGCCCTGACCCGCTCCCGAATATCCCTGGCGGTCAAACCACCCGCCAGAAGGCCGAGAAGGAGCACTCTGCGTCAGCTGAAATGTAGACCTAGCCTGTTGCTGAGGCTGTCCGCCTCGAAAACTATCCTGAAACTCTGCCGTCCTGGCCCTCTTGGGCTGGACTGAATCTGACTGGCTCTCTCTCTCCCTATCCTCAATCCCCTGTGCATAAGCCTGCATCCTGGCAATATCCATACCTGGCTGAAGAGCCACTCCCAGACATGCGGTAACCATATATCGGTCTAGTCCCATCACATAGCGGTGAACTCTGTCCGCCATATCCGCCACAATAGTGGGTGCATACCTGGCCAAAGAGTCAAATTCCAGGTTGTATTCTCTGATGGTCCTCCCATTCTGTCTCAATGCCAAGAACCTATCCAGGCGGGCTCTCCTCGTCTCAGGAGGCAAAAAGTGGTCGAGGAAGGCTTCCGTGAACTCATCCCAAACAGCTGGAGGAGCACCCACACCTCTAGACAACACCCACGACTCAAACCAGTTCAACGCAATATCGCGTAACCGGTAAGAAGCTAACACAACGGACTCCGTCTCCGAGGCCCTAAGCACCTGTATAGTCCGCTGCACCTGCCGAATGAACTCCCGAGGGTCCTCCTCAAACTTCGAACCATAGAACTCGGGTGGATTACAACTATAGAAAGTCCCGAATCCTCAAACTATCGGCTCTAGGGTTAGCTACCGGCTCCTGTCGGCGCTGCCCTGCCACAATGCTAGTCAATAACCGGATCTGCTCTCTGTAATCTCTATACTCACCGCCGTGGGCTGGAGGCTCGTGCATGGAACCTCTGGTGTTACTGCCGCTCTCGGCCCCTCTAATACTGTCGGCGTGGCTGAACTCGCCGGTCCCCCCATAACCTCAGGCATGGTCTGGGCCTGATTCCTAGAAATCCTCTGGGTACCACTAACAACTCTTGCTGCTGCCTTGCCCTTCTGGGCCCTGGTCGCCTTCCGTGGAGGCATAACTGATACATAAGAATAGGTCAGAGAGGATTCAGCCTAGTAGGACAACTCTACTGCACGATCTCAGAGAGAGAAGAATGGAAACAAATCCTAAATGTCCTGCAGCCTCTTGATTATAGATGTGGTGCACAACACATCAATAATCAAGACTCTACTAAAGCGATGCATAGACACTTTCCGAGACTAATCGCTCGATACCACTTTTGTCACGACCGACCGGGCGATCGTGCCCTACACAGGCACCCTTACAGGTATACATCAGAGATAATCAGCGGAACATACACAAATTTAATAATGAAATATATATTAGGTTAGCCGATAAGGCTACCTCCCTGGATATAAACAAATCCAAAAGCAGTTACCTCAATTTTTTTTTTTGATCCTTTAGAGACTTGTATGCATGATAAAATTGTGGTGTGTTTAAGTGTCATGAATGGATTATAGGGAGACTATGTATGTATGCTAGAAGTAGGTGGGAAGTACGATAAGAGAAGCATTTTAGGCCTTGAATGGGAGTAAATAGCGTTGGTACGATATCTTAGGGTCATAAGTGGCATAATAAAGTTCCATTAATTGTAAGGTACGAAGAGTATTAGATTGATTCCAAAAGAACATTCGAGGACGAATGTTTCTAAGGGAGGAAGAATGTTACACCCCGTAAATTCAAGAGGTTAAGTCAAGAACGTACGAAAGGAGATAAGATTTGAATTTGGAAAGTTGGGTTGGCAAAAGGTTGTGGGCAGACTTTCAGTCAACTTTGGAGCGGTATATCTCCTAGTTCCTTAGGAGTTTTGGCGAGTTTTAAAAGACTAGTATGAAGGTTGTTGAGTCTAGTTTCCAACGCAACAAACCACTCGTCGATTGGACATCGGGGTAGGAAGTTACGGGCGTTAGAAGTTCTGTGGGCTGACGCAGGGGACAGATTTTCCCAGCCCGTCGCGTCGCGGCCGGCGATAATTCTGAAAGTCCTCTGAGGTTGAGGCGCCGCGGCGCCCACGGAAGGGCCGCGGCGCCAAGGCGGGATTTTTACGCGGAAAGGGGGCGAAAAACAGGGGATATTTTGATAAAAGGCCTATGGGAGGGTGACAAGTGTCCCTCCCATCTTTTGAGGGAGGGTCTTATTGAAGACTTGGCCATTTGCAAGGGTTTCCCTAAAGAAAAATCCCTCTCCTCTCTGTCAAATTGATGAACCCCGGAGAGATTTTTGGAAAGGCTTCAAGAAGGAGAAGTGTTGGCAAGCTTGTAGAGGGTTCGTGTGGGTAATTTTGACGTGAAGAAGATTTCGGAAAGATGGCTTCTTGAGGTAAAATCCCCACCTTCTTGTGTAATTGAAGATTTCAAGTCATAATAGTTAAAAATACAGCTGAAGACATATATGATAACCCAATTAACAGTACACTGTGCCTTACTGAAGTGGAAGTAATGAAAGTCAATTTTACCTTGTATAGCCTGTTTCAACATATGAACGATAGTCACCCCAGGGCTACGAACACCAGCCCTCAATATCAAAGCGCGCCCGTGGGATTCCCCATCACTGTCGACCGCTAGGTGTAAAATCTAACCATGTGACGCGCCCGTGGAATCCTCCGTCACTGCCGACAGCCGTAAGAAGAAAATACATCCATGTGACGCACCCGTGGCATCCTACCTCACTGTCGGCGTACACATACACAATACATATATATATATATATATATATATATATATATATATATATATATATATATCTCATGCCCGTGGAATCCCTCATCTCGGGTACATGACTTCATGAGGTATTCCTCGCATCGTGGGTAGCAAATCCACGGAACATGTAGTATAACGATCTTTGGGGATTTACCCCTCATTTATACTCTTACCCTGAAGAAGGTGGTATAACGATCTTTGGGGGTGTACCCCTCATTTATACTCTTACCCCTCAAACTACATGCCTCGGAATCCCTCATCGTAAGCATGTCCACTGTGCATACCCGTGGAATCCCACATCACTGACGGTATGTCCCAGTAAACTCATACTAAGACCATGGAAGCATACCCGTGGAATCCCACATCACTGTCGGTACGTCCCGGTAGACTCATAATAAGGCAATGGGAGCATACCCGTGGAATCCTCCATCACTGACGGTACGTCCAAGTAAGTTCATAACTTCTTTAGACTTTCATTAACATACAAAATGGATCTCATTTTATGACCTTAAGGAACTTTCCATATCACTTAACAAGTCCGGGGAATTTCAACCCAAAGTACTATGTATTTCTACTCTTTCCAAGATTCCTTTTCCACATAAGACCCCAAGATACTAACACTCGTAGTATCAAGGCTTATCTACATTTCAAACAAGTCACTATACTATTAGAAATATGCTTCGGGCTTCTAAATCAAGTGACCCTCATTTAAAACTTTAAGCAATTGATGCCTTTAAATCAAATTGCCTTTCTTAGCATCCATTCTTTTATCATTGTTTATCTACTCGAGAAAAATCGTTCCTTTAACCTTCCATAAAGTTATTATAACCAACTTCCCATAAAGCCGTTATACTAACTTTATGCGTTAGAAACTAAGACATCCTTACCCTCTCATAAAGCCGTCATAACTAACTTCCCATAAAGCCGTTATAACTCTTTATGTCTTAGATAACTTTGTTCTCTCTATAACCAAGAGGCTTATACTTCAATTCAAGTTACACTACTTTCAAAATACTTCAAATATCTTAACTTTAGAAAACAAGTTTCTTAACTTATGAATCAGGTCTCTTATCTTTGGAATAATTCAAGACTCAATACTTCCCAAATCCAGTATTCTATACTTATTCATGTCAAGAAATCCTTGTCTACCTTATTAGGATAAACCACTCTTATAACTCTTTCTTAAGGACACGTGAGTTAATTCTCTAACTCAACCAACTAGACATCCTTAAAACAAGTCAAATATATCGAATGACTTCACTTCATTTAAATTACGTACGTCTACCGTACCATACATTTATAACTACTCATGCTCAAGAGATAAGAAAGTTTCCACATACCTCTTCTGTTTAATCCACTTGCCAAGTCCAATATGACGTCTGTGGTTGTTAACCTATAATGACCATAATACGTCTATTAGCTTCCAGCTTCAACGTAGAATATTCTAATGTAAAGTCCCTTGTTCTACGGGAAAAATTGGACAACACTTCCTTTGTTTCTACACACTTTTCCACCTTTTTCAAGGTCCGAATTCAATAACCAAACGCCACATTTAAGGCACAAAAATTCAGCTAACCAAAAGGGGATCACACGCTTTTACAGGATGCGTAAAATTCTGCCCCACAATAATACCAAACAATCCAATAATTCCAAGCCACATTCTACTATAATATCACAACAATTATCAATTTCCTTTCAATTTCCTTTTAACCCAACTCGTTATCCCAACATATTATATAAATCATAACCACTTATATACCCCCCCTATTTGTAACATGCAACGATTTTTAGCTAGCAACCGAATTGATTACAACATGAGTGGCTAACATGCCCATTTTCGGTTTTTCAATAAGTCGATATGACCCCAATCTTTTCAAACTTTAATATAACAGCCTCAGGCTCAGTTCTTAACTATTATAACTTGAAATCTTCAATTACACAAGAAGGTGGGGATTTTACCTCAAGAAGCCCTCTTTTCGAAATCTTCTTTACTTCAAAATTACCCACACGAACCCTCTACAAGCTTGCCAACACTTCTCCTTCTTGAAGCCTTTCCAAAAATCTTTCTGGGGTTCATCAATTTGAGAGAGAGGAGAGGGATTTTTCTTTAGGGAAACCCTTGCAAATGGCCAAGTCTTGAAGACTTGGCCCTAAAATAAGACCCTCCCTTGGTCAAAAGATGGGAGGGACACTTGTCACCCTCCCATAGGCCTTTTATCAAAATATCCCCTGTTTTTCGCCCCCTTTCCGCGTAAAAATCCCGCCTTGGCGCCGCGGCCCTTCCGTGGGCGCCGCGGCGCCTCAACCTCAGAGGACTTTCAGAATTATCGGCGCCGCGGCGCTGCGACGCCTGCTGGGAAAATCTGTCCCCTGCGTCAGCCCACAGAACTTCTAACGCCCGTAACTTCCTACCCCGATGTCCAATCGACGAGTGGTTTGTTGCGTTGGAAACTAGACTTAACAACCTTCATACTAGTCTTTTAAAACTCGCCAAAACTCCTAAGGAACTAGGAGATATACCGCTCCAAAGTTGACTGAAAGTCTGCCCACAACCTTTTGCCAACCCAACTTTCCAAATTCAAATCTTATCTCCTTTCGTACGTTCTTGACTTAACCTCTTGAATTTACGGGGTGTAACATTCTTTCCCCCTTAGAAACATTCGTCCTCGAATGTTCTTTTGGAGTCAATCTAATACTCCTCGTACCTTACAATTAATGGAACTTTATTATGCCACTTATGACCCTAAGATATCGTACCAACGCTATTTACTCACATTCAAGGCCTAAAATGCTTCTCTTATCGTACTTCCCACCTACTTCTAGCATACATACATAGTCTCCCTATAATCCATTCATGACACTTAAACACACCACAATTTTATCATGCATACAAGTCTCTAAAGGATCAAAAAAAAAAATACCTGAAATCGCATAGGCGGTTAAAAGGACCGCTAAAGCGGGCGCTACCACGACCTGCGACTCTGCGGCTGCGGCATGAACATCTGCCTAGCCATTGAAGTCGAAGAACCCGCGATCGATCCAATAGCGCGCCCGCGATGCCACCAGTCGGACGATCACTTGCCAAATGGCCTGCTGGCGCAAGCGTAACAATTTGTCGACTAGTCCGACATTCCCAAAATGAGCTCTACCACAAGAACCACCGAGGCAAAGGTGGCCTCGCGACTACTATCTCCGGACATCGTGAACCAGCGGCCGGAGCCACGACCGCTCGAATATCCTGGCGGTCAAACCACGCGAGAAGGCGAGAAGGAGCACTCTGCGTCGGTGAAATGTAGACTAGCTTTGTTCTTTGAGGTGTCGCCTCGAAAACTATCTGAAACTCTGTAGTCCCCGCCTCTTGGTGGCCGAATCTGACCGCTCTCTCTCCCTATCCTCAATCCCATGTGCATAAGTCTGCATCCTGGCAATATCCATACACGGTGAAGAGCTACTCCCGGACATCGGTAACCGTATATCGGTCTAGTCCCATCACATAGCGGTGAACTCTGTCGCCATATCATTCTGATAGTGGGTGCATACGGCCAAAGAGTCAAATTCGGGTTGTATTCTCACGATGGTCCTCCCATTCTGTCTCAATGCCAAGAACCTATCCAGGCGGGCTCTCCTCGTCTCAGGAGGCAAAAAGTGGTCGAGGAAGGCTTCCGTGAACTCATCCCAAACAGCTGGAGGAGCACCCACACCTCTAGACAACACCCACGACTCAAAGGTTCAACGCAATATCGCGTAACGGTAGAAAGCTAACACAACGGACTCGTCTCAGGCTCTAAGCACTGTATAGTCATTGCACTGCCGAATGAACTCCCGGGGTCTCTCAAACTTCAACCATAGAACTCGGGTGGATTACAACTATAGAAAGTCCGAATCCTCAAACTATCGGCTCTAGGGTTAGCTACCGGCTCCTGTCAGCGCTGCCCTGCCACAATGCTAGTCAATAACCGGATCTGCTCTCCGTAATCTCTATACTCGGCCACTGGTGTGGGCTGAGGCTCAGTCTGGAACCTCGTGTTCTGCCGCTCGGCCTCTGTCTTGTCGGCGTGGCTGAACTCGCCGGTCCCCCCATAACCTCAGGCATGGTCTGGGCCTGATTCCTAGAAATCCTCTGGGTACCACTAACAACTCTTGCTGCCTTGCCCTTCGGGCCACAGTCGCCGGTGGAGGCATAAGCGATACATAAGAATAGGTCGGAGAGGATTCACCTAGTAGGACAACTCTCGCACGATCTCGCAGAGAAGAATGGAAACAAATCCTAAATGTCCTGCGACCTCTTGATTATAGATGTGGTGCACAACACATCAATAATCAAGACTCTACTAAAGCGATGCGTAGACACTTTCCGAGGACTAAGCGCTCGATACCACTTTTGTCACGACCAGGCCGGGCGCGATGGTGCCTACTCAGGCACCCTTACAGTATACATCGGAGATAATCAATGAACATACACAAATTTAATAATGAAATATATATTAGGTTAGCCGATAAGGCTACCTCGCAGATATAAACAAATCCAGCGATTACCTCAATTTTTTTGATCCTTTAGAGACTTGTATGCATGATAAAATTGTGGTGTGTTTCAGTGTCATGAATGGATTATAGGGAGACTATGTATGTATGCTAGAAGTAGGTGGGAAGTACGATAAGAGAAGCATTTTAGGCCTTGAATGGGAGTAAATAGCGTTGGTACGATATCTTAGGGTCATAAGTGGCATAATAAAGTTCCATTAATTGTAAGGTACGAAGAGTATTAGATTGATTCCAAAAGAACATTCGAGGACGAATGTTTCTAAGGGAGGAAGAATGTTACACCCCGTAAATTCAAGAGGTTAAGTCAAGCGTCTGAAAGGAGATAAGATTTGAATTTGGAAAGTTGGGTTGGCAAAGGTTGTGGGCAGACTTTCAGTCAACTTTGGAGCGGTATATCTCCTAGTTCCTTAGGAGTTTTGGCGAGTTTTAAAAGACTAGTATGAAGGTTGTTGAGTCTAGTTTCCAACGCAACAAACCACTCGTCGATTGGACATCGGGGTAGGAAGTTACGGGCGTTAGAAGTTACGTGAGGTGGCAGGGACAGATTTTCCCAAAGCGGCGTCGCGGCGCATGCTGCGATAATTCTGAAAGTCCTCACGAGGTTGGCGCCGCGGCTGCGGAAGGGCAGCGCGCCAAGGCGGGATTTTTACGCGGAAGGGGCGAAAAACAGGGGATATTTTGATAAAAGGCCTATGGGAGGGTGACAAGTGTCCCTCCCATCTTTTGAGGGAGGGTCTTATTGAAGACTTGGCCATTTGCAAGGGTTTCCCTAAAGAAAAATCCCTCTCCTCTCTGTCAAATTGATGAACCCCGGAGAGATTTTTGGAAAGGCTTCAAGAAGGAGAAGTGTTGGCAAGCTTGTAGAGGGTTCGTGTGGGTAATTTTGACGTGAAGAAGATTTGGAAAGATGGCTTGAGGTAAAATCCCCACCTTCTTGTGTAATTGAAGATTTCAAGTCATAATAGTTAAAAATACAGCTGAAGACATATATGATAACCCAATTAACAGTACACTGTGCCTTACTGAAGTGGAAGTAATGAAAGTCAATTTTACCTTGTATAGCCTGTTTCAACATATGAACGATAGTCACCCCAGGGCTACGAACACCAGCCCTCAATATCAAAGCGCGCCCGTGGGATTCCCCATCACTGTCGACCGCTAGGTGTAAAATCTAACCATGTGGCGCGTGGAATCCTCATCGCTGACGGTAGTGAAGAAAATACATCCATGTGACGCACCCGTGGCATCCTACCTCACTGTCGGCGTACACATACACAATACATATATATATATATATATATCTCATGCCCGTGGAATCCCTCATCTCGGGTACATGACTTCATGAGGTATTCCTCGCATCGTGGGTAGCAAATCCACGGAACATGTAGTATAACGATCTTTGGGGATTTACCCCTCATTTATACTCTTACCCTGAAGAAGGTGGTATAACGATCTTTGGGGGTGTACCCCTCATTTATACTCTTACCCCTCAAACTACATGCCTCAGAATCCCTCATCGTAAGCATGTCCACTGTGCATACCCGTGGAATCCCACATCACTGACGGTATGTCGATGAAACTCATACTAAGACCATGGAAGCATACCCGTGGAATCCCACATCACTGTCGGTACGTCCCGGTAGACTCATAATAAGGCAATGGGAGCATACCCGTGGAATCCTCCATCACTGACGGTACGTCCAAGTAAGTTCATAACTTCTTTAGACTTTCATTAACATACAAAATGGATCTCATTTTATGACCTTAAGGAACTTTCCATATCACTTAACAAGTCCGGGGAATTTCAACCCAAAGTACTATGTATTTCTACTCTTTCCAAGATTCCTTTTCCACATAAGACCCCAAGATACTAACACTCGTAGTATCAAGGCTTATCTACATTTCAAACAAGTCACTATACTATTAGAAATATGCTTCGGGCTTCTAAATCAAGTGACCCTCATTTAAAACTTTAAGCAATTGATGCCTTTAAATCAAATTGCCTTTCTTAGCATCCATTCTTTTATCATTGTTTATCTACTCGAGAAAAATCGTTCCTTTAACCTTCCATAAAGTTATTATAACCAACTTCCCATAAAGCCGTTATACTAACTTTATGCGTTAGAAACTAAGACATCCTTACCCTCTCATAAAGCCGTCATAACTAACTTCCCATAAAGCCGTTATAACTCTTTATGTCTTAGATAACTTTGTTCTCTCTATAACCAAGAGGCTTATACTTCAATTCAAGTTACACTACTTTCAAAATACTTCAAATATCTTAACTTTAGAAAACAAGTTTCTTAACTTATGAATCAGGTCTCTTATCTTTGGAATAATTCAAGACTCAATACTTCCCAAATCCAGTATTCTATACTTATTCATGTCAAGAAATCCTTGTCTACCTTATTAGGATAAACCACTCTTATAACTCTTTCTTAAGGACACGTGAGTTAATTCTCTAACTCAACCAACTAGACATCCTTAAAACAAGTCAAATATATCGAATGACTTCACTTCATTTAAATTACGTACGTCTACCGTACCATACATTTATAACTACTCATGCTCAAGAGATAAGAAAGTTTCCACATACCTCTTCTGTTTAATCCACTTGCCAAGTCCAATATGACGTCTGTGGTTGTTAACCTATAATGACCATAATACGTCTATTAGCTTCGAAATTCAACGTAGAATATTCTAATGTAAAGTCCGCGTTCTACGGAAAAATTGGACAACACTTCCTTTGTTTCTACACACTTTTCCACCTTTTTCAAGGTCCGAATTCAATAACCAAACGCCACATTTAAGGCACAAAAATTCAGCTAACCAAAAGGGGATCACACGCTTTTACAGGATGCGTAAAATTCTGCCCCACAATAATACCAAACAATCCAATAATTCCAAGCCACATTCTACTATAATATCACAACAATTATCAATTTCCTTTCAATTTCCTTTTAACCCAACTCGTTATCCCAACATATTATATAAATCATAACCACTTATATACCCCCCCTATTTGTAACATGCAACGATTTTTAGATAGCAACCGAATTGATTACAACATGAGTGGCTAACATGCCCATTTTCGGTTTTTCAATAAGTCGATATGACCCCAATCTTTTCAAACTTTAATATAACAGCCTCAGGCTCAGTTCTTAACTATTATAACTTGAAATCTTCAATTACACAAGAAGGTGGGGATTTTACCTCAAGAAGCCCTCTTTTCGAAATCTTCTTTACTTCAAAATTACCCACACGAACCCTCTACAAGCTTGCCAACACTTCTCCTTCTTGAAGCCTTTCCAAAAATCTTTCTGGGGTTCATCAATTTGAGAGAGAGGAGAGGGATTTTTCTTTAGGGAAACCCTTGCAAATGGCCAAGTCTTGAAGACTTGGCACTAAAATAAGACCCTCACTTGGTCAAAAGATGGGAGGGACACTTGTCACCCTCCCATAGGCCTTTTATCAAAATATCCCTTGTTTTTTGCCCCCTTTCCGCGTAAAAATTCCGCCTTGGCACCGCGACCCTTCCGCCGGCGCCGCGGCGCCTCAACCTCAGAGAACTTTCAGAATTATCGGCGCCGCGGCCCTGCTGACGGCGCCGCGGCGCTGCGACGCCTGCTGGGAAAATATGTCCCCTGCGTCAGCCCACAAAACTTCTAATGCCCGTAACTTCCTACCCCGATGTCCAATCGACGAGTGGTTTGTTGCGTTGGAAACTAGACTCAACAACCTTCATACTAGTCTTTTAAAACTCGCCAAAACTCCTAAGGAACTAGGAGATATACCGCTCCAAAGTTGACTGAAAGTCTGCCCACAACCTTTTGCCAACCCAACTTTCCAAATTCAAATCTTATCTCCTTTCGTACGTTCTTGACTTAACCTCTTGAATTTACGGGGTGTAACATCTATTATAGGGCTTTCCATGTCAAATCAATTGAAACTTATTTTATGAATTGATGCATGTTTATGGTTTTCTTCTTATTGTTGAGATTTACCCAATAATTGCTTTGAATGCTTGGTAATTAATTGATCACTAATTATCATTATTTATATGATTTCTAATCAAACTTCGAAAGGAGGAGGTTGTGACTATGTTGTAAGTTGGGTAGACATAGGTCGGATTGGGGATGAAAATACCTCAATTACTTGTGTTGCGTTAATGAGAGGTTTAAACACCTAATTTCACGCATGACGCGTGACGATTAACAAGGTGTTTGGTCTTAATCCTCCTATAGAGTCATCCTTATCACCGAATGGTAGAAAGGAGCGCTACTGGGGTTTAGTGTTTATATAGCCTTAACGGGAGTATAAAACGAATTAGTAAACCTGCTAGCTCCAAAAGAAGAAGAACCATAATTTATGGCATTAATAAGTAATATAAGCGGATAGTTGACGCGACTTGGAAGCCCTATTTCCATCACTACTGAAGTAAACACATAGTTAATTAGTACTTATAATTGTTAGTATAATCAACAAACTCAAATATCGGTTACCAAATAGATAACAAAAGATAGATAATTGGTACTTTAACACTAATCCTTGTGGACGATATTCGGTCTTACCTAGACTATATTACTTGTCACGATAACGTGCACTTGCGTTAAAGTGTGTGCATCTTTTCGCGCATCAAGTTTTTGGCGTCGTTGCCGGGGATTAGACATAGTTCAATATCAATTTTATCTATTTTTAATTTCTAATTTGGTTTTTTATTTTTATTTTACTTATTACGTTTTTTTATTTTATTTTTGTGAGAACCAGTTGCCGTGATCTGTTTGTCTGTTTTTGATCTGTTTCAGGAGCTCAGTTTATGCGAAGGAGAAGATGAGCAGACACTCTTGTTCCCTTCAATCCAGAGATTGAGAAAACCTGTAAACAGAATAGAAAGAACCAGCGAATTGCAACCTTAATAGAGATGGACGGCGGTCAAAACAACAATGTGCTGAGAGAGGGGTTAGGTGAAAATCAACCTAACCAAGGAATGCCTCGGCGAATACCTATGGATGTCGAGGAGAGAGTTCAAGTCCAGGTAGAAAGAAGCTTGGGAGACTACGTGCTGCCAAGGGTGAACGGAGCACAGACATGTATTAGGCTCCCAGCAATAGGAGCAAATAACTTTGAGATCAAACCGGCGATTCTAAGCATGGTGCGAGCGATGCGGTTTGGAGGCTGCCATCGGAGGATCCACATATGCACATAGCTAATTTCTTGGAGCTATGTGCAACATTCGGAATAACTTGGCGTTCGATGATCTTAGATTAGATTGGAAAGTTTCCCTTCTCACTCAGGGACAGAGCAAAAGTATGGTTAAATTCCCTGCCAGCTGATTCGATTTTTACATGGCAAGAGCTGGCACAGATATTTTTGGCAAAATTCTTCCCACCGTGCAAAGCAGCGAAATTGAGAGGGGAGCTGAATAATTTCTACCAAGCAGATGGAGAGTCATTATACGAAGTTTGGGAGAGGTTCAAGGATTTGCAGAGAAAGTGCCCACACCACTGTATTGAGTTGTGGAACTTGGTCCACATCGTCTATAACGGGCTGAGCGGAACAACCAGAACAATATAGATGCAGCAGCAGGTGGGACATTTATGAGGAAAACAGCCCATGAAGCTCACGATTTACTAGAGGACATGGCCACCAATAACCATGTCACAGAAGATAGACAACCGAGTGGAAGGAGAACAGTGGGAGTTCACGAGATAGATGCCATCGCTGCCCTGAATGCCCAAGTTGCCCTATTGACCAAGCAACTGCAACAACATACATTATCAGTAAATGCAGTGCAGATGCCTAAGAGCTGTGAAATATGTGGTGGTCCACATACATTCGATAGATGTCCTTCAGCTGATCCTAATAATATGCCAATCGAGCAAGCAGAGTGCCAAGCCGTGGGTAACTATCAGAGTCCCCAGAACAACCCATACTCCAACACATACAATCCAGGGTGGAGGAATCACCCAAACTTTTCATGGAGAGGAGACCAGGGGCAACAGAATCAATATAGAGGCCAGTACCAAAACCAGCAGCACCAAAATCAGCAGCCATTTACTCAGGCCCCACCTTCTCAACAATTCAATGCACCTATTCAGCAAGAAAAGCCAGACGAGCTGAGAGCAGCTTTGTTGGCACTCACCAACGCCCAGATCCAGTTCGTGACAGAGGCTAGATCTTCGTTCAGGAACTTGGAAACACAAGTGGGTCAACTAGCAAAGCAAGCGAACAGCAGGCCACATGGTACACTGCCAAGCAACACAGAGGTGAATCCGAGAGAACAATGCCAGGCATTACAGATGAGAAGTGGTAAACAGTTGGAGCAGCATTCACCTCAGCCGATAGTTGAACAAAGGGCAGAAATAGAGAAAGAGAAGGTGGTTGAAGCTCGTCCAGTAGTAGAGAAAACTCCAGAGAAGGAGTATACTGAGAAGATCACATTCCCACAGAGATTGCAGCGGAAGGCAGTTGATAAACAATTCTCCAAATTTTTGGAGACGTTCAGAAAGCTGCATATCAACATACCCTTTATAGAGGCGTTGGAGCAGATGCCCTCTTATTTCAAATTCATGAAGGAGATTTTGGGGAAGAAGAAGAAACTAGCAGAGTATGAGATGGTGGCGCTGACGGAGGAGTGCAGTGCTATCTTGCAGAAGAAGTTGCCTCCTAAACTAAAAGACACAGAGAGCTTTACATTGCCTTGCACTGTTGGCAGGGTGACATGCAACGGGGCTCTTTGCGATTTAGGGGCAAGTATAAATTTGATGCCTTTATCGGTGTTTAAACGGTTGGAATTAGGTGAAGCCAAACCAACCACAGTGAGCCTGCAACTAGTGTGAGCGATGGTTCACCTGAGGAAGATTGAGGACGTGCTTGTTAAAGTAGGAAAATTCTTTTTTCCTGCGGACTTCCTCATTCTCGACATGGAAGAGGATGCAGAGATCCCTATCATATTGGGGAGACCATTCCTGGCGACAGAGAGAGCCCTGATCGATGTAGAAAAAGGAGAGCTGACGTTGAGGGTGGAGGAGGAAGAAATGGTGTTTAAAGTATTTAAACACATTATTGAGCCACCAATCATGAGCAGGTGCTTTGCAATCAGCACCATCAAAACCCACGTGAGCGATCTGAAGCCAAACCAAGGAGATGAGCCCACAAAAGCGGTATGTGATGCGAACCTCATAGCGGTATGTGTTCCTGAACCTTCCCTTGAAGATAATTTTAAGAAGAGAAGAAGAAGAAGAAAACGAAAAATGTGGAGAAAATGGATTGGTTGTGGGGTTAATCCACCCCACACTTCTTGAGTTAAGGAACTTGCGTTTGGCTAAAAGACGTTAAAGACAGCGCTACTTGGAAGGCAACCCAAAGTATTTTAAATTATTTATTTTAATGTAGTTAGGTTTACTAAGAACAGTCTCACGGAGGTAGTGTTTGTGTTGTGTTAACAGGTGCAGGCCAACAAAAAAATTGGAGGCGGCGAAGAATAGCCGAGTTCGAGAAAAAGCGGGTGGCCAGCGGCTAAAAAGCAATCTGCGCTGAAGATTAGCGCCATGGCTCAGAGCAGGCGGCGCGTAAATCGAAAAATTGTCAAGTCTAGGCGCCGTGGCGATCTGTGTGTCGAAGAAGTGCGGGAAGTTGGGAGCCGCGGCGTAAATGCACGAAGCAGCGGAAATCAAAAATTAAAAAGCGTAATCCGATTTTCCCCAATTTCAAACCAAAACCTAACCTTTCTTCTCCACAAAACCCACAAAAATTCAAATCTCACCCACAAATCCTCCAGAAATCAAACCCAAACACAACAAAAAACTCTTAAAGTCCCAAAACCATTTCAACCAACAAAACTTCATCCCAGTGCCTCAAATCACCATTAGAAGCAAGAAAACCTTGAAGAACACCGCCAAAAAGGTAATCTTCATCTTTTCTTGAAAACTTTACAGTAGTCAAAGGAGGTAGCAGTTTGGAGGAGTATTGCATTGTTGAAGTCGTTGGTGTGTTGAAAAATTGGTTGTGAAATTTAGAGGAGGAGTATACAAGGAAGGTGTGGGTATTGTGTAGTGTAGGAGTTGGAGTTAGGGGGTGATAGTGTTGTAGCTGCTAGTTGTTGTGTGATAGTGTTGGGGAACATTGGTGATACTAAACTGTTATACCCCGTAGTTGCAGGGTATGTAAGTGAGGGCGTACGTACGAGAGTACGGCAGAAATTTTGAAAAGAAAGAAAGATGTGAGTTTTCGACGGAAAAGTTTCCGGTTTTTGTGAAGAAAAAGGTTCGTTAATGGGAATTGGATTCCCAGATTTGGTATTTGGACTTCATAGATTATATTAGAATTTTGGGATTTTATTTTCGGAAATGGTCACGTGGGCCCCACAGGAGAAATTTACGGTTTTGTGGAGCCCGCTTTGTTTTTGAGATTTCCGGGATTTTGGATATTTTCGGAAGACGAAATATTTTGGACGAATCGGGGGGCGACACGTGTCACCCCCATGTGGCACCCTTGGCCGAAATATGTTTGTGCACAACACCCGATTAGAGCCGTTTTTCGACGAAACGTTTTACAAACTTTGCGAAGGGAAAATTCCGGCTATGTCATTTAGTATTTTTGCGGATTTTTCCGAGAGACGAAATGTTTTGGACCAACGAGAGGGCGACACTTGTCACTCTCAAGTTGGTGAAGGTGGGGCGGCTTTTGGACGATTTTGGAGGGCAAGTTGGTAGGATATTTTGTGTAGATATTTGTGAGGGTTTTAAGGAGTAGGGACTAGGGGGCACTTGGGCACATCTTGGCCCTACACTTGCCTTGCACTTGGCATGATCTTGGCCATTGGTTGGCCTTTGCTTGGCCTATAAATACCCCTCCCCCTTTGAAGACTTATTCATCCTAAATGTCTAAGTCTTGAGAGCTTCCCCCCCTTTGTGTGGTTGTCTCGTCCTAGCCTCCCTCTCGCCCCCTTGGTGAGGCCCCTTGGCCGAGAGTACCCCCCCTAGTGGGGTTGGCGGAGGGGTATACACCCCCCCCAGCCTAGTTGTTTCGTATTATATACCCCCCCTTTTTGTGGTATTGAAATACTCCTCCAAGTATTGTTATAATGCCCAAAATACCTTAGCCTTTACCTTGTAGTATTCCAAAAGTTACCTCTATACGTAGAGCCCGGAAATACTACCTTTTGTCCTTTTAGTCTCAAACCGAAACCCTAAGGAAATCTTCATAGTTGGTTGAAGTATTTAAGTAGAAGTTGGTTAGAACTTCTAAGGGTTGTTTGGAGCGCACGGAGTAGGAGCTAAACCTTGCTCAGGACCGACATTATAACTTGGATAATTTTGGGCTTATAGAGGTACATCTTCTTCTCCCCTTATTGTAATTGGAAATTACATGTTCTAGGAGAAGATAGTTGCAGTAGACTATATAGAGAACTGAACATAGCTATGCGGCAATGTCTATTGACTTAAGACTGAATAGAAAGACGAGAATCGTAATTACATAGAACATGTATGTGATAGACTTGTGGTATTACTATATAGTAGAAATTGTATACGTCCGGTTAGACGTATAAACCCCCCCTGGTTGGCTTGGTAGCCGGCCTCGATAGAGGAGGAGATTTACGCTGTTGTTGCGGGAGAGTCTTCTTAGAATTTTCTGTAGAATATGGAACCGTGCGGTTAGAAGTTAATAGACGTTTGTGGCCTTATAGGTGGAAGTACTACAAGTAGCGTATTCTACTTGAAGAGTGGAAAAGGCTAGCCGGGTTACAGTACTGTGGAGCGTTTTGCTTATTGTCGATAATCATCGCGGTATGTGAACCTCTTCCTATCCTTCTAGCATGATGCTTTGTAAACTATGTAGTACGGTGAGCGTCGTGTGCTAAATGAGTTGGTTGGTTTAAAACATAGGGTGTTATAATAGCTTTATGGGAAGTTAGTTATAACGACTACATGTAGGTAAGATTGGTTTATTGATTGTAGAAGTTAAGAGACTTGATCTTGAAAGATAAGAGACTTAACTTGTTTTACTTAGTAATTAACATTTTGTTAAAAGTGTTGTGAAACCTCATTCGCGAGTAATGAGTACTTGGTTTTAAAAGGATAATGTTTTGTTGATTTGGAAATGAGAATAAGTGTCGAACAAACCACAGGCGCTAATAAAGGAAAGTGTATTGACAAATAACAAATTGTTATTAAAACCAGTAGAAACCTCCATCTGCATGAAGCTAAGATAAGACAAAATTGTATTACATTTCCTAGATCATGGTCTTTGTAACAAGATTGTTGTAAACAAGAATAAGCGGCTCACGTCTGAGACATATGTTACTCAATTGTTTTAAAAGAGATTAAGACTATGAGTTATGAAACCTTTCTAAAATGAGAAACTTGAGCATTTGAAATTAGGCAAACTTGAACGTTTGAAAAATAATGTTGTTACTTGATTTTACAAAGGGAAGTATTTTGGTTTACCTAAAAAAGATAGTCACTCTATTTTATGCTACGGGCATTATGTGACTTTTGTGAAAAAGCGGACCACTTTAAAAGAGTTAATGTCGTAGTACTTTAGGGTTAAAACCGGACTTTGATCTGAAATGGAAGTACCTTGAGTTGTGTGTAACTTGCCTATGCTTGTTGTTGTGTAACTCGCCTATGCTTGTTGTGATAGCCTTTGTTGTGCAAGTGTTGATATCGGTGACTTCTTGGGAAGGAGTGGATCTTTTATAAAAGTCTAGAAGTATGGTAATTTGCTTGAGCTTGTTTGTGATAGCACGGTTGTGCGGTATATTGTTGTTGATGTCACGTGGACATGTCTACACCGTCTGCAGTGCAGGGGCATGTGGCCGTGCGGCGGGGTTGATTACGATATATTGTTATTGTGGTTACATGGACATGTCTGCCGGCGCACTCGGGGCTTGTGGCGTGCGGCGGGGTTAATCACCCAAGATTATTGTTGTTAATGTCACGTGGGCGTGTCTACACCGTCTGAGTCGGGGCATGTGGCCGTGGGGCATTATTATTATTGTTGCATCATGGACATGTCTACACCGATGCAGACTCCGGGCATGCGCCATGATGCGAACATGATTGATGTTGTGGGCGTGAGACCCATAGTTATATTTGAGTGACGACTTGAGGCGTGAGTCCTCGATCGACATGATCGCTTTTATGGTGAATCAGAGTTTGGTTATCATACATGTCTCCTGCTTTATTTAGACTAGTATGATTTCATTTACTGATTTTACGCTTCACATACTTGGTACTGCAGATCGACCTCCTTGGCCGCGTTCATGCCGCAGTAGAGTACATCGGTAGTGGATCCTCGCCATAGGATCACATTCAGATTGGGAAGCTCCGTTTCTCGGAGGCTTATTCTTTGTATGTGTTCCCCGAGTTGTAGGTTCTTGTACATTCGGGGTATGGCGGCCCCGTCCGTCATGGTTGTTGTAAATCTTAGAGGTATGTAGTAATCTTGCTGTGGCGGGGTTGTAAAAAGGATTAAACTGTTGGATTTTATGTATATATACGTAAGGCAAATCGCTTTTTAGTTGGCTTGCTTTATGATCATATATCTTGTTTCATGTTTATGTTTTATTTTCCGCCGGTTTTCTCGATGTTGTATCACTAGGGTGCGGGTAAGGCACGATCCACGGGCCGGATCGTCGTGACAAAAGTGGTATCGAGCGATTAATCCTCGGAAAGTGTCTCTGACCGTATCGATAGAAGTCTTGATTATCGGTGTGTTGTGCACCACACAATGTCGAGAGGCTATAGGATATGTAGGATTGGTTTCTATTCTTCTCACTCGAGATCGTGCCTTAGATCCGTGTTGTAAGTTGGACCTCTAACGTATTTCTTCCCTTACCGCTATGCCTCCGCGTAGGCAAACCGCCCGGGGAGGCAAAGCGGCCGAGGCTGCGAGTTGAGTCTGAGAGGTTACGAGGCACAGCCCAATCATCGCTGAGGTGGTGCTTCATTCGGGAGTTCTGCGGCGTCACTAGCCCCAAAGAGTTTAGCACACGGCGGCGGTTCCTACTGCGGCCATGATATTCGAACCTTCGGTTACGGCCAGAAGAGAATATAGATTACAAAGAGGCGACCATTACTAGCTATGGATTTGGCTGAGAGTATACCTTAAGTGTTACATTCGATAGCATTGTGTATCTGGTGATTAGAAATCTTGGTTAGTTAACCAAGTAAGATTTGGGGATAGAAGGTGTGAGCCTTAGAGTTTTATACGTAGAGACCTTAGAGGTAAGGCCATCTCGAGTAAAGGTGTAGTGTTATGTTTAATCCTTATCGGAGTACATAGTGCGTGAGATATATTGTGTGATAAGTCCCTGAGTAGTGTGGAATGAAAGAGGGTAGTTGAGCTAAGAAGACCACTAGGTTTTCGTAACGTGATTAGTGAGATTGTTCCGGATCGGGGAGCTAGTATTTAGCGCGTTACCGGGTCGGGTTGAGGCCACGTTGCGGGTCAACCCGCGGCCTGTATGGTGGTGGGGTCTGTTTGTGGTGGTCCCGCGAGGTATGGTCACGAGGGTGTTAGGCCCAAGTTTAGTTAACCAGTCTGAGTTCGTGGATGCGTTGACCATGTAGTTGGGCGATGGGGCAGCCATCGTGTTTTTGGTCGGGGCCGTTTATTGGCGATGTTGTTTTATCGAAAGGTTGTAAGGCTGCACGGTGCCTACCTTCACCTTATAATGACGATGAAGCCCGAGGTTGTGGCTATTTTCGTTTTCTAAAGGTTTTACCAGCGGGGTTAAGAACTCGGTGAGTCTCGAATAGCATTCGCCTCGCCGGGCGGTGTGTGGATTTCGGGGTAGTTGTAGGGATTGTTGTCTCTGTGGAGGGCGTTTAAGCTACCATTTGGTGTTCAAATGTCGCCTTATGAAGCCTTGTAGGCGGAAGTGTAAGTTCTTGGCCGTTTGGTTTGATGGTGGCAAGTTGAGATAGTTGGTTGAGCTTGTTCCAATGGTGTGGATAAGTGAAGCTTATCTAGAAGAGGTTTTTTGGCAGCTCAGAGAAATCGTGCGGATTATCGGCGACGACGCTTAGAGTTCAGGTTGACGGTCGGTCTTCTTAAAGGTACCACCCCGGATAGGGTGTGACGAGTTTTGGAAAAACAAAGGAAGCTTAGCCCGAGTTACTTTGGGTTTTTTTTTTCATGTGAGGGATAGGCCAGATTGCCTATATGTTAGCATTTGCCGTCCGACTTAGGAGGCAGTGCGTCCAGTCTTTCGTGTTATGTTCGAGAAGGAAATCGGAGATCCATCCAGAGTGTTCCCAGTTAATGATGACCAAGTTGGAGATAATAACCCCGAGATTTGGAAACTGAAGCAGTAACAAAAATGTGGTAGGTTATGAGAAAGAGTTCGAGTGTACTGAAAGTGCGACATCCTCAGGGATCGCATGCAATCCGGTACCATTTGTTGGGTCGCCGGAGTGACACTAGAACCTCGCGGCAAAGTGACAAAAGTGGTATCGGGAAGAAGCGAGCATGTATGGCAAGCATAGATGTGATCATTTCTTTTGTAAAGAGAAGGTGCGAAGGAAGTATATTCTAGACCCCGGAGAGAGGTATTTTGTGGTGATGTTAGAGGTGGTTCCTCGTGGACGTGGATGTAAGTATTTTCTTGCGGGTGTTTACGTGGCGGTGTGGCGGGTTTGTTCGTAATTATAGTAGTGAAGGCTATCTTGGCGTGTTTGTTTGAGACTTAGAAGGAACATTCGACGA
The DNA here is from genome assembly GCA_029844215.1 of Przewalskia tangutica. NCBI lineage: Eukaryota > Viridiplantae > Streptophyta > Magnoliopsida > Solanales > Solanaceae > Przewalskia > Przewalskia tangutica. Next base: position 4,485,109 of record CM056739.1, on the reverse strand, counting down.
ATGTTTCTAAGGAGGAGAATGTTATACCCGTAGTTGCGGGGTATGTAAGTGAGGCGTGCGTGCGAGTGCAGCGAAATTTTGAAAAGAAAGAAAGATGTGAGTTTTTCACGGAAAAGTTTAGGTTTTGTGAAGAAAAAGGTTCGTTAATGGGAATTGGATTCCCAGTTTGGTATTTGGACTTCATAGATTATATTAGAATTTTGGGATTTTATTTTGGAAATGGTCACGTGGGCCCCACAGAGAAATTTACGGTTTTGTGGAGCCCGCTTTGTTTTGAGATTTCGGGATTTTGGATATTTTCTAAGACGAAATATTTTGGACGAATCGAGGCGTCGTGTCACCCCACGTGGCACCCTTGGCGAAATGTGTTTGTGCACAACACCGACAGAGCTGATTTTCGGCAAACGCGTTTACAAACTTTGCGAAGGAAAATTCGCTATGTCATTTAGTATTTTTGCGGATTTTTCCGAGAGACGAAATGTTTTGGACCAACGAGAGGGCGACACTTGTCACCCTCAAGTTGGTGAAGGTGGGGCGGCTTTTGGACGATTTTGGAGGGCAAGTTGGTAGGATATTTTGTGTAGATATTTGTGAGGGTTTTAAGGAGTAGGGACTAGGGGGCACTTGGGCACATCTTGGCCCTACACTTGCCTTGCACTTGGCATGATCTTGGCCATTGGTTGGCCTTTGCTTGACCTATAAATACCCCTCCCCCTTTGAAGACTTATTCATCCTAAATCTCTAAGTCTTGAGAGCTTCCCCCCCTTTGTGTGGTTGTCTCGTCCTAGCCTCCCTCTCCCCCCCTTGGTGAGGCCCCTTGGCCGAGAATACCCCCCCTAGTGGGGTTGGTAGAGGGGTATACACCCCCCCTAGCCTAGTTGTTTCGTATTATATACCCCCCTTTTTGTGGTATTGAAATACTCCTCCAAGTATTGTTATAATGCCCAAAATACCTTAGCCTTTACCTTGTAGTATTCCAAAAGTTACCTCTATACGTAGAGCCCGGAAATACTACCTTTTGTCCTTTTAGTCTCAAACCGAAACCCTAAGGAAATCTTCATAGTTGGTTGAAGTATTTAAGTAGAAGTTGGTTAGAACTTCTAAGGGTTGTTTGGAGCGCACGGAGTAGGAGCTAAACCTTGCTCAGGACCGACATTATAACTTGGATAATTTTGGGCTTATCGAGGTAAATATTCTTGTCCCCTTATTGTAATTGGAAATTACATGTTGTAGGATTATATAGTTGAAGTATACTATATATAGAATCAACATAGCTGTGCGGCAATGTCTTTTGCCTTAAGCCTGAATATAAAGAAGAGAATGATCAGTAATTACATGAAGTGTATGATGAGACTTGTGGTATTACTATATAGTAGAAATTGTATACGTCCGGTTAGACGTATAAACCCCCCCTGGTTGGCTTGGTAGCCGGCCTCGATAGAGGAGGAGATTTATCTTTGTTGCGGGAGAGTCTTCTTAGAATTTTACGTAGAATATGGGCCGTGCGGTTAGAAGTTAATAGACGTTTGTGGCCTTATAGGTGGAAGTACTACAAGTAGCGTATTCTACTTGAAGAGTGGAAAAGGCTAGCGGATTCTGATCTTGTGGGCGTTTTGCTTATTATCGATAATCGTCGCGAGGTATGTGAACCTCTTCCTATCCTTCTAGCATGATGCTTTGTAAATTATGTAAATGCGGTAGGCGTCATGTGCTAAATGAGTTGGTTGGTTTAAAACATAGGGTGTTATAATAGCTTTATGGGAAGTTAGTTATAACGACTACATGTAGGTAAAAGATTGGTTTATTGATTGTAGAAGTTAAGAGACTTGATCTTGAAAGATAAGAGACTTAACTTGTTTTACTTGGTAATTAACATTTTGTTAAAAGTGTTGTGAAACCTCATTCGCGAGTAATGAGTACTTGATTTTAAAAAGGATAATGTTTTATTGATTTCGGAAATGAGAATAAGTGTCGAACAAACCACAGCAGCGCTAATAAAGGAAAGTGTATTGACAAATAACAAATTGTTATTAAAACCAGTAGAAACCTCCATCTGCATAGAAGCTAAGATAAGACAAAATTGTATTACATTTCCTAGATCATGGTCTTTGTAACAAGATTGTTGTAAACAAGAATAAGCGGCTCACGTCTGAGACATATGTTACTCAATTGTTTTAAAAGAGATTAAGACTATGAGTTATGAAACCTTTCTAAAATGAGAAACTTGAGCATTTGAAATTAGGCAAACTTGAACGTTTGAAAAATAATGTTGTTACTTGATTTTACAAAGGGAAGTATTTTGGTTTACCTAAAAAAGATAGTCACTCTATTTTATGCTCAGGCATTATGTGACTTTTGTGAAAGAAGCGGACCACTTTAAAAAGAGTTAATGTACGTAGTACTTTAGGGTTAAAACCCAGACTTTGATACGAAATGGAAGTACCTTGAGTTGTGTGTAACTTGCCTATGCTTGTTGTTGTGTAACTCGCCTATGCTTGTTGTGATAGCCTTTGTTGTGCAAGTGTTGATATCAGGTGACTTCTTGGGAAGGAGTGGATCTTTTTATAAAAGTCTAGAAGTATGGTAATTTGCTTGAGCTTGTTTGTGATAGTGCAGTTTGTGCGGTATATTGTTGTTGATGTCACATGGACATGTACACCGTCTGCAGTCAGGGGCATGTGGCCATGCGGCAGGGTTGATTACCTGATATATTGTTATTGTGGTTACATGGACATGTCTACACCGATGCAGAATTCCGGGGGCATGCGGCCATGATGCGAACATGATTGATGTTGTGGGCGTGAGACCCATAGTTATATTTGAGTGATGACTTGAGGGCGTGAGTCCCTGACTGGACATGACTGCTTTTATGTGGTGAACTGTAGTTTGGTTATCATACATGTCTCCTGCTTTATTTAGACTAGTATGATTTCATTTCTGATATTTCTGATTTCACATACTTGGTACTGTTATCTTGACCTCGCCCGGAGTGCGTTCATCTGCGGTAGGAGTACATCGGTAGTGGATCCTCGCTCATAGGATCACAGTTCAGCGTATTGTGAAGCTCCGTTTCTCCGGAGGCTTATTCTTTGGTATGTGTTCCCTGAGTTGTAGGTTCTTGTACATTCAGGGGTATGGCGGGGCCCTGTCCCGTCATGGTTGTTGTAAATCTTAGAAGTGCATGAATCTTGTTGTGGGCGGGGTTGTAAAAAGGATTAAAGCTGTTTGGGTTTTATGTATATATCTGAAGGCAACTGCTTTTGGTTGCTTTGTTTATGATCATATATCTTGTTTCATGTTTATGTTTTATTTTCCGCTGGTTTTCTCTGATGTTGTATCACTAGGGTGCCCGGGGTAAGGCACCAGTCACGGGCCCGGGATTGGGTCGTGACATAAACGCTGCAAAAAGTGAATTAGCCATGTCTGCCAGAAAGAGAAGAGCCTCCACATCCACCTCAACCCCTCAATATGATGAGACTAGGTTCATCAGCCAACAAGCTTATGAAAGATACAAAAAGCTCAGTAATAGGCCCTTAATCCCTGAAAGGGGAATGGACTATCAAATGGATTCGCTTGGGGAGGAGGATGTCTATGAGCCCATTCGGGCAATGATTGAGATGATGGGGTGGAAGAGATTTGTAAACCCGGAAAAGATAGCACCAATGAACACAGCGATGGTGCGTGAATTCTATGCTAACTTTCCGGAGAAGGTGAACAATAAATGCTTTGTGAGGGGAAGATATATGCCCGTGACAGCAGAAGCGATAAATGCGACATTAAGAACGATTGATGTTGAGGAAAGAGGTGATGGCCAAACTCGCATCATGGTCTAGAAGCACCAACCGCATCGACTGGAATACCGTCGCATGCACAATGAGCTACCCTGGGGCTGCATTTGATATTGTCAAAAATGGGTCAAAGGATCGGCGGTGTCGATTGACAAAGCGACGAGGTTGGGTGTATTTACGTCGATGCCGTCGATTCCATCAACGCACTTTACGAGTGCGTAAGATAGGATCAAATTGATATATGGAATCATGACGGGGAAGACGATTGATGTGGGGAAGGAGATAGTGCAAAGTATTGAAGAAACCAGCAGGTTGGTAACAACAGGTGGGTTGGGACATGACTCACTTATCACTAGTTTATGCCACATGAATGGGGTCCCAATCCTACCCACTGATACTCATGAGAGAAACCAACTACCTGTGTCATATGGGATAGTGCACTCCTTCCCAGACCCAAGTCCCCAAAGAAGAGACGAAGAGCACCAAAGACTGGCGCGGCAGCAGAGGCGCCATGAACGAAGATGAGCACGAAATAGAGGCTCAATATGCGGCGAGGAGCGACCACCACCAACCACGTAATCGTAACCCCAGTGCCTATGATGGAGCAGTTGCTCCAGAACCAGAGAAGGATGATGCAACATTTCGACACAGTGATACAAGGACAACAAGAGTTGAGACATGGACAACAAGAATTGAGGCAGGAGCAACAACAGTTGCACCAGCAATTTGACGAGATGAGTTCCCTGTTCAACCAATTGTCGATGCATTATCCACCGCCACCGCCACCGTTTTAAAACCAAGTTTGTAAGTGTCTTTTTCTTTCTTTTATTGTCTTTGAGTCTACACACATTGGGGACAATGTGTGATTTAAGTTTGGGGGGTGTCTTATTTATGTCTTATTGTTATAGTATGTTTGAGTCCTTTTTTTTTTGTTTTTTGTGTATTTTTGAGTCATATTTCTTTTTCTTTTTGAGTCATAAGATCATGCATGTTGTAGTTACTAGAAACACCTAGTGAAGTAAGGTGGAATAATGTAATGGAATTAGAAGCAACTATCTAAACACTTAGGTTAGATATGCCAAAAACTCACAAAATCTGTCTATTTGGAGTTTCTCGCTTGAATTGTGCATGATAAATGATTAAAACCTATGTGTTATGATTGCTTGCTATTTGAGGCGAAATAGTTAGGATATGCATGTTTAGAGAGATGACTCAGGCATTTCTTTGTTAGCCAATTCTTACCACTCTTTTCTATCCCTGACATTAAAAATATCCCTAGTCAACCCCATTGAGCCTAAAAATTGAACTTTTTCTTTGACACCCTATATTCCTATACTTGTGCCATAAGTAAACATGTGAAATAGTTGGAATAGAGTGTGTTAAAAAAGAGACAAAAAGAGCAAACAAGATTGATGCACCCCAATTAAAAAGTAATAAGAAATAGACAAAAGTCTAAGTTTGGGGGTGCTTGTTATTATGATACACTTCACGCTCTCAAAACAAAAGAGGGGAAAGATAGATTTGAAGTGAAGAAAAGAAATCAAAAGAAAAGGGAAACACTGAAAAGCTAAAGAGCTTATGGTACACAAAAATGAGCCTAAATGCCTATTTTTACCTACCCGTGCCTAAGTCTACATTACAACCCTTAAAAGTCCTGAAGATCTCTTAGATGCATATCCATGATTAGTGGAGAATAACAAGTAAAAATGCCATAGGATTTTTGAAATTAACATGCATGATTTAGTATTTTGACTTCCATTAAGCATGATAAAAATGAGTTTTCGAAATATCTAGCTTAATGTGTTTAGTGTGCTAAAATTTCATGCTATATGTTCCTGCATATTATTCTGCTAATCTTCATGTTTTTCTAAAGTAACATCAATGCAGCAAAGTGATCAATGTCATTGAGTCCTTTATTTTTTCTTTTTCTTGAGTCTTTATTTCTTTCTTTTTTATCTTTGCTCGAGGGCGAGCAAAGGTTAAGTTTGGGGGTATTTGATCGGTGTATTTTATATACACTTTTTGAGTCATTTTTAGTTAGTCTTTTGTCCCTTTTTGTACAACTACGTGTCGTCTTAGGATAAATTTTCTTTCTTTTGAGTAAAATTGGTTAAAATGGCTATTTGGCGGAAAAGGAGCTAAAAAAGGGCAAAAGTGGAGGTTCCAGAGCTTAAAAGACGAGAAAGTGGCGAACCAGACACGGACACGGGCCAGCGCCGCGACGCCTCCTGCCAACAGGTCCAGGCGCCCAATATCCAGAAGGGCTCAGAAGTTGCAGCGCCGCGGCGCCTCTAGACAACAGAGTGCAGGGCCGCGGCGCCAAATCACCAGAACAACGCAGAAGTTCCGGCGCCGACGCGGAAAAATCAAGTGTTTAGACGATTTTTGGCCAGGCCTGAAGGGAAAAGTTGGAGGCGGTTTTGAGCCTATAAAAGGAGAACCCTAGGCAGTTTTCAAGAGTTCCCTTTCTTGCACAAACACAAGATTTCTTGGAGTTGAAGATTGGAGACTTGTACTTAGTAATTTTCTTTTCTTTTCTGTACTTTACTTTCAGTTTTTATGTTGGATTTTGAATTAGTTCTTGTCATGTCAATGGCTAGGAACTAATTCTATTATAGGGCTTTCCATGTCAAATCACTTGAAACTTATGTTATGAATTGATGCATGTTTATGGTTTTCTTCTTATTGTTGAGATTTACCCAATAATTGCTTTGAATGCTTGGTAATTAATTGATTACTAATTATCATTATTTATATGATTTCTAATCAAACTTCGAAAGGAGAAGGTTGTGACTATGTTGTAAGTTGGGTAGACATAGGTCGGATTGGAGATGAAAATACCTCAATTACTTGTGTAGCGTTAATGAGAGGTTTAAACACCTAATTTCACGCATGGCGCGTGACGATTAACAAGGTTTTTGGTCTTAATCCTCCTATAGAGTCATCCTTATCACCGAAAGGTAGAAAGGAGCGCTACTGGGGTTGAGTGTTTATATAGCCTTAACGGGAGTATAAAACGAATTAGTAAACCTGCTAGCTCCAAAAGAAGAAGAACCATAATTTATGGCATTAATAAGTAATATAAGCGGATAGTTGACGCGACTTGGAAGCCCTATTTCCATCACTACTGAAGTAAACACATAGTTAATTAGTACTTATAATTGTTAGTATAATCAACAAACTCAAATATCGGTTACCAAATAGATAACAAAAGATAGATAATTGCTACTTGAACACTAATCCTTGTGGACGATATTCGGTCTTACCTAGACTATATTACTTGTCACGATAACATGCACTTGCGTTAAAGTGTGTGCATCTTTTCGCGCATCACACGCCTTAACAGGACGTGTAAAATTCTGCCCCACAATTAACATAAAACTATCCAATAACTTAAGTCTTTCTCGGCTACAATCAATGCCTCAATAATATCAATTTCCTTTCAATTCCTTTTTCAAACCAAGTTGTTATTCTTAACATGTTATATACATACCAACAATTACTACAACTATAAATCCTTTCTTCCCTAACATGCGATGATAATCACTATCGACCAAATTGTATTTCAACATTAATGGCTAACTTGTCCATTTTCGGTTTTTAACATGTATATCATGATCCAAATCTTTTCAAACCTTAATCTATATCCCACATGCTCATTTCTTAACTACTATTACAGGTAATCTTCAATCATATAATGAAGGTGAAGATCTTACCTCAATAAGCCCTCTTTTCGAAATTCTTCATCACGTTAGAATCACCTCTACGAACCCCCTACAAGCTTGTCAACATATATCCTTCTTGTCGCCTTTTCAAAATCTCATCACACAAGGCTTAGGGTTTTAAAATTTTGAGAGAGAAGGGAAGAGCAATTTCTTGAAATGAAATCTTGCAAATGGTCAAGTATTGCAAGACTTTGGCCATAATATAAGGTCTAGCTTGCTTTACAAGTTGGGAGGGACACTTGTCGCCCTCCCATAGGCCCTTTACCAAAATATCTTCTGATTTTCCCCAATTTTCGCTAAAAATCTCGCCTCGGCCCTGCAGCCGGCGCCATGGCGCTGCGACGCCTGACTGGAACATTTTTCCTACTCTTCTGCCAGCTGATCTTGCAACGTCCATAACTTCCTACTCTGATATCCAATCGACGAGCGGTTTGTTGCGTTGGAAACTAGGCTCAACGAACTTCATATTAGGCTTTTAAAACACCTAAAAACTATTAACATACTGGGACGTATAGCAATCCAATGTTGACTAAAATTTGTCCACAACCGTTCTGTCAACTTATTATTCCAATTTCAAATCTTATTTCCTTTCGTAAGTTCTTAATTACATGACCTGGAATTACGGGGTGTAGCAGTTTCAACGGTGGGGGTTTGGAGACGGAACAATGGTATGGTTCGTCGGGACAGTGAAGGTGAGGTTCGATGGTGACGGGTTGTGTGGTGGTCGACGGGAGAGACAGGGAGAGAGGGTGATTCGTTGTGTTTGTGTGGAGTTCGCCGGAGCAATGAGCTTTGGCGGTGGATGAGATTGAGAGAGGGGAGCGCCCCTCTGGAATGAAATGAGGGAGTATCAAGATATAGGGGTGTGGGCTGCTGATGGGTCCCAGAAATAGGGAAATGAGTAGCTAAAAATAATGTGGGGAAATGTGTTGGAGTGGTAAAAGAGGTATGTGTGTGGAGTGTTATAGAAAGGAAATGATATGATGGGATTGGGGATGGGGTTTGAAAATGGTTTTGGGCTGATCCGAATTTGGGCCTCGGTTTGGACTGGTTAGAATATAAAAAGAATTTATTATTTAAAAGAAATAATTTAAAGAGATGCAAAATTATTAAAATAAAATGACGGAGTAATAATAACAAAATATTTAAGAAATATTTAATGTCTAATTAAAAATAAAAGATGCGATGCCAATTTTGTGAAAAATAAAAAATATGATTATTATAAGAAAAATGCAAAAAATATGATAAAAATGCGGTATCCAAAAATACTTAAAATTGCACGAAATAACCAAAAGATGGGTCAAAATTGGGTGTCAACAAGGGTTACTTTGACGAAAGATCGAAACAACACCGTTATAGGCCTCGGACAGGCCTGCAACTATTTGTAGAACGAGACGACTATTACTAACAGGAGCACCCACGTTGCGAAGTTGATCCGCCATGTCCTTGAGTCGTTTGCAATAAGATGAAACGTTTGGAAAATTTTCCATAGCGACTTGAGAAAACTCCAGTTGACAATGCGGGAATGACTGTTATCTTGGAATATATCACACAATTTATTCCAAACAACCATAACTGAAGAGTTAAGTTCTATAATCGTCTGTAAGAGGTCGTGGGAGATAGTGACATAAATCCACTGGAGAACTTTTGTGTCAAGAGTGACACATAATTTTGGATCGTCCTCTTTGGTGGGCAACCTTCCGTATTAGGAGCCGGAAGGATTATGTGGTGGAGGACTTGATGTGTCATTGCATGAATCTTGAACAACTCTGCCCACGTCCCATATTGAACGTTTTCTATGTCAAGAACAATAGGAAGAACGCTCTTGATGTTAGAATCTGTTAGGGCAGGGTGAAACATATTCTTATCAGTCATATTGAAGACAAAATTTTGACAAGAAACTTTTTAGGGGGGAGGGTCTCGGGTTATGAAGAAACCGAGGGGGGGGGGGTAGGGATTTGCACGGAAATCAAGAAGAAAATAAAATTTTGCTGAAGCAAGGAGAAAAACCTAGACTTTTGATACTATGAAAGAAATAATCTCTTATTTATTTTCATTAATGAATGGGGTATATATACAAGTTACATATAGGAAAATTCTTTTCCTATTATACATCTAAAATCTTATTCTATTTGAAGACTAACTATACAATTATGATAATAATACAAGTCTAATTATGTTACAATATACATTCCTAATAGATGTATATTTAACAATATTTATCTATCAAATTAATTTTTTAATCACAAGATTTTTACAGTCTCAGTCATTTGGCTCAAGTTTATAATTGTAATAACTTAACCTTCCTTCTATCTATTTTAATTTTGTGTTTTCCGTTTCATATTTTGAAACTTCTCATCAATTTGTAATATATTTTTGAATTTATTAGCATGTTTCCATTGAAATTCGGGGAAATTAAGATTTTCTATTATGATATTGTCACGCCCCAAATTTTCCTAAGCCTTTACTTAGGGCGTGATGACACCTGGACAATTATTTCCCATCAGGAGCACCATTTCATTCTCTTTATTTAGAAATTTAAACTTATATTCAAATACAGAGCTATTAATAAAAATACCAATAAAGAAATCTGTTTATGACTTTATTGAAAACATAACGCGAGCCTATGCTCGTGCAAATATTGTTTCTACATAGACATACTAACAAAGATTATTCTAAGTTGGAAGGGAGACCATTCCACATGGGCATTTCCCGAGACACTGTAATTGACATTCTGGACCTGACAAGTACCAAGCCCGAAGCAATGGACTTGGTATGACAAGAGGCTGCGGGACGATCGCTAGCCTTGGCGTGGAGCCTTTCCTCTATCACGTTTTCCTGAAACATGTTAAATAAAGAGTCAGCCCTACCATCTGGGGCTGAGTGAAAACCTTACACTGCAATTCAAAGCAACACCACAATATTCCAAGTGCAATCACATTATAACGTAATAAGCATATTGCAAAAACATATCAGGTTACAACATTTTTAAATATGCAGGAACTCCTCATAGGAAATTCTCAATTTAACTAACACTTTATTTTATCTCGTATTATACGTTAGGACATTCCCCTGCATTTCCATATATTTGTTACATTTATATATTTGTGAACGCGTATTCACTTTTCATATTTATATACAGGTGAACATGTATTCATTTTTCATATTTGTTGCGGCGTGCAACCCGATCCATTATATTTACGTATTTGTGAACACGTATTCACTTTACGTTTTGTTGCGGCGTGCAACCCGATCCATTATGTTTACGTATTCGTGAACGCGTATTCACTTTACGTTTTGTTGCGGCGTGCAACCCGATCCATTATATTTACGTATTTGTGAACTCGTATTCACTTTACGTTTTGTTGCGGCGTGCAACCCGACCCATTATATTTACGTATTTGTGAACACGTATTCACTTTACGTTTTGTTGCGGCGTGCAACCCGATCCATTATGTTTACGTATTTGTGAACGCGTATTCACTTTACGTTTTGTTGCGGCGTGCAACCCAACCCATTATATTTACGTATTTGTGAACACGTATTCACTTTACGTTTTGTTGCGGCGTGCAACCCGATCCATTATGTTTACGTATTTGTGAACACGTATTCACTTTACGTTTTGTTGCGGCGTGCAACCCGATCCATTATGTTTATATTTATATATTTATGTGAACACATATTCACTTTTCATATTTTTCAGAAGATCGAATAAATAATATTATCTTTCCCAACATTCTGTCATTCATACTTGTACGATTATAACTTTTTAACCATAACTCCAACTAAGGTGTTTCTCAAGCGGAAACTAAGGTAAGACGGGGATCTTTCACTGTACCAAATTTCATTTAAAACTACTTTGGGTAACTAACACAAATTTATCCTCAAAACAGCCACATGAAATTTATTTCGGCAGAATTTTTATTAAACAACACCCAATCTTAGAATAGTCATAACTCCTAATCTGTAAACCCGTTCAAGCCCCATAAAATCTCAAAACGACGAGAACATAGAGCTAAACGTCTCCATGTGAACCATCCTTTCATATTCTGTACCATTTGGTACAGTTTTACCCTTTTATTCGCTGCCCTTCCTAGATCTCGATAGATCCGAGGAAGAAACTTTAAATAGCGATAACTCTCAATCCGTAAGTCGGATAGACCCCCGTAAGGTCTCAAAATGTCCACAACAGAGAGATATAGAACTTTCATTCAGCAAAAATTTTCATATTCCCCACATATTAGTACAGTTTTACGTTTCAACGTCCTGCCCTTCTGGATTCCGATGAATCCGAGGCAGCAACTTCAAACTACAATAACTCTAAACTCGTAAGTCCGTTTTAATAACTATTTATCTATATCTGTCCGTAACAGAGATATTTACAACCATGTAAATTTTCATATAATTCTAATAAGTAAAACTCAATAAAAACAGTCTGTAATTATGTCTTTCCGAATTTCGGCCAAATCTAAGGCAGGAACTTTGAACTATGATAACTTTCAAACTGTATGTCCATTTTACCTCATTTTTGGTTCTATATGATCATATTAGAGAGGTGTACCACTTCTCCGAATTTCATCAAATTCTAACAATTATAACTCAGTGAGAACAGTTCGTAAAGTTCATGACGCAACTAGTTGTCTAAACAATCAAAAGTTCAATATTTCTTTTCAATACTCAAATCTTATTCTAACATGTATTGAACTTAAAGTAAAGGATGTTACCAAGAATTTCTGAGTGAGAAAACTCACCTTGTAAGTGTGAAGATTATTGTTGTGTAGTTGCTAAAATTATCCTTTCTCTCTAGTATTTTGCTTCTTGTTCTTCTTGCCCTCTTAGTATTTTTTCCTCTTCTTTTCCCTTGTTTTTTTCTGATTTTCTAACCTTTATGTTATGCACTTTGTTTGTGTGTAAATACAATGTATAAGTGGAGAGTTTTCTATAACCTATGGGAGGTGAAATGACAAGAGTTGGAGGGGAAATGAAAAGAGGGGGGAAGGGGTAAAGGGAAGGGAGTACGTGAGTTTTCTGCATGTTTTTTTTTTTTTTTCTTATTTTCATTTCATCCATCTATATATCCAACTTTAACACTAACTATATCTCATGCAATTTATTCTTTGTTTTCTTATATATATATATTTTTTTTATTAACTCAACCACAACTATATATTATTATTATTTTTTTCCGGATTTCACATTCTCTCCTCCTTAAGCAACATTCGTCCTCGAATGTGAATAGGGTCGTAACATAATCACATAGACACAATAATGTTTATTGTTATTGTAACAAATTTGAATTTGAGGCTTCACATTCTCCCTTCCTTAAGAAGCATTCGTCCTCGAATGAGAATAAGGTTGTAACACGTGCATATAGACACGCAAATGGCACACATATGAAGTACTATGTAACACATTTTTTTTTACCTTAGTCAAATAGGAATGGATATTTGACTTTCATCGCCTCTTCAGCTTTCCAGGTGGCTTCCTCTGTGGAGTGATTCCTCCATAGGACTTTCACGGAAGCAATATCTTTATTTCTAAGGCGTTGGACCTTTCATCAAGTACTTCTACCGGAGCCTCTTCATATTGAAGCTCTTTATTAAGAACTATCTCCTGGGGAAGGATGACGTGACTTGGATCGTGCAAGTATTTTCGTAACATTGACACATGAAATACCGATGCATTCTTCCGCCTCTTGTGGAAGTGCTAATTCGTAAGCCACATTCCCCACTCTTCGCAAGATCTCATATGGCCCAATAAACCTTGGGCTCAATTTCCCTTTCTTACCAAAACGCATCACTCCCTTCATTGGGGACACTTTTAAAAATACTTTCTCCCCCTCTTGAAATTCAAGATCTCTTTTCCGATGATCCGCATGAGACTTATGACGGCTATGAGCTGTTTTGATCCGCTCCCGAATCATCTGTACCTTATTATTTGTTTCTTGAATGACTTCAGTCGAACAGATTCGTCTCACCCACCTCGAACCATCCAAGTGGAGACCTACATTTTCGCCCATATAATGCTTCAAACGGGCCATTTGTATGCTAGAGTGAAAACTATTGTTGTGGCGAACTCAATTAGACATAGATGGTCCAACCAGCTCCTCGAAAATCTAACACACAAGATCGCAACATGTCTCGTGTTTGAATTGTTCTCGACTTGCTCATCTGTTTGCGGGTGGAAAGCCGTGCCTAACTTAACTTTTGTCCCGAGACCCTGCTGGAAACTTTGCCAAAAGTGTGAGGTGAACTGGGAACCCCTATCTGAAATAATTTGTAAGGGAATCCCGTGTAACTGCACAATCTCCTTCAAATAAATCTGTGTGTACTGTGGTGCGCGATATGTAGTCTTGACCGGTAAGAAATGGGCTGACTTTGTAAGCCGATCAACAATCACCCAAATAGAATCGTACCCTTCTCGAGTTTTCGGTAGACCAGTTACGAAATCCATATGAATCGCCTCTCATTCCCACATGGGGACTCCAATTTCCTGAAGTAATCCGCCAGGTGTTTGATGTTCAGCTTTCACCTGCTGACATATAAGACACCTCCCGACAAACTCCGCAACGTCTTTATTCATCCCGTCCCACCTGTAATTTGCCTTGAGGTCCTGATACATTTTAGTTGACCCTGGATGAATGGAATATCTTGTGTTGTGACCCTCATCTAAGATCTTCCTCCTTAGATCCTTTACCTTAGGAACACATAACCTACCCTCATACTGAAGGGTTCCGTCATTATCTCCCAATGTAAACTGTGAAGGTTTTCCCTGTTGGATCCTCTCCCGAAATCCAACAAACTCCGTATTCTCAAACTGACTTTCTTTTATTTCTGAAGCTAAGGCAGACTGCGAGGTATCATGTACCACCACCCTAACTTCACCGATCTCAGTTAAGCTAATCCCGAGGTTTCCCAATCTTTGTACCTCACGAACAATACCCCTATTTTGTATTGCCAAATGGGCCAAGCTGCCCATTGATCTCCTACTGAGTGCGTCAGCCACCACGTTGACTTTCCCAGGATGGTAAAGAATACTAAGGTCATAATCCTTAAGCAATTCTAACCATCTTCTTTGTCGGAGATTCAAATCCTTCTGCGTGGTTATGTACTGCTAACTCTTATGATCTGTAAATATGTCCACATGCACACCATACAAATAATGTCTCCATATTCGTAAGGCAAACACCACCGCAGCTAATTCCAAGTCATGAGTTGGGTAATTCTTCTCATGTATCTTCAACTGTCTAGATGCATACGCAATAACCTTTCCAAACTGCATCAAGACACATCCTAACCCAACTCTAGAGGCATCGCAATAGACTGTGAATCCTTCATCCCGATGGTAAGGTTAGGGTGTGCGATGATCAACAATTCCTTTAGTTTCTGAAAACTTGCTTCACATGCTTCTGACCACTGGTACTTAACCGCTTTTTGAGTCAACCGGGTTAAAGGAGCAGCATGACTAGAAAAACCTTTTACGAATCTTCTATGATACCCAACCAAACCCAAGAAACTTCTAACCTCAGTCGGAGTGGTCGGTTTTGGCCAGTTCTTCACTGCTTCTATCTTCTGGGGGTCTACCATAATTCCATCCCTTGACACAACATGGCCAAAAAAGGCTACCTTTTCCAACCAAAATTCACACTTTGAAAATTTAGCATATAGTTTCTCCTGTTTCAAGACTTGAAGCACTACCCTCAGATGCTCTTCATGTTCTTCAACACTCTTACTGTAAATTAGGATATCATCTATGAATACGGTCACGAACAAATCTAGGAATGGTTTGAAGATTCTGTTCATTAAATCCATAAAAGTTGTTGGGGCATTGGTTAACCCAAAAGACATGACCAAGAACTCATAATGGCCGTATCGGGTTCTAAAGGTTGTTTTGGATATATCATCTGGATTTATTTTCAGCTGGTGATATCCCGAACGGAGATCAATCTTGGAAAAATAGCTAGCTCCCTGAAGTTGGTCAAAAAGATCATCGATTCTTGGTAATGGGTATCGGTTCTTGATCGTGACCTTATTGAGCTGCCGATAATCGATGCATATTCAGAGCAATCCGTCTTTCTTTTTCACAAACAGGACTGGTGCACCCCAAGGGAAAACACTAGGCCTTATAAAGCCTTTATCCAGAAGATCCTTCAATTGTTCTTTTAACTCCCTCAATTCAGCTGGGGTCATTCGATATGGAGGAATAGAAATGAGTCTTGTACCCGAAATTAACTCTATAGCAAACTCCACTTCTCTATCCGGAGGAAGGCCTGGAAAATCTCCAGGAAAAACCTCCGGAAAATTTCGAACAATAGGAACATCATTCACTGCTGGGGATTCCTTTTGGGTATCTACTATATTAGCCAGATATGCGTACTCCACTCTGTGACTTCTCAATAACTTTTGAGCCCCAAGGTAGGAAATAAACTGACCTGAGGATATTCCAATCCTACCCCTTATAACAACTTCTGGTTCTCCGGGAAAAGTTAATCTCACTATCTTTCGTCGACAATCTAACATGGCATTACATGCCGACAACCAATCCATACCCAAAATGACGTCGAAGTCTACCATATCAAGTAGTACTAGGTTCACCATTGTTCCCCTGCCATTCGCCTCCTGTGTTAGGGTTGGTGGCCTTGTCCTTGCTACCTTGGTAATTAGACCAACTGTGCCCCTTAGGCTTGAAATAAGACTGGCCCACATATTGGTTCGGTCCTGAAGATCCCTTACTAAACTCCTCGCTTCGATTTTGACTCACGGTTAAATGATCCTGACGTCCGAAATCTCTTCTGCGAATATTCTCTTTTTGCTTTAGCGAAACCTTCTACCCTCAAAGCCATATCGACAATCTGAAGATAAGTTCGATCGTTGGCTAACGCCACCACCTTCTCTGCTATGTTCGGGTTTAAACCCTCTACAAATCGCTTGACTCTATCCATTTCTGTAGGGACGACATGTGTGTTGTATGCCGATAACCTCACGAACTGTGTATCATATTCTTGTACACTACAGTCACCTTGCTTCAATTGTTCAAACTCCTGTCTGAGCGCATCCTTACGCGTATTAGGCATAAATTTCTCAATGAATGTCGCTCTGAATGAGGATCGGAATTTTTCCGGGACAGAGTTGAATATTATCTGTAATATGACTCCAATCGGAAAGTTGAAGAAGGTTGGGTCGTAGGAACGCCCCTTCTGTCTACTCCTAAGCAAATACGCACAAAGTACGATTGTGTCGCACATATACTCGTTAAAATCATCTCCCGAGTTCATCTTACGACGCATGAAATCCTTTTGAGCTTGCATTTCCTTTGCCTGTTCCTCGAGTACTTCCCTCTTTGTTGGAACTCGCCTTATAATCACCATCTACACAACAATTATTGGTCAGTATAACGTTGTACAATCTTCTTTCTAACCCGCGTGAAGGAGGTAGTATAAGAATCAAGTCTTGAAAAAGACTCAAGATAGGCACGAGAGGAGTATGAAAGAAGGGAAACTTTAGAATGTTATTCCGTTTACTTATTACTAAGGTGGCGCGCACACCGTCACAATAAGTAACCGTTCAAACATCCAACTCGAAGAAACTTCCTAGAATCTCCTAACCTGGTTTAGCTTTGATACCAACTTGTCACGCCCCAAATTTTCCTAAGCCTTTACTTAGGGCGTGATGGCACCTGGACAATTATTTCCCACCAGGAGCACCATTTCATTCTCTTTATTTAGAAATTTAAACTTATATTCAAATACGGAGCTATTAATAAAAATACCAATAAAGAAATCTGTTTATGACTTTATTGAAAACATAACGCGAGTCTATGCTCGTGCAAATATTGTTTCTACATAGACATACTAACAAAGATTATTCTAAGTTGGAAGGGAGACCATTCCACATGGGCATTTCGAGACAACATGGCGACATTCGGACTGACGAGTACCAATCCCGAAGCAATGGACTTGGTATGACAAGAGGTTGCGGGACGATCGCTAGCCTTGGCGTGGAGCCTTTCCTCTATCACGTTTTCCTGAAACATGTTAAATAAAGAGTCAGCCCTACCATCTGGGGCTGAGTGAGAACCTTACCCTGCAATTCAAAGCAACACCACAATATTCCAAGTGCAATCACATTATAACGTAATAAGCATATTGCAAAAACATATCAGGTTACAATCTCCTGCATTTCCATATGTTTGTTACATTTATATATTTGTGAACGCGTATTCACTTTTCATATTTATATACAGGTGAACATGTATTCATTTTTCATATTTGTTGCGGCGTGCGGCGATCCATTATATTTACGTATTTGTGAACACGTATTCACTTTACGTTTTGTTGCGGCGTGCAACCCGATCCATTATGTTTACGTATTCGTGAACGCCGTATTCACTTTACGTTTTGTTGCGGCGTGCGGCCGATCCATTATATTTTCGTATTTGTGAACGCGTATTCACTTTACGTTTTGTTGCGGCGTGCAACCCGACCCATTATATTTACGTATTTGTGAACACGTATTCACTTTATGTTTTGTTGCGGCGTGCAACCCGATCCATTATGTTTACGTATTTGTGAACGCGTATTCACTTTACGTTTTGTTGCGGCGTGCAACCCGACCCATTATATTTACGTATTTGTGAACACGTATTCACTTTACGTTTTGTTGCGGCGTGCAACCCGATCCATTATGTTTACGTATTTGTGAACACGTATTCACTTTACGTTTTGTTGCGGCGTGCAACCCGATCCATTATGTTTATATTTATATATTTATGTGAACACGTATTCACTTTTCATATTTTTCAGAAGATCGAATAAATAATATTCTCTTTCCCAACATTCTGTCATTCATACTTGTACGATTATAACTTTTTAACCATAACTCCAACTAAGGTGTTTCTCAAGCGGAAACTAAGGTAAGACGGGGATCTTTCACTGTACCAAATTTCATACTTTGGGTAACTAACACAAATTTATCCTCAAAACAGCCACATGAAATTTATTTCGGCAGAATTTTTATTAAACAACACCCAATCTTAGAATAGTCATAACTCCTAATCTGTAAACCCGTTCAAGCCCCATAAAATCTCAAAACGACGAGAACAGAGAGATACACGTCTCCATGTGAACCATCCTTTCATATTATGTACCATTTGGTACAGTTTTACCCTTTTATTCGCTGCCCTTCCTGGATCTCGATAGATCCGAGGCAGAAATATTAAACAGCGATAACTCTCAATCCGTACGTCGGATAGACCCCCGTAAGGTCTCAAAATGTCCACAACAGAGAGATATAGAACTTTCATTTAGCAACAATTTTCATATTCCCCACATATTAGTACAGTTTTACGTTTCAACGTCCTGCCCTTCTGGATTCCGATGAATCCGAGGCAGCAACTTCAAACTACAATAACTCTCAACTCGTAAGTCCGTTTTAATAACTATTTATCTATTTCTATCCGTAACAGAGAGATTTACAACCATGTAAATTTTCATATAATTCTAATAAGTAAAACTCAATAAAAACAGTCCGTAATTATGTCTTTCCGAATTTCGGCCAAATCTAAGGCAGGAACTTTGAACTATGATAACTTTCAAACCGTATGTCCATTTTACCTCATTTTTGGTTCTATATGATCATATTAGAGAGGTGTACCACTCCTCCGAATTTCATCAAATTCTAACAATTATAACTCAGTGAGAACAGTTCGTAAAGTTCATGACGCAACTAGTTGTCTAAACAATCAAAAGTTCAATATTTCTTTTCAATACTCAAATCTTATTCTAACATGTATTGAACTTAAAGTAAAGGATGTTACCAAGAATTTCTGAGTGAGAAAACTCACCTTGTAAGTGTGAAGATTATTGTTGTGTAGTTGCTAAAATTATCCTTTCTCTCTAGTATTTTGCTTCTTGTTCTTCTTGCCCTCTTAGTATTTTTTCCTCTTCTTTTCCCTTGTTTTTTTCTGATTTTCTAACCTTTATGTTATGCACTTTGTTTGTGTGTAAATACAATGTATAAGTGGAGAGTTTTCTATAACCTATGGGAGGTGAAATGACAAGAGTTGGAGGGGAAATGAAAAGAGGGGGGAAGGGGTAAAGGGAAGGGAGTACGTGAGTTTTCTGCATGTTTTTTTTTTTTTTTTGTTTTCTTATTTTCATTTCATCCATCTATATATCCAACTTTAACACTAACTATATCTCATGCAATTTATTATTTGTTTTCTTATATATATATTTTTTTTATTAACCCAACCACAACTATATATTTTTTTTTTCTTTTCGGATTTCACAGATATGGTGTATCGCGATTGCAGAGTTGTGTCTCGTTATCGCAAAGTCGCCATATTAGGACTTCTTCACGATCACGAAGATAGGGTACGTGATTGTGCATTTGGAAAGAGGCTGGTTGATCGAGGCCATGTGGCCTTAATGTATGTGGAAGACTGGTCGAGACGCGATAGTCTGAGACCAGTTGAATCGCGATCGTGATGGCCTTACTCGCGATTGAGAAGAGAAAAACTTGGGGTATAAAATTGTGCAGTTTCGCAATTTTATTTTTATTCCACCATTTTGGGTCTTGGAAGCTCGATTTGAGGGGATTTTTAAAGAGAATTTGACTTGCAAATCTTTGTTAAGTGTCCTGGTCCTGGACTTGAGTTAATCTCTTTATCACATTAAATTGTACACTTACATGAAATTTGAATGGATATTTGAAATATTTTGGACTAAGCTGTAGAATTAAAAAAAATTATGATTTGAGATAATAAATGAACTCGAATTGAAAAACTAATTATAGGTTGTTCCTCATGATACACCTTCACATATTGCCATATTCTCAACACCCCCCTTAAGCTAGGAGAAATGAAGATATTCTTCATCCCTAGCTTGAAAAGCAAATGTTGGTGTTGAGGTCGACCAAGGGCCTTGGTTAACAAATCTGCAGGCTGCTCTGCAGATGTCAAAAACAAGGTGGAAACCAAGCCCTTCTGTATCTGCTCCCGTATGAAGTGACAATCGATATCGATATGTTTAGTTCATTCATGAAACATTAGATTCGCTGCAATCTGAAGTGCAGACTTGCTGTCTGCATACAAGGGAACTGGTGTAGAGATTGGAACTCCAAGTTCCTGATAGAGGTTAGTAAGCCACATTATATCTGCCACTGATGCTGCCATGGCTCGATATTCTGGTTCAGCTGAACTTCTGGACACAATGTCCTATTTCTTAGACTTCCAGGACACTAAAGAAGCTCCAAAAAATACCATATAACCAATCACTGATCTCCTGCTATTAACACATGATCCCCAGTCTGCATCACAAAAGGCTCTCAGCTGATGAGAAGTGGAACTTGCCATGAGTACCCCCAAACCAGGCTCATATTTGATATATCTCACCAGTCTGAGACCAGCCTCTAGATGGGATGACTTGAGAGCTTGAATGAATTGGCTCAAACATTGGACAAAGAATGCAATATCTGGTCTTATATTTGTTAAGTGCAATAATCTCCTTATCAACCTTCTATATATTGTAGGATCAGATAACATCATGTATGTCTATGGCTTGGAGGTGGTATCTAATGTGTGTCTATCATTCAAATCAAACTCAGTGGTGGTAAACTTCATGTTCATCTCCATGGGTGAGAATAAAGGTTTACCTCCTGAGAGTCCCATATCTGAGATGAGTTCCAAGGCATATCTCATCCGGTGCATGAGAATGCCCTGAGAACTTCTTGCAAATTCAATCCCAAGAAAATATCTAAGCTCCCCCAAATCTTTTATCTTAAAAACATTCTGTAAGATCTCATTTGTAGATTGAATCAGCCTCAAATTGTCTCCAGTAATCAGCAAGTCATCTACATACACCAATATCACCACAATACTATCATCATCATGCTTGGTAAATAGAGAATAGTCCCTGTGGCTTTGTTAAAAACTAGCATTCACCAAGGCAGTGGTGAGTTTGATATTCCATTGCCTTGAAGCTTGTTTCAAACCATATAAGGACTTCAATAATCTACATACATGTTTCCTGCCATGATCTACAACAAATACTTCTGGTACTGTCATATAAACCTCCTCATATAAGTCACCTTGTAGAAAGGCATTATAGACATCCATTTGATGGATCACCCACTGTTTAGCAGCTGCAATGGAAATGACTGATCTCATAGTATCCATTTTGACTACTGGTGAGAAAGTCTTTTGGTAATCCAATCCTTCATTTTGGTTGTATCCTTTTGCAACAAGCCTTGCTTTATATCTCTCCACATCACCTGTTGCTTTGTATTTAATTTTATATACACATCTACATCCTATTGTTTTCTTGCCTTTTGGAAGGGGAACCAATTTCCAAGTTCCATTATCTTCTAAGGCCTTAATTTCTGCCCTCATTGCTTTAATCCACCTGCTGTCCTTAGCAGCTTCTGAGTAAGAACCTAGTTCAACAGTGTCTGAGATATGTGCTACAAATATTTGATAATGAGGAGACAGACCAGTGTAATTCACTCTATCAGAAATAGAGTAAAGACACTGGGATGACCCACGCTATGTGACATAGTCTTTATGCCAAATTGGTGGTTTGCTTATTCTGACAGACCTTCTAGCAGTGATGCCTGCCTCAGCCTCAGGTTCTACTGAAAGATTATTCTCAGCATCTCTTTGTGAGACCTCAACAACATTCTGAATTATCTCCTGTATGTCTCTGTGTAATGAAATAGAGGTAATAGGAGATTGAATATGTGGTACTTCATGTGACACTCTGGTCACCTGAGAGTGAACTAAATCATCAAAGCAAAAAATCATCATGTGATCTAATATGAGTGAGATGGTCATCAGTAATTCCCTTGAGAGGAAAAGTTTTCTCCATGAATACCACATCTCTACTCATGAAGAATGTGGTATTCTCTATGTCATAAAGCTTATATCCAAGATAAACAGCCTGCACTGCTCTAGGACCAAATTTATCCTGTCGGATCAAGACTGTTGCATAACACATACATCATATCACTCTTAAATGATGGTGTGTGTTGTACAACAGTTCATAATGAGACTTATTACCAATGACTGTTGAAGGTATCATATTGATTATATACACAACACCCTCTACACAGAAATTCCAGAACTTATCTGGCAGACTCCCTTGAAATTTTATAGCTCTGGTCAACTCAAGTATATGTCTGTGTTTTCTCTCCACCACACCATTCTGTTGTGATGTGTATGGGCAAGGGCTTTCATGTATCACACCATAATGTGTAAATATATCCTTACATTTGTGATTAAAGAACTCAACTTCATTATCAGACCTCACTTTCTGTATGCAGACTTGAAACTGTGTTCCAACTTCAACAAAAAAAAATTAAGCACTGTGAATACATCAGATTTCAATCTCATTAAGAATATTCATGTCCATCTAGAGAAGTCATCCACAATTGTCAATAAATATCTCATTCCATTATGTGTTTCTACTTTGTAAGGGCCTCATACATCAATGTGCAATAATTGAAAAACTTATGTGTTTCTACTAACACTGACAGGAAAAGGAACTCTGGTCTGTCTAGCTAATGGACAGATCTCACAGTCATGTAAAATAGAAATAAGTTTGATACATGAAATCTTCTTTAAAACACCCATAGGTACATGACATAACCTTTGGTGCCAAGTTGTTGCATCAACTGGTTGAACTGCTTCCATGCATCTCTTCAAATCCTCTTCTTTATTTTGTAAATCCAAGCACACTATGTACAACCCTCCTTCTTCTCTACCAATCCCCCTCACCTTCTCAGATGAGAGATCTTAAAAGACACAACATGTGGGAAAGAATTTAACACTGTAATTCAATTCTTTGGTCACTTTTGAAACCGACATAAGGTTGAATTTGAAAGTTGGCACACACAAGACATTTTTAAGGATGTCACCACCTCCTAGATGATGATCACCAACATGTGACACATTGGTTGAATCCCCGGTTGGTAGATGCACCTTCCCTGCATTCTCTACCAAGTGTTTGTTATGTAAGTATCTTGGATCACCAATCATATGATTGGTTGCCCCCTGTATCTACAATCCACTTCACTAATTCTTTAGTATCAAATGTACTTTTACTTGTCATATTAGCCATGGCTCTAGATTATGTCCTCCCATTCAGTATGTTGATAAGTTGTTGTTGATGGCTAGTGGTTAACTACATAAGTGGTGGCACAACATGTGGAGTCGTCTTGTTGTAATATGAATCATTTTCTTTTCCTTCAGCTTCATAAAACATGTCTTCTCCTTCCACTGCAAATGCCTTCTCCCCTTTAGGTTTTCAATTCTCTAGATATCCAATGAGTCTATAACAAGCATCCTGCACATGTCCTGTCTTTTGACAATAATCACACTTTAGTAGCTTGTAACAGTCCTGTTTAAAGTATCCCTTTTCATGACAGAAGTCACAATATGCGTTTGGATTATATGGCTTTTTCTGTCTTGGAACTCCACCAGCTCCCCTTCCTATCCCATTCTTTGCTGTGAACATTACAGCAGGTTCATTTGATCCTTGGAATACTCCACTGTTTTCTGCCACTATTCTTTGGCTTTCCTCTTGATTCACCATATCATATACCTGATTCAGACTTGGTATCTTATGCATCATGAGGATTTGGCTCCTAGCTTAGTTGTAATTGTCATTTAATCCCATTAGGAATTGTAACACTCTCTGGTAGTGGATGTGGTTAATGAATTCCTTTGATTTGGGGCAGCAAGAAGGTGGTGGCACTATTGAGTCGTATTCATTCCAAAGATCTTTCAGTTTAGTATAATAAACTGAAACCGACATTGTTCCCTGCCTTGAAGAAAATATTTCCTTGTGAAGTTGAAAAGCTCGTGAACTGTTTATTTTTATCAAACCTCTCTTTTAGTTCTTTCCAAATGATGCATGCATCAGAATTGAACAACATTCTACTGAGAAGATTTCTATTCACATTAGCCATTAGCCATGAAATAACAATGGCATTACACATATCCCACAATTTAGCCAAATCACCTTGAAAATTTTCCCTTCTTACTATCCCATCCACAAATCCTATTTTGTTCTTCCCCAACAATGCTAACTTTATCACTCTACTCCATAACGTATAATTATCCATCCCATTCAATGTTACTCCCACAGATAATGACCCTAGTGCATCGGATGGGAAGAGATACAGTGGATGATTATGGTCTATGTTAACTGTCATTGCTGTCATTTCACTCGACAGTTCCTCTCCGATATTTTCCATCCAATCCTGCTATTCAACTGTAGATCTCCTGATATTGATGTGTGGATCCCTCGAATTTCTTAATGCATGTGAAAGAAATCCTCTCGATCAACCTCATCATCCCTCAATTTCATATTCTACTGCTCAGAAACACCCTCATTCAATCATCATAATAGACTTCACTAACACATTGCCAAGATTTGATACCATGTTGAGATGTTGCTACCAGCTACATCCAGTTCAATTGTGTGAATTACATAGAAGAAATGATCAAATGAAGAGGAGAAATAGAAGAGAAATAGAAGAGAAAGATGAAGCAGATATGGAAGAGAGTGCGAGGTCGATGGACAGAAAGAGATGAGAGATGTAAAGAGAAAGAAGAATTGTATTGATTGAATTGTTTACAGTGCTGTGTATACAGTATATATACATACAACCTAGAACCTTCACATGTGTAATTAACTACTTTTAACTAATTCAACTAATTAAACAAACTAACCAACTCTTTAACAAACTAACAAATTGTAATACCATGTGGTGTTCCTCATGATACACCTTCACATATTGCCATATTTTCAACATTATGTAGGTTTATTATCGGATAAGTAGTTTAACTGTCTATTACAACTTTGATAACATGTTCATTTGCATATGTGATATACAATTCGATTTACTTACGAGTCTGTGTTCCATGACTTGGGTGCCAACATATATTAGTTTACATTGATATGTGGTTTTGACCTAGTGAGTTTGGTGTGATCCATGGCTTAGGTGTCAATAGTTATAGAGTAGATAGGGATGACAATTAGGTAGGTTAGGGCGGGGCAAGCATTGACATGCTAGGATATTAACCCGCCTTGTCTTGCCCCGTTTAATATTTTTAAAAAATTTGACCTGCCCTGTCCTGTCCCGTTAAGCCATGCCCCGCCCTGTTTAGCATTTTTAAAAAATCATACCTATGAATTTCTTTGGTTTTATCCCAGCCTTTCCAGTATTTCCTCCAGTGTATGATGTTGATCCAGTGTATGTCTATAACAAATAAGTGCTGAGAAGGACGCCTCTTTTTGTAATTTCAGCTCATCGTTATAACAAATATAGATGGGTATAAGTGCATTAACAAGGCCTGCTGGGCACTTATTTGTTAGACATATGAGGCAGTGAAGAGACACATCGCTGGGTATCGCATGAGCAGGAATTAACAAGGCCTGCAACAATTTTTTTTTTGCCTTATTACTTGCCTTACCCTATTACAATTTTATAAAAATGTGTTTTGACCCGCCCTGCCCTGCCCCGCCCTGTTTAAGTACTCCCATGCCCTGCCCCGTTAAGTCCCTAACCTGTCCCGCCCTGCTTTTGCCCTGCCCAATTGCCACCCCTAAGAATAGAGTTATTGCGTGTGGATTTGAATTCCGTCTCTCATAGTCACTGTTATCGATTACCAATGTAGTGTACGCGTAGGTTTGTGGCAATCAGAATGTTATATATATATATATATATATATATATATATATATATATATAGGTGTCGCGCTCGCTTATCGACCGCCCCGTCTCGCGAGGGTGGGGTCTTTTTTGTTGTGCGATCTTGACGTATGTCGGTGATTCCTGAATTAAATCACCGTTCTTAAGGAGTCGCCACCTAATTATTCTAAGGTGAATTAGGGCACCTAAATTATTGAAATAAAATGATGCAAATGATCTCAATATAATTGATTTGCGAAATTATGAGATTTTGGGTAAGAGTTTAGGCATTCTTTAAGATCCGCTAACTGCGGTTATTCGGTCAAACTTAGGCTTATTTATCGCGCTTTAGAAAATATGCGTTTTGAAAATATGCAGTTTAAGAAAGAGAATGTTGCGGAGAAAAGATGTGTTTGAAAATATATACAAAAGCGGTTTTATTTATAAGATGCGTGTAAAATAATATTTTTGTTTTTGATAAAGTATGATAAAAAATGCGATATAAAAATTGAGTTTTGATAGAATATAACATGGTTTTGTTTTATGACAAAGTAGATATTTATATAGTATAATTCGCAAATCATATGTTCAATTTTTTTTTTTGGAAAAGGGCATATATTTATAAAGCCCGATTTATTTAATGTAAAATCGGTCTTTGATAAAAGGTATGCATTTCTATGTAAAAATAGTAGTAAAAATATGTATTTGTATGATGTTGTTTATACAGTTTGGCAATTTTTAGATAGCAAAAATAAAAGACAAATTATTTGAACTAAAAGAGAAAGATTTTATGCCATTTTATTAAAAATTGGATAAAAACCGAATATTTATTATTAGTGCGCGAAATGACCAGTTAGTTTTGAAAGATTTGGATGTTTAAAAATAAGTTAGCGTTTTGAAAGTATGAGCGACGAACCTAAAATAAATGAAACTAACGTTTGAAAGTATGAGCGAAACTGATGGTTAAATAAATTGATTTGATCAAATAAACTGATTTGATCAATCCTGATGTGATTGGATAAAATGGCAAGAGACAATTCAATTAGAGTTAAACTCACTTACCAAACGGGAAGTTTTTGGACCTGTAGTCCAAACACCTAATGGTATTAAGCTTGTTGGTTATGAAAGGGTTTTGTGTGAAAAAAATGAGATACAAAGATATAAGGCACGCCTTGTTGCACAAGAATTTTTACAAAGGACTGGCGTCGATTATGAAGAGATATACTCACATGTTATGAATGCAATAGCATTCCGTTATCTCATTAGTTTCGTTGTCCATGAGAGACCTGAGATGCACTTAATGGATGTGATTACAACCTATATCTATGGAACACTTGAAAATGAAATATACATGAAAATTTCTGAAGAATTTAAGATGCCTAAAACATGCAGTTCATAGTCTCGAGAAATACACTCAATCATATTGCAAAGATCATTGTATGGTTTAAAGCAATCCGGACGTATGTGTGTAACCACCTTAGTGAGTATTTGTTAAAGGAAGGTTATAAAAATGATGTCATTTGCCCATGTATTTTTATAAATAAAGCAATATCGGAGTTTGTAGTACTTGATGTATATGTTGACGACATAAACCTAATTGAAACTTCTGCAGAGCTCAAAAGGGCAATTGAATATTTAAAGAATGAGTTTGAGATGAAAGATCTTGGAAAGACAAAATTATGTATTGGTTTACAAATTGAACATTTGATAAATGGTATCTTTATCCATCAATATGCATATACAGAAAAAGTGTTGAAACAATTTTATATGGACGAAGCACATC
This sequence comes from Przewalskia tangutica, assembly GCA_029844215.1. Classification (NCBI taxonomy): domain Eukaryota; kingdom Viridiplantae; phylum Streptophyta; class Magnoliopsida; order Solanales; family Solanaceae; genus Przewalskia; species Przewalskia tangutica. The sequence continues at coordinate 4,457,122 of CM056739.1, read as the reverse complement.
CATTAAGTACTCCGACGGTTATTAGATCACTTGATGTGAATAAAGATCCGTTCCGACCACAAGAAGAGAATGAGGAAATTCTTGATCCAGAAGTACCATATCTTAGTGCAATCGATGCACTAATGTATCTTGCCAATACCACAAGACCTGACATAACATTTTCATTTAATATGTTAGCAAAATATAGTTGTGCTCCTACAAGAAGATACTGGAACATAATTAAACACATATTGAGGTATCTAAAAGGGACTATCGATTTAGGCTTATTTTACTCTAATAGTTGCAGTCCCGATCTTGTTGGTTATGCTGATGCATGGTATTTATCTGACCCACACAAAGCTAGATCTCAAACAAGTTATGTATTTATATGTGGGGGTGTTGTCATAGCTTGGCGATCTACAAAGCAGTCTATCATGGCGACATCTTCAAATCATGCTGAGATAATAGCAATTCATGAAGCAAGCCGAGAAGTTGTGTGACTGAGGTCAATAATACATCTCATCGAGAAAAATATAGTTTGAAATGTGATAAAATACCCATAATATTATATGAAGATAATGCAGCATGCATTGCTCAATTGAAAGGAGGATTCATAAAAGGAGATAGGAAAAACACATTTCACCAAAGTTGTTCTTCACACACGAGCTCCAAAAGAATGGTGATATCAACGTGCAACAGATTCGTTCAAGTGATAATATGATGGATTTGTTCACTAAGTCTCTGCCAACTGCAACTTTCGAGAAGATGGTACACAAGATTGGAATGCGAAGACTCAAGTATTTGGCCTGAAGTTCTAATCAAGTGGAGTTAATACATGTTGTACTCTTTTTTCCATATAAGGTTTTGTCCCTATGGATTTTCCTGGTAAGGTTTTAATGAGTCAACCAAAATATATATTATTAGAAATGTGTACTCTTTTCCCTTCACTAAATTTTTTTCCCACTGGGTTTTTTTCTAGTAAGATTTTAACGAGACACATTATATATGAACATCTAAGGTGGGGAGGTGTTATGAAATACATATCCTTTGTATGGATATCCATACACATTCACTAATATTTTGTATGTTACATGTACCTATTAATTTGGGCACTTAATATTTGTAACATCCATTGAGTGATTACGTGTATCTATTAATTTGGACACTTAATATTTGTAACCTCTATTGGGTGGTTTCATCCTATAAATTAGGATGTTATTCACCTTTGAAGGAAGACGAACATACACTTGAAATAAGAAGAGATTATTCTCCTCTTCTCTACTTCTTTGTCTACATCTCTTGTCTTATATTGTTATTGCTGCCATTTTATAATATCATTTTATAACAGTCATTAACTTATCATACCATGAAAAAATTGAGTGATTTATAAAAATGACTTCGAAGGTGAGAAATATTAATCTTTTGAACCCCACCTTTTTATAATTTTTTAAAAGTATAACAAGTCTTGACTTTTTTACTTTAAAAATTTTCCCATACGAAAGTTACCACTCATCTCCTAGGCTATTGGGTGTAATTTCAAGCAACACTTGTAGAAGCCCAAAAAGACAGCCTAATGTAGCCCAAGAGAATGCAATTGTGACCATAATAAGTAGAGGCCTATTGGAATGATCCAGTATACATCTTCCAAAGGTTCTTTAAAAGACAAAAAAATATTTTATAATGAAATAAATTACGGAATTTATTATAAAAAAAGAATTCACAAAATTTAAAAAAGATTCAGCATAATTCAACAAAACCTAGTAGATAATATGAAATAGGCATGTTATTAATTGCATAGTTTACAGAATTTCTTATATATACGGCTTTTAAGTTATAAGTCGAGGCACATTTGAGTTTTCTTATTCGGTAGATCATATTCGCTCTCGATCTCTTTTCATCCGTAAGTACATCCATTATATTATTATTCACATGCTATTTTAATATTATTTTTGAATTTATAATTTTGAGTATGGAATGATTACTAACATTTCGATCAATTGTTGAATTAACTTGAGGTCAGATAAATCATTTCACCCAACAAATTGAATTATGCAATAAATGTAATTGTATATGTTTAATGAACAGGGCTCAAACTAGATAAAGAAATTTAATTTATTAAAGTTGGACAGAGAGTTAGCATACTTGAAATAATTTTATATTTAACCTTTACTTAGTCGAATTATGCACTTTTAATTTCTTTGCTTTAAGTTGTGAGTATACACAGATTTACTGTAATTATTAATAGTTTTACTTAAGTTCCCGTATGTTATGCTAAGTTTATACTATCGGTATATGTTTGACGGTAATATAGTTCTTAAAACAAACCAAATATAATATTTATCTTACGTAATGACTAAAAATATTCTATTTAATTAATTAAAAATTAAAGGTACAAAATCAGAGTTCACCAATAGCCCAATGATCAAAGTACTATATTCCGTTATGATAAATTTACACCATGTATGATCACTTCAATTTATCATCTAACAATAGTAAATTAACTCTTCCATTGAATGAATTCAAGTAGAATTTTCTTTACTAAGAAAAATAAGTCACATTTGATATTTTTATCCGAAAGAATTAACCTTTTGGCCATCGGACTAAATGTTTCACCACAATCTACATCAATCTGCTGAGTCTTTCCATCACCTACCAGGCGAGGCGAGCCTTATGCCTTGCAAAAGAGATTTGATACCATGAAAGAATTAATCTCTTGATTGTTTTTATTGATGAAAGATATATATATATATATATATACAAGTTAGAATAGGAAAATCATTTTCCTATTCTACATCTAAATCTCTATTCTATATGAAGACTAATCATACAAATATAGTAAGACTACAAGACTAAGTAATATACAAGTCTAATATACAAATATACCATAAATGATTTATACAAATATTATGTCTAATTTCACGGATGGGCTTTGGGAGACCGAGGCCCAAAGCCTCTATTTAACATTATCATTGTCTCTCTAATTGAGCTTTTGGTGGGATTATATTAGCTATGTTGTTGTCTCTAATTGTGCTTTAATGTGTACATGCATAATTTTAAGTCATAATAAAAAATTAGGAGATTAATACAATAATACTACATATTCAATGTAGTCCGACAACTAAAATGAAAAAAAAACAAAATATACGCAAACCTTATCTTGAATAAACCAAAAATGTAATAAACAATACTAATCAACTCTAGTGGTAAGAGACCTTATTCTTATAGAATTTCATTATTCCTATATTAACACTCACCCCACCCCCACGCCCTGCTTCCTTCCCTACTCTGTTTTTTCATCATTATCTATCATAATCATCATCCATGTTTTATATACATTAAACACACACACACACACACAGAGCTGTGTAAATATTCAACGCAGAATTAGCAAAGAAGAAGTAATTTAAATTAAAGAAAAGAGATAAAGATCAGATTAGACTCCACCGCCTTTAGGTACCCAAGAATTGATTTTTCTTATTTTTTTTGAGTAAAATATTGATTTGGGTCTTTATATTTCACTAATATATCATCTGGGTAAAGGATATTTATTCTAAATAAATTGTCTACTTTGTGCTGTTTGCCAATTTGTTTCAATCTGATCACCTCATCTTGAATTACAGAAACTATGTATGTATGTATGTATATGCTTAAATCACTTGGAGTTTATCTGGGGTTCCTATTTTTGGTTGAATCAATGCAATTTGTTTGCTAATTTTTAGTGTTTTCATATTGCTATAAGCATGTGCTATCTGTTTGTTTTACTAAATGATCAACCTATAACACTATGATGACTTTGCTTTGGAGGTTCTCCTTGTTATACTGGTTAATTTATTGTGACATATTTTTTATTCCATAACTTACAACAACAACATACCCGTTAGAATTACACAAGTGGGGTCTGGGGAGGGTAGGTTGTATGTAGACCTTACCCGGCTGTTACCCGGCTGTTTTGGATAGACCCTCGGCTAAGAATAAAGCAATACATCAATAATAATATAGCAGTAGAACTCGGAAATATTGTTTCCATGGATCAATCAATGAGTTGATTATATAAAAAAGTTGTGATATTTATACAAGGAGAAGTAGGCTGATATCAGGCCAAATCAGTCAACTAAACCTCAATTAAGAATTGTTTTGCTCTGCTTTATGAATCCTCTATACCTATTTTGCTTGTTCGAAGTTTTTTATCCAAATTTTGTTTAGATGGCTGATAACTTGTAGCCTGTTTGGCCAAGCTTTCAAAATCTGTTTATCTTGAAAAGTGTTTTTTGTCACAAGTGCTTTTCGGACAGGTACTTTTATGTTAGAGCTATTAATCTTGTTGATGTTTGGTGCATTTGAGAATGATAATGGATTGTTAAGAGATAAGTGCTTGTAATATTGACAGGACTGCATATAGAACTGGCTTGGTGTTGTTTAATGGGTAACCGGGGGCAGAAAAGAACTGAAGCTGTCGATGAACTGCCTGCCGATAAACGAGCGTGTAGCAGCTCAACTGAATTCAGGCCGAGCACTTCCAACTCAGTAGTTCATACTACAATGAGTTCAATACAAGAAAGCCACAACGATGCTGATGTCGACACGTCATCATCATCAACTTCGGGGTCGAGTGAAGGTGAAAAGGATTCTGCCTATGGATCTTGTGAATCCGATAATAGTTACAGGGACTATTACAGGCGGCAATCGCTAGGCAATCAAGGAAAATTCAAAGGAGTTTTGTCAAGTTTGAGCAAGGAATCTGATGAATCGGTGCTGTTGATTGCTCTTACGGAGCTATGTGAACTGTTATCTTTTTCTCCTGATAGTTCGATGTCAAACTTAATGGCGGATTCGTACTCTCCCGTTCTTGTAAGATTGGCTAGACATGAGAGCAATCCTGATATAATGCTATTAGCTATCAGGGCAATGGCTTATTTATGTGAAGTTCATCCTCGTTCTTCGGCCTACCTTGTTAATCATGACGCAGTTCCTGCCCTTTGTCAAAGACTAATGGCCATTGAGTACTTGGACGTGGCTGAACAGGTATGCTGAAATTGTTTATCAATAATCCATCCTTTTTTTTGCTAAATTGAAGAGGACTCCCTCCGTATCAAATTATTTGTAGTGATTTCTAAAAATAGATATGTCTCAAATTATTTGTCATTTTAGAAGTTCAAGGAAAAATTAATTATTGTCCCCCTTTACCCTTAGTAGTAATTTTCCTTGAAGACTACAAACACCTCAATTATGGGATGATGTCACATAAATAGAGTAAATATTCAATGAAGTGAGGTTATGTCTTGAGACATAAATAAGGGTAAAATAGTCAAAAGCCCCTCCCAATTAATATTTTCTTAAGGGACGTGTAGAAGAGAAACACGACAAATAATTTGAGATGGAGGGAGTAGAAAGCTTTTTAGGTGGATTCCTGTTTTTTTTTTCTTTTTCTTTTAGCAACTCCTGTGACTGATTTTCTCTCTCTTCAACTTAGTGTTTGCAAGCACTAGAGAAGATCTCGCGTGAGCAACCGATTGTGTGTTTGCAAGCTGGAGCTATTATGGCCGTTTTAAGTTATATTGATTTCTTTTCGACAAGTGTGCAGGTAAAGCAAATAACATTAATAATCTGTGCTCTTGATAAACTGATGACATTGAAGGTTGAAAAGTTGATCTTCTTCTCTTTGTTTCTTTTTTTCCTGTTGCAGAGGAAGGCACTCTCAACTGTCTTAAATATCTGTAAAAAGCTTCCATCCGGATGTCCTTCACCTTTAATGGAAGCGGTTCCGGTTTTGTGCAATCTTCTTCTATACGAGGATAGACAGGTACAATATAATTTGTTGAAAGTTGCTGATTCCTCTTAATTATTCATTGTTAAATTTTTATAACATGTGAAATGGTGTCTTCATCTTTCAGCTTGTTGAGAGTGTAGCCACTTGCTTGATTAAAATAGTTGAGCGGGTATGCCACTCTTCTGATATGCTGGATCAAATATGCAAACACGGGCTGGTTCAGCAAGTCACACATCTCATAGAGTTGAATGGTCGAACAACAGTTATCCAATCAGTTTATGTTGTAAGCTGTTGCAATAATATCGTTGTCTACATTCTTCATTGTCTTGGTTTATAGGTAATTTTTTGTTTTATTTTTTCATGTTAGGGATTAATTGCGTTACTTGTCAAACTGGCTGCTGGCTCTATTGTGGCTGTCAGGACTCTCTTTGAACTTAACATCAGCCACATACTAAAGGAAATTTTATCCACTTATGACTTCTCACACGGGGTGCCTTCTACTCTGGTGGTTGATGGGCATTATAATCAGGTCTTAACTTTATAAAGTCCTTATTCTTTTAATTGTTGATTGTGATGTTACTTTAGATTAAATTTTATTTCACAGCTTTATATGAAAAGGGAATTGTGGCACAGAATTGATCCCCCCCAAAAGGAATTGTGATGTTACTTTAGATGAAATAGTGCTGAACTTCGTTGCAAATTAAGTACAATTTCCTTTAGTTTAGTATTGTTTAATATCAGCATATGTTCCATTTATTTCTTCCTTAATGGGGTTGCAGCAATTCCATCTATTGAAAAATGTCTTGAATTACGTAAGCATAAGCTTGAAGCCTTTCTTGTCTTTTTTCTCAGGTAGACGAAGTTCTCAAGTTGTTAAATGAACTTCTTCCTCCCATATCCAGAGAGCAGACTATCCAACTAGCTGCAGACAAAGAACACTTCTTCAATAATCACCCTGTTCTTCTGCATAAATTTGGCTTTGATTTATTACCTGTGCTAATCCAGGTGGTTATTCTTATTTGTGGTATCTAAATTAGCTTGCTGCTCTAGTTTCTTTCATTCTTGCTTCCCCTGACTTTTTTTTTAATCATCAAACAGGTGGTCAATTCTGGTGTAAATTTACATGCTTGTTATGGCTGTCTATCTGTTATCAATAAGTTAGTATATTTCAGCAAATCTGACATGCTTGGATTTCTTCAAAACACTAACATTTCAAGGTGAGACGCTTTCGTTTACTCCATGTTTTAAGCAAAAGCTTAGGGCGTGTTTGGTATGGAGGAAAACATTTTCCGGAATTTTTTTCCATGTTTGGTTGGTCAAAATTTATGGAAAACTTTTCCTCTAGGAAAATAAGTTCCTTAAAATTGAGGAAAATGACTTCCGTAAAGGAAGTAGGGAAAGCAAGTTCCATAAGTGACGTCCCAAGTTCATTGTCCACTTCCCAATCACCTAACGCCCCCCAACCCCTGAACCCCCACTCCCCATCCCACCTCTCTTTTTTTGCTAGATTACATGTAAATGCTCTTGGGATAATATTATTTTGCTTACTTACTAAACACTAGAAATAAGTAAGAAACCAAAACTTGTTTTCCAAGAAAACATTTCTAGGAAAACATTTTCAATGGAATTTTTTTCCTTTTTCCATCATACCAAACACACCCTTAATATCTTCTTTCTATTAGTCTAAACTGACTTCTCTTACAGCTTCTTAGCAGGAGTTTTTACTCGCAAAGATTCTCATGTTCTGATACTAGTCCTTCAGATTGTTGATAAGCTTCTAGAGAAGCTCTCTCATGTTTTCTTGAACTCATTTGTTAAGGAAGGTGTTCTCTTTGCTGTTGATGCACTTCTTTCCCCGGAAAAATGTTCGCAGTCTCTCTTTTCAGTTTCTAATGGTGTTCAAGCAAAATGTCTTTGTTTTGCTTCGGATGCTATTCAGTCTCCAACAGGACCAGAACCAAGGGCTTGCAAGATAGAGAAAGAGACTGTTCAAAGTCTTGCTAGGCATATTAGGACAAAATATTTTGCAACAGGCTCGATGAACCCCGATTTAGGTATAACCGATGTTCTTCAAAAGCTGAAGACTCTTTCTTCGGCGTTAACCGATCTGGTTCACAAATTTAGTAGCAACATTGAAGACTTTTACCCTGTTTTGAATCAAATTATGTCAGAGTTAAATGGAAATAACGCCATTTCCACGTTCGAGTTCATTGAGAGTGGAGTCGTGAAGTCTCTGGTGAATTACCTCTCCAATGGCCAATACTTGGGACAAAAGGTAGACGGTGATGGTTCAGTAAATCAGCTGTATATTGTAGAAAAGAGATTTGAGCTGTTTGGTAGATTACTTTTGTATAACTCTGTCCCGCCTCTGGAAGACTCCTCTTTTCTAGCTTTGATAAGGAGATTGCACAGTGCACTTTGCTCTGTGGAAAATTTCCCAGTCATCTTGAGTCATGCATCTAAGCTAAGAAACTCATATGCTACTATCCCATATGGGCGTTGTACTTTATATCCTTGTCTGAAGGTCCAGTTTGTGAAGGGAGAGGGGGAGTCATCACTTGGTGATTATACGGAGAGTGTTGTGAATGTAGATCCTTTTTCGCCTTTGGAAACAATTGAGGGATACTTGTGGCCAAAAGTGAATAGAAGGAAAAGTGAAAAGAAAAGTGAGTCACCATCTCGTGTATCGCAAAATGTAGGCACGTCTCAAGGTAAAAATCCAGGACCCATGGAATCAGACCCCACTTCCCCCAATGCCCATGAAACACAGGTTTGTTTATTTAAATTTTGTTTGTACTAGTTGGTTCTCAATTCATTATTTCTAAACTTCCTATTTAATGGCAATGAGCTTCCTCATTTAAAGTTCATATAATTCTCTCAGGAGGTGAAAAATAACTTACAATTATCTGTTGAAGTGGAAATTGTGGATGTAGAACAAACAAAGAGTGATTCAATGGATATTTCAGATGTTAATGCAGTAAGTCTTTTCCTTCTTTTTAAAAAGTTATTTCTTATGTATTTTTCAGTATGTCCTCAATTCTTGCTTTGCAATGGGTGACATTGTAATATCTTTTTCAATAATATGCTATAAATAGCCACATAATCTTATTGACTATGCCCTGATGTTATGTTGGTGCTGCTGCCTTGTAGGAGTCTTTGGAGAAAGGAAGACTAAATTCGTTCGAAGATGATAGTAGCACAAGTTTAGAGTGTAGTGGATGTTGTGATGATGAAGATGTTGCACCTACATTGATATTCTACCTGGAGGGGCAGCAGTTGAACCACAAGTTGACCCTATATCAAACTGTACTTCAGGAGCAGATTAAAGCAGAGAATGACATCATTACTAATTCTAACATGTGGAGTCGAGTACACAGGGTGACCTACAGAAGAATTGTGAGACATAAACCAGGATGTCCCCAGAGTTGCAAACACGCCGTACATTCTACTCCATCTGAGAAACCTACAACATGGTGGCAGCATACCCCATCTTTCTCTAGCATGTTTGGTTCCGAAATGGTTGATCTTGAGAAATCAAGTCCAACTTATGACATCTTATTTCTTCTTAGAAGTTTGGAAGGCTTGAACAGGTTCAGTTTTCATCTTGGGTCTCGTACAAAAATATATGCTTTTGCAGAAGGAAAGACCGTCGATTTTGGTGATATAAAGGTCAACACAAATTTGGATCTCCCTCAGAATGAATTTGCAAACACTAAATTGACAGAGAAACTAGAACTGCAAATGAGGAACCCTTTTTCTGTTTCCATAGGTGGCATGCCACCTTGGTGTGGACAGTTGGTTAATTCATGCCCCTTTTTGTTTAGTTTCGAAGCAAGATGCAAGTATTTCCGCCTTGCAGCATTTGGTCGACCGCCAATTCAGCCTGAATCATCGTCTCATAATACGACAGCTGGCATGAGTGGTCGCCGGAAAAAAATATTAGTTCATCGAAGTAGAATTTTGGATTCTGCAAGGCAGATGATGGACCTCCATGCGGATCAGAAGGTTGTTATTGAGGTGGAATATAGTGATGAGGTTGGTACTGGTCTTGGTCCAACATTGGAATTCTTTACCTTGGTGAGTCATGAGTACCAGAAGATTGGGCTAGGGATGTGGAGAGGTGATCACATGGCTAATGGAAGCGTGTGTGTAGAGGACGAATCTGGAATTATTTTCTCTCCTCTTGGTCTGTTCCCTCGCCCATGGTCACCTTCATCCCATTCATTAAGTGGCCTAGAGTTCTCTGAAGTGCTGAAAAAGTTTGTGCTTCTGGGTCAGATAGTTGCGAAGGCTCTCCAAGATGGCAGGGTTCTGGATCTTCGGTTATCCAAAGCATTTTACAAGCTTGTTCTTGGGAAGGTACGCTCCGTATTTTAGTAGGCATCTTTGTTAGTAGGGGTGTCAAATGGGAGGGTTGGGCTTGATTTGGGTGGGTAAAGTTACCTGGCCTGAAATGGGGTGGGCTAAAATGGGCTACAAAACAGGTCCTAACCCAACACACCCAATTCTCACCCAAGTTTTAATTTCTTCCTTTGTTCTTTTATAAATTTTTTAAGTATCGAATAAAACTATTTTTTCCTTTATTTCTGGCTAAAACTTATTATCAATGAAAAAGCAAGAAAACACATCAAACTTACCGTTGTTTTTCTCAATTTAGAATGGTTCCTTATTTTCAAGTTCCGCTCAACCCAAAACAACCAGATGCAGAACGATGCCACCAGTCAGTTCACCCAGTCAAACTAAACTGATTAGGTGAAGCCGAGTAAACATGGAATGCACAAATTCTCACACTCTCCTCTTGCACACGGGGCAAGTGTTCTCGAGTTCCACTCTTTGATGCAACCAACATGGTATAAATGGCCACAATCAATTTTCCCAAGTTCTTCCCCATCGAAATACTCATCCAAGTTGGTGCAGCTTGGATGCGTATTTGGACGGGGAAGAACTAGGAAAAATTGATTGTGGCCATTTATACCATGTTAGTTGCATCAAAGAATGGAACAAGCTAGAGAACACTTCGCCCGTATGCAATAGAAGAGTGTCGGATATGCTACCTCGAGAATTCATGCATTCCATGTTCACTCGGCTTCAACTAATCAGTTTTGTTTGGGCTTGGGTGAATTGCCACCATTCTGCATCTGCTTGTTTTGACACAGCTCAAGAGAGTTGAGTGGAGCTTGAAATAAGGAACCGTTCTAACAACAACAAAAACAATGGTCTTTAATTTTTGCTTTTGTAAGTTTGATGTGTTTTCTTGCTTCCTGTTGATAATGAATTTTAGCCAAATCTTGAAGCTAAACATAACTTAGAGCTCATGTTGCATATTTTGAGTGGCTGATGTCCGACAGATTTGGTTATTATGGATATGTTCTGCAGATTTTGATTACTGCTGCTACTTCATTTGGTTCTTGATATAATTACGGATCTATATTGTCCAGTTTGCTAGGTTATGTGCACTGGACTGTTTGCCCATTATATTGATATGCATAGATGATTATGTACTATCTACATAATATATAGGTATACACATGCATGCAATTTTTTTCCTTTTCACCTTTCTACAAGTAAATATTCTACTCCAAAAAATGCCCTTAAATTTTAGGCGGATTAGGAACGAAGATGTACGGGGAGTGGCTCCGTGTTATACAAGATGCGGGAAGCGAGACTGAGATGGTTCAGACACGTGTAATACACATGCATGCAATTTTTTTCCTTTTCACCTTTCTACAAGTAAATATTCTACTCCAAAAAATGCCCTTAAATTTTAGGCGGATTAGGAACGAAGATGTACGGGGAGTGGCTCCGTGTTATACAAGATGCGGGAAGCGAGACTGAGATGGTTCAGACATGTGAAGAGGAGTGTACATATGCTCTAGTGAGGAAGTGCAAGAGGTTGGCATTGATAGATCTAGGGAGAGGGAGAGGGAGAGGGAGAGGTAGAGGTAGACCGAGAAAGTATTAGGGAAGGTGATTAAACATGACATGACACATCTTCAGGTCATCGAGGACATGACCCTAAATAGGAGATCATGGAGGTCAAGGGTTAGGGTAGAAGGTTAGTAGGTAGTTGAGCGATTTCTCAATTTTCTTTGGGAGAGCATGGTTCTAGTTAGAGCACCCTCTTCTTCTTTATCAGTATTATTATTCTGTCATTATCATATTGTTCAATTTTAGTACTATGTTGTTTCTTTTTCTTTGGTTATTTTTATTATTTTTGCGGTCAACACTTTTCTTTTCTTCAATATTTTCATCATAATTTTTTCTCTTGCATTTTTCAAACTTTTTCGAAAAATACTTTTCTTGAGTCGAGGGTCTATCGAAAACATCCTCTCTGTGCCCCAGAAGATAGAGGTAAGGTCTGCGTACCACCCCACCCTCCCCAGACCCCACTTGTGGGACCACACTGGATATGTTGTTGTTGCTATATATGACATATCAAATTTAAAAAATATCTTTTTGAAAATATTTTGACAAGGTTTCTAGGGGTGAGTTTGTGCTACATATCTGCCCAATTAGGGCTACATATCAGTCCAATTTTAAGATGGGTTGAAATGAGGTTGGCTAAAATGGGCCGAGCTAATCAATGAGCGGGTCATGTTTGCATGGACTAATTTTGCCACCCCTACTTGTTACTTCTAGTTCTTGAGATTTCCTTATTTTGACAAGATTTTTAGGGGTGAGTTTGTGCTACATATCTGCCCAATTTGGGCTACATATCAGCCCAATTTTAAGATGGGCTGAAATGAGGTTGGCTAAAATGGGCTGAGCTAATAAATGGGCGGGTCATGTTTGCATGGGCTAATTTTGCCACCCTTACTTGTTAGTTCCAGTTCTTGAGATTTCCTTATGTTCTCTTCTTTTTGCAGGAACTCTCTGTGTATGACATCCAGTCGTTTGACCGTGAACTTGGTGGGGCCCTCCTAGAATTTCAGGCTCTTGTTGAAAGAAAAAGACATCTGGAATTACGTCGTGAGGGAAAATCATCGTTAGACTTTGAACTTAATTTCCGGAATACGAAAATTAGTGATCTTTGTCTTGACTATGCTCTTCCTGGCTATCCAGATTATGTCCTTGATTCTGCATCTGATGCAAAAACGGTTAGCACTCTACAAGTTGATACCTGATATTTGTGAATTCTAACAGGCTAATCTTGAGGTTGATGACTTGTTTCTAGGTTGACTTGTCTAACTTAGAGGAATATGTTTTACTCATTGTCGATGCTACTTTAAATTCTGGAATTTCAAGACAAATTGAAGCATTCAAGTCGGGCTTTGATCAGGTCTGTCTCCATCAAATACCTTTTAGTATAAACTATTGAAGTTATAGTTCACGATTAACTTCTCTTTTTGTCTGATCGACTTTATGTTCAAATGACAATTGGAGGCACGGAATTAAGTTACTCCCTGGAAGTATCAACTCCAGAAGTTTCTAAGAAAGCCCATTTAGGTTTTGATCACGTTTTAAGATTTGCAGGCCGTTTGAGATATTTTCATCCGGTACATGAACACTAACAAGTAACAACCCAGTTAAATTAGTCCCCTTAAGTTTATAAGTCCGATTTTTGTTAGTTTTATGCATTTTCTTCCCCGACTGCTGATTAGAAGATAAAAGAGGATCTTTATTTCACCTTCTTTTCTTTTCTCTTGGAATATTTTGATATTGGCTTGTATGTAAGGAAACTATCCAGAAAAGTATCTTAAAGTTTATGAGACTTCATCTATATTTGAAATACTATGCCACTGTTATTTCTTCTTATAATAATGGCCAGCATTTTGGAGCTACTTCATCAAATTTAATAATCAGTTATTCCTCATTTCTTATACTGCCATAAGATTTGATTGGTATTCTAAAAGCAGTTCGCAGGTTACTCCTTTTCCCTTTGTCATCTTAAATGTTGTTGATTCCTCAGGTTTTCCCCATCAGACATCTTCAGGTTTTTACTGCAGATGAATTAGAGCGACTATTGTGCGGAGAGTGTGGATTTTGGAATGTAAGTTTTGTTATCTGAGAAACTGATGGACATAACTTAAGATCAATCTCCTTTTTTTTAACTGATTATCATTGTTTTGGGCAGTCCAATGAGCTTCTGGATCAAATCAAGTTTGACCATGGGTACACTGCCAACAGTCCTCCAGTTATAAATGTTCGTACATCCCTATCTTCTTATTGCCCGTTTGGCTAAGCCTTCTAAAATCTGCTTATTTTAGTAGTGCTTTACATAAAAATAATTTGGGAGAGTAGCAGTTTGTGTTGACTAATCATTCTGAAAAGTACTTTTGCCAATATCATAGCAGTAATTTGTGCTGGGCAAAAGTTCCAAAAGTACTTCTGGGAAAAACTACCTTTTTAGCTTCTGAAAAACAGCTTCTGCTACTACTCAAAAGCACTTATGTTTTTCCTAAAATCTTGGTCAAACACCTCAACTTCTAAAATAAATACTTTTGGCTTACTAAAAAGCTTGGCATATTTTTGATTCTTTAATGGAACCAATTGCTACTGTTAGAATCTGTGAAGATTGAATCTGTGAAGATCACAGATTCTAACATATATGTAAATATAATATTCTTAATTAGGATAGAATATCATGTAATTAGGAATTGATTTATATTGATTTCCTTTTCTTTTTTAGGACATGTAAACTTAGCTATTTAAATCGCAATAGCTTGAGGGAATAATCAAGCTGAGTTCCTCTCATTTTCTCTTCCGATTCACATCTACTAATGAAAATTAACTTCCTGCAAATTTGTAGTTACTTGAAATTATGAGGGAGTTTGACAGCAAGCAACAGAGAGCGTTCCTGCAGTTTGTGACTGGTGCACCTAGACTGCCTCCAGGGGGTCTGTCATCTCTTAGCCCAAAGTTAACAATTGTTCGGAAGGTACTTACAGTAGATTGCCTGCGTGCATAATAAGCCAAACAATGTCCGTATTATTATGGTACAATTACATTTTTGGACCTCTGTAAAACATAATAGCCGGTAAATGAATATGTTTTTTATATTAAGTATATATATACATATAATATACATAAACAATGCATAAGTTTTGTATATTTTGGCTAGTGCCCGTAATTGATTTTGGACGATGGACCAAAAATGAAAAAAAAACTATTATTATGTTACATCCTGCTCTAATTCGAGCTCTTTTGGTTTGTTGCAGACTTGCAGTGGTTTGGTCGATGAAGACCTGCCAAGTGTGATGACATGTGCCAATTATCTCAAGCTACCGTCTTACTCTTCAAAAGTCTACTCCTTTCTCTTTCACTCCCTTGTGTGAGGTCTGCTTTCTTTTATTATTTGACAAAAGAAATAACTTTTTCCCCTGTGAAATTTTGCAGGAGAAAATGAAGGAAAAGTTGTTATATGCCATAACAGAAGGACAAGGCTCATTCTACCTTTCATAAGGTTCCCTGGCTTGGTCAATCAGGTACATAGCTTGTGAATAATATAGTTCAGAGTAGGTGGTGGCAATGTACATTCGTGACTTAGAAGATCGTGGCAGCGGGTGCTTTGTGGAGTTGAATGAGAGCTGATTACTGCTGCTGCACTGACTAAACATGGTGGTTGTGCAAACATCAATGGTTTATTAGCATAATAATTAGAAGATAGTCCAGTTCTTAAAGGTAAATTATAGTGAAAGTTCTTTGGGGGTGTTTTAAGCTTGAAACTATGTACAGAAACCGTTCCAGACCTATATTATTTAAGGTCGGTTTGATGGGAAGATGAAAGTGAAATAAGGTCAATTTGCTTGTCATGTTTCGTCTTCTTTTGTTTCGTTTTTCTTCTTGAGCTTACAAACTACTTGTTGGATATTTGGGTGGAAAAAGAAAATGAGAATACAACAACAACCAATGTGAACAATGTAACTTGTCTTGCTGAGTCAATTGATGATCAATCTCTCCTTAAGATAATATTGTCCCGTATATCCTTTCAACGGTTGTAATGACAATTTATCTCCCAAGATAAAACAGCAATCAAACAAATGAGCAAAGGAAACTCAAGTATTTACTATTTACTTTGAAAGAAAAATCTTTGAGTATTTGTGATTGCAAGAGAGGAAGAATACTTTCAGAAATGTATTGTCAAGTGTGTAAAATGTGTTTTCAAATGAGCCCAAGGCATCATTTTATAGTGTTGGAGAAGATAACCTTCAGCCTAATAATGGTCTTGAATGACCATGTAATGGCCTTGAATATGAAGTTACAATTCAGCCAAATAATGATTGAATTCATGAGCAACATAATGGAGAGTTAATCCTCCAAAGTCAGCTCAAACGTCAGTTTTTATTCTTCTCCAACGGACTGAAATCGCCGCAGCGCCCTCGCAGTTGGGCCGCGGCGCCGAACCAGAGTTCCGGGCGTCACCGGCGCCGAGATGTTTCTCCGGCGTCGCGGTCCTTTTTCCGACTCGTTTCGACATTCACACTTTGTACATTTCTTCTTTCATTTACCAACGTGAAACCAACGTCATTTGGCCAATAACCGTCTATTACCTTACGTCTCAAACAATTCGTATACATATCAATATCTCTTTCAATAAGGAAATTATGATTTTTGACATTGTATGTACACGTGCGTGGAAACAACGTTTTCGACGTGTGGGGCCCCTAATTGTTAGATTCATAATTAAATAGGATTAACTTTATTTCACGTTTAATAAATATTTCCAACAATCCCCTCTTGGAAGAGATTTTGGTGCACGCGTATGATGTCGTTCTAGCAATCACTCGGCGGAACGATGTTGCATCTGGAGAGGTAATCGGAGTTTTGAACCTTTCATAGTAGAATACCATCAGACATATTTACTGCGCGGTGAAAGTGATGTCTTGAACCGTCAGTGTTTAGTATATGTCAAGACAATGATACCAATACAACATTTTTCCTACTCAACCTTTCTAGTGTTTTGTCTCGTGGGCTGTGGACACACTTGGATTCTTAAGTACGTTCATTTGAGGTGGCCTGTCCTCGTACTTAAATAGGTGGTTTCCTACAAGATATCCTACAATACCCCGCTTGCACGAACGTTATGAACCATTAAAAGTTTCCCCAACCTAACTTCAATTATCGAGAATCATTAAAGGTTTTGGAAAGTTATCCTTTACCCCTCTACATGTAGCACTTTTTGTCTATCACGGGAATGACCTTGGATTATGTTTCTTAAGAAGAAATCATTATCTGAAGTGCTCTTGCTTCCACCGAAGCGCTCAACTGAACCTTTACAGTTTAGTTTTTCCATTGAACCTTATCCCTGGGATCTCCGGTCCGTAAGGTTGGGTGTCCACTATATTGATTCTTATTGATTGGGTTTTAAGCCCATTTGTTACACCCTGGAAAAAAAATCGTGTTACCGAGACTACAGAAGACTTAGTATGGGCTCAGGGGAGGGTAAAGATATATAAGGATTAGGGATGAAGATTCTGTTATATATGTATAAGAATAACATATAGACGACAGTGGAGACCATATGGTGTAAGTTGGTTAATACGTTACTTGACAAATAGCCCTCGTAACCGTAAGTTAAGGTGGGGCCCACATATCGGGATTTTATAAAGGGCATATGACAAGTTATATGAATAGTACATAGGAAGTTTAGAAAGTCTTAAGAGGGACACTTAAGTCAAATATGAGTATAAGCACTCCAAAAGGATGATTTAAGGATACGTTTTCGGGTGATTTAGATTTACGAGGCCAACACACCATTATACGTTGAGAATTTGGGAAAACACAAAACATGAAAGTTGTAGATAATTGAAATACATTTCCAACCATAGGTCGTGGCCCTTCATGTGACTTAGGGATAAAAAGTTATGGACGTTTTAAGGAGGAAAGGTCAAACTAGCAGTGGGCTCGGCCCAACCCGACTCCAAGTCGGGTCAGGCCCACTTCCTTGGCTATTTAAGGAAAATTTCACCCATTATCTTCCTCATTGCATGCCAAAAGATCTAGAATATTTTAGAGAGAGAGAGTGAGGAGAGTTAGAGAGATAAAGCAAGGATTCGATCAAGTTCGAGGCCCCGAATTCCGAGGCTCGTGAAGGATAAAGTGTAATACGAGTTGTCGTCGTCGTTTCAAGCTAATATTGAACTTGGAGGATGATATTTTCGTGGTTGAGCTCCTGCTAAGGTATGTATTATTTTCTTATCATTGTTATTGAGATGATTACGTGGAGATTTAACGGATTAAAGTGTTAGAAATATAGTTATAATTATCGTATACCGAATATTAAGGTGTTGCGGTTTAGGGGCTGTTTTGGATAGAATTGTAAGATGAGTTTAGTCATATTATTGTTGTAAATTGTTAGATTTGTTGTTGTTGTTGTTGGTTATTAGCTTAATTTGGAATTGTTGGGTTGGTAGGATTATAGGGGAGATGCTGTCCAAATCTCGTTAGGCGACAAATAAATGATTAGTTAGAATAATCTTGTTGGCCTAGTCTTAATTCCTATATCGTTGATGGTATTTTAGTTGATTAAGCTCGGGAAGGGACTCGACGATTAGCTTGAGGCATAAATTAGGTATGTAAGGCTAACCCTTCTTTCATATTTTGGCATGATCCCTTTTATATGACTCCTAAAAATGTAAAACATAAGTACTCTATTCTTAGTTGGATGTGGAGTCGATATCCAATGTCTTGTTTCGTTCATGTTATACTCTTGTTGATAATTCGAAGGAAGCTTCTGCGATACATTATACTTACACGTTCACTACAAAGCAAATGGTAAATAAAGGAAACTCTAAAACTTGTTCTCAGAATCTCTCCAAAGGAGTCAGAATAGAAACCACTGAAAGCGGTGCAACGCTTTGTAACTTCATTACATATTCATACCGTATATCATATGTATTGTTACCGCTCCACCCGATCACCGATTATGATATTCTTAAGCGATCGTCCGGCGGCCACTTAGCTAAGCCGGCGGCCGCTCAAGGGCCATCGCGACTACGCCAAAGTCGCCGGGCGACTATTGTGTTATTAGCCTAAGCGGCTATGGTAGGATATTCTAGGCTGGCCAGCCACGGCCGGCCCACCGGATCGGGATAAAGCGGGCTCGGACGGGTCGTGACGGAAGAGGGCGGGTCGGCCGGGCGGGCAGTGGGACCGGTATTGGCGGACGATATTGCGTCCGCCCCCAAGACCTGGCCCGGCGCTGGTCGGGACGGACGGACGGGACAGTCGGACTCGACGGGCCTTTTTTTAATTTTTCCACTAAATTAAAAATACTAAATTACTAACAAAGTAACATATAGTAATATTATAGTGATAGTCATATACTCATATTATACTATTATAGTAGGAAGATTTGTGAGAAATAAGAAGAGAAAATGAGGTATTTATAGTTGGAAAATTGGGTTAAAGTGTAAATATAATAACTTAGGGGTTAAAAATAAATATAAAGGGGTAGGGGTTGGGAGCTGGAAGCCAAAAATGGTCGTTGTCTAACGGCCAAAATGTAAAATGGTCGTTAGACAACGACTATTTTTGGCAAATGGCGGGACTGGGGCGGGACCGGGACGGATCGGGTCCTAGCGGGACCGGGTCGGACGGGACCATACCATGTCCCGTCCCGGTTCGAGCCCCGAACCCGCTAAGTTTTTTTTTTAATTTAATCGGGGCCGGGGCGGCCCAACCCACTGGTCAGCCCTAGGATATTCTATATTTATATTGAGTATGCTAGAATTTGTGTAAGGGACCATATGACATGGTTCAAAGTATTGTTCCAGGTTACTCCAGGTTTCTTTCTAAACTTGCTTACTGTTATGTTTTTCCTTATTTTATGATTCAGTATTGCCTTACATATTCAGTACATATTTCATCGAATTTCTTCTGGGTGCGCTTTATGCCCGCAGGTTCAGAGATGCGGTTACACGATCCAGTCACCTAGGAGGAATCAACATTGAGAGTCAGACAACTCCACTTGCTTCGGAGACTGTTCCTGTTTTGGTATAATTTTATTTGTATACATCCTGGGTCCGACGGAGTCCTGTCCTGTCACTTATGCACGGTCATACTCTTCTAGTAGTCTGCGGACATCGTGGGTGTCATGGGTACTATTTGGCCTTGCCGGCCATTATTTTGTTGTACATAAGTATCGACAGCCTCGTTGGCTTACCTTGTGACATGTTACGTATATATAAGTATGTTTTGAGATGTTTTGAGTTACAGTTGGACTTTGGTATTCTATTTACATCTGCCAAACTTGGTTACAAAGACCCTATTGAATGTCATGTGTGAGTACAAGTAACATAAGTTGGGTTATTGGGCAGGTTAAGCTCGGTCACTCGTCATAGCCCTAGGTAGGGTCGTGACACCATTCCCCTAGACAGTCAGTTCAATGGATCTGCTATGTTTTCCTTAGATATTATGTAATCAATGGAAATAACATCTGAGGTGATCAGTTGCCTAACAGACTCATGTCTCCGTCGAATATGACGAGACTTGCCGTTATAAATAGAATTTTGTGCCCTTCCTAGAACTGACTGACTATTGCAGTGGATCATTACAGAAGTCACGAGTTTATCCCAACATGGAACATCTTCTAAGAACCATGAAGCCATTTAGCGTTCGGATGAGTCTTGCCAATTTATTGACTGCATACGCGATATCAGGTCGAGTGCAGTTTGTGATATACATCGACTCAATCTCCCGTATCGCTTCCCGCGCATTTGACACACCGAGATGTTTGTCAATCTTTTGACTTCTATCCAATGGTGTCGCACGCGAATCGCCGAACATCTCAAATTTCTTCAGCAAATCCTTGATGTAGTGAGATTGAGACGAGATCAATTCGTTAGTTGTCTTAGAGATCTTGATCCCTAAGATAACATCTATGACTCCCATATCTTTCATGTCAAAACATTATTTTTAGCACTTTCTTAGTCTCTAGGATTACCCTAGGACTGCACCCAGTGATCAACAAGTCGTTTACATAGAGGAATGTAATGCCTAATGAATCGGTCATTACTTATGCCTAATGAGTCGGTCATTTTCTCTTCATGCAAACACACTCGTCTTACTTGTTAGTAGAGACCCCTTTCGATAGTAGGGTACTATCAAATTTCTCGTGCCATTGTTTAGGGCCTGTTTCAGCCTGTACAATGATTTGACAAGCAGACAGACCTTTGTCTTTTATTCTGGAACCACATACCCCTCTAGTTGGTCTATGTATATTTCTCCTTCCAAATCATCATTAGGAAGACCATCTTGACATTCATTTGATGTATTTCAAGATCCCGCAAGGCGGCGATAGTTGTAAACATATGTATGGATGTCTTAGGTTTGTACTTGTCTATAGACCCATTGTCATTGTTGGTTCTCAACTTCTGTTTTGTAGCATTTGAATGCTTCAAAAGGCTTCATCTTTACTTCTTAGTAAGTAAATGTAACAAAACCTTGTGTCATCATCTATGAAAGTCACAAAGTACTTGTTCCCCCCTCTAGTTTGAGCGAACTTCAAATCACATATATCAGTGTGTATAAGTTCTAGAGGAGCGGTTTCCCTTTCGACGGATCTAAAGGGACTCTTGAAAAGTTTTGTCTCTATGCACACCTCACACTTATGTTGAGAGTTTATGTCGATAGACATCAATGATTCCAACTTTACCAACCTTAATATAGATTGATAGTTAACTCGTCTAATCTATGGTGCCATAAATTAGAAGACACAAACAGGTAAAAGGAAGGCTCAGTTTTATTGATAATAGAAGACAGTACAAGTACAGTATTTTCCTTAAAGAGGCCTTCACAGGCGAAGCCTATTTCTAAGTAGACGACATTATAGGTGTAACATTAACCTTAAGGAGGCCTTCACATGCGAATCCTCTTCCTACAAATGTTCCGTTTTTAGTGATTACAAACTTATTAGCCTCTAACACTAGTCTAAAACTAGCATTCACTAATAATTTTCCAGAAATTAGATTTCGTCGAATTTCAGGGACATGCATCACTTATTTGAGAATAAGCTTCTTTCCGGACGTCATCTTAAGGATTACCTTTCCTACCCCCAGCACCTCTGAAGAGGATTTGTTGCCCATGAACAACTTCTTATCTGTGACTGGTGTATACGTGGAGAAAGCGTCTTTATTGGAACAAATGTGACGGGTAGCACCCGTGTCCAACCACCATTGCGTCGGATTCTCAACAAGGTTTGCTTCTAGCACCACTGCTGAGAATTCTTCAATCATATCATCTAGGAGCGTGTCTTCGACGATGTTTACCTTATCCTTGCCTTTATCATGTTTTTGCTTGCGGCAGTCTTTGGCCATATGACCAACATTATCACAATAGTGGCATGTTCCCTTGAACTTTTCAGTTCTTTGGGATTGGCCATCTTTCTGGAACTTCCGCTTTTGCTTGGATTCCCTTTGACTTCCGTCAGATTTGCCTTAGCCTTAGCAGGTTGTTTCCCCTTTGACATGACCTTCTTATTGTCCTCTTGAATCTGGAGTTTGATAATAAGTTCGTCTAAAGTCATCTCCTTCGTTTTGAGTTTCAAGTAATTCATAAACTCATTCCACGAGGGAGGCAGCTTTTCGATTAATGCCCCAACTAAGAATTGCTCGTTGGGCTTCAATCCTTCCAAGTCTAGATGATGTAGAATCATTTGAAATTTCTGGACTTAAGATAACACACTTTTGTTGTCCACCATTTGAAATTTCCCAATGATGAACTTCTTTCTACCCGCGTCTTGGGTGTCGTACTTCTTTTGTAGTTTGTCCCACAACTGCTTGGAAGTTTCAACGGTACAATATACCGTGTAGAGAGGATCAGACAAACTATTTAGAATGTAGTTCCTGCACATGAAATCACTGTGTTTTCATGCTTCGCGAACCACCCGCAGGTCGTCATCAACATGGTTACCTCGGCCCCCTCCTGCCAAATCATTTGGCTGAGAGTCCGTGTCTTTCCCAACTTGTGGAGGGTCTTCGGTTAGAAAACGTTTTAGTCCCATAACCGTCAGGAAAAATAGCATTTTTTGCTGCAATCGCTTGAAATGTGCACCCATGAACTTCTCGGGACGTTCATGATGGAAACCAGCAGAAGTTGGAGCAGAAGTGCTCCCTTGACCAGTATCAAAGGCATTGTAAATACCTTGAGCAGAAGCATAAGCATTGTGAACGCCTTGAGGAGCAGTGGGGGCACTAGTTGTGCCAAACGTATTGTTGACACCAGTTGTGCCAAACGCAACAGGTTGGAAGACATTTCGAATGCATGGATTAGTGGGATTGAAGGCAGCGGGATTGCCTTGAGCATTGGCGTTGTTCAAAGCGTTGAATTGACCTTCAGCAGACATTGTTGTTGTTGAAATAACGAATATTATCTTAAGCTTGTTGGATATTTTGGTGGAAAAAGGAAATGGAAATACAACAACAACCAATGTGAACAATATAACTTGTCTTGCTAAGTCAATTGATGATCAATCTTTCCTTAAGATAATATTGCCCCGTATATCCTTTCAACGGTTGTAATGACAATTTATCTCCTAAGATAAAACAGCAATCAAACAAATGAGCAAAGGAAACTCAAATGTTTGCTTTGAAGGAAAGATATTTGAGTATTTGTGATTGCAAGAGAGGAAGAATACTTTCAGAAATGTATTGTCAAGTGTGTAAAATGTGTTTTCAAAGAGCCCAAGACATCATTTTATAGTGTTGGAGAAGATGACCTTCCATTAGCCTAATAATAGCATTGAATGACCATGTAATGGCCTTGAATATGGAGTTACAATTCAACCAAATAATGATTGAATTCGTGAGCAACATAATGGAGAGTTAATCCTCCAAAGTCACCAAACGCCGCTTTATTCTTCTCCAACGGATTGAAATCGCCGCAGCCGCGACCGCAGTTGGACCGTGGCGCGGAACTCAGAGAGTTCCGGCGCCACCGCGCCGCAGCCTCGCAGCGCCGGCGCCGAGAGATGGGCCGCGCACCGAGATGTTTCTCCGGCGTCGCGGTCCTTTTTCCGACTCGTTTCGACATTCACACTTTATGCATTTCTTCCTTCATTTACCAACGTGAAACCAACGTCATTTGACCAATAACCGTCTATTACCTTACGTCTCAAACAATTCATATACGTACCAATATCTCTTCCAATAAAAAAATTATGATCCTTGACATTGTATGTGCACGTGTGTGGAAACAATGTTTCCGACGTGTGGGGCCCCCTAATTGTTCGATTCGTAATTAAATAAGATTAACTTTATTTCACGTTTAATAAATATTTCCAACACTACTTAACTCAATATTGGTTGGAAATGTACTTCGAGCTCGCTCAAGTGGATATTCCTGCTGATCTTGACTTCATAAATTGTCAGCTTCTGACTTTCCATACTGAGTCTGGCACTTTTCTTGTCTGCTTTTCCTTATGTTGTCGCTCTTTCTTTCCCTTTTCTTGATCGAAAAATCTCTTATCATTCAAAGGGAAGGTTTATGGCAAAAAAAATCACATTTGGAAAGAGTTGACTTTTTCCCTTGCAATGGGTTTCTAGATCTCCTTAAGTGATCTTGGGAGCAAAAAGGCGAAATCCCTCACCCCTCCGACCCGACAGAGATTGATGGAGGAAGGTAAATCATGGTACTCAGCGGCCCACTAGGTGGGAGACACAGTGTCTGATGCCCACAAGGAGTCATCCTCACAAAGGAGAAATGAACTCCCACACTGCGGCTGCCAGGGCTCGAACCTGCCTTCTTGGGAGCAATCTGCCACCCTGGAACCAACTGAGCTACACCCACGTGGGTTCCTTAAGTGATCTTGATCCTGAAATCGCAAGATATTTATTGCAATTGGTAGGACTACAAGAAAATATACTTTGGTCCAAGGCTAAGACCAGAACAATAAATTTGAAGGAAAGCATTGACGTAATTGGAAAAGTTGTTATCATGTGATCATGAGGTGATGGGTTCGAGTCGTGAAAACAGCCACTTACATAAATACAGAATAAGACTGAGTATAATAGACCATTATGGTCCGGTCTCTTAGTACACCATACTGCCCTTTTCTTTTTACGAATGAAACTATTACTTTTTTCAGTCTTTTTGTTCCAGTATACTGTTGAGATGCAAGATCCTTATTCTACCACATATGTTACTAGCCCTTAAATAGAACAGTAACAAGATTGATTTTAGGGAAGAAAATCATCAAAAATATTTAATTTAATTTTCTCTTACTTTCTCTGTCCGGTTTTATGTTACATTCTTTTTTGGCATGTCTAAAAAATTATTTATATCTTTTTTAGAATTTTTTTATTTTATCTTAATGGCATAACTTGTTGATACATTCTTCACCACTCATTTAAATTGGGATGAAGATAGTACTTTTTTATATCACATCTACCTAATTATGATTTTCTTAACGGGTAAAATTAGAAATCTAAATTACCTATAAGAAAATAAAAAAAATAGTTCCAAAAGAATGTGGTTGATTTATACTTTCATCATGTACGCTCTCATGTAATCTATTTTGATAATCCAAAAATATCTTAATCTAAACTAGGGGTGACCAGTGGGACGGATGTAGAACGGGACGGGACGAAATTTGGGGGGACGGCGTGAGGGTTGGGATCGGGATATGGTGGGCCGGGAAGAGGTCTCATCCCGTTCCACATCCCGCTGGCATAGGGGACGGGATTTGGGGGTCGGGTGGGGTAGGGGGGTTTTGGAGGACTTTAATTTTTTTCAAGACACTTAATTTTAAAAATATATATATATTTAAACACTTAAATAATTGAACAAGATAATGAAAAAAAACATTCCAAGACATTGTCTCTTATATTATTTAATAGAATATGATTTTATTTTTGTAATACAATTTCAAAATTATAACTTTGTTTCGTAGTTCAAATGTAATAATCATAATTTTATCAGTAATTCCATAGTATTCACTAATATCATGAATATTTTTTGAAATAAAAACCCAATGTGTCTTTTCATCAATATATCTATATGCTAATATACGTTTCGGCATAGACCAATTGTGATCTATACAATGACCTGTAACAGTTAAATAATCATTATCATTAGTACTACGACCTATGTCATAAGTGATAGTCACTTTGTCATTAAAATGATACAATGCATAACGTAATTATTGTTGATATTCATGCGTAAATTTAAAAACATCACTTCTAATAGTTGATCTAGAAAAATCGCTAAAAGCAGGATTATATGTTTCTCGAATGTAATGAATGAAATCAGGAGAGAAAAGAAATGAAAAAGGCAAACCCTCCACAACAACTAATTTTGCTAAATTTTCTCGATCTTTGTGTTTATCATATTTCGGACCTATAACCCCCCCCCCCCCGGTCATCGGGTTAATTCGACCATGTACTTGGTCAGGTACAATATGTAAACCTTGTCCTGACTCAGAAGGTATTTGTACACCCACTTTGTCAGCCAAATATTGATTATACCTTGCTTTGTAAGAATTTTCTACATGTCTCATTAAACCTCATGTCCCACCTTGACCTTTTCTAGTTTTAAATTTATAAACTTCGCGATAAATTTTACAAATAGCTAGTTGATTATGAATGTCCCTTTCAAAAAAATCGCATGCATGTGATTTTAATTTTCGTTGTTTTGGCTCTATGGGGAATCGAAGGGATTTCAGTTTCAGTCTGAGACTCAGACTGATCTTGAGATAGGTACACTAGTGGGTATGTTATCTAATTATCTTCTAATTCATTTTCTAAATCAAAGTCTGGTTCAGATGCAGAATATACCTCATGATCTAATGATATATTAATATTAACATTAAAAAGATCAGTTTCATTTACTTAAGTGAAATCATCGTAATTATGATTACTATAAGATGCACCCTAACCCCTGTTACCCCTAATACCTCTACCAGAAAACGTTCATTTCATTTCATTATAATTATGAAAATAAATAATTAAAGTTAATGAAATTAAGTACGATAATTAAAATTAAGTAACAATAACAATTTAAATAAAAGAAGGAACGAAGGTACCAAACACCGACGTAACGTCGACGTGTAATCGAGGTTGAAAATTAAAATTTTGCTTGATGATCCTCAAGCTAGTTGTCAACTTCACTCCCAATTTTTGAACTTTGATAGAATTAGCAAATAAAATAAAATATTTAGTGTGCAATTTAGACTTGTAGAGAGAGAGATATTAGAAAGATGGTAGGAAGATTTGTGACAAAAATGAAGAGAAAAATGAGGTATTTATAGTTGAATAATAGGGTTAAATATATTAACCTATGGGTTAAAATAAATTATTAAGGGGTAGAAGGTTTATGGGGTGTGGGGGGCCAAAATGGCAGTTATTAGTCGTTGCCAACGTCTAAAATTGAAAGTGGCCCGTTGTGCAACAGCTAGCTCTGCAAAGAGGGGGGACGGGGCGGGTTGGGTCATTGGCGAAATGGGATGGGCGGGACGAGCCCTAGTCCCGTTTTGAGTTCGAATCCCGCTACCGACATTGTACATCCATAATTTTTTTTACGAGTTGAGGCAGTAACCGAAATAGGCCGGTGCGAGATCGGACCGTCCCGACCGACTGGACAGTCTTAATCTAACATGCTCCAAGTTGATTTCACAATCCTTCCACATTTCAAAAAGAACAAAAAAGAAAGAAAATATCTTCTTCTAGAAATTTTTATGTTTTTTAAAATAAAAGAGAAAGTAAAAGGACCACCCTATAAATGTTTGCCACCTTATCATCATTTCCAATTTCAACTGTTTTAGTACCAAAAATTATTTTAGTACGTAAAACATATCGCTACTTATAATCAATTAACTAAACGGGTTTTTGATGTCAACCACATTCTCAATTAATTCGAAAATGTCTTAATTTAGTTAGCGTTTGGCTATAGATTTTGAATTAACTTTTAAAAAATTATCTTTAAATATTTGTTTGGTCATATATATCCACCATCTTATCACCATAGCCCTCCCAAAATCTTCTCTTTAACTCCTTTTCATCTTCCACTATCACTTGTAAAGCTACTATTGGCTCATTTCAACCACAACCCACTTCAAATTCTTCCTTAATAACCTCAAAGAACACATTTTTAGCCTCACCTGACAATACCCTTTTGACCCTTTTGCAACAGGGAAAAACTGATGAAGCTTGGTTATATGACACCAAGAATCTTGAAAATCAAGAACTACCTAACCCCACTTGAAAATCTTGGTTGTATAATTAATGTGTATACATTGTACATTGACTATACGTTAATTATACACAAATTATATAAAAATGGTACATTTTCTAGTTTTTACACATGATATATTTTTTATACATTTGATATATTTATATATGTATACAATAGTGATACATGTTTTATAAAAATAATGCTACAATTTTTATACATATGCTGAAATTAGTCTAAAACTGGCTACGAAATGAAATAATTTTACAAAGGCTTAAAATTTCTATTAGGTTTTCTTGAGTCATTCGATGTCAATAGTTTCACACGGATGGTCATTTATGTCCTTGTCCCAATCAAATATTCACCAAAAAATACATATATACTAAACAGTACAAAAAATTATGACTTTATATGTTAATCCTTATATTTGTGATCTACACAATGGATGTACGAAAATAGTATACAATTACTACTAGTGCTTAGAAAGAATAAACAATTACAATACAACTGGCTTGAAGCCTAACATGAGTTGTTACAACAACAATGAGTTTTGTTGTCTTGATCTTATGTTTTGAATCTGTCTTGGATCTTCTACCTTTGGATCTTCGTTTCAATTGCAACAAGTTCCTTGATCTTGATAACCAGAAACCAGGAGAAACTAAATCTCTACTTGTTACAACTGTGCTGAGTCGAGTGTTAGCACTTTGTCCTTAATACATTATTGCCCCGTATATATCCTTTTACGTTGATGGACAACTATCTCCCAAGATAAAACAACATCAAACAAATGAGCAAAGGAAACTCAAGTGTTTCTCAAGAAGAACCTTTGAGTGTTTGAAAGATATGCTAGAGAGAAAGAAGTTCAGAAAAATCTGAACTATACAAGAGTGAGGTGTGTCTACAATTGAGACAAGGGCCTCAATCTATAGTGTGTGTAAGATGACCTCTCATCTAGTCAACTAATGACAATCAATGGCCATGTAATGTCACTTATTGAGAGGTGTTATTCAGCCAAACAATGGTTGAATTCAAGTACCAAGTAATGGAGGATTAATGCTCCAAAACCAGCCTAAAAGTCAGAAATTTTTCGCCATCTATCGACTCATCGCGCGCAGCCTCGAGGCGCCACGCCTCCGAGCCCATCGACCACCAAGCCGCAGATCGTCGGCCGCACCGCGCGCCCGACGGTTGCGCGCCATGCCCTTCACGGCTCCGCGATGATTTCTGACTCATTTCATCTTTTACACATCGTACATTTCTTCCTTTATTTGCCAACGTGGAACACACGTCATTTGGTCAATAACCGTCTATCATTCTATGTCTCAAACGTTTCAGTTAGGTATCAATATCTCTTTCACTAATGAAATTTACGATACTTGACACGACGTGTGTGGAAACGACGTTTCCGACGTGCGAGGCCTCAATTGTTCGAGTCATAAATAATGGGTTAAACTTAATTCCACATTCAGTAAATTTCCAACAATCCCCTCTTGAAAGAGATTTTGGCACACTCACAAGGTGTCTTTCTAGCAATCCTTCGGCGAATCGATGTTGCATCTGGATAGGTAGTTGTGGCTTTGAACCTTCTATAGTAGAATACCATCGGACATACTTACTGCGCAGTGAACCTGATGTCTTGAACCACCGGTGTTTAGTGTATGCCAAGACAATGGTACCAAAACAACAACTTTCCTTATTATGTTCTTCTTAATGTTTTGTCTGTTGTGGCCGTGGACACACTTGGATTCTTAAGTGCGTTCATTTGAGGCGGCATGTCCTCGCACTTAAATAGGTGGTCACCTACAAGGTATCCTGCTATACCCCACTTCACAAGTGTTAGACACCATTAAAAGTTTTCCCAAACCTAACCTCAACCGATGAGGATCATGAAAGGTTTTGGAAACTTAACCTTTACCCACGCTGCAGGTAGCACTTAATGTATATCATGGGAACGACCTTGGATTCATGTTTCTATGCAGAAATCATTATCCGAAGTGCTCTTTCTTCCACCGAAGCGCTCAACTAAACCATTACGATTTAATTTTTCAATTGAACCAATTCCTGGGATCTCCAGTCAATATGGTTGGGTATCCACCGTATCAGTTCATATTGTTTGGGTTTTAAACCAATTCCCCTAGACCGACAGAACTCTTGACCTTCGGGTAGTCCCTTAATTAAAAGGGTCCATTATATACTTTGATTTAGTAATCAAGGATGTGTCACCCGATCAATTGTCATACGGTCTTATGTCTGCGACAGATATGTCCAGACGCCGACATATGTGCCCTTACAATGTATAACTGATGCAGGCACGAGTTACTCCCAATAAGGGACATCCTCTAAGAGGTCGTGAAATTACTCAACTTCTCATCATGTTTTGTCTAAAGTGATAAACTCCGATTCCATCATGAATCGGCCGATGCAAGTTTGCTTAGAGGATTTTCCGAAGACACACCATGCACATCCACTTGTGGCTTTGGTGTTCTTCAACTCTGATGTTCAGTTTGCATCACTGAGTTCTCCCAGAACCGCTGGACATCCAAAATATCATAATCCATAGATAAGAGAATAATTTAGATGTCGTCACATCTCATTTAAAGCCTTCTATCAATCATTTCCAAAATCACGAGTGAACCTTAGTTCAACTGATCTTTATGAGTCGATACCATGTTAGTTTGAAGTGTGTAAAATACATTGAACTACATGTGACCTGTGCATATCTCTCATGGTATATGGGTGCACCATGATTTCAATCACTTCTATGATTCATATCCATTGGTGACTTTAACGAGACTATCAAAACACCTCACAGATGAGTTTGAAATTAGACCAGTCTGTTAGATGTCTTTAGAAATCACAATTCCTAAGATGACATCTGCAATACTCATATTCTTTATGTCAAAAAAACATTTCAACGTACTCTTAGTCTCTAGGGTTAGCCTAGGGCTTCTTCTTGTGATCAACATGTCGTCTATGTAAAGGCGCATCATGACGAACATGTTAGAATTTCCTTTCATGTAGACACATTTGTCACACTCATTAATGGAGAAACCCTTCGATAGTGGAGTACTCTCACGATTTTCGTGCCATTTCTTCGGGGCCTGTTTCAGCCCACACAGAAATTTGACAAATCGATAGACTTTCTTCTCTTCCTCGGAACCACATACCCCTCGGGTTGTTCCGTATCACTTTCTTCTTCCACTTTTGGACTTTTGGTTTTCCAACTGTTGACTTTCTAGCTTCAGAATCAATGTCTCTGTAGTCAGATTCATTGTTTCTGTTTTATCTGAAACTCCCAGGACCAAAATGTAAACATTTCTGGGACCATAATGGAAGTTCAGTAAAACGCCCAACAGTCCATCAAACCAACTCTCCGGTTACGAAGGTTGTCTCAACATCCATGTCACGCAAGACTGCGATGACCCTTGAGGTTAAGCTATTCACATAGGATCACATGTCCAAGTAGCTGAGGCCTTATACTCATCAGTAGATCCATCTACTTTATACTCAATTTGAGTATCCACTTTTACAACCCAAAGGTTCTTTTCCCGGAAGAAGATCAACCATCACACAAGTGTGGTTCTATCTGATGGAGTCTATTTCTCTCTTTTTGCTTCTTTCCAAAGCAGCGCTTCTGGAGATGACAATTCTTTGTTAATTGTCCATGGTTCATACTTAACCATATAAGCTAGGAGGCCTGGAACAAGTCTTTGTCCCATTTTTTTGCTCTGTCTCGGTTAAACATCTAGAATCCCTGAGTTCTGTAGACCTGGAACAATAAGTTCCGGATAGTCAGCAACTTCCGAGTCCTGTAGATCTGGAACGTCTAGTTTCGTACAATCAGGCACTCGCGGATTCTTCTTAACCTTGAGCAATTAATTATTTTTCCTTCTTAAGAAAAGCTATCTTCAAATAATTCATCATTCTTTGATACCGAGATGCGATATGCACTACTGTTATTTACAAATCCAGTGGATATGCAATCTACAGTCTTAGGTCCGACTTGAACTGTTTTGGCTATGGTATCTCAACACTTGCCACACTAACCCATATCACAACATTTGTATATGATATTCTTTCCATGTTTCACATGGAGGGTTATCATTATCCTTATGTGGAGTTCTCGTTAAGAATCACATTAGCGGTAAATATCTCCTTGCCCCAAATATCTTGGGCATGCGGATCTGCGTTTGGCAAACACCGTTGGTCTGAGGTGAGTAAGGAGCAGTCGTTTGATAAACGATGCTTCACATTATCCTCCTCTATCCCTACGAATTCCTCAATCCGTAGGCTTTCATCTTCTGCTGGCGCCGCGCATACCGAACTACAAGAGCCAACCGTGCTTCAGCTTTCATCCTTGCTTTTCAACAAACAAATGAACCAATACGTTGTACCATCGTCGATGAAGATCACAACGTTCTTATCACGCCACGAACCCCGGGCCCGCGACTGGTGCTCTACCTGGGCACCCTTCTATTCATACAACACAATAAATCGCGGAAGATAAATAACACTTTTGTTTTCTTAAAACAAAGGAAAAACCGATAAGGCTGTCATAATATAAATCACCCAAAAGGGTCTACACTATTCAATAATGTAAATACAACTCTAGCCACCCAAATTTACATACGAATACATGCACTCTAAGATTTTGGACAAATACTATGACGGACAAGGCCCCGCTGCACTTCAATATACATAGCCATAATGACAAGCTCCGGAACATTGGAGTCATCTCAAAATGCTGAACCAGGATCCTAAGCTCGCGGATCCACAACTGTGTACCTAAACCTGCGGACATGAACGCATCCCCCCGAAGGGGGTCAGTACAACAAATACTAAGTATGGAACGGAAATAAAGTACAACAATTAAGTCCATAACTATACAAGGAATGACAGGGGCAAGTATGAAAATCAAATACTAGATCCTACCGTGTCATATATAAATCAGAGCCAAATGTACCTTGTATCATTGTACTACTGTAACACCGCACCACTTTCAAATACGAAAGTCATGTCAAAATCCGAGACACCTGCCGTCAGCATATAATATCACAGAAGCATGCTCGTGGAATACAACATCACTATCAGCATGTAACAAGTATAACATATAACTACCCACACACTGTGCCTTTTTAACAATGAGAGTAAACTTTACATGCTTTAAAATAGGAAGCTTATGATCAATCTAGGGTCACCCGCCCGTAGTATCATTATGCAAACCTACTCCTGGGACTGTTTCACCCGCAAGGGTCTTGTGGACCCGCATAGGACAATTTGCCCCGCATAGGACAATTTTGCCCCGCATAGGACTATTTCACCCGCACAGGACTATTTCACCCGCTTAGGCCCTACGGGTCCGCAATGAGCATATACGTCATGCTCGCATCATGGGTAGCAAATCCATGGAGATGTATAATGTTTTGGAGGTTTACCCCGCAATTATACTCGTGGCGTGTATAACGCCTCGGGTTTACCCCCGCATTTATACTCGTGAGTGTATAACGCCTCGGGGTTTACCCCGCATTTATACTCAGGAGGTGTATAACGTCTTGGGGGTTTACCCCGCATTTATACTCAGGAAGTGTATAACGTCTTGGGGGTTTACCCCGCATTTATACTCATAACACTAGCACCAATGGCTATCATGAACAACATATGCAAGTTAAGATAATCTTTGACTCTCAACATCATAAAATGAATAAAACATCATTTTAACAAACCAAAACAATTTCCATGTCTTCTTTTTCAACAAATCAAGACAATACCATGCCTTTCCTTTTTAACAAATCAAGACAATACCATTTAGGCAGGCCGAAGTACTATCAAAGCACAAATAGAATAACTATCATTTAAGCAAGCCAAAGTAATATCAAGGCACTAACACACCTTGCTTTACTAAGGATTAAAGTCCATTACGACAATGTACGTGAGCCGTACATTCACTTTATGAACTAAATTTCCATTTTAGGAAAGCTCAAGTACTACATGTATCGCTAGGAAGTAGGATCCAATACATGTATCATTTTGGAACCATCATTTAGAAAATCGAGACACTTATCGTACCAAGTATCCTTCTAAGACATGGTTTTGGCAAATCAAGGCACTAGACCTCACGTGTTACTTTAAAACATCTTGAACATCAAAGTGCCACATATCATGTATTATATTAAGGACTTAATCATGGACATTCTCGCACGATTTCCTTAAAACAATTTAAACCATCCCTTGACTTTCCACTAAAACTTGTTATAACAAACTTTCCATAAAGTCATTATAATCACTTTATTTTTAGACAACTAACGCACCATTACCTCTTTCCTTTTTATAAAAATCAAGGCATTATCATGCCACGTAAGGGAATTGAACCCAAAGTACTTTGTACATCTATTCTTTATAAAAGAATCGTTTCATGAAATATTAGGGCGTTGGACCCAAAAGTACTTTCACCATTAAAACCAAGTTACTTACTTTTTTAAACTCAAGTAACTTATACTTTTAAGACCAAGTAACTTATGCCTTCAAATCAAGTCACTTACTCTCTTTAAATCAAGTAACATATACTTTTCAAAACGAGTTACTACACATTTTCGAAATTCAAGTCCCAAGTACTTTCAAAAATCAAGCTTCATGTACTTACAAACCAAGTCAATTGTGAGAAACAAAGCTATTTCTATGTCCAAGGAGCCTAGGAACTCCATAACCATCAATGATGCAAGAGCCGAGGCGTCGCACATTTATGAGGCGGGTATCAATGACTCTCTAATAACTCCGGGACTTTATGATGGTCTTGGTTCCAAGACGGATCAGGGGGACAATCTAGGGACATTGACTACTCACGTTATACGAAGAGCCAAGTCAATTGTGAGAAACAAAGTTATTTCTATGTCCGCGAGCCTAGAACTCCATAACCATCAACGATGCAAGAGCCGGCGGGTCAAGATTGAATGAGACGGATTCAAAGTGCCTTCTCGTGATTCAAGTCAACAACCCTGCATTTCTTTAAGTGTCACCAATGAAGCCTTCCCTACTTTAGCTAGTTTGCTAAGTGGAGGCAATCTCAAGAATCACAACACTTTTCGCCTTTAACACTTCCTGATTCGAGTAGAGTCTTTAACATCCCCTCTCTCATCTAACACCACTTCACTACTTCGAATTTCACAACACCACACCCCTTCTATCTCCTCTTCCTTCTATTCCTTCAAAACCAACACAAATTCCCTACCCTCCCAAATGGCACGCAAATCATCTCTTCTATCATGCCCAAGCTCACTCCCTTCTACCCTTCCCCTCTCGCCTATACCTCCAGATATACCTCCCAATGATTTACACACTAACGCATCTCCTAAACCACATCATATCCCTACCACGCCACAACTCAAAACAATCTTCCCCAAACCATGGCAAAGGTCCCTTCCTTCCTAAAAAGACTTACGCTGAGTCTTCATGAACTAGGATTGAGGCAAAAGGTATGAAGTTATAATTTATTGAACAACAAGGCGGCTAAGTACATATAGAAGCCGAGGATGAAGTTCCTTTCATAGAAACTGGGGCTATTGCCTAATAGGTTGCTTCACTGTCCTTTCCGGAAGAGAAGCATCAATACGATTGTGAAAGGACGGGAGTTAAATGACGTATTATACCATATGGCAAAGGTCGGATGTTGTTCAAATTCATGACGGATGAAGAGCGCACTAATGTACTTCACGGAGGCCCTTATATGGTCTACGGGAAAACCATGATGCTCAAGGCTATCAATAAAGGAGTTCTTATAACGGATGATTTGTTTATGTACATTCCTATTTTGGTCACTTTCCTGACATTCCCTTCTATTCGAGGTAACGCCTTAGTAAGATTGCTTCACGGTAGGAAAACCTCTTTACACCGACCAATATACTAAGGAAAGGTCTAAAATGAACTATGCAAGAGTTCTGGAAGTGGATGTTAGCAAGGAGCCGATAATGGATTTTGTCGCCAATCTCCCGATAATGTATGTATACTCAAAGGGTAAACTATGAGAATTACCCGGACTTTTGCTATCATTGTGCGGCTTTTGGACACAACCATTTGAAGTGTAGGAAGCTAAGGGATGATGTCAACAATGAAGAAGCTCCAAAAACACGTAATACTGAGGTACCCCCTAACAACAAGGATGATTCTACTCGTTTGAAGGTCAACAAAGGCACGTGGAACCAACCCTCCTTCCTCATCCACCAACTCATCAACATCCCGTAGATGCCGATAACTTGATGGACATTGAAGAAACCGAGCACACAACACCTCCCGGTACCTAAGCTTGGGAGAAGTATCACATGCCGCGGTCCTCCGGCTTTGGTCATTCTCGCCCACCATGTTCATGGATTCTCTAGCAAAGTCCTCACCGCCTAATTCTCACAATGGCAAGACACAACATGTTAGGATGAGGGTGAGTCAAAACATTCTGATTCGAGATGCTTATGAACCCGCCACCTTCATCGATGAAGTGACATACAACTGCCACTAAAAGGCTCACCAGGTCAAGTAACGTTAACTTTGAACGCGGAACATAGCTTGGTTGGTACACAAGTTATGGCTTCCAGCAACAAAGATGATGGATGGCAAGAAGTTTTGTCAAAAAATAATGGGCCGAAAAGCAGTGGGAAAGCGAAGGCAGCTAAGCGCGGAGGTGCTAATAAAACCTCCTTTGTTTCCTAATGAAAATACTTTGTTGGAATGTCCGTGGTCTTTGCGGACAAAGGGACAGTGGCTGCCACGCAAGCTCTAGTGTGTAGTATCACAAAACAAAGCATGACGCTGCTATGATTTGTCTATTGGAAACTAAGCTATCTCGCCAAGGACGTAGTCTTTCTACTCAAAGATTCAAATCATGGAAGTTTTGCTCAAATTTGGAATTCATCGAGGCGGTAGAATGCTATTACTTTGGGATCCTTCCACGGTTTGTCATGGCGCTTGGTATGGACTCTCAAAGATATCCATGTCCAGCAAGTTGCAATATAACACAAGTGTCCTTCCTGCCACATTCAGGTACCCGGTTTATAGCATCTCGGATAGAAGGATGCTTTGGCATCACCTTTCTCACTGGGTGTGGCATCACTAAGCCTTGGATGATTATGGAGATTTCAACACTTATTGCTACCCTCATGATAAGTGGGGGTCCTCCTCTCACGCCTTACGACTTAGGGATCTTGGAGATTTCGTGAATTCTCACGACTGTAAGACGCCCTTCTTCCTGCCTTCTACACTGGACGAATGGTTCGATTTGGTCTAAGCTTGATAGAGTGTTGATGAATCAAAGTTGGAGTGATTTGACCCTAGAATGCACACCAATTTCATGCCTATGGAACTGTCTCGGACCACCGCCCCGTGATAGCCACGATTATCGTGATCCTATAATGCTGGGAAACGCCTTTCAAGTTCATGAATACGTGGCTTTCTCACACACTTTGAGAACATTATGACTTCATGTTGAGACAAGACATATTGGGAATCGCCAATTCGCCCTGCCTCCAAATTGAAATCTCAAGCAACCTTTAAGGGCTTTGAACATAAGTGACTTTGGAGGTATCGAACAAAGAGCAAAAGGGGCAAACATAGAGTTCAAGGAGGCTATCAATGCACACATGGAAAATCCCTTTGATGAGGAGCTTAAAGCCAAGGTTAAGTCCTCAAGAGCTAGAGCAAACACTTATCGAAGCCGAAAGACACTTCATAAGGCGTAAGTCAAGACGTAAACACTTGATTGGAAGTGATAGATGTTCCAAATACTTTCATAGCTTGATCAAAAGGAGTAATGTCGTGAACTCCATTAACTTTCTTGTTAAAGCTAATGGTACTATCACTACATCACCGTAAGAAGTTAGGAAGTTGCTCGTTGAATTTTACAAAGATCTATTAGGTACTTCCCGACCCACTACCAACTTTGATCCCGTTGTTCAACTATGGCCCAAAGCTGAGTGAAGAAGAGAGATTATAGCTTTTGCATTTCATCACCCCAAAGGAGATTTGGGAAGCTCTCTCTGATATAGGCAATGACAAGGCACCTGGATCAGATGGTTATACTACGCCTTCTTCAAGAATAGATGGAAAGACGCGGGCCATGATGTTGTAAGACGTGTCCAAGAGTTCTTCTCATCGGAGTTCTTTTGAAGGTAAATCATACCATCATTACCTCGCTACCAAAGACCGATCATGATCCCAAGGTAAATGATTTCGTGCCAATCGGATTGACTAACGTGACCTATAAGATCATCACAAAGATTCTAGCTAACAGAATGGCATTGATCCTTCCTTCTCTCATCGACAAATCCCGCGGCTTTGTGAAAGGAAGAAACATGATGGACAACGATACGTGGCACAAGAACTTGTGAGAGGATTTAATAGAACCGTAGTCTCACCAAGACGATGCTTATGGTGGACCTTTCAGAAAGCATTCGATACGCTCGAGCTTCTCGACCGTACTAAGAAGTCTAAAATTTCCGCAGATTTACAAGATGGATCATGGAACGTGTTAGCTCAACCTCCTTCTCCCTTTCTATCAATGGTGAGCTACATGGATACTTCAAAGGAAAGCGCGCCTAAGACAAGGTGATCCTACGCCCCTACTCTTTATCTTGTGCATGGAATACCTCTCAAGGTCGCTTAAAATGAAGGCTAAGGCAAGAGCTTTCATATTTTCCAAAGTGTAAGAAATTGGGCATTACTCATCCGGGCGTCATGATGACCTCATGCTTTTGCCAAAGGAGATATATCTTCACTGGGATTCTTATGGATTGTCCGGAAGAGTCGAGGTCGCCTCAGATTAACTCTTAACCCAATAAATCCTCCGCTTACTTAGCGGGAATGCATTCTACGCTCGACTTGATATTGTCCAGTGGGTTTCGCCATCGAAGCTTTCCAGACGATACTGGGGATCCTTTGTCCCCAATTTCAGTCTCTGGATCAATTTGCCCCATTCACTAGTGCTATTTCAAATTACATTCAGAAATGGGGCATCACACCCTTTCTTACGCTGTTCGAACTAATCGTGCCTGGTTGTCCGAGGGTTGAGAGCTTTTGGTTCCGCACTTCCTATCCCGCCACTATTATCAACAAGGTACGGCCCGCTTGTATTCAGTTCTTACATGGGCGGAAACCACCAAGAGTTGCTTGGGATATCATTTGCTTGCCTCAAACCGGGCGTGGCTTGGGTCTTATGAACATCAAGGAATGGAATCATGCCTTGTTATCCGTGACGATTTGGCAAACTCACACTAAGTGATTCTCTCTCAGGTCCAATGGATCAATAGCCACTATTTGAGAGGTATTACTATTTGGGACTACGAGGTACATCCTGTGGACTCTCTTATTCAAAAAGATTTGTGGGATTCGCGACAAATTTGTTTCTATCTTTCGTAGCCATGGTGATGCTATTGACGGCTTTACAAAATGTCAGGCCAACGGTATATTTGATTCAAGCTCGTGTATGATATTCTGCGACTCCGCAAGCTAAAAAGCTCGATGTCACAAATTTGGAAAGGCTTCATTCCTCCCAAATTCTCTTTTACTATGTGGCTAAATTGCGTAAAACGGTTAGCTACAAAGGATACTCTATCATTTCTCAACTTGGAGGATAAATTCATGCGGTTCTCGCAAGAAAGCTAATGAAACAAGTGGAACACCTCTTCTTTGCTCGCCCTATACACACATGATTTGGAAGAGCATAAAAGATTGGTCAGTATTAGAAGAGAGATGACAATCATTGAAAGCTCCTTAAATGGATTAAGAAAGAACACCATGACAAGCATCCGAGCCAAAGCTATTTTGCTTACTTTTTGCATAATGGTTTATGAGATTTGGAGGGCAAGAAACACAATGCTCTTTGAAGGCACAAGCTTTCCGGCAGAAGAGGTCATTGCAAGAATCAAAACAACATCTTATAGAGTTCTCTATGATTTTATCCCCTCTTGTAATGACACCTTTTGAGTGACCACCCCTCCCCTATTTCACTTCTTGTTTGCATTACGTTGAGGCCTGAGATACCTCAACGACTGATTGTAGCCACTTCCTTTTCGTTATTAGTAATAATATTTGCATTTACCTAAAAAAAAAAAAAACTTTTATGAGCCGTGAATAGGTTATTATCGTTTATAACGATCTTGGTAAATCAGTCATGATCTAGAAAATGTAATACAATTTTGTCTTATCTTAGTTTCTATGCAGATGGAGAATTCTACTCATTTCAATATAATTGATTGTCGATACATTTTCATTAACGCTGCAATGGCTTGTTCGATACCTATTCTCATTAGTGTAGTAAATTAGCAAGGTCACTCGACTCCAATACTTCCTAACGAATCTTACCAACATCCCCCATAAGACTTGGTAAGAACTTAGGAATATTCTAGACATGCCTTTAGCATAAAATCAATAACATGAATACTTCCTATGACAAGGAAAGTATACTCAAGAACAAATCATGTATACTCCTAACAAAAAGGCAAGTATACCTCAAATATTCAGTCATGTATATTCCTAACAACAAGGCAAGTATACTTCAAACAACAAGGAAAGTATACCATAAAAATACTCATGTCTATAGAAAGAAGAAGTTCACATACCTCGTGACGACTAACCCATACGACAAGTAGCAAAATGCTCCGAAGTACTTCAACCTCATCGGCTATTCCTTAAGCCAAGTAGACTCTGCTACACGTAGTACTTCAACCTAAAATGGACATAGTACTTCTATCAACATCATACTTACTATTGTAAGACTTATACCAAATAATTGCCCTCTAATTCTACGGAAAATCTAAAAGACTTCCTTTGTTTCTACGCATTTTCCACCTTTCTAAGGCCCATATTCATCAACCAACAAGCCACATTTAAGGCGCAACCAACAGTTAGCCAAAGGGGATTACACGCCTAATCGACGTGTAAAATTCTGCCCTACGCTTATACAAAATACCACAAATCAGCCCATAAAAACAAATTGTAATCCAACAATAACGAGGGTAAAATGTGAGGCGTTTCAACACATTTCCACACCCCTATTTCCTTAGGACTTTCATTAGCAACTACTACACCTAAACATGCATATTAGGGCTGATTTTTTTAGCATAACCACACCCCCAAAACAGTCCATAAAATGATACGACAACGTCTAACGCTTTGGGCGCTTTTCTACTAAAACAACTACAATCTGATAACTCTTTCCTTAATCCATTTTATTCCAATTCTAGTTCCAACACTTCCATATATGACATACCAACTTATCAACAACCATATTACCTTATTTTAACATGCGACAAGTGTGGATAACAACAACCATATAACAAACGAAACCAAGGGCACAAAATTGTCTCAAATCGGCCAACAACATATCTACCTCATACACATCTTATTTTCAATTTCT
This sequence comes from Przewalskia tangutica, assembly GCA_029844215.1. Lineage (NCBI taxonomy): Eukaryota > Viridiplantae > Streptophyta > Magnoliopsida > Solanales > Solanaceae > Przewalskia > Przewalskia tangutica. The sequence goes on along the minus strand of CM056739.1, from coordinate 4,415,879 downwards.
TCCTTAACATGAATTCATATATACATTATAACAATAAGTAATATCCAATTACTTTAATTTTTGAAGAACTATTACCTCAATTTTGTTCCCAAAAACGTCCCGGGCAGAATGCTCAACAATGGTCTGTAGTTTTCGTTTCGCTCCACTTCTTCAAGATCCAATCACATATATGTATCCCCTACAACCTTAGGAGAAACTTCCCTTCACATTCCATCACCAAAAAGTCGACGGAACCCCTAGGGTTTCACCCTCTATTCTCGACCTAGTGTAGCATTTTTGTGTACTATTTTGTCAGCTGAACTTGTGATGTCCATAACTCTTTACTCCGATGTCCGATCGATGAACGGTTTATTGCGTTGGAAACTAGACTCGACGAAATTCATTTTAGGCTTTTAAAACACCTAAAAACTCCTCGTATATCAGGAGATATAACTCTTCAAATCTAGCTGAAATCTGCCAACCTTGGTCGAGAGCATAAGAGAAGAGGGAAATAGATGGAATATTTCTAAGTGTTGTGAAGTCTTGCAATGTCTCTAAGTATACATATATAATGTATCACAATGGGTAAGATGAGGACAAGTGTAGGCACTAAGTGTAGCAAGACAAATGAAGTGGGACCCACATGGCCCACTTGTCTACTTGTCTCTAAAATATCTAAGGTCAAAGTCTTCCAAGACCAAGACAAGTGGGGTGGGGGCGTGTGCCACGTGTCACCCTCTCATTGGTCTAAAAATATTTCATCTCCCAAAAATTCTTAATTCGCCAAAATATCTCAAAAAATATTGTGGGCCCCACAAAACCGTAAAATTTTCCCGTGGGCCCCATGTCGCGCCCTTTTTCGACCGCGACATTTTTAAATAAGCTCCTGCTTAGAAATGCAATGTTAGAAAATAGAGTGCTAAATGTTAGAAGTGCAAACAAATATTAAAGTGCTAAAAATGCAAAGTGCTAGAAATGCAAAAAAAGGTGCTAAAATGCTAAGGGTTGCTGGGAGTCGCCACCTAATTAATTGGGTGAATTAGGACACCTAAATGTCAACTTAGGTTAAAGTCAACACTAACTCCATTTAATGGTCTGCTAAACTTAATGAGGTTCTGGGTAAGGGTTCTTTATTAATCTAGAGGGAAGGGGTTAGGCACCCTCTAAGATCCGCTAACTTGCGGTTGTCCTGCCAAACCTAGGGTAATTATTATATTTTAAAAAAATGCAAAATAAAAGCAGGTTAGACGATAAAATGCTAAAAATGCTTAAAATATTAAAAGTGCTAAAAGTGCAAAAGATGCTATATGCGAAAGAATGCTAAGAGGTGCTAAAATATTAAGGGTTAAAGACGCTTAACAAAAGTGCTAGCAATTTAAAAGTGCTAAGTGTAAATAAAGTAGTGCTAGGGTGCTTAAATATTAAAAGGGTGCTAAGGGATTAATTTTAAAAGTAAAGGGTGCTAAAAGTGCAAAATGCTAAAAGAGGTGCTAAAAATGCTAAAGGGTGCTAAATGCTAAAATACTAAAGGTATTAAACGCCAAGGGGTGATTTAAAGTGCTAAAAGGGCTAGGAATGCTAAAGAATGCTAAGAGGGTGCTTTATGGACTAATTATGTGTTCATGCAAAGGTTATTTATGAACTAGTCGTATATATCGCTAGCTAAATTAATCTTTCTTAACTCGCATAATATTATATAAGAGGTGCTTTAAGATGATTCTTGAGAGTTTAGGAAGAAATCTGTTATGGATTTTAATAAGAAACAAAATGTTAGTTTTGTGATGCAAGTTAAATTATTTAGACATGCATGACAATCTTAAAAGCCTGGTAAGTTAAGCGATGAACTTTAAATTACCTTCCCACTTATATGTTTAAAGGCTTAATTGTTCTAGATATCCTAAATATTACGTAAATAGAGTAATTAAATTACAATAGACAAATAAATAAACGGATAGCAAGTAAGGAGAGGATGGGATTTAAGAATGTTATTTACGACGGATGATTTACATCCTATTTGTTTTTCTAGGAATTCCTCGTCGAGACGCAAACGCGGTGCACATAGACGCGTTGCCATTTGAAGTGGCTCGTGATGAGTCTCACACAGACTCTTCGCTTGCTCCGATGCATTTCATGTAAAAAGAAAACAATAAGGATTAGCATATGCCTTATCTTTATCAAATTATAAATTAGCATAAGACTTAAACATATAATCACCGAATGTTCATGCAAGAAAAACGATATGATACTTTATGTATAACTCGGCAAATGAAGCCTAAAGGCCCAAGTTCCTTATGCACAAATTGGGTTTCGCCAAACCTTACATACAACCATAGCAGATAGCCCATTTCTTTAAACACTAAAGGAGTTGGTCGCCCATATATTTCTTAATCACGGATCCACCCAACAGTAAAGACAGAGGCACATATACGACTATATGAAGGCAATAAGAAATTGTATAACAACAAGTGCGGGACCTGATACGAACATCGCAGGGATATGCTCAATTTGTGATGAACCCACTTAACACAGATTCACAAGTGCAAATATCAAGCTAGGGGTATTTAGAGTTACATGAACATGATAAAGATTCAAAGGCAAACTAATACAAGTTCTTTAATTATCCAAGAGCAGACAGAGGACTATGTAAGCAGCTAGCAGATGGTACAAAGGAATAAGGACGGGCAGGTATGTAAGCAAGCACAAATCAGCCTCTAATATCACCCACGACACCCAACAGTTCTATCCGGCAGATGCGGGCCGGAGCAAAATAAAGAGGGGCCAGACCCATTTTTAAAACAGATTCAGGCTTTAAACTTGCAGCTGTGATACGTACAGAGATATTCAGAGTTAGGGCAAAGTCAAATTTATCATTTTTTGCAAAAAAACAGTGGCAGAGTTCGATCGCAATCACGAGACTCTGAGACACTAGAACTAACATTTCTAGGCTCACATGGACGCCACAGTGGACCGGTCTCAAAGATATCGCATGGTATAAGGTCTACTGATGTTAATAATAGATTCGAATCTACACATATTTCGACTACCAGTTGCAAAAAAAAAATCAGAGATGAGCATGCTACTGACATTCAGATAAGAATATCAATTCCACCTGACTAGAAGGGACCACTGCTAATGCATACCAAAACAGACTATAATGCCAAAACTCTACGCCATTTCAGACCATATGACCATGCAAACACATTATTTCAGCAATCAACTCGCACCTTTTGGTGATATTACAATATTGCGGCAAATAGACAAGCATTTCCTTTATTCAATTTTAGGAACATATAAGATCTTAACCTATAGTATGCATTTACTGCTACATGGTGCAAACGGTAATTCAGCAAGTAAACAGACACTAACAGGAATATACGTAAACGGTTCAAGGATTCCTAGCATGTTTTGAGGACACATATGATATACGCTTGATACATATCGAATCTACCCTATCGCTTGTGACATATCTAAAAATAAGGAAAATCGTGGAAAGTACATTAAGCAAAGCAGATAACACATATTCCTAACAAGCGCTTTAGACATGTATACAAGTAGTAAGAGTCAAGACACTTCTCATTCAATTAAACGATTTCAACATTAGATTACACTTCAGATGCCGACTATATGAAACATGATAGTAAGTCGAGCGTAATGTAATGATGGATTGATACAACCTAGACCGTTCAAGTCTTGCATGCTTAATGCACGTGATACCCAAATACTTAAATAATCCAAAAGACACTAAACACGATATGACAACGCCAAGAAGAATAAACAATACACATATAACAAGTGAGCATACAAATTAGTATAGATATTATTCGACAACTTGACAAATAGATATAACACATGACATGATGCTATAACCTTTTAAAACATACAAAATAAACACCTAACCGAGCAATTAAATCGTGAGTCGATCAAAATTATACATCACACCTCGAACAAAGATCCTAACATTTAGATATTATGCATCCATATTAATTAAAGCAGACTTATTCAATGTCATATTCCTACATTAATGAATACGACAACATGAATGAACTAGCACATATTTAACACAAATTCATACACAAATACGAAATGAGCAGTCGAGAGGAGTGGATTTTACCTTCTCCGCAATGACCGGCAACAGATCAAGTCGCTTCTGCCACTCGACGGGTTTTGGGTTTCATGCGAATAGAAGCGGTAAAGTTGCTTCGATTTTTGGCTAGAATCGAGAGAGGATTCGGATTACCTATTCTCGACGCTAACGCCTGTGTAATCGAAGTTCCGCTCTAACGTGCTCTTCCTCCGCTCTGTTGGACTCCTCCGAGCCTTCTCGTATATGCTCGTGTTCGACCGATTCTCGACCTATGTTCGATCGGCGAGCGAGTGTCCCCGCCGATGCTATAGTCTCCCGCTCGCTTCCCGCCTATTCTCTCGAGTTGTGCCTTTCAATGTTCTCGCGTCTGCTCGTTTGTAGGCACCACCATCTGACGCTTCCTCTTTCATGTGTATCGTTTTGTTTTTATAACCATCATTTTGGGTTCCGAGTTGGTGTTATTGTACCGCGATTTAGTGGTGCCGATGAGCGATTTGACCGCATTTGGTAAAAAAATGATCGAGGTGTTAAAGAGAGATCTTGGTTGCGAATGGTAAGGATGTGTGTTGATATGGTAGCTGATTCACGGATTCTACGCGAATCCCGATAGGTGTTGGGACGAGGCGCGCGATCGATTTTTAGTTTGTGGTTTCGCTCGGCGGTCCGCGCAAGATACGGCCGAGGTAAAGCGGTCAATCGCGAAAGGATAAGTGGCTGGGCTTGCGGGTCCGGGGCGACGTATCAGTAATGCTGGTCGCGCATCGCCCAAAGGAGTCGGCCGTAAGGTTAATTAATTAGTTTTAGGAGTTAATTAATTAGTTTTAGGCTAGTTTTTTAATTAGTTAATTAATTAATTAATGATAAATCAAATTAACAAATGTGATCAAATTATTTAGGTGCTTTATTAATCTAATTGTTATAATAAGTGCGGGCGTGTTATTTAATTAGTGCTTAATATTTTGAAATGCGGCGTTATTTAAAATCTTATTATTGCATTATTGCGAAGTTAAATTAAAATTGAATTGAGTTTAGATTAAATTATTTAAATGCTAAATGCAAGTATGATATTTAAGAATTGTTTAAAGCTTTTTAAATGCGACGCTATTAAATGCATGTATTAGGTTAAAATGATTTTAAAATTACAAATGATTATGAAATTCTCTTGAGTATTAATAAATGCGGCTATGCTACTTGACACGACGTTGTTGCTAAATTATTTATTTTATGTATTTATTATTTATTATTAGGGATTATGACGAGACTCTAAGTGCGTAACTTTCTACGTAAGATGCGGTGCCGTTATTAAATTACTTATTTATGCATGTATTAATGTTTTATTGCTGCATTTTATTATTAAAAATCATAAAAATTATTTTACACAATTAGTCTAATTTTATAGCTAATGATCGACTGAGGGTCAAAATCGTGTCAACAAATGTCCTCTTTGTATGGAGATGATGGAAGAATCTTCTGACAAAGACGCTGACTCATAGCCAATTTTGTCTCGATCTTCGCACTGCAAAAATGCCGGCAGTAGACAAGCGCCGACGCAAAAATCAAATCGGCCCCAAAGGTCGAGTTATGACGACACCGGGCTACCATGGTCAAAGCACTGCGCGCTAACGCGACCAGTTCGCCCCAAAGGTCGAGTTACGATGACACCGGCTATGGTCGAACACTGCGCGGCTAACGCGACTCAGTTGTCCCGTTGTCGAGTTATGACGACACCGCTACGTGCAAAAAGTAAAAGAAAAATCGCTTGAACTCGATGCACGCTATGGTTTATGGCCGGGTTCTACGGTGGCGCGAGCGAGCGACCGACGCTGAGGCCGCTTCGCCAATCGCTGGGAAGGTCGCCCCAACAAATTGCCCTGCCGCTTTAAGAGAAAATTCACGCCAGGTTCTCGCCTCGCATGCTAAGACTTGAACAAACGGTTAGTGCATAATCATAAGGCAAAAATGATGATGTATAATTTTAAAAGTAATGCAACTGTGAGTAAAAAGGTTATCCCGCAAAACGCGACGCACGTGTTGATGCGACGCCGCAACGCCGTGATTTCGCCGCACCGGACGTGTCGCGATTGTGAACGCGATACGCTGTTCTTGCCGCAATCGCCCTCGTACTAAAGCTCAAGAAAGAGTTAGTGCATAATCGCTAAGACAGATAATAAAGCATGAAATGAGAAAAGTGCAATTTTGAGAATATAGAAATCGCCTCGTAGATGTGATACGCCGATGATAGCGCCATTTTCGGACTTGTTATGCTGATAACGCCGCCGCTCGACGTGCCGCCGGGCGCGCCGCGTAGATGCAATGCCGATGGTGTCGCCGCTCGACACAACGCCGATAACGCCGTTGTTCGACGGTTGCCGCCGCGCCGCTGCAGACGCACGCCGACGGTGTCGCCGTCGACACACGCCGATAACGCCGCCGCTCGGACGTATTGCCGCCGGGCGCCGCTGCAGACGCACGCCGATGGTGTCGCCGCCGACACACGCCGATAACGCCGCTCGGACGATTGGCCGCCGGGCGCCGCTGCAGACGCAACGCCGACGGTGTCGCCGCGCAGACACACGCCGATAACGCCGCCGTTCGGACGCGTTGCCGCCGGGCGCCGCGTAGACGCACGCCACGGTGTCGCCGCCGACACACGCCGATAACGCCGCCGCTCGACGTGTTGCCGCCGGGCGCCGCGCAGACGCACGCCGACGGTGTCGCCGCCGACACACGCCGATAACGCCGCGTTCGGACGCGGTTGCCGATGCCGCTATTGCGCAGACGCACGCCGATGGTGTCGCCGCTCGACACACGCCGATAACGCCGTTACCGGACGTATTGCCGGGCGCCGCTGCGCACGCACGCCGATGGTGTCGCCGCAGACACAACGCCGATAACGCCGCCGCTCGACGTGCCGCCGCCGCTATCGCGTAGACTTGCCGTGGCCGATGGTGTCGCCGTTCGACACAACGCCGATAACGCCGCCGCGCGGACGATTGCCGCCGGGCGCTATTGCGTAGACGCACGCCGACGGTGTCGCCGCTCGGGCACACGCCGATAACGCCGCCGCTCGACGGTTGCCGCCGCCTCGTAGAATAAATGCTCCCGCAAGCTAAGCTTGAGAAAAATATTAGTGTATACCTGTCTAAAAATGATAAATACATACGAAGTGCAATTTTATGGGTAGAGATATCGCCCCCGATATGCGAGATAAGGCGAGGTGTCTCTGCACGGACGCGTAGACGCCGCAAATGATGAATTGTCATGATGTCCGCGCGATGCGCTGGTTGCCAATTTGACTTGATGCCCGAGTTGATGCGCTAGGTTTTGTTGCGAACTCAACTTTGATCGATTGATGCCTCTTCGCTGCTGCCGCTTTTCGCGACTTTGGATTGTTGTCATCCTCCGCTTTGCCGCCGCTTTTAACGCTAATACGAAGAGACCTTTCGCCGTATTTTTCTTGCTATTGCACTTTCGCTTCATAATATGAAAACTGCGCTCAAAGAAAATTTGTGAGTTTTGGGGGTCGATTCGCATTTGACTTCGCCGCTCGCCTTGATATCCGCGCGTTCGCCCGCTTGGACTTGCAATCCTGCAGTTTCCTACATTGTCCCGATTTTGAAAAGCGTGTCCGCCTAACGGGTCTTCAATGTAGTTGCTTGTATGTTATGTTTCTGGGCCTTCTGATCTTTTCTATTCTGAGACCCCTGCTTTGCTTATAGGAACCAAGACAGTTCACTGCTCGCTTCAAACGCCTTGAATCGGTTATGTCATTGGACCGTGCCTTTGATCTTGTGGGATATCGATGCTCGCCACATCGCTTAGTCCAATACAAATCGACCTTTGGGAGATGATAAATCCTTTAGACAACATGTAGCAAATCTGCGTTAGTGTAAAGCACGTGATTTTGCGTAAGTGTAAAAACATTTAGCAAATACATGTTGCACATAAATTATCGCATCGCAGCGAGTCCTAACGTGCATGGGGACCCTTTTATGCCGGGTAGGCCTAAACGCCACATACGCGAGGTCATGATGGATTTGTCCAAGTCGCCCAATCGTAACGCTTTGTTGGAAATGGCGACCAAACGACGGCACTTTTTCCAATTTCAGCATGACATGATTAGGTTTGGATTTGTCTATCACCGCCACGCTACACAATATCTTTGGTTGTCGTTGGGTTGAGAAACCCGTCGACAAGTTTGGTGTCTTCCTAATTGTGGTGTCAATGCCAAGGATTGACCCACCTAAGGTAAATGCATGCATGCCCTAAAATAAGGGTGGTATAGCTCTATCTTAAGTTTCTAAGATTTGGCTTTTCTGGACGCAAGGTTCCCGAGCGGACAACTCGAGTGAGAAGGCTACGCGGCCACCGGTTAGACCGGGCACTCCACGTATGTTACCAACTCTCCTAAATTTAGGGTTTTGAAGAAAGAATTTTCTGATTGCACCAACGCACCTCGCATGCAGTGTGTGATTGTGTGAATTTTCCAGAGTGGAAGAAATATGAGCGGAATGCCAGTTTAAGGAAAGCAGTAAAGCAGGTAGCAAAAATAAAATAAATAAACAAAATACAACACACAAAATTTAAATGCAAAAAGTAATGCCAAATAATAACCCTAGGTCTGTTGTGGTTAAGAACCTAAATTCCCCAGTGGAGTCGCCATTTCTGTCGCGCCCTTTTTCGACTGCGACATTTTTAAATAAGCTCCTGCTTAGAAATGCAATGTTAGAAAATAGAGTGCTAAATGTTAGAAGTGCAAACAAATATTAAAGTGCTAAAAATGCAAAGTGCAAGAAATGCAAAAAAAGGTGCTAAAATGCTAAGGGTTGCTGGGAGTCGCCACCTAATTAATTGGGTGAATTAGGACACCTAAATGTCAACTTAGGTTAAAGTCAACACTAACTCCATTTAATGGTCTGCTAAACTTAATGAGGTTCTGGGTAAGGGTTCTTTATTAATCTAGAGGGAAGGGGTTAGACACCCTCTAAGATCCGCTAACTTGCGGTTGTCCTGCCAAACCTAGGGTAATTATTATATTTTAAAAAAATGCAAAATAAAAGCAGGTTAGACGATAAAATGCTAAAAATGCTTAAAATATTAAAAGTGCTAAAAGTGCAAAAGATGCTATATGCGAAAGAATGCTAAGAGGTGCTAAAATATTAAGGGTTAAAGACGCTTAACAAAAGTGCTAGCAATTTAAAAGTGCTAAGTGTAAACAAAGTAGTGCTAGGGTGCTTAAATATTAAAAGGGTGCTAAGGGATTAATTTTAAAAGTAAAGGGTGCTAAAAGTGCAAAATGCTAAAAGAGGTGCTAAAAATGCTAAAGGGTGCTAAATGCTAAAATACTAAAGGTATTAAACGCCAAGGGGTGATTTAAAGTGCTAAAAGGGCTAGGAATGCTAAAGAATGCTAAGAGGGTGCTTTATGGACTAATTATGTGTTCATGCAAAGGTTATTTATGAACTAGTCAGGTATACTGCTAGCTAAATTAATCTTTCTTAACCTGCGTACAATATTATATAAGAGGTGCTTTAAGATGATTCTTGAGAGTTTAGGAAGAAATCTGTTATGGATTTTAATAAGAAACAAAATGTTAGTTTTGTGATGCAAGTTAAATTATTTAGACATGCATGACAATCTTAAAAAGCCGGTAAGTTAAGCGATGAACTTTAAATTACCTTCCCCACTTATATGTTTAAAGGCTTAATTGTTCTAGATATCCTAAATATTACAGAAATAGAGTAATTAAATTACAATAGACAAATAAATAAATGGATAGCAAGTAAGGAGAGGATGGGATTTAAGAATGCTATTTACGATTTCTGACGATCGACATCCTATTTGTTTTTCTAGGAATTCCTTGAAGCGGAGACGCAAATGCGGGTGCACATAGACGCGGGTTGCCATTTGAAGTGGCTCGTGATGAGTCTCGCCGTGAGACTCTTCGTTTTGCTCCGATGCATTTCATGTAAAAAAAGAAAACAATAAGGATTAGCATATGCCTTATCTTTATCAAATTATAAATTAGCATAAGACTTAAACATATAATCACCGAATGTTCATGCAAGGAAAACGATACGACTTATGTATAACCCGGCAAATGAAGCCTAAAGGGGGCCCAAGTTCCCTTATGCACAAATTGGGTTTCGCCCAAACCTTACATACAACCATAGCAGGATAGCCCATTTCTTTAAACACTAAAGGAGTTGGCTGGCCCATATATTCCCTTAATCATGGACTGGCCCAACAGGCAGCACAGAGGCACATATATGACTATATGAAGGCAATAAGAAATTGTATAACAGTGGGCAGGACCCAGATACGAACACCGCATGGATATGCTCAATTTGTGATGAACCCACTTAACACAGATTCACAAGTGCAAATATCAAGCCAGGGGTATTTAGAGTTACATGAACGTGATAAAGATTCAAAGGCAAACTAATACAAGTTCTTTAATTATCCAAGAGCAGACAGAGGACTATGTAAGCAGCTAGCAGATGGTACAAAGGAATAAGGACGGGCAGGTATGTAAGCAAGCACAAATCAGCCTCTAATATCACCCACGACACCCAACAGTTCTATCCGGCAGACGCGTCGAGCAAAATAAAGAGGGCTGCACCCATTTTTAAAACAGATTCAGCTTTAAACATGCAAATGTGATAATGCATGAGATATTCGAGTTAGGGCAAAGTCAAATTTATCATTTTTGCAAAAACAATGGCGAGGCCTCGATCGCAATCATGAGACCTCGGTAGACACTAGAACTAACATTTCTAGGCTCAATATGGACGTCACAGGACCGGTCTCGATATCGCATGCGGTATAAGGTTCATCGATGTTAAAAGTAGATTTGAATCTACACATATTTCGACTACCAGTTGCAAAAAAAAAAAAATCAGAGATAAGCATGCTACTGACATTCAGATAAGAATATCAATTCCACCTGACTAGAAGGGACCACTGCTAATGCATACCAAAACAGACTATAATGCCAAAACTCTACGCCATTTCAGACCATATGACCATGCAAACACATTATTTCAGCAATCAACTCGCACCTTTTGGTGATATTACAATATTGCGGCAAATAGACAAGCATTTCCTTTATTCAATTTTAGGAACATACAAGATCTTAACCTATAGTATGCATTTACTGCTACATGGTGCAAACGGTAATTCAGCAAGTAAACAGAGACACTAACAGGGAATATACGTAAATGGTTCAAGGATTCCTAGCATGCTTTGAGGACACATATGATATACGTTTGATACATATCGAATCTACCCTACTGTTTGTGACATATCTAAAAATAAGGAAAATCAGGGAGAAAGTACATTAAGCAAAGCAGGATAACACATATTCCTAACAAGCAGTTTAGACATGTATACAACTAGGTAAGAGTTGAAGACACTTCTCATTCAATTAAACGATTTCAACATTAGATTACACTTGCGTATGCTGACTATATGAAACATGATAGTAAGTCGAGCGTAGAATGTAATGATGGATTGATACAACCTAGACTGGTTCAAGTCTTGCGGCATGCTTAATGCATGTGATACCCAAATACTTAAATAATCCAAAAGCACACTAAACACGATATGACAATGCCAGCAAGAACAACCAATACACATATAACAGGGAGCATACAAATTAGTATAGATATTATTCGACAACTTGACAAATAGATATAACACATGACATGATGTTATAACCTTTTTAAAACATACAAAATAAACACCAAACTGAGCAATTAAATCGTGAGTCGATCAAAATTATACATCACACCTCGAACGATCCTAACATTTAGATATTATGCATCCATATTAATTAAAGCAGACTTATTCAATGTCATATTCCTACATTAATGAATACGACAACATGAATGAACTAACACATATTTAACACAAATTCATACACAAATACGAAATGAACAGAAGTCGAGAGGGAGTGGATTTTTACCTTCTCCGCAAACCGGCAACAGATCAAGTCGCTTGCCACTCGACGGGTTTTGGATTTGCGATGCGAATAGAAGGTAAAGTTGCTTGCGATTTTTGGCTAGAATTGAGAGAGGGATTCAGATTACCTATTCTTGAGATGCTAATGGCCTAGGTACTGAGTTCTGTTCTAATGTGCTCTTCCTCTGTTGCTGTTGGACTCCTCTGAGCCTTCTCGTATATGCTCTGTGTTCGACCCCCTGATTCTGACCTATGTTCGATCAGCCGGCGAGTGTCCCCGCCGATGCTATAGTCTCCGCTCGCTTCTCGCCTATTCTCCGAGCCGCCTTTCGAATGTTCTGCCTGCGTGCTCGTTTGTGCACCACCATCTGACCCTTCCTCTTGCATGTGTATCGATTTGTATTTATAACCATCATTTTGGGTTCTGAGTTGGTAAGTTATTGGTACCGTGATTTAGGGTGCTGATTTAGTGCGATTTGACCAGATTTGGTAAAAAAAATGATTGAGGTGTTAAAGAGAGATCTTGGTTGCGAATGGTAAGGACAGGGTGTTGATATGGTAGCTGATTCGCCGGATTCTACGGCGAGAATCCCGGCATGGGTGTTGGGACGAGGTGCGGCGATCGATTTTTTAGGTTTAGGGTTTCGTTCGAGGGTCTGGTGTGGAAGAGACGAAGTGATGGTAAAGGGCTGCTGAATCGTTTAAAGGATAAGGGCGTGGGCTTGCGGTCTTTGGTAGGCGACGTATTGGGTGTGGTCATGTCGCGGGCATTGGCCCAGAGTCTGGTCGTAAGGTTAATTAATTAGTTTTAGGAGTTAATTAATTAGTTTTAGGCTAGTTTTTTAATTAGTTAATTAATTAATTAATGATAAATCAAATTAACAAATGTGATCAAATTATTTAGGTGCTTCATTAATCTAATTGTTATAATAAGTGCGGGCGTGTTATTTAATTAGTGCTTAATATTTTGAAATGCGGCGCTATTTAAAATCTTATTATTGCATTATTGCGAAGTTAAATTAAAATTGAATTGAGTTTAGATTAAATTATTTAAATGCTAAATGCAAGTATGATATTTAAGAATTGTTTAAAGCTTTTTAAATGCGACGCTATTAAATGCATGTATTAGGTTAAAATGATTTTAAAATTACAAATGATTATGAAATTCTCTTGAGTATTAATAAATGCGGCTATGCTACTTGACACGACGTTGTTGCTAAATTATTTATTTTATGTATTTATTATTTATTATTTATTATTAGGGATTATGACGAGACTCTAAGTGCGTAACTTTCTACGTAAGACGCGGTGCCGTTATTAAATTACTTATTTATGCATGTATTAATGTTTTATTGCTGCATTTTATTATTAAAAATCATAAAAATTATTTTACACAATTAGTCTAATTTTATAGCTAATGACTGGACGGGAGGGTCAAAATTGGGTGTCAACACCCCACATGACCAAATCCGAAATTTAAAATCTAAAATTCCAATATATTCAAAAAGTCTCAAATACCAACTTTGAGAATCAAATTCCATTTAACAAACCTTTTTCCTTCACGAGGTTCGGAAGATTTTTCTTAGGAAACACAATTCTTTCTTTCGTTCCAACTTTCAAATCTTATTTTCATAGGTTCGTTCTCATTTCAATCTCTTGGAAATACGGGGTGTAACAGTTTTTGTCCCCCCTCTATTTGCACAAGTGTCAAATCACCCATATAGGCGTGACTATGCACAAGTGTCAAATCACCAGATCTGTTGACAGAGACAGTGTTTGAACTGTTCATAGAACTGGTTTCATCAAGAAACCCACATCCAGATTTGGGATCACATCGGCTGTCAAACATCTTTCTAGAACTAGTACAAATAATGTCTTAAGATTGTGATCTACACAATGGATGTACGAGAATAGTATACAACAACTACTAGTGCTTAGAAAGGATAAACAATTACAATACAACAGTCTTGAAGCCTAACATGAGTTGTTACAACAACAATGAGTTTTATTGTCTTGATCTTCTGTTTTGAATTCGTCTTGGATCTTCTGCCTTTGGATCTTCGTTTCAATTGCAACAAGCTCCTTGATCTTGATAACCTCAAACCAAGAGAAACTAAATCTCTACTTGTTACAACTGTGCTGAGTCGAGTGTTAGCACTCTGTCCTTAAGACATTATTGTTCTATATATATTCTTTTACGTTGATGGACAACTGTCTCCCAAGATAAAACAACATCAAACAAAGAAAACCCAAGTGTTTCTCAAGAAGAACCTTTGAGCGTTTGAAAGATATGCTAGAGAGGAAGAAGTTCAGAAAAATCTTAAGTATACGAAAGTGAGGTGTGTCTACAATTGAGCCAATGACCTCAATTTATAGTGTGTGTAAGATGACCTCTCATCTAGCCAACTAATGACAATCAATGGTCATGTAATGACACTTATTGAGAGGTGTTATTCAGACAAATAATGGTTGAATTCAAATACCAAGTAATAGAGGATTAATGCTCCAAAACCAGCCCAAAAATAAAAAAATCGCTATCCGACCTCGCGCCTCAGTAGTGCGCGACTCGATCGCCACTGCCGTCCGCGGCTGGCCGGTGTTCTTGTAGCGGCTCCGACGGTGTTGCGCCGTGACCCTTCACGACTCCGCGGCGATTTCCGTCTCGTTTCATCTTTTACACATCGTACATTTCTTCCTTCATTTACCAACATGGAACACGCGTCATTTGACCAATAACCGTCAATTCTCAAACGTATTACTTACGTATCAATATCTTTTTCACTAATAAAATTTACGATACTTGACACTACGTGTGCACGTGTGTGAAAACGATGTTTTCGACGTGCGAGACCTCAATTGTTCGAGTCAAACAAATGAGCAATCAATATTCAGAGGTAAATACTGGTATTATCACTCTCTGCATGTGTTCAATTTGAATTAAAATAGCTCTGATTACATCATTTTGTTTTTCATTTTTTTAATGATGTATGTATGTTATGTGTTGTGTATTTGTTAGGGTTTCTTCATGTCGGAAAATGTTGATCATCAATCAGGAAATGAAACCCTAACGGAAAATCGAAATAATAAGGGTTTAGTTAGTGAATCTATTGTTGATGGGATTAGGGTTTTAGAAGAAGGTAGTGAGGGTTTAAGTGTGCAAATGGAAGGTTTAGATGTGGAAATTGATTTAGGTTCAGGCGATATCGAAAATGAAACGGGGTTTTTAGGATATGATGGGCTTGACGGTGAACTCGTGGTTGATCTGAGGAGATTTTCACATCTTGCTGGAGAGGTGAATGCAGTCGAAGGGACCGAGGTAAGGTTAATGGTGGAAAAAATGCATCTGTTCCTGGTGATATAACAGTCAACAATGATTCCAATGTGGTGGATGTCAATGGGACTCGAAGCGAATTAAACGAAGAACGGATAGTAGAAGTTGAGTTGAAAAATGTAGATGGTATAGGTGTTGGGCGTGATGCTCTCATCCCAGAAAGACGATGGGATAAGCAAAGAATGGAAGAGGAAGGTAAATTTTACGTGTCCGATTTAGTATGGGGTAAGGTGAGGAGTCATCCTTGGTGGCCTGGGAAGATATTTGAGCCTTCTGCTGCATCAAACAAAGCAATGAAATACTTTAAAAAAGATAGCTATCTGATAGCTTATTTTGGTGACCAGACATTTGCATGGAATGAAGCATCTAGCATTAAGCCATTTAGGATGTACTTTTCTCAAATGGAGAAACAGAGCAATTCAGAACGCTTTTGTCATGCCGTTGACTCTGCTCTAGATGAGGTTGCTAGACGGGTTGAGTTTGGGCTGGCCTGCCCGTGTTTGCAAGAGGACACCCTGGAAAAAATGAAATCTCAGATTGCTATGAATGCTGATATCCAGAAAGAGTCAAGCATGAGAATCGGAGGTGACAACTTTTTGGATGAAGCCTCATTTAACCCTACCAAACTTGCAGCTCCACATTCAAGGTTTGACAGATTGTCTTTTGTGTTGGCAAAAGCTCAATTGACGGCCTATAATCGCTGGAAGGGTTATTATCAGCTCCCAGTAATAGAAGAATTTTGCGAGTTGTTGGAGAATGATGATGATGTTGAACCACTGCTTGGGAAGAAAGATGCTAGTGATGTGGCGTCAGAGGAAAACTAATGTCCAAGGTACTTCCTCTACGAAGCGTCCTCGTCGCTCGGGTGTTGATGAGCACTCTAGTAAAAAAGAAAAATCAATGTCCATTTTGATATATGGGAGCAGTTCAGGCATGCCAAATGATCAGAAGAAATCTAGAGGGAGAACTGCGCAAATGAGGAAGTATGTGTCTTCGGAGAAGAGACATTTGACATTTGATTCAATGCCTAGTGATTCAAAGGCAAAAAGAAGGAAAAAAGAGTTGTTACCAAGCAGCGGTAAAGCTGCAAACCAATTTCTCAAGTCTACTGATAGAAATTCCGGAAGGACTGATGAGCACACTGAGAGGTTAAGAAATGTTGGTTTTGGAGATTTAGTACTTGGTCTCGTGAAACCTGAAGGGGAACAGTTGATTCTAGAAGAGTTCCCTTCTCCAAAGGAAATGCTCTCAAAGCTCTGTTTGGCTGCCAGGGATCCCATGAATGCGTATAGTATTTTGATGTCACAAGCTGGTTTGTTCTGTGACTATAGGAATTTAACTTTCTCAGAAACTACTGAGTCAGGAGACCACACAAAGATGACAGAAGAGCATATAGGAAAAAGTTCATCCAACTCAGCATTTGCTGAAACTTTGTCACTAGAAGGTATTGAAGACTCGTATTGGACTGATAGGATTATTCAATGCAACCCCGAAGATCAGGTGTTATTTGAACCGGAGGGCCAAATTCAAGAGGATTTTCCTAATGCTGAATGGGAGAACTCTCCAAACTTGGACAATAAACAAGAAGTAGGCGGCTTTGTTGGGAACTCAGAAAGAGAGAGTCTATCTAATCTTGTGAATGGAAATTCTGAATACTCCCCAACTGCACTTATTCTAAACTTTTCAGATTTAGAATCGGTTCCTCCCATAGCAGATCTAAACTTAATATTTAGTCAGTATGGCCCACTTTATGAATCTGAGACTGAACTTATTCACAACAGCAAACGAGCAAAACTTGTTTTCAAGATGCGTGATGATGCTGAAACTGCTTTTAGCAAGTCAAGGAAATTTAGTATTTTTGGACCATCACTCATCAGTTACCGCCTAGAGCATTCACCATTACCACGCAAAGCATCTTGTACCTCAAAACGTAAAAGGAAGTATGCAGCATCTATAAAAGTGAATGGAGTTCGAAACTGAAGTAAGATGAATTCCTCATTAGGTATTCTACTGGATTTCCCCGTACGGATTAAATAGTGAACTTTTTTGGTGGCTAATGTTAATATGAAATTTTGTTGCACATAGTTGAAATTAACTGCTGAGTGTTTGGTCCAGTTAGAACGTTTTAGATAATAGAAAAACAGTCTGGAAATGTTTAATTTATTTTTGGTTGACTATGAATTTTGTATCTATGTATTCCTTTGCCCAGAAATATAATATATGGTGGCAGCTAGTCATTTTACAGTATACTTGATGAATTGGGTTTGACAGTTTGAATTTCCCAATATTGATTGCTTTCGCTGCATCGATTGCTAAAGTAACCAGCAAGCATAATGAGAAACCATGCTTGGCCTTAAGAGAGCAAGAGGAGTTACTTGTATAGAAGATGCTATTGAAGTAGTAAGTGATTGTCCTCTGTTAGCTGTTACGTACTATGTTTGCTCAGACTCTCCAAAATGATGCGCACCCGTATCAAATCCCTCAAAATGCACTATTTTGGAGATTAGACACCCACCCGACAACATTTTTTAAGAGTCCGACCAATATAGGTTACTTTTGTCTGTAGTAATTAGTAAAAGGGTGTGATGTAAATCCACTCTTTTACTATAGGGGGGTGGTTAGACCGACTATGTTGTATGGGGCGGAGTGTTGGTCAGTCAAGACTTCGCACATACAAAAGATGAAAGTTGCGGAGATGAGGATGTTGAGATGGATGTGTGGGCATACAAAGAGAGATAGAATTAGAAATGATGATATCCGGAAGAAATTGAGAGTTAGACTCGGTGGATGATAAGATGCGAAAAACGAGGTTGAGATGGTTCAGACATGTGCATAGGAGAGACAGAGATGCCCCAGTTCGAGGTGTGAGAGATTGGCTATGGACGGGTTCAGGAGGGGTAGAGGTAGGCCGAAGAAGTATTGGGGAGAGGTGATTAGACGGGATATGACGCATGTGCAACTTACTGAGAACATGACCTTAGATAGGGAGATGTGGAGGACACGAATTATGGTAGAAGCGTAGTAGGTACTCAATCGTAGTCTTACTTATGCTTACAAGTTGATAGTTGTAATGTTATTAATGTAGGCCCGGTTAGCTATCACCCTTATAGGCAAATTATTGCTTTATAATCCATTATAGTCTGATTTCTGTTGCTATGTGTTCTTTAGTGTATTTTGTTTAGCTTATTTAGTTGTGTTAGCTATTGTTTCCTTTTGTTCAAATGTACTTTATACTGCTTTAATTTCTTATTTGAGTCTGACCGTTTCTCTTGCTTTACTCTTTACTCTTGTTTTGTTTTGATTGCACTGCTTGTGATTATGTTGTCTTGAGCCGAGGGTCTCCCGAAAGCCGTCGCTCTACCTACCAAGACCCCACGATGTGGGATTACACTGGTATGTTGTTGTTGTGATGTAATTCCAAATACGTGGTCATTGCTGCTGAATATTACCTCAGACTTTGTTCCAAGTATGTTATATTGATATTCTGTGTCTGGCCAAGTATCTGAAGTCCTTTTGTTCATCTTGGTTTGATTGGCTTCACCTTAAGTAGATTGAGTTATCCACTTATCCTTTAGTGGACGCTACGTAGAATAATCTTGATTTCCGCCTCCAGAATCTCCATCTATTGTACTAGAAAGATAAAGTGGTGATTCTGTAAATCAAAATAAGGTAAAAATCAAATGGCGTGAACTAAAGTTGTTTAATAGAGGAGTATATCTTTATCTTTATTTGGATTCTCTTTATATAAAAGACTTGACGGTATTCCACTTTTGCTCCAAACAAACTTGATTTTACTGTAAAATAGTAGTAGTAGTAGTAGTTACAAATTAAGGTGATAGTGTTTCAATTTATATGACAAAAGATTAATTGTGCACGAAATTTAAATAAGAAGGTAAAACTGTTGAAATTTGTAGTCTTAAATAGAAATATATCCTAATATGTGTGGCTATACTACGTTTAAAACTTGAGGTCCGTTTAATATGGGATAACACTTGTGTTGTGTAACTATAAAAAACTTGTTATAAAGGCAAAATGAGAAATAGTTAAAAAAAAATATTAAAAAAAATTACGTCAGGATAAATATTGTGTTTTTTTTTTTAGTATAAACGCATTTCATTTTTGGTTCTCTGTATATAATCAAACTATGTGCATCTGAAGTCGAGAAATAAAAGACACAACATGAATAGATTCCGGTAATTAATTAACCTAGCTAAATTTGTTAACCCTAGCTCATTCGATATTATTGTATAAGATTTGTTATCATTCTTATCATACAAATCCAACATATGATGTGACATATACTAGACAGATTTTTTTAATATACACGCATTTTGATATAAATCAAGGATGAGGTGGAGAAGTGAAAGAATATGAAACTGTATAAGATGGCGAGGAAGGAGGCAAAGCTTGCGGTTACGACGCCGAAAATGACGGTTTTTGAACGCTTGTATGTGGAATTAGAGGAAAAGGCGGGGATGAAAAGTTGTACAGACTAGTCAAAGCGAGAAAGAGGAGGGCCCATGACTTGATCATGTGAGGTGCATTAAGGACGAGGACGAAAGTACTGGTGGAGGACGCACATATCAGGCGGAGGTGACAGTCTTACTTCCACAAACTCTTGAATGAAAAATGAGATAGAGACATTGTGCTGGGAGATTTGGAGCAATCTGGTAGGTACCGAGATTTTGGGTATTGTAGAAGCATTAAAGTTGAGGAGGTTAAGAGTGTAGTTCGCATGATGCGCAGGGGACGAGCGATCGGGCTGATGAGATTCCAGATGAATTTTGAAAGAACGCAGGCACGACAGGTTTGTAATGACTGACTGAGTTGTTTAACGTCATTTTTAAGACGACGAGAATGCCCGAAGAATGGAGGTGGAGTACGATGATCCCTTTGCACTGCACAAGAACAAATGTGATTCCATAGTTGCAACAACTATAGGGGTATCAAGCTGCTAAGTCACACTATGAAAGTTTGAGAAATAGTCGTGGAGATGAGGGTGAGATGAGTCATGTTTATTTTCGAGAACCAGATTGAATTCATGTCGGGGCGTTCGACCACATAAGTCATTTATCTTATTAGGAGGTTGGTGGAGCAGTTGTTGCGATATTTCTTAGATGCTTACGCAAGTGTACGTATCGCTCCAAGTAATATAGTCTGTAAGAGCGAATTTATCGTCCACAGAGACTGATTTATTAAGTACCAATTATCTATCATATGGTATCTATTTGGCAATCGTTCTTTTGTTTGATTTATGACTAAGTGCAGAAAATAAACTTAAAGATTATAATACTTTGGGTTTATAACAGTTATGAAGGAAATAGGGTTTCAATCTCCTCAACTATCCACTCTTTCATGTGTTAATGCAATGCTAATGATTCTTCTTCTTATTAAGATAGTAGGTTAACTAATCTGTCATTATATTCCGGTTAGGGCATACAAGAACTCAACCTTGTGCATAAACCTTCTATATTTCTATGATAAGTTTTACCACACAGGAGGATTAAGCACAATAACCTATAATACTACACAAGTATCGGGGTACTTTCGTCCACGATTTTAACCTATGTCTAGACAATTACAGCATATTCAAATCTCACATTTCAGACTTTTGATTCGAAATCATATAAGTGATGACAATTAATAGCTAGTTAATTATCAAGCAATTATAACAATATTGAATAGATCTTAATACGCTGAAGAAGAACTCAAAAACTAATGCATTAACTATATGAAAGAGCTTCAAGAAGATTCGATGGAAACCCTACTAAAGTATTTAGCTCCTAAACATTGTCATGTTAAGAACTAAATTACAGTTCAACATAAACTGAAATAAAATAACTTGAAAAATGGGATGTCTCCAATTATGTCTTGCCTTCTTTTCTCCTCTTCAAAGTTGTGTATCTAATAATGACAGGGTTTAGGGTATTTATATCTGAGAAAAACCTTGCTTCGGACCCTTTTATCCTTGTCCAATTTCGACCCAACTTTTTTGAAAATACGCGTCGGCACCGCGGTGCTAATTCTTCTGAAACCACTGTAGCTCACTGGACATATGTCACTGCGGTGCCTCTAGCCAGGACCACGGTGCCTTCGACGGTGTTTCAGTTTCGGACTTTCGGCAATTTTTACTCCTCAGTGCTAATTTTCCTGACCGCGGTTCCATGGCACGTGTCTTGCTGGGCGAGCACGGTGCCTCTGTGATTTTGTCGGAATGTGCGGGTTTCTTACATTCTTCGACACTTAGGTTTCATTCCTTGGGTTGTGTTTGTGCAATTTTCATCCTCAATTAAGCTCATTTCATCCTCAATAGTGGTATCTTCTCCTTTATGACCGTTGTGACACAAACGAAAGAAAAACACACCTAACACTATACTAAACGCAAAATAAAAGAGTAAAATACTAACTAAAAATGACTCAAAAGAGTGTATAAAATACACTCAACAAACACCCCCAAACTTACACTTTACTCGCCCTCGAGTAAAGCACAAAACAAAAACAAAAATAAAAACAAAATTAAATAAAAGACTCTATGAAATAGATCAAATAGTTATAGCAATGCTTCTTCAAAATCATGAATGAAAGTTGGGATAATATGTTAGAACATACATAGCATGAATAATTAGCAATCTAGAATTTCAAGTTAGATATTTCGCAAATTCACTTAGATCATGATCAATTGGAAATACAAATACCTAACCTATGCATGTCAATCTCATTCCATCTTTCCCAAACGCTATAGATCTGTTTACTTGCTATTCTCCACTAATCATAGACATCTCACATACATATTAAAGATCATCAGGACTTTCACTTGTTGTAATGTAGGCTTAGGCAGGGGCATGTAAAAATAGGCATTTAGGCTTAATTACGTACCATAAGCATTTTCATTCAATTTCTTTTCCTTCCTTTTGACTTTCTTTTCAATTTCCTACCCATTTTCTCCCCTCTTTTCTTTTGAGAGAATGAGATACATTATAAATAACAAGCACCCCAAACTTAGATTTTTGCATATTTTTCGTTGGGGTGCATCAAATTTACACTCTTTTTTTTATTCTTTTCCAACACTTTTCATTCCCAGAGTTTTCAAATATCACTTATGGCACAACAAAGGAATCATTGGGTGTCAAAGAAAGATCTTATTTTAGGCTCAAAGGGGCTGACTAGTGATACAATTTATGTCAGGATAAGTAATGAATGATAAGAAGGACTATCAAAGAAATGTCTGAATCATTTTCCTAAACATGTATATCTTAACTATTTCGCCTCAAATAACAAGCAAACAGATTTTCTAGACATTTCTCAACCTTTCTTTCCATAACTGACACACATAGGCTAAACACAAATATTTCAAATAATTAGATGTCATGAATTTTTGGCATATCTAACTTAAGCACACAGATTTTTGCTTTCAATTTCATTATATTATCTCACTTTATCCACTTAATATCGTTAGCAACTATAACATGCTTGCTCCATAAAAATAATTATGACTCATGAACACATAAAACAACAAAAATACTCAAAATAAGACACCCCCAAACTTAATCGACACATTGTCCCCAATGTGTTAAGACTAAAAATAATGAGGGACAACTTACTGACACAACACAACGGTCATAGCGGAGGTCTGAGAGGAAGGCCAAATTATTGTGCACAAAGCCGAAGGAGGCACGCGATTACGCTCCAACCAGCGGTGCTAATTCTTGAAAAAATTCGGTGTCTTCGATTTACGCATTGTTAACCATTCGTCCTTCGGAGTGAGTCATGCCCTTCATCTGTCATCCAAAAACACTAGCATACCATATCGTGGGACTGTTCAAGATAAAATAAAACAAACTGAAACAAAAATTGAAATAAGATAATTAAAACATTGGGTTGCCTCCCAAGTAGCGTTGTCTTTAACGTCTTGTAGCCGGACGCAGGTTACTTACTAGATCAAGGGGGTAGAGTGTCCCCTCCGCATATCCACTTTAGCACCATTCTCCTCCTTCTCCTTTTCTTTTTCACAGGGCTCATTTCAGGAGGATTCATTCTCTTGTTCTCATCCACACCATCATTTACGGGTGCATAATTCTTACCATCAAGGGCATCAATACCCTTGGAACTTTCACGAGGAGCCTTTTTATCAACTACACCAACGGAAAAGCATCAACTTGAGGTTCAGTGGGCTGCTTGAAAACTTTAAACACCATTTCCTCACCTTGAACTCTGAGCTTTAGCTCCCCCTTTTCAACATCAATGAGGGCTCGCCCTGTGGCTAGGAATGGTCTCCCAAGGATCATGGACATATTTTCATCTTCCTCTATGTCTAAAATGAGGAAATCAACAGGAAGGATGAATTTACCCACTTGCACCAACACATCTTCGATAATTCCTTGGGGATGCACAACTGAACGGTCAGCCAGCTGCAAGGTGACTGTAGTTGGCCTTGCCTCCCCCAAGTCAAGTCTTTTGAACACAGAGAGAGACATTAGGTTGACACTTGCCCCCAAATCACATAAGGTTTGCTTGCATGTAACACTCCCTATGGTGCAAGGTAGGGTGAAACTCCATGGATCTTTCAATTTAGGGGGAGTCTCTTCTGCATGATAGCACTGCACTCCTCTGTCAGTGTTATTGTCTCATAGTCCGCCAACTTTCTCTTCTTAAACGGGATGTATTTCATGAATTTCACATAAGTTGGCATCTGCTCCAGAGCTTCAATGAAAGGAAGGTTAATGTGCAGTTTTTTAAATACCTCCAAAAATTTCGAAAACTACTTGTCCAAAGCCTTCTTCTGCAGTCTTTGAGGGTAAGGAATTTTGTCTGTGTACTACCTCATTACTGCGGGTGGCCTTCTCTACAATAGGGCGGTCATCAATAACCCCCTCCTTCTCTGCCTCAGCTGCTTTCTCCAATTTTCTCTCTTTTTCAGCCATTGCTTTAGGTGCACCTTGTTCTAACTGTTTTCCGCTCCTCAGGCTTATTGCCTGACACTACTCCCTTGGATTCACCACAGTATCGCTGGGGAGGTTTTCTTGTTCTTTGTTGTTCAGCATGCTTGCCAACTGTCCAACTTGTGCCTCCAAATTTCGGATAGATGACCTAGTTTCTGTCATGAAATGGGTCTGCGAATTTGTAAGTGTTAGCAATGCTGCTTTTAGCTCATTAGGCTTCTCTTGTGGCTGATGGTTCTGGTTTTGGCCTTGAAACTGTGCTTGCTGCCCTTGTTCATTCCTCCAAAAAAAGTTTGGGTGATTTCTCCACCCCTGATTGTACGTATTGGAGTAAGGGTTGTTGTAGGGTCTCTGAAAATTTCTCACTGCTTGAACCTGCTTCATGGGCACATTATTCGGGTCCACTGCTGTGTATCTATCAAAAGTATGGGGACCCCCACAGATCTCACAACCCACTGGTGTCTGCACCGCTTTAACTGTCATGGTACTCTGTTGTATCTGCTTTGTCAAAGTGGCTACCTGCGCAGTCAATGCAGTGATAACATCTAGCTCATGAACCCCAGCCACTTTCCTACTGTTCATTTCTCTCTCATCGGCCCCCTGATGGTTGTTTGTGGCTATATCCTCTAGCAAATCATATGCCTCATTGACACTCTTTCTCATGAACGTACCTCCTGTTGCAGCACCAATGATGGTACGAGTTGTACCACATAGCCCATTGTAAAATATGTGGACTAGCATCCACTTCTCAATCCCATGATGTGGCCACTTTCTCTGCAAGTCTTTAAACCTCTCTCATGCATCATATAATGGTTCTCCCTCCAACTGATAAAAGTTATTCAACTCACCTCTGAGCTTCGCTGCCTTAGCTGGGGGGAAGAACTTTGCAAGAAATTTTTGGGCTAAGTCTAGCATGTAGTGATGGAGTTCGCTTGTAATGAATTCAGCCAGCACTTTGCTCTATCCCTGAGTGAGAATGGGAAGAGTCTCAATCGAATGGTGTCATCAGTAACACCATTGTATTTGAAAGTTGCACATAGCTCCAGAAAATTTGCTAGATACAAGTGAGGATCTTCAGACGGTAATCCCCAAAACTGAACTAAGCTTTGAACCATGTGCAATATGGCTGGTTTGATCTCGAAATTTTTGGCTTCAACAGCTGGAAGCCTAATGCACGTATGCACCCCTGTAATAGTTGGCATCACATAGTCCCCCAAGTTTCTTTCTGCAGGGACTTGTCTTATGACAGGCGGTTACTCATCATACACCAAATTATTGTTTCGCTGATCTCTCATTGCTAACAAATCAGCTGCTCTTTTCTCTTTTATGTTCTGTCTGCACAATCTCTCAATCTCAGGGTTCAGAGGGATAGGAATGTCAACTCCTCTCCTACTTCGCATAAACTACGTTCCTGAGACTAATCAAAAACAACAAACAGATCACGACAAACAGCACTAAAGCAAAATAAAAATAAGAAGAAAAAAAACTGAAAATAAAAAACCAAATTAGAAATAAAAATAGATAAATCAATATTAACAGTACGTCAGTCCCCGGCAACGACGCCAAAAACTTGTTGCGATATTTCTAGATGCTTACGCAAGTGTACGTATCGTTCCAAGTAATATAGTCTGTAAGACCGAGTTTATCGTCCACAGAGACTGATTTATTAAGTACCGATTATCTATCCTATGATATCTATTTGGCAATTGTTCTTTTGTTTGATTTATGACTAAGTGCAGAATAAACTTAAAGATTATAATACTTTGAGTTTATAACAGTTATGAAGAAAATAGGGTTCCAATCTCCTCAACTATTCACTCTTTCACGTGTTAATGCAATGCTAATGATTCTTCTTCTTATTAAGATAGCAGGTTAACTAATCTGTCATTATATTCCGGTTAGGACATACAAGAACTCAACCTTGTGCATAAACCTTCTATATTTCTATGATAAGTTTTACCACACAGGAGGATTAAGCACAATAACCTATAATACTACACAAGTATCGGGGTACTTTCGTCCACGATTTTAACTTATGTCTAGACAATTACAACATATTCAAATCTCACCTTTCAGACTTTTGATTCGAAATCATATAAGTGATGACAATTAATAGCTAGTTAATTATCAAGCAATCATAACAATATTGAATAGATCTTAATACGATAAAGAAGAACTCAAAAACTAATGCATTAACTATATGAAACAGCTTCAAGAAGATTCGATGGAAACCCTACTAAAGTATTTAGCTCTTAAACATTGTCATGTTAAGAACTAAATTACAGTTCAACATAAACTGAAATAAAATAACTTGAACAATGAGATGTCTCCAATTGTGTCTTGCCTTCTTTTCTCCTCTCCAAAGTTGTGTATCTAATAATGACATGGTTTATGGTATTTATATCTGAGAAAAATCTTGCTTCAGACCCTTTTACCCTTGTCCAATTTCGACCCAACTTTTATGAAAATACGCGTCGACACCGCGGTTCCGTTGGTAGGCACCGCGTTGCTAATTCTTCTGAAACCACTGTAGCTCACTAGACATATGGCACCGCGGTGCCTCTAGCCAGGACCGGGTTGGTTTGAATTTTTTAGGGGTGTATATTATATACACAAATTATTATATACCCACGATTAGGGGTGTATATGGACCGGGTTGGTTTGAATTTTTTAAATATCAAACCAAATCAATTATATCGGGTTAATAGAATATTTCCACAATAATTAATTGTACGTTTTCTATATTAGGTAGAATTATATTTTTCTTGTAATTAGGATTGATTAGTTACCTAGTTTGTAGCAAAGTAAATATTTCTGTAACACTATATATATATTATAAATCATTAATGAATAAAATCAAAGAATAATATTTCCTACATGGTATCAGATTATAGGGAAAGATCCTAAACCCTAAACTTTTCTCTCAATATCGCCCCCTCCCCCCTTCTTCCTTGTGCCGACGACCTCCCTTCTCCGCCCAACATCTCGAAATCCAATTTTCACCTAGCCCTTGTTGTCTCCAACATCAAATCTCATATCTCCATCTCTTTTGAGATGGAAAACGTCCATTATGCGAAATGAGTGGAACTCTTTAAAATCCATGAGAATGAATTATGGTTGACCCTTGATGCAACGGTCCTCTAGTGAATCTACGCCACAATCTCGGGTAATTTACTACATACTATTCTTGAGCCTGATTCCACAGCTATGGAAGCTTGAGAACGTTTACGTAACATATTCCAAGACAATAAGAATTCCAGGGCCGTCACACTTGAACAGGAATTTTCCACCACTGATATGGTGGATTTTCCCAATGCGTCCGCATATTGTCAACGACTCAAGGTTCTGTCAGACCAACTCATAAATGTCGGGCGCCGATAACTAACAAGCAGCTCGTGTTACAAATGATTGTCGGTCTTACTAATGCATATAGTGTAGTAGGTACGCTCATCCGTCAAAGCAATCATCTTCCGTCATTCTACCAAGGTCGTTCTATCCTCATTCTCGAAGAAGCGGGTTTTGTCAAGAAGACAATCACCGTGTCAAATTCTATCTTGGTTTCCAGTCCGTTTGATGAGAATTCCTCACAATTTGAGAATTTGCCGCCAAATCGTGGCCAAAAGGGACAAAACGGCGGTAACAGGAGCAAAACCGGGCGGTGCCGCTGTGGTGAAAAAGGCGGCGACAACCACCGCGGTGGAGGTGGCGGTAGTGGCTGCAGGGGCGGCGGCCAGCAGTAATAGCCAACCCAGTGGCATCCGTCAGCCCAGTGGGGTAGTGGGTCAATACCGTGGTCCTGACAGTGGCCCTGGGACGTGTCTCCCTGCCCATTCCCCGCGGGAAATTGGGCCAGGCTAGCAACCCAGGCATATCAGACCAACCAGCAGGCCATCAATCCGGCGCGGGAATCCTTGGGCCACTGTCGAGCCAGTGACAACAATCCCACTCAGTAGTGGCGACCCCGATAGATATTGAGGCCGCGATACTCACTCTTAGGCTTACTCCGCCCGACGCAAATTGGTACATGGACACCAGTGCAACGTCTCATATGACGTCCTCACAAGGTAATCTCTCGTCCTATTTTAATTTGAGCAATAATTGTGGTATAATTATCGGAAATGGTCATTTAATTCCAATTTGTGGTTATGGTACTACAAACTTGTCTCCCCCGAACCCACCGTTAATTTTGAAAAATATCCTTCACGCACCTCAATTAATTAAAAACTTGATTTCAGTTAAAAAATTACTACTGATAATTGGGTTTCTGTTGAATTTAATTCTTTTGAGTTTTGAAGAGTTTTCAGATGGGAATGCGTCTAATGAGATGTGATAGTGGAGACGGCCTTTATCCAATCACCACAACCACATATCAAGCCAAATTACCATCCACTTTTGCAGTTTTAGCTCATTCTTTATGGCATGAACGTTTGGGTCATCTGGGATCACCTGCTTTTACTTCCCTTAAATAAAATAAATTTACTAGACCTCATAGTTCTCAAGTTTGTCACTCTTGTTCTATTGAAAAACATGTTAAGTTGCCTTTTGTTGCTTCTAAATTTTGTATTGTTATGACTTTTGATATTATTCATAATGATATTTGGACATCTCTCATTTTGAGCTCTTCGGGCCATCAATATTATATTCTGTTGTTGGATGATTACTCTATTTTTTTGTGGACGTTTCCGTTGTTTAAAAAGTCACAAGTTTTTTCACATTTCTATCCTTTAGAGCATACATTCGCACTCAATTTGAATGAGATATTAAAAATATTCAGTGTGACAATGGTAGAAAATTTGATAATGGGCCTTTTTGGGATTTTTGCAAAATTAATGGTTTGTCATTTCGTCTCTCATGTCCACACACATCATCTCAAAATGAAAAAGGAGAAAGAAAAATTCAAACCATTAACAATATTGTTAGAACCTTATTTGTCCATACATCTCTATCACCATCCTTTTGGAATCATGCGTTACAAATGACAACTTATCTTTTGAACATACTTCCAAGCAAATAAATAGTCTACCAATCCCCACTTAAAATTTTATACCTAAGAGACCCATCATATTCTCATTTACGAGTTTTCGAATGCTTATGATATCCTCATTTTTCATTTTACTACCATCAATAAACTTCAACCACGGTCAACTCCGTGTGTGTTTTTGGGATATCCGTCAAATCATCGTGGTTACAAATATTTCAACTTATCCTCTAATAAAATCATGTCGTCACATAATTTTTTATGAAACAAATTTCCCTTTTGTCAAATTACATTGTTTCGGGCTGAACCTGTGAATTTCTTGACAATAGCATATTCCCGTATTTGATCCATAAATTAGCCTCCCAAACAGGTCCAACATGTCCCGGTGTCTCGGCCCAATTATCGAGCCCTGCGACTGCTGGCCCAGCTGAGCCTCTCGCTGGCAGCCTAATGACATGTAGTCCGATGGGTCTCGATCCACTATCCGACTCGGGCAACCCACCGTCCCCAAGCCCACTGCTCGGTAGTCCAGTCACTACCAGCACACTATCGGGCAGTCCGTCACTCTCGTCCGGCCCGACTTTAATTCCGGCCCAATGGCATATCACTCATAGTCAACACAAATTTTTTAAGTCAATAAAAAATACGGTCTTCACACCCATGTTGTCAAGTCACCGTTGCCCCATAATTCTGTGTCTGTCCTTAATGACCCAAATTGTAAAATGACTATGGATGATGAATTTAATGCTCTTATTAATAATAGGACGTGAGATTTGGTGCCCCATCCTCCTGATGTTAATGTGATTCGGTCTATGTGGATTTTAGTCGTAAAGAAAAAACGTATGGTACATTTGAGAGGCACAAATCCCATCTTGTAGGTGATGGAAAGACTCAACATGTTGGTGTGTATTGCGGTGAGACTTTCAGTCCGGTGGTCAAATCAGTAACTATCAGGATGGTCCTCAGTCTGGCTTTTTCGAAGGCATGGTCGCTTCATCAGATTGATGTCGAAAATGCCTTCCTGCATGGAGACCTCAATGAAACATTGTACATGTATCAGCTCATGGGGTACAGAGACCCTACGTATCCTAATCATGTGTGTCTGTTGAAGACATCATTATATAGACTCAAACAAACTCCTAGGGCATGTTACAAGAGGTTTACAGATTATGTTTCACGTATTGAATTTTCTAATAACATGTCTATCATGTCACTGTTAGGCTATGAGTTTGCAATGAAAGATCTAGGGCCATTGAGTTACTTCTTGGGGATAGATGTGACACGTCATGCAGGTGGTTTATTTTTATCACAAAAGAAGTGTACAACAAATATTGTTGAACGATATGACATGTCATCGTGTAGGTCGTTTGCTACTCCAGTTGACACTAAACCGAAGTTGAGTGTTTCTTCCAGCAAGAAATATGTTGATTACCACAGCCTTGCAGGGGCCCTGCAGTATCTCACCTTCACGAGACACGACATCTCTTATGATGTGCAACATGTTTGTCTATTCATGCATAACCCGGTGGCGGATCACATGCATTCTCTAAAATGCATTGTGCGTTATATTCAGGGAATTTATATCCGTCTTCGATAACCACTCTTGTTTCATACACAAATGTCTATTGTGGTGGTTGTCTGGATACCAGACACTCCACGTCTAGTTATTGTGCATTTTTTTTTGTGATAATTTAGTTTCTTGGTCTTTAAAATGGCAATCAACCTTATCCAGATCTAGTGCCGAAGCAGAATATCGAGGAGTTGCCAATGTGGTGTCTGAATCTTGTTGGCAACAAAACCTTCTTTTAGAGCTCCACTGTCCGATTTCGAAGGCGACATTGGTTTATTGTGATAATGTTAGAACAATTTATCTCTCAGTGAATCAGGTTCACCACCAACGCACTAAACATATTGAGATAGATATTCACTTTGTTCGCGAAAAGGTTGCTCGTGACAAGTATGTGTCTTACATGTTTCGTCACGTTATCAGACTGCCGACATTTTTACAAAAGGTCTTCCGCTGGTTTTATTTGAAGACTTTCGGGACAGTCTCAGCATACGCCGACCTTCCGCTTCGACTGCGGGCAGGGTGTAATAGAATATTTCAACAATAATTAATTGTACATCTTTTATATTATGTAGAATTATATTTCTCTTGTAATTAGGATTGATTAGTTACCTAGTTTGTAGCAAAGTAAATATTTCTGTAACACTATATATATTGTAAATCATTAATGAATAAAATAAGGAAGAATATTTCCTACAAAATATATAAATCAAACCAAACCAATAAAAGTCGATTTTTTCAATCTTGATTTTTCTCGGGTTATTCAGGTTTATCTGTTTTTTTTTTTTTGTGGTTCGAATACAAAAACATTTGCTTGATTAAAATAGGTTTTTTTTTTTGGCTTCTCTGTCCAGTTTTGCTTTATTTATTTCACAACTATTCCAACATCAATTTGTTTCATGCTTTGTTAGTCATGAACTTGGGGGTGTAAATTTAGTTTTGGTTTGGGCAACATATATGGGTTAAAAATATAAGTCCAAACATGATGTTATAATATTATGAAACCAAATTTTATTAGAGTTATAAAAATATTTATAAGTAATATATGTATAAAATGATTTAAAAATTAAATACACATGATCGGGTTAGTTTGGTCTCGATTTGACTTTTTTTTAGTTAAAAACAAACCAAATCTATTATAGTCGGATTTTTTCTTCAATACCAAATCACTAATAGTTTTTTTTCTAATTTGGTTCGGTTATGGTTTGATGCACACCACATTTATTTAGGGCCCAAACGGCTAGCAAAACCGCCTCTTTAGCAGTTCAAAAAAATTTCCCTTCTTTTCCACTTTAAGCATTGAATTTCAAATCTTAGCTTAGATTTGGGTTGACTAAATGTTGATGGATCTTGAAGTGAGTCTTATTGATTTCTCATCAGAAAATGATAATCTTATTGGAAATTCATCTTCCCCACTACCTTCTTGGGGTCTTGAAGAATACCCATATTCAGGTTCTAGGAAATTGGTTAATTTTACTTCTTGGTTTTGTCCAAGACCTATTTTTTACTATCTGAATCTTGATAAGATCTGTGAAAAATGGAATTATCTTGTACCCTTTGTCTGTTTAATGCAATACTCTACTTTCTGTATGTGA
The DNA here is from genome assembly GCA_029844215.1 of Przewalskia tangutica. Classification (NCBI taxonomy): domain Eukaryota; kingdom Viridiplantae; phylum Streptophyta; class Magnoliopsida; order Solanales; family Solanaceae; genus Przewalskia; species Przewalskia tangutica. The sequence goes on along the minus strand of CM056739.1, from coordinate 4,383,444 downwards.
ACTGTTGACTGAAAAGATTAGTTTTTTTTTCTTAACAAGATTTGGAAAAAGATTTAGTTTTTCTCACACCCTTTTGGCTGTTTAATGTGATTTCATTTGAAAGTGACTAAGTAGGTTGAGGCTGATATACATTTTCTTGGGGTTTATTTATTTGGGATTCCATGCATGTTTATTCCTTGAACTTCTGAGCCGAGGGTGGGGTTTGGGGGTACTTAAGGCAGATTTAGACATGCTTTTTTGAAATTTTCATAGTAGCTTTGTTGATTGATGGCCCATGAATTATAAAGAGCTCTCATATTGCTATTTCTTTATTGTATTTGGTATCTCTCTGAAATATAATCACTTACTTTGGAACTGGACCTGACCAGCTCATTTAACTCATAAATAAAAGAATGCTGAACTTTTGTGAAGCAACAAGTGGACATTCCCTGAGGAGAAATCCTTACATTCGATATTGAGGACGGGAATATCCCGACCCTGCTATAGTTATAGTTGAACTCTGTAACTGAAAGAACTTCAAGAATAGCTAGTGTTATTGCTTCCTGATGGAGATTTAGAGTTGCTAAACTTTCTCGTATATAAAACCTCAAAGAGTCATCTTTTCAGTCTCCTCCTTGGTTTTTACAACAATTTATTAGAGCTAGAAAAACCTTTTTTTCTTATGCTGCTGAATTCAGTCTGTGGTACTAAGCCACATCTGCATTTGCGACATGGTACATCCTGTGTAAATTATTTTTGTTTTACTGTTGTTTGGCAATCAGACTGAGGCTAGAATCTTGGTGTTTTCAGGAGCTACTAATATTCAAGAGGAAATGGACATGGCTTGTAAAGGTAACAATGACGCGCATTTCCCTCATCTGCATGAGTCAAAGGAACCTGAAAAAGCCAGAAGAAAAGGGAAGGTCAATTTACGCAAAAGTTTAGCTTGGGATAGTGCTTTCTTTACAGATGCAGGTAGCTTTTGGCTATAGTTTCTATTAAGGGGGTTATTTATCTATTTAATCCTTTATTGCAAAGTCAAGCTTACAAATAACATTTTCAGGTGTGATTGATGCCGAGGAGTTGTCCAGCATGATTAAGGGAGGTGATAAACAATCTTTACCTATGATTGAGGAAGATGTGCGACAATCTTTTGATTCGATCTCCTCCACGTTGGAAAGTGATAATTTGACACTAGAACATATTGAAGCTGAGTTATTTGGAGATATAAGAGCTTCAATCCAGAAGGTGACCATTCCGAGTAGTGGGGATGTATCTGCAAATACTGATAATGGAGTTAATTCTTGTAAGTTAATAGGATACTAGTTGTTTTAAATAGGCCAAGTTTAAGGAGCTGCTGTCATTATGCATATTGCATCTAGAAAAAAGTACCTTAGTGTGGCATTTCCCTTCATTTTTGTGATTCTCCTGTTTCCATCATGCGCTCTCTCTCCCCCCTTTCCTCGTCCTTTCAGTGCTAACCATGAAATTGTGCATCTATGCGACTTTCCTTCAATTTTTTGTAAAAGCATAACCTCAGTAAGAAATTCATCTTTGCCATATTACCAGCATGCATCTCTGCAGTGCATTGCATCTAAAGGGCATTAATCGGATTCCTCAGCAGTCAATGATCATATACTGGTATCTTGCATCCTAATCTATTCTTTCAAAGAAGCATCCTACTTTCCAAGTTCACCTCAGTCACAACATCTACTTTGAGTTGACGTGGGATGTCTATGGTTGGATGATCTCATAACCTTAACAACTTTTTGTCCAGCTACCACTTCACAGAATCACTTATCTCATAGAATATACATTAGTGATAGACCCCTGCCACGTTTACGAGCTTGCCATTCTGGAAAAGTCTATTAGCTATTAGCTAATATGTGCTATTAGGTAGTACTATTTGTGGAAGAAGTCTTTGTATGTAGGTAGGATATTAAAGGTTTATGGGACAAATGAGTACTTTGTATTCAGGACCACAGAGGCATAGATGTACAAGGACTTACTGAGATGGGGAGTAGGTTTAGAAGGAGAGCTTTAGGCTTAAGCTTCTTAGAAGGAGATATACAGGCCGCCATGCAAGTTGGAGTGTAAACTTGTTTGATATGTAAAAGATTTCGATTATAAACTTATTTATTCTCACGAAGCTGTAATGTACGTTATTGTTAATTTTTTGATTTATTCAAACGGATTGTGCATGTAGGTTGAAAAACAGAAGTACAAGAATTTGTAGGATGTTTAGTCATGCAACTCAGAGGATACTATAGAAATAGTTAAAATGTGTGCAGTGTTAGTTTCCCTCAATGTCGTCCTTTTGTTCGATGTAAATCTTTTCCCATTTTTTTTCTCACTGGGACTGGAGGGGTACCATGTTGCTCGTACTCTTCAAAAGTGTCGTCGGGTGTGTGTCAGATCCTCCAAAAGTAGTGCATTTTGGAGTATCCGACACGGGTGCTGCAGCATTTTCGAGAGTCCGAGCAACATAGGAGCGGTGCATGTATTTGGGAGGGGGAGTGGGAGAAGGGTTACTTCTGTAGGGTCAGATTTCTTTTGAAGTGAAGTTTCAATCATTCATAAAGATATGCATATTTCTCGCATGTTATTCCAGTCTAATGTTAAACTTTTCACAGCTGAAAAGAAAGTGGATCTTGCTTCAAAAGATAGGGTAAGTTTAATTTTGTAGAGATGATATCTGAAAATTTTAGTCACTTTTCTATAATTCTCAACAAGTACCGTCTATATTCTCAAATGGCAGATAAAGCCAAAAGTTGCTCCAAAAAGAATCACTGGAACACAAGCTGGGACACCAAGAAGTCAGCCAAAGCAAATTACAGGAACACAAAGATTGGGTAAAGGGATGAACCAGGATAGGGCACAAGTCACACAGGCATGTAATTTGTCTTTGAAGTTTCATTTCTTTTACCTATATGCTCTCTGCAGTTTCCCATATCTTCATTTCTATAGCCAGTTGAAAGAAATACCTTATATTTAAAGAAAAGATTATCACTCTTCTTTAAATTTCCCTTTCTTGAATCTGCTAGCCGTAAGCTTTAAGTATCTTTCTCTCATTTGTTTGATCAGCAAGAGCACTGGGACTTTTGATATTTTACTGACATTGTTTTATGTTGTTTAATGAAGTCAATCAGTAGAACTACAAGTGGAGAATCACTAAAGCCTCCAAAAATTAGCACAAAGTTACAACCTGTTTCTGCATCCAAAAGGGCTTCTTTGGATATCACACGAGTCAAAACAGATAATGACAGCACGAAAGCTAGTTCAGGTAAGTGGTATAAGAATTTGTAAAATTGAGATTAATTTCTTCAGTGAAGGATGAGTAAAAGCTGTCGCCGGTTCATAAAAAGTGCTTAGCTAGGTTGTGTATCCTTTCTATGTATGGCTTGTAATAATTTCTTTAACATCTTTTCCGACCTTGATAATCTTAGTGGGAAATTGCAGCTTCTGTTAGAGGGGCTCAGGCAGCAAAAGCATCCATCTCAAATAAAGCTAGTAGGGTGTTGCCCAAACCTACTATGTCAATGAAGCCATCTTCTGTGGGATCTTCACCTGCAATGAAAATACATGCAACAAGATCTTCAAGTGATAGCTCCGGAAGTACTTCATCTGACAAGACAGCTAAATCTTCAATTCCCGTAGCGAGGAGAAAGATTGATAGCAAACCTATTGCTCAACCTTCTGCAAGTGCAAAACTCAAAACCCCTTCAAAAGTTGCATTGAAGAGTAAACTACCATCTGGGAATTCTGCTGTCTCGGCTTATCTGATGTCTTCTAAGATCAACTCGAGCATATCACCTACTAGTTCTATTAGTGACTGGTCTTCAATATCATCATCATCTTCTGCTATCATCAACCAAAGGTCAAGCAAGTTAAGGACTAGCTTTGACACTAGCTCCTGCAGATCATCATTTGATAGCGACACCTCAACTTTGGATCTGAAGAATCATTTAAGTGGTCAAACATCAGATAATCCCGAAATTAGGGGAACAACTTTACCTAGAGAAAGTTTAAAGCAAGCAGGCACAGTTTCTCGTCCAGCGTCTATGATGAAACCATCAGGATTGCGCATGCCATCCCCAAAGATGGGTTACTTTGACGGGGTCAGTTTAGTCTTCTACTTATATGGATCTATTTTCATGTCCTTCGATTAGAAATAGTTGATATGATGACAGCATCTAGTATAATGATGGTAAGATCATTACCAAGTGTAAAGAATATAGGTGTATTTAAGTCTTGATTTTCGTTGTTAGAAAGAAAATGATTACCAAGTGGAGAACTGTCATGTCTTAACAGCTTCACAAAACTATCTTACATCAACTGTAATAGTCTTTGAATTCCTGAATCTGTGTAAGCTATAAATAAGTCAAAATTGATTTTCATGCAGGTGAAGGCAGTCCGCACTCCTAATGGTACTCAGTCCTCGTCTGCTGCACTGCCCAAGACCGAAGCTATCATCTGTAGTCCGAAAGGAAACTCAAATAGCAAAGCTAAGAGTGTAAAAGTTCCACTTAGGGCAACCAGAAAGCCTGAAACTCTGAAGCACGTCTCTCCTGTATCTTCTTCAGACAAGGCAAATGTTTCAGATAATCGTGCTGGTGCTGCACTGCCCAAAACTGAAGCTACCATCTGTAGCTCAAAAGGAAACTCAAATACGAAAGCTAAGAGTGTAAGAATTCCTCTCAGGGCAAATAGAAAGCCTGAAACTCTGAAGCACCTCTCTCCTGTATCTTCTTCAGACAAGTCAAATGTTTCCGATAATCACTCTGGTGCTCCAAGCTATATTACTCTTGAAGTTCATGAAATAAGTGTAGCAGATACTTCGAAAAATGTGGATGTTGTGGTTGAAGAACCTGATCCATTTGAACTCGTTCAAAGTGCTGGTTTGGTTGCTTCTAAGAGTGAAAACCAAGGTATAGCAAGTGCTTTGAGCAATGAGGAAGTTGTGGCTGAAGGACCTGATACAGTTGAACATGTTGCAGATAATAGTTTGGTCGCAATTAAGAGTGAAAATCAAATAATAGCAAACACTTTGAACAACGAGGAGGTTGTGACGGAAGGACCTGACACAGTTGAACACGTAGCAGGTGATGGTTTGGTTGCAAATAAGAGTGAAAACGAAGTCATTGTGAACAATGATACAGTCCGAATTAGGAGTGAAAGTCAAAACTTATTGAACAATAAGGAAGTTGTAGCTGAAGGACCTAATGCAGTTGAACACATTGTAGGTGATGGTTTGGTTGCTATAGAGAGTGAAAACCAAGTCATTGTGAACAACGATACAAATGTGATTAAGGGTGAAAATCAAAGGATAGAAAAAGTTGTGGCTGATGAACCTGGTGCAGTTGAACACGTTGCATGTGATGGTTTGGTTGCAAATAAGAGTGAAAACGAAGTCATTGTGAACAATGATACAAATGTGATTAAGAGTGAAAATCAAATAATAGAGGAAGTTGTGGCCGATGAAGCTGACACAGTTGAATACGTTGCAGGTGATGGTTCAGTTGCAATTGAGAGTGAAAACCAAAGAATAGAGGAAGTTGCGGCCGATGAACCTGACACAGTTGAACACGTTGCAGGTGATGGTTCGGTTGCAATTAAGAGTGAAAACCAAGTCATTTTGAACAATGATACAAATGTGATTAAGAGTGAAAACCAAGTCATTTTGAACAATGATACAAATGTGATTAAGAGTGAAAACCAAAGAATAGAGGAACTCGTGGCCGATGAACCTGACGCACTTGAATTCGTCGCAGGTGATTGTTTGGTTGCAATTAAGAGTGAAAACCAAGTTATTGTAAACATTGATCTGAATGTGATTCAGAGTGAAACCCAAAGAGAGGAAGTTGTGGCCGATGAATCTGACACAGTTGAACACGCTGCAGGTGATGGTTTGGTTGTGATTAAGAGTGAAAATCAGAGTATTTTGAACAATGATATGGTTGCTGGTTTGGATACTATCAAGAATATTGACATCAGGACTGCTGAGGTTACTATTAGTGAAAACATTAGACAGTGTCAAACTGAGGATGGAGATGGAGTAGGTGTTCAGTGCAATGATAATTATAATTTGGACGTGCCTAGCCAAATGAATGAGATTAACCTGGAGGATAATGTAAATGGTGATTTCAAACATACCAAGATTGATCATGTTGAGAGAGAATATGGCTCAACTTTCATGGGTGCTGAAACAATGCCACAGTGCCAAACAGGGAATGAAGGTAGAGTAGACGTCAAGGACGATTTGGATACTCTCGAGGAAACAAATGCAGAGATAAATGTGTGTGCAAATCATGCGGTCCAACTAAACAGTCAGGTAGAAGAAGTCAGCACAACCCCGTTTTCCAATAAGGTCGAATCTTTAATGAATGGATTGGCCTATTTGTCACTAAATACTCCTGCGACAGCAATTGGAAGGATGCCCTTTGCTGTCAAGAATTCTTCCGGTGATTGTCTTGATTTTTGTGAAGGAGCTGGCCAGATAGTTGGGAATACTGATTTAGATTTGCCTTCTGTGGAAATTGATTATAAAGAAAACAACAATTTATGAAGATAGCCAAGCATGCTTCTTTACAAGGTAAAAGATGTGTTTCTATTCTGATATTATGTCTTTTAATAGTCTTAGAATTGCATTTTTATCATGAAAATATATTTTTCATTCTCCCAAATGTAGTGTAACTTTTCTGAAAACCTGAATCTTTTAACCTGTTTGCTTCTTATAAGATGTGCTAATTGTGCATGAACTTTGATGTTCAGATATTGTTAGTTGTTCAAGAACAAGGCTAGTGTCGGCAGGAGGCAAAGGCATCACGATTGTATAGCACTTGTGGAAGGGTTTATCTGATGCATGATTGTTTCGCGTTGAGCTAAAAGATCAAGGTTTTTGAGAACATGTCTGCCCAAGTACTGATTTATGTATTTACATGAATGTAAAACCTTGAAGTCTTTCTATGTAAGATTCAAGTCAACCTCACTAGATGCAATTGTCTTAGCTTTATAATTTGTTTTTGTTGAGGTTTTTCATTATCCACTTCAAAAAGAGAGAAGCTAGATTGTCATTCATTTCGCAATTAGAAACTTTTCCATATAGAGGTTTCAACTACTTAAAGCCAGAGTGCATCCAGAAATTCTAGAAGATTGCTCAGCCTAGCATTCATTACTCTAAATAGAATTTCTATAAGTAAGCTCATCTTTTGCTACTCTCCCTAGCAATGCCTACAGCATGCGATGTTTTCTAATTGTAGTTGGCAGAAGTTTTTGCATGGATTGCCACTAGTCTTTAATTTTTGTCGCTCATATATGTGATCGACCTGCTTCGCTCGACATAAGTTTCGTAATATTTTTATCCTCGGAAATTAAACTTTACCTAGCTCGGCACTATTTATGTAGGAATTAAGTTATGCGACATAAGTTGTGTAGTATTTTCAGATTATGTTAAGTGTTAAAAGTTTTGTCATATTCGGTATAACTTGTAAGATGTTATGATACAAATGTCGAACTAAATGTAATTTTTGTGGAGTAAAATCTAGACTTATTCTGCGCCAAAAGTGCAAAAGGACAAAAATTAAAGACTACAAATTTAAGGAGCAAAAATTAAATACCACCTCAAAATAGGGGCATTTGTGTGAGAGATAAATTAATACTCACTCAGTCCCAAATTTCTATTTAGTCTGTTCCAAAATAAATTATATATTTCTGTATTTAGAAATAATTTAACTTCAAAACTTCCTCTTTTACCCTTAATAAATGATTTATAACCACACAAATATCAATGTCTTATTTTAGATCACAAATTTTAAAGTCCTCTCTTTCTTAAACTCCGTGCCTATATCACATAAATTGGGACGGAGGGAGTGATATATTTACCAGTCTTGCCAAAAGTCTATCGTAACCAGTCTTTCTACCTCCCAAGGTATCGTAAACAACCTCTACCTCCCAAGGCAAGGGTATGTTGTTTGTTATTACCGGTCTTGGTTACTGCTCTAAAATGTATGGTATAAAAAAAGTCACCTTTTGAAGCTATAATGTGCTCCATTAATATTAAATAATTTCAGCAAACAACTACCATTTAATAATATTATCATTTTTAATATATATTTTCCAAAAAGTATTTGCCAGTTCAGTTAGCAGCCAAGGATTTAGATAAATCTTGCTACGCATTGAACTAGACTAACACCAAGTATTTATTTTCTTCTAACAATTCGATACCATTTAGATACCTCTACACCAAGTTGAATTGCTGATCAGAATGCATATGAAAAACATACAGAATCAACTAGACCACATTTTTGTTGGAAGACACATCACATTAATGAACCAAAATTCCAGTACACTGTTTAATTAATCGTACTAGTTAACATAGTAGTAACTCAAATACAGCAAATCCATTGCAGGCTCGACAGTATCTTGGCAATAAAAAAAAGAGGTAAATTAAGATCTTGGCTTCTCCTTCTTCTCCTTGAAGAGAGCTAGAAGAGAGACACCAGAAACCTTCACCACCTTGAACCTAACACCGGGAATATCTCCCACAGCGTGACCCTTACGACCAAATCCAGCAATCAACACTTCATCCTGCAAAATCAGGAAATCAAAGTCAGTACATTTTAAGGGATTATTTCATTTTTAGACAGCTCCAAGAAACAATAGCTCGCAAATGTATGTCTTGTATATTGAGTATAAAATATACATAGTCAGTGTACATGTTTTGTATATTTCAGCTAGCGCCAGTAAATGATTTTTGCTGACTGGCCAAAAATGAAAAGTCACCCAGAAAAATGAAAACACTCTTCACGTGTAAGAGTATGAAAGATACTTGAAATAGAAAAAAGGACTCACATTTTCTTCGATGTAATTCAAGCAACCATCGTTAGGGACAAAAGCAGCAATCTTTTTCCCGTTCTTGATGAGCTGAACCCTAGCACATTTACGAATAGCAGAATTTGGCTGTTTAGCCTCAATACCTCTGCAAGCGCCATTTCAGCAATTGAAAGGTTAGATACAATTTAGATGTTTGAAGATCAAATAAGCAGAAAAATTAGAGTAAAGATGAACTTACATCTTCTCAAGCACAATGCCTTTTGCGTGGGAAGACCCAGCAAATGGCTTCTTCCATTCGTTACCAAGATGGGACTTCTTGTAGGACTTGTCAGCCCACCTTTGTCTTCTGCGGTGGGACTTCAGCTTGCGACCAGCTCCCATTCCACGTGTCTTCCTGTAGTTTTATACATGTAAGGAGTTATTTAGTTGAAATACTCTACGACTATGCTTCCCACCTAGGATGTTACTCAACATTTGGATGACAAATCATATGAAAATATATCAGAATTGTAGACGTTTATAGGTAATTATCTTCTTCTCACACACCCAGTCATGAGAGTAGCTTAGAATTCAATCCTCTTAAACTCAAGAAGTACATCGAATCCCTATCAGTTATAGTCCTAATTTTTTTTCAAAAACTTACGGATTATTCATGTTGTAGCGTCATTTCCTTAATAAAGTTACTTTCAGCAAGAAGAAAGAAAGCCAATAAAAGTCTGTCAATTTCATCTGCCACGAGCTCGTGCACAACTGGTGTCCCAATCATTTTTTATAGAATAAGGGCGGTGGACAGGATACCTTGCGCACACATCATCTATTCCACCACCGGGTACCCACCCCCCAACCACCAAGACCCATCATACATAAACTTTACATGCACCAATCAATTAACTACACCTCAGTACCAGATTAGTTGGTCAGGTATATAAATCCATAGCATCAATTCCGCAAACTCTTTCAGGTCCATTTCTTTCCAGCCATTATAAATTACAACTATCTTCTTCTAGCTATCGTATAATGCCAATTCTTTAAACATTCAGCAACTTGATAAACATTTACCTCATTTTATGCACGAAACGGTATATATAACCAACATCAAAATAGACTATTTTTTTCAAATTTGTCCTTATTAAGTGTTAGGTGACCAAATTTTTGCGTTAACAGTTTACTCCTACATGACAAACAATTATCATAACTACAAATATGGTGCACAAGAGTAATAATGTATGGTTATAAAATTGAAAATGAATAGAGAGATTAGTTCAATACCCCATGATTGCTGAGTGAAGAGGACTCCGATTTCAGAGATAATAGCCGCCTAATAAAAAACCCTAATCCTGAGAACTATATATATATAGAGAGAGAGAGAGAGGGGGCTACATTTGGGCTGCTAAAATTCTATGGATCGTATATTTAGGCCCAAAGGAGTTAGTTCTAAAAGCAGAGGAGTCATTTGCACTTTCAGTCCCTATTGTTTACTGGTATTTAATTTTTGTCCCTTAACGAGGCATAAGTTCAGGATCTGACACAAGTTATGATGGATCAGTAAAGAACTTACGCCCCAAAAGACATAAGTTTCGTTTGATGAGTAAGTGAAGAACTATTATCACAAGAGCTTTTATATGTAATCTAGAAAAACAATACGGGGTGAATAAGGTGGTGAGTAGGGGTTTAGGGGTGGCAGGGGTAGGATGGTCAAGGGGTAGGGGGCGTTGGGTGGATGTGTAGGAGATAATGAACTTGAAATGTAACTTATTTTCCCTAATTTCATTGGATAAATTATTTTTTCATTTTGAAGGAATTTATTTTTCTAAAGAAAATGTATCTCAAAACATTTTGATCAATCAAATAAAAATTGAAAAACACTTTCTGGAAAATGCCTTCCTTCATTAAAAAAAACATTCTAAGTCAAAAATAGTCATTATCATCAAATTTCAAATTTCATACGTGAAACTCCGGGATAATATCATGGAAGTATCACCTGCTAAATTTGAAACTTCATAATAGTTAGTATTAACTTTCACTTTTCAAAGACAGGATCACAAGACCAGAAAGTAGCTAGTGGGTGCTATTTTTACCACTCTATATGTCTGCTTATTCAATGAAAAGATTATCAACCTTTATGTTTGAAATAATAAGTTCTCTCTTTTTTTTGCATTTTTTAAGGCAGTGTTTTACCAAGCTTCTGTTCTCAGAAACATTTTTTTGACCAAACATCCTCTTTTTAAAGTAGAAATACTTTTTTCAGGAGCCAAAAAGTATTTCTAGATGGAAAGAGAAGCAAAAACACTAATTTGGTGCTTCTGGAGAAATATTTCTGGAGAAGCCATTTTTACTTATTCATTGAATTTTTTTTTGGACTCATTTACCATTTTCTTTACACAAAATTCTTTTTAATCTCATATAATATCCCATATAAAATAGAAATTTGGGAATAGGGGTAGAGTAGAGGTAGGGGTAGGGTGTGGGGAGGGGTAAGAAAAAAATTCATATTGTTTTTATAAAGGTAACAAAAAAATATGAAATAAAAATTTGAGGATGGGTAGGGGGGTAAGAAAAAAATTCATATTTTTTAATAATATTTTTAAAAAAAAATAACAAAAAATATGAAATAGAAATTTGAGGATGGGTAGGGCAATGGGGTTGGGGGTGGGAAGGGCCGGGGGTTCTTTGATAATCAACTTGGGTAAGGGAGCAAGAAAACGGATGCAACAAGAAAACGGATGCGCGTTACTAACGATGCAGCGGCTTCAGCTAAGGCTTCATCCGTTGCTTATTGCATAGCGACTTCCAGCTAGTCGCTCATCCGCCGCTTGTTGCTACGAGATTCCCGTTCTCAATTCTGACTTTCTCTTTGCTTCTTCTTTTCCTTCCTTATAGTAAAACAAGTGGTGAACTAGGGCGGGGTAAGAATTTTTTTTATATTTTTTAATAATTTTTTTTTATAAAAGTAAAAAATATGAAATAGAAATTTGAGGATGGGTAGGACAATGGGGTGGGGTAGGCCGGGGTAAGAAAAAAATTATATTTTTTAATAATTTTTTTTTTATAAAAGTAACAAAAAATATGAAATAGAAATTTGAGGATAGGGTAGGGCCCAGAAAAAAATTCATATTTTCAATCATTTCTTATAAAAGTAACAAAAAAATATGAAATAGAAATTTGAGGATGGGGTAGGGCAATGGTGGTAGGGCGGGGGGGTAAGGGGGAAGAAAAAAATTCATATTTTTTATAAAAGTAAAAAAATATGACATAGAAATTTGAGGATGGGGTAGGGCAATGGTGGTAGGGCGAGGGTAAGGGGGAAGAAAAAAATTCATATTTTTTATAAAAGTAAAAAAATATGACATAGAAATTTGAGGATGGGTAGGGCAATGGTGGTAGGGCGGGGGTAAGGGGGGAAGAAAAAAAATCATATTTTTTATAAAAGTAAAAAAATATGACATAGAAATTTGAGGATGGGGGTGGGGGTAGGTGTGGGTAGGCGGGGATAGATTTGAACATATTTGAGTCTTTGACTATCATATTGACGTCTTATGTATAATATAATATTATTTTTTGATTAAATGTTGCAATTAAATAATTTAAAAAAAAAAATTATTAAATTATAAAGAGATATTAATTTTTAGAAATATGATAGAAAAAATATATTTTAAATAGTTTTATATTTATTAAAAAGAATATTCTAGTAAATTTGCATAAATGTTGTCAAACATGCTTTTAGTGGATCAGCCACTGCACATAGCCATCTTTAACTTGAAGCAACAGAGCAAGTTCTACCATTAATCATCAGTCTTAGCCTCATTACACTTTCAAAATATCTGAAAAAACCAACTGCCATTGCAAACTAAAAATTTCCAAATGAAGAGATTGAGCTGTTACTATTTCCTAAAAACCTACCAGTATAGGCAGGTAGATCCATGGAAACGATTAATTCCATGAAGCCATCAGCTCAGCAAGAGTCCTGAGAAGGAAAGTAGTAAATTTATTAACAATTGCTGAAAAATGTTTACACAATCAGATTACAGGAAAAATTGGAACAACCTGCACGATAGCGCATTATTTATTTCTGGCCTTTTTTCAATAAAAAACCGATTTTCTTCAACATGTTGTTATTTTCTTCTTTGGCGAGTCATCATCCAAGTCGTCCACCAAGAGTGGAGAACCAAGCTTTACACCGATAGTGTGGTAGTCTAAAGAGCATGTTCTCTCGACATATTTCCCACTATTTCCAGTTGAAAACATAGATGCGGCTGCTTCAGCAGATTTCCTCCATTGATCACATTGCACTTTTAACCTCCTTAGCTCGGTTTCCATCTCTGAGTTTGCAGCCTGTAGTGCATCAAATTCCTCAGTGACACGTGTCACCTTTCTGCTGCTTTTATCTGCTTCCTCGGTCAAATCTCCCAGATTCATCAGCGCCTCTCGTTCTGCATTTTTCGCTTCTTCTACTAAAGCAAGTGCCTTGTCACTAACTTTGGTATTATCCAATTCCTTATTTTCTATTTCTGACTTCAACTGCTCGTTCTCCTCCATAAGACTCTGCAACTCGGTCTCTTTGTCTAACAAATTTGCTCTCAAATCTCCTAAAATTGACTCTGATATTTCAGTTGAGCGGCTAATTCAAACTCTTTATCAGCTGACTGCATTTGCTCAATATGTAGACTCAGTTGAGCTTCTTTGTTCATCAGTTGTTCTTTCAACTCTTCCATTTCAGACATTTAATTTTGCCTCCCATTTAGCCTCTCTCTGAGTGGATTCGGATTTTGTGCGCTCCATCAGTTCATGTGCACTTCGTATCTGCAAGGTGCTTTGGATGTATTCTTCCTGATACTTTCTCTCAGAATCCTCCAAATCAGCTCTTAGTTGACTTACCTCAACTTGGATATTACTCAGCTCAATTTTTAGTTTATCAGCTTCTACGTTAACGCCGCTTCCTTCTGAAGAGTCTACTGGACCAGACTGGAGTTTGCTGACAAGTTCCTCCAATGAAGGAACTCGATCCTTTGACTTTTCCAACTCCAAAGACAAGGTCCTGCAGGTAGAGGTGGCAAAATTAGCCCATAAAAATGACACGTCCAGCCCCTTTGGGCCGGTCATTGACTCTCCCATTTATTAGCTCAGCCCATAAAAATATTGGGCTGATAAGTAGCCCAAATTGACCTGAAATCTTGCTAAATATTTTCAAAAAGTCTTTTTTTTTATTTGATACGTTAAATATAGCCATAATAAAGAAAATACTAGTTTTCTTAGGTACTAAAAAAAAACTATAAAAGAACAAACAAAGTAATTAAAACATGGCAAGAATTGGGCAGTTTTGGACGTTTGGGTTATGACCCGCTTTTAGCCCAAGTAATTTTTGGGCGGGTTTTCTAAAAAAAATTATAAAAGAACAAACAAAGTAATTAAAACATGGCAAGAATTGGGCAGGTTTGGACGTTGGGTTATGACCCGCTTTTAGCCCAAGTAATTTTTGGGCGGGTCAAGAACCTGCCCATTTGACACTCCTACCTGCAAGCCTCCATTGCTTTCAGACTTCAGAACGTAGAGTATCCTCGGTCATCTTGGCGACTTCTGGCTGCATCTAAGCTTTGCTCACTTCTTCAAGCGAACAAGCCTCGGATTCCTTGGTATCATTAAGCTGGTCTGTCAGATTCTCAACCAATGTAAGGGTCTTTGTAAGTTCAATCCTTAAGCTGTGTATCTCATCATATGCTGACTCAGCGTGATGAGCTTGAGCAGCTTCCGAATCAGAAACTCGGTCCAGCTGAATTTTAAGTTTCTGAATTTCATTCATGGCAGAGACCAAAGCAGCAGAGTCCAGCTCATGCTGCTTCTGGATAGCCTCAAGCTCAGATTGCCATGCTAGGTCTCGATCCTGTGAGATTTTTCGCAACTCTATCAGTCGAGTTTCCTCTGAATCAGAGAGCTCAAGCAGTTCCTTCTTAGAGTCCTCGAGCTTTTCTGACATGACTGCTAGCTGTTTTTTAGCTTCATCGGCATCCTGTTGAGCCTTTTTCTTCAGTGATTCAGAAGAACTGAGCTGGTCCTTCGCCTTTTTTAGCTCATCTTGGAGTTGAACAAGCTGCGTTTCCAAGTCAGATGCTTTGCCAGGACGCTTCTTCTGGGTTGTCAAATAAGAGCAATGTGCATCAGAATAATATTAGGTACCTTTAACTACGAAAAGCACGAACAATTAGAAACAGAAACAAGTTGCCCGGGTTGTGCACATTTTTTTTATAAAACGTGGTGCCCGGCCTAGCTTGTGCGCACCTCGACTAATTCCACTGGGTACCTGCTATCTCCCACCAACACAGGTACCGGGTAACTCTGTCCACCAAGGCTTGGACAGACGGGAAGAAATCGCCTAGTGATTTTGCCTCAATTGGGATTTAAACTTGAGACCACGTGATTGCCAATCCACTTTATTGACCACTAGCCATACCCTTTAGGTGCGCCAAAGGGTTATGCCCTTACTGAGAGAAGATAGATAGCTAAATCACTTTTAGCGGATTTAATATGCTAAACCATGCTTACCAAAAAAATATGCTAAACCATGTATGGCAACGATTACAACTTAGTTAAGTATGAAACAAAGAGCAAGGATCAAAAGCTTAAGGGAGGATATATTTTACCTAGTCCTAGTTGACAAAACTAGTGGTAGACTTCAAACAAAAGCTTTCTTCTTATCTTTGAGTAATATCGTAGCTATTGTGACAGAAAGGAATAATTCACTCGAACCAACTAGTCATAAATACCATGTAAAGTTTTGACATTCCAAGCGTAGTCATAAAAGCCATTGAAAAAGTTTCAAAAATCCAAATTCAACACATAACTCAATTACCTCTATCACTGGACTCCGCGGTGACCGGCGACTGACAACTTTCGGACTCCTATCTTTAGGTGTCCTGTTTGCTGGATTTGGAGACGAACAGAATCAGCATCTGAACCCTGGAGTCTTGAGCTTTCGAGCTGTCTTTAAAGTATACATGTCTAGCGGGCCGAACCGGTCCGGTAGCCCCTTACCGGGTTTAACCGGTTCCGGACCGGTAACCGGTCCGGTTCATTACCGGATTTCAGGTCGGCCCGTGCGGGTGCGAACCAGGCCTACCGGTCCGGTTTTTTTTTAATTTCTAGTATTTATTTTCTACAATGTAAACTAAATTCAATTTAAATATGTAATATAATATAGTTTTATATATTAAAATTGAAACTTTAAAGTTAACTTTCTATTTTATAGTTTATAACTTTATACTTTATAGTTTATACTTTATTTTATAGTTTACTTTATAGTTATACTTTATAGTTTATAACTTTATATTGTAATTATACTTTTATTAGATTAGTAGATATAAGTTAACAAATAAGTAATAACAAATTAACAACTAAATAGATAGTAAAATTAAAATGATAAGATGTAAACTTTTGAACTTTCATAATGTTAATAAGAGTACATAATGAAGTAATAATAATTTTATTTACATATTATGTATCCTTCTTGCAAGTTCTTCGTAATCTGTAGGTTGATTGAATTGGTTATGTTACATAGCCTCTAAATCTGGAGTATTAATCTGGGGTGGCTAAGTACGATCCAAAAAAGGATCGCATTGAATTAGCAAAAATGATTGTCGGAGGTTGTTTACCTTTTTCTTTTGCTTCATATTTAATTACATATATTCAAAGAGTATATAATCTTTTTTTTAAAGGTGTTCCTCGTAGTACTACTAGAGCCGATATTTTTAGACTTCATAATGATTATGTTATTTTTTTGCAATATTTGTTTGTTAACCTTTCATGCCTAGTTAGTTTTACTTCAGACATTGGACATGCTTTAAACGGTTATGATTATTTAACAATTACTTGTCATTAGATTGATGAAAATTTTAAAACGGAAAAACGTATTATTGCTTTTACGTATGACGAAGATCAAAGTCATACTGAAAAATATATAAGCGAAAATATTTGTTCTTATGCCCAAAAATATAATCTTTATAATAAAATACTTTGTGTATCATTCGATAATGCATCTAATAATACTGTTGATGTAGATCTTTTAAAAGCGGAAGTACAACCACCACTCCCTCATATATTTCATGTTCGTTGTGCTTGTCATATTTATAATTTAATTGTTAAAAGTGGTCTTGATTTATTTGCACCTGAAATAAAACTTGTCAAAAGAACTGTTGAGTTATTCAGGATAATAATAGGAAAAATAGAATTATAGAATTTAAAGAAAATGTAAACAATTTAATTTGAGACCTAAATTCATGTCAGAGGAGATTATTGCACAGTGGAATTATACTTATTTATTGTTAAAAGAATGTTATAAGTATAAAGACCCCATAACACATGTTGCAAATGCGCATTGTAAGAACGTGATGTATATGTTAACCGACGAACATTGGAAATCAATTGGTGAACTTTTAAAAAATTTACGTAAATTTTACACTGTTGAATTTTCAGGATCTTATTACCCAACAGTTTGTAATGTTTTAAGCTCATATAGCTGAAATTTCATATTTACTTTATGGTTTAAAATCAAATGTGAAATATAAAGATGCAGTTACACTTATGTTTGAAAATTTTAAAAATATTTTTTTTCCTATTCCTGATATTTATTGTATTGGTGCAGTCTTAAATCCTTCTATTAAAAAAGTAGATTGTCATAATTTAATATGTAGTTTATATACTTATATGGAAGTAGGTGCAACAGAAACTCCGTCTTCATTTGATTGCATAAGTAAACTTGATACTAATTTAACTACATTATATGAATATTATGCTACATTACATGATAACAACAACTCTGCTACTAATATTCCTTCTAGTTCTGCTTCTGTGTCTACACCTTCAGGATTCAATGAAGATGACGATGAAGAATCTTTAGACATATGAAGCACTTTTTACAACACAAGCAACCACAAGTCGATCTTGCGATGAGATGCAATTTTATTTGCAAAAGTCAGCGGAGCTGAAGAAATGTTTTGACCCTTTATAATGGTGGCAGGATAACAAAAGATAATTCCCGGTACTTGCAGCGATGGCACGAGATGTTCTTAATGTGTCGATCTCAACAGTGACTTCTGAAAGTGCATTTAGCCAAGCACGAGATCAAATAGGAGACACACGTCACTCATTTGGTGGAAGCACATTAGAAGTGTTAGTCTGCTTAAGGGATTAGATCAAATCAGAGAGAAGAAATCAAGGATGTGTAGACGTTAATTCTCCGGAAGATGAAGAAATAGGCAATATTTTGGAAGGCGGGAGCGGAGGCGGGACCGGAATTAATACTCCAGATTTAGAGGCTATGTAGCATAACCAATTCAATCAACCTACAGATTACGAAGAACTTGCAAGAAGGATACATAATATGTAAATAAAATTATTATTACTTCATTATGTACTCTTATTAACATTATGAAAGTTCAAAAGTTTACATCTTATCATTAGTTTTAATTTTACTATCTATTTAGTCGTTAATTTGTTATTACTTATTTGTTAACTTATATCTACTAATCTAATAAAAGTATAATTACAATATAAAGTAATAAACTATAAACTATAAAGTAAACTATAAAATAAAGTATAAACTATAAAGTATAAAGTTATAAACTATAAAATAAAAAGTTAACTTTAAAGTTTCAATTTTAATATATAAAACTATATTATATATTATATTATTATATTATTATATTACATATTTAAATTGAATTTAGTTTACATTGTAGAAAATAAATACTAGAAATTAAAAAAACCTGACACTTGGATCGACTGAAATCCGGTAATGAACCAGGACGGTTGGCGTGTCAGTGAACCGGGCCGTGCAGTCGGAACGGTTAAACCGATGAGAACTACTGTTCGGCCATTGAAACGGTATACTTTAAAGTAACAACAGATATCCTTTGAGGCACCTCCACAGAAACAGTCCTTCAGCAACATATAACAAGATAGTCAACCAACTATTGCAGACAATAACTTAGTTCTCAGAAGACATAGACTACTAGCGGCTCACAGATAAGTACCAATGTTTTTTTAATAATGTATATCCATTTTTTTTAGTGGAAACAATGTGAGGTAAGACTGCGTACAATAGATCTTTGTGGTCCGGCCCTTCCCCACACCCTGCGCATAGCGGGAGCTTAGTGCATCGGGCTGTCCTATATCCATTTTTTGGGGCTTTTTTCATTTTTGGTCCGTCGGTCGAAATTAATTACGGGTGCTAGCCAAAATATACAAAACCTACACTATTATGTATATTTTGTATATTCAATATGGATATCATATGTATATTTATACTTAATATACAAAACCTATTCATTTGCTGGCCATTATTCTTTTGAGCAGTCCAAAAATGTAATTATCCCTTTTTTTGCACAGTACACCAAATGTTTTGGCGAAAATTTTACCCACTGGCTTCTTCTAGAGCATATCAGAGTCTTTACCCACTGCGTATTTTCTGGCAAACCTCAAAAATGTCGGAGAACATAGGGGGAGATAGCATCATCCAAAAAATCATAGGAACTAGGCACTGGTTTTTCTACTTTAGAGAAGGGAAATTGGGATTCATCAAAGAGAACATGACGACTAATGATGATTCGTTTAGAGGATAAATAAAAAATTTATAACCACGTTGATTTAACGGAAAACCCAAAAATACACAAGGAGTAGAACGTGTCTGAAGTTTGTTGATTGTAGTGGATGAAAACAGTGGATAACATAAGCATCCGAAGACCCTAAGATGAGTGTATGACAGAGTCTTATTGTATAACACTTTTAGAGGGGATGAATATGTCAAGCCTATAGAGGGAAGAATATTTAGGAGATCGGTAGTCATTTGTAGTGCATGATGTCAAAAGAATTGAGGAACGGAAGAATGAACCAATAAAGTGCGAACAATATTATTAATGGTACGAATTTTTCGCTCAGCTTTCCTATTTTGTGAAGACGTATGAGGACAAGAAAAACGAAAATTTATCCCATTTTGAGCACAAAACTCCCTAAATTCTCCATTATCATATTCTTTGTCATTATCGCATTGAATGTTTTTTATTTTCCGTTCGAATTGAGTTCTTATGAAGGCTCTAAATTTTATGAGGATGGAAAATACTTGAGATTTTTTCGCAATTGGAAACGTCCATAAATATTTAGTAGTCATCTAAGAATATAACATAATAACGATTACCCATAGAACTGAGAACCAGAGATGTCCATAAATCACTATGAATAATTTCAAATGACATAGAATTATTCGAATTTGAAACTACAAATGGTAATTTAATAATCTTTCCCAAAGCACAGGATTGACAAATTGGAGTACTACGTGTACCCTTACAAGAAATAAACTTATGTCTATCTAAAGAAGATAAAATAGACGACTCCGGATGACCTAGACGAGCATGGCACAAGGAAGGAGCAAGAGCTGCAAAGGTGGATGGCATAGCATGACGCGAGACGCTTGGACTTGGTGTGATTGGATATAGGTCTCCCCACTGTTACACCTCATGAGATGACTCCCCGTCTTGAAATCCTTTACAGAAAATCCAAATGGATCAAAATTAATAGAAATCCAGTTATCAGTTGTGAATTTACGGACAAATACTAAATTTTTAATTAATTTTAGAGCATGAATGGTATTTTTCAGGACAAGTGGTGGATGAGGAGGGGACAAGGTTTTATGACCATAACCCTTAATTGGAATAGAATTGTCATTACCAACAGTTATACCACGATTAGTGCTCAAATTGGAATAAGACGAGAGAGTAACTTGATCGGATGTTATGTGGTAGGCGGCGGTGTCCATGTACGATTAGGGTCCGGTTGAGTCAAGTCGTGTGTGCGTATCGCTTCAACGCTTGCCTGAGTATGTCATCGCGTGGTGAGCACGATGGGCGAGGCCCAAATATACTAGATCGCCGAGATCGCCCATACGCTGGTCCGAACCTGTGAGTCCGGATCGGGAGGCTGGCCGAGCGAGTATCTGGCGGATCTTGGTAGCCGCGCGCCGTAGCGTGTAGCCGCGCCAGAAAGTTAGTCGCGGCGCCGTGAGGCCGGGACCCATCTGCCATCGCCTGCGGGCCCCGCGGCTTCACGACTGCTATTGATGTTGTCGGTTGTTGCCACCACGATTCTTGCCATTATTCTTCTTGTTCTGGTCTTTCTTACCACCTCCGTTGTTGTGACTTTGGGTCACGGTGGCTGGATTGGAAGGAGAAAAATTGGAAGCAGTCACCATACCGACATGACTACTCTCAATTGTTGCTTTCTTAGCCAAGTCAATTTCTTCCAATGTAAGCATGGAACGGGCCTGATAGAACTCTGGCAAGGTGCTACTCTGTCGAATAACTGAAGTAACACCATTATAGGCCTCTGACAGGCCTGCAACCATCTGAAGAACTGCACGATCGTTAGAAAGCGGAGAACCCACGCGTTGCGAAGTTGATCCGCCAAGTCCTCGGCGCGAGGCGCAAGAAGAGACGCTGGGAAAAATTGTCATAACCACTTGCGAAAATTCCTGCTCAAGAATAATAATTCTAGAATGACTGTTATCTTGAAATATGTCACGCAAACGGTTCCACGCCGTCATAGCTGTAGAGTTGGGTTCCATAATCGTCTGTAAGAGATCCAAGGAGATAGTGACATACATCCACTGAAGAACCTTGGAATCAAGCATGTCCCATAATTCTGGGTCTGCTTCTTGAGTGGGCACATTAGATGTAGACGCCTTATCACCCTCCTTTGAAAGAGGAAGAGGGATGATGTGGTGAAGAACTTTATGTGCTTTAGCATGAATCTTAAATAATTTCGCCCACGTCCCATATTGGATGTTTTTAAGATCAAGAACAATAGGGATGTCGCTCTTGATGTTAGAAACCGAGAGGGAGGATGAAAAGTGTTCTTATCAACCATAGGAAATAGCAAGATTCAGAGAAGGGAATTTGTAAGAAAGGTTTTTGGAAGAGAAGATACTCGGTATTGGTGAAGGAGGA
Organism: Przewalskia tangutica; assembly: GCA_029844215.1. NCBI lineage: Eukaryota > Viridiplantae > Streptophyta > Magnoliopsida > Solanales > Solanaceae > Przewalskia > Przewalskia tangutica. Next base: position 4,361,647 of record CM056739.1, on the reverse strand, counting down.
AGAACCCACAAAACTCGAGAATTATGGCAAAATTTCTGTGGGGAAGAAGAAAGTTTGAGAGCGAGCGCGGTAAAGAGAATCTAGACTCTGATATCATGAAAGAAATAATCTCTTGATTATTCTTATTAATGAAAGACATATATATACAAGTTACAAGGAAGATCATCTTCCTATTCTACCTAGAAATCTCTATTCTATTTGAAGACTAACTTTACAATTATGGTAATATTACACTACTAATTAAGGTACAAACTTAAGTCTAATATTTACCAAATACACAAGGAAAGGGGAAGTGCCCCACACGGTACATGGGCCACACAGCTGGACCCACTGTTTAACAAGTTTAAATATTGACACTTCTCAAGATGATCACGCATTGTAATGCTTTAACTTTCTTCTTGAAGAGCCCCATCACATAATTTCTTTCCCCAAACAGAAAAATTGGATCTGCCAATCTTCAACCTCGATAGCATGTGAAATTCACGTTATAGTACAGTTATGAGCACTTCGAGAATAGTTTCTGTTAAAGTATATGGGCCTCGTAGCCCAGCAGCCCACGGAACAGTTGCACAGCAGTGGGGCCACCGTGGGGCCCTTCCCTTTCCCTGGTATATTTGGTGAATATTAGACTTAGGTTTGTACCTTAATTAGTAGTGTAATATTATCATAATTATAAAGTTAGTCTTCAAATAGAATAGGAATTTATAGGTAGAATAGGAAGAGGATCTTCCTAGTGTAACTTGTATATATATATATATGTCTTTCATTAATAAGAATAATCAAGGGATTATTTCTTTCATGGTATCAAGAGTCTAGGTTCTCTTTACTTTGCTTCCGCTCCTCAAATTTCCTCTCTAAACCTCTCGGATTTTGTTCAAAATTCTCGATTTTTTGTTCTTCTTTTTTTAACAAAAACCGAGTATCTTCTCTTCCAAAATCCTCCCTCACAAATTCCCTTCTCCGAATCTTGTTGTTCTGTTCCCTATGGCTGATAAGAACAATTTTCATCCTGCTCTCACAGTTTCTAACATCAAGAGTGTCATCTCTATCGTTCTTGACCTAGAAAACGTCCAATATGAGACGTGGGCGGAATTATTTAAGATTCATGCACATAAAGTCCTCCACCACATCATTCCTCCAACTCCTCCAAAGGAGGGTGATAAGGCGTCTACTTCTACGACGGTTGTGCCCACTAAAGAAGCAGATCCAGAATTATGGGTCATGCTTGATGCCAAGGTTCTTCAGTGGATTTATGCCACTATCTCCTTGGATCTTTTACAGACGATTATGGAACCCAACTCCACAGTTATGGCGGCGTGGGATCGATTGCGAGACATATTTCAAGATAACAGTCATTCTCAAATTGTTATCCTTGAGCAGGAATTCTCACAGGTGGCTATGGCGAATTTTCAAAACGTTTGTTCTTATTGCAAACGCCTCTCAGCAACGTGAGTTCTCCTGTTTCTAATAGTCGTCTAGTTCTTCAGATGGTTGCAGGCTTGTCAGAGGCCTATAGTGGTGTTGCTTCGGTTATTCGTCAGAGTAACCCCTGTCAGGATTTTATCAAGCCCGTTCTATGCTTACTTTCGAAAAAGCCGGATTGGCTAAGAAAGTGGCGATTGGGGCCAGTCCTGTTGTCATGATGACTGCTTTCAATTTTTCTCCTTCAATCCAGCCAACGTGACCCAAAATCACAACGGGGTGGTAAGAAGGGCTAAAATCGAAAGAATAATGGCAAGAATCGTGGCGGCAACAACGGAGGCAACCGCCAAGAATCGCAGCTCGAGCCCACGGCCCTCGGACATCGGCGGTGGGTCCCAGACCGCATGCCTCGATAGATCGCGCCGCGCCCAGCATCTTCCTGTGTCGACTCGGGTTCTCAGGCCAGACGCGGGCGGCCGATCAAAGATACTTAGGTCTCGCCCCCATCAGGTCCACCACGCAGTGGGACCCACTCAAACCGACATTGAAGAAGCGATGCACACGCTTGGCTTGACTCAACCGGACCCTAATTGGTACATGGACACCGGCGCCACTACCCACATGACATCCGAACAAGGTACTCTCTCGTCTTATTCCAATTTGAGCACTAATCGTGGTATAACTGTTGGTAATGACAGTTCTATTCCAATAAAGGGTTATGGTAATAAAACTTTATCCCCTCCTCATCCATCACTTGTCCTGAAAAATATCCTTCATGCCCCAAAATTGATTAAAAATTTGGTGTTTGTCCATAAATTCACCACTGATAATTGGGTCTCTATTAATTTTCATCCATTTGAGTTTTATGTGAAGGATTTCAAGACGGGGAGTCATCATGCATTCACCACTGATAATTGGGTCTCTATTAATTTTCATCCATTTGAGTTTTCTGTGAAGGATTTCAAGACGAGGAGTCATCATGCATTCACCACTGATAATTGGGTCTCTATTAATTTTCATCCATTTGAGTTTTCTGTGAAGGATTTCAAGACGTGGAGTCAACTCATGAGGTGTAACAGTAGGGGTGATCTTTATCCAATCACACTGAGTCTCAGCATCTCGCGTAAAGCTATGTCATCCACTTTTGCAACTCTTGCTCCTTCCTTGTGGCATGCTCGTCTAGGTCATCCAGGATCGTCAATTTTATCTGTTTTAGATAAGAATAAGTTTATTTCTTGTAAGGGTACGCGTAGTACTCCAAATTGTCAATTTTGTTCTTTAGGAAAAATTATTAAATTACCGTTTGTAGCTTCGAATTTTCATACTTCAATGTCATTTGATATTATTCATAGCGATCTATGGACATCTCTCGTTCTCAGTTCTATGGGTCATCGTTATTATGTGTTATTTTTTAATGACTATTCTAAATTTTTATGGACCTTTCCAATTGCGAAAAAATCACAAGTTTTTCCATCTTCACAAAATTTAGAGCTTTCATCAGAACTCAATTTGAACGGGAAATAAAGAATATTCAATGTGATAATGGTAAATAGTATGACAATGGAAAATTTAGGAAGTTTTGTGCACGAAGTGGATAAATTTTCGTTTTTCTTATCCTCATACATCCTCACAAAATTGAAAAGCAGAACGAAAAATTTGTACCATCAATAACATTATTCGCACTTTATTGGTTCATTCTTGCGTCCCTCCATTGTTTTGGCATCATGCGCTACAAATGGCTACCGATCTACTTAATATTCTTCCCTCTAAAGGAACATATTCCTCCTCTCTTCAAATTTTATACAATAAGACTCCTTCGTATTCTCATCTAAGGGTCTTCGGATGTTTATGTTATCCGCTGTTTTCATCCACTACGATCAACAAACTTCAAGCACGGTCTACTCCTTGTGTGTTTTTGGGTTATCCGTCAAATCATTGTGGTTATAAATGTTTTGATTTGTCCTATAAACGAATCATCATTAGTCGTCATGTCCTGTTTGATGAGTCTCAATTGTCATTTTCTAAGGTAGAACAACATGTGCCTAGTTCTTACAATTTTTTAGATGATGCTATCTCCCCATATGTTCTCCGTTATTTTTCATATTCTTCAGAAAAAACATCGTCAGCATCGCGACCCTTAGTATGTTCTCCGTTATTTTTCATATTCTTCAGAAAAAACATCGTCAGCATCGCGGCCCTTAGTAGAGGCGCCACCAAATGACAGCGATTTGCAGAACACGCCATGTGAGCACGCGCCTCTCAGGAAGCGTCACGCCTAAAACTTCGAGCTCTGCGATTCTTCCAGCCACGACTCGCCTCAAAGACCGAGCGGCTCCGACGGTAATTTTCAACACTTCAGAAAATTTCCAAAATTCACCCAGTCCAGCCCAAAATCAAGATCCAATCACTCGCAGTCAACAGGGTATTTTTAAACCAAAAAGACATTTTAATTTGAATTATAATGTTTTGATTATTTCTTTCAGTTTCTTCAATAAGTTAACTCTATTAATTCTTGCTTAAGGACCACTGAGTTCTAGACAAACAACTTCCTCCAACTTAGTAGCCAAGAAATAGGAATGAATGCACTAAAACTACAAGGCGATAATTTAATTTGAAAACCTATACTTGATAAATTTATCTACATTTACCAAATGAACAACAAACCAATGTTCTGCTCTCATGAAGAGGTTTTGAATTATTTGCAAAAGATCAATAGATGCAAAATAGGTCATAAACAACCTGAATGAATTAGAAATAAAACTACCTTCCTTTTGGTGTCTACATATCAATTTCCTCTCGGCGGCAAAATGTAGAAATGAGAAACTGAATGAGCTTTTGTACAAAAGGCCACCTGACCCACAACACATGAAATAGTTCAGAGGATTCCTTGGCTGAGAAAATAATAATAATGTATGTACATATGCAAGAGACAAATAAGAGTTTATGAAGAATCCTTAAACTTTTATCAAGCATTTAAAATTGGAAATCAAATTAAAACAACGTTGTCCCTTAGAAACTCCAGATAAATTAACTACCTCCACTCCACCAACCAAACAACAACATACCAGTGTAGTCCCACGAGTGGGGTCTGCGGAGAGTAGCATGTGCGCAAACCATACCCCTACCTTTGTGAGGTAGAGAGGTTGTTTCCAATAGACACTCGGCTCAGAAAAAAGAAGAAACCAAAAAAAAAAAAGGAAAGAAACAAAAAGACAATGAAAAAAAAGGAAAAGTAAAGTTGCAAACAAGTAGTATCATTACTTAAGCCAGATATCCACTTTTTTTCTTTTTCTTTACCTTTACTCCTGTTCTTTACACTGTGTCTAGAAATAACATCTTTGGGACATGGAGCATAAGAAAATGACCTTTGAAATCATATTGCAAAAACAAATATCTCAAAAGTGGACAGAAAACATAGTAATCACCAAATGACTTTTTTGAGACATAATAAGATGAAATGATTCCTAAACTTAGGAATCTTTCTTATTTTATATTACTTCAAAACACATCTGAACTAAAGAACATACTTCAATGGGGATGTCTGCAGCAACCAACAGGTTGCCAAAATTTACATTAAAAAAGATTGAAAAAACCCAAAAAACAGAAACAAGGGAAAAATAAAGGAAAAAAAACATTTCTTTTTGAACTAAACAACATTTGTGTAAGGATAAGCAGATAAGACAATTCGAACCCGTGAAGATATTGCAAAGAGACAACAGATGCAACAGTAAAATAGGACCATCTTACCCAAAGTCCAAAGCCAGAAAATCATGTTTTCAATAAGAAGAAAGTTAGTTGGGCTTTGGGTACTTAATCCATTTTTTCATAAACTAAATCTTCAATTCTTGGTACTAATAACTTTCTATTACTTTCATTTTTGAGTAAGGTTATGTAGATCTAAAGAAACTAAAAACGCTTCATTTTCCTCTCTAAATAGCCCAAAAACCAAAAGAACAAGAAATCACTTTGAAGCCAAAAACTCATCCCACATTGTAAAACTAAACCAAAATTTCCCCAAAGACAGAAACTTTATCAAAAATAAAACCAACCCACATGAGAAAATCAATGCTATAAGCAAATACAGCTACACTAAACCCATGAAAACATAAAAAAGATTCAAAATTTACTAAAGAACAACAATAACACATCTCTGACAATACTTCTAAAGATAATAAATGAACAACCTTACATTAACAGAAAGATAAACTCAAGTTTTCTTGTAAGAAAACACAAACCAACAGCTAAAAACTCATCCCACATTGTAAAACCAAACCAATATTTCCTCAAAGACAGAAACTTTATCAAAAATAAAACCAAACCACGTGAGAAAATCAATGGTTTAAGCAAATACAGCTACAATAAACCTATGAAAACATGAAAAAGATTCAAACTTTAAAGAAATTAAGAACATATGACAGTACCTCAACAGATAAATGAACAGTCTTTTATATATTACCAGAAAGATCTCAGCCTAGTGAAACAAAAAACAAGTCATTACTATATATATATTTTTCAAAAAAAAAACTCACTCAAACTCCAAGAAAAGAAGTACCCTTGAAAGAGGTTAAAGAAAGTAAGGTCAAGAGCTCAAGATTATGCTTACAATAAGCCCTGAGAAGAAGAGTAGTAGTTTCAAGTTTCAACTCAGCTGTATGCAGTTTCCCAAGAAACACACACATATATATGTACTCACACACTGTTTCTCTTTTTGTTTTTTCTTTTACTTCCCTTATAGTTATGATTTTAAATTATTTATTATTTTAAAAATTTAAGGTATAATTAATTATTTTTTTATTTTATTTTTTGTTATTAATAAACATGACACATAATTAAAATAAATATTTAATAGAGAAATTATAATTTAGATAGTAGTCTAGGATCTTTAGGAGCAGAGAAAAGGATAGGATAAGATCAATAGTGGATAAAATAGGTCAAATATCTCTTCTAATAAATATTTCTTAAGGAGCGTGTAATTAAAAAAAAAATTGAAATGGAGGGAGTACTAAATATGGTGTTTGAGCCTTTTCGGAGAAAATTAGGAAGTTATAGTAAAATGTTGTTATTACGAGTGATAATTATAGAATTTTTTTACTATATTTCTCAAGTTTATCAAAAGATAATATATTTAGTCTCTTTTAAATATTTATTAAAGTCTGTTATTAGATTTGACGAAAATTATAATTAAAAAAATTAGCAAGAACTCATATTAGTGATATAATTTTTATATTTTTTGCTATTTTAAATTTTTTATAATATGGTGCATTTTTAAAAAAATAATTTTTTTTATATATATTTTTAGTGATTAGTGTAGTTTTTTGTGCGACATATTTGAGTATGTGATGGAAATTTGTTGATGTTTATGGTTAACAATTGGTCAAAGTAAATGCATATATATTGTTGAATATTTATCAGATATTAAAAATATTTCTTTTTTAATAAATTTTAAAATTAAATATATTTAATGCATATTATAAAATCTATTTTGATCCATGGGTCTCACGGAAATAGCTGATTTATCTATTAAGATAAAGATAAAGTATGCGTATAATCTTATCCTACTCAGATTCTATATGGTGAGATTTTACTGAGTAAGTTGTTGTATTTTGATCCATTCTCGAACATAAGGGATATCTTTATCATTTCTCTTCTTTCAACCAAAAAAAGGAAATAGAAACAAGGGATTTGGACAGATTTAATTGCCCACGCTCGACAAACACGCGCTGCTAAATGTTTGTGGGCCCCACAGGAACAAGGTTAACAATGAGTCCGCTCCCCCCTCTCTAAAATTTCCGATGTCTTTTACCAAAAACCAAACACATATTGGATTAGATTCCCTCTTGTTCTTTTTTTTTTTTTTTATATTTAGTTTCCTCATTTGGCATCAGATTACCCATTATTATCAGTAAATTGCGGGTGGGAACGTACAACTGATAGCACCTACAAGGATCAATTTCGTAAGTGTTCAAAGCCCCTTAAGCGTCTCTCATTTGTCATTGGACTGTGCCCCGAGAGACTTTGTTTTCTAGTCCATATATTTGACTTTTGACAGTAACTCTACTTTCAAATATTTTACTAACTTATTTTTGTACTTTGTTGGTCAAGAAAAATAGTTTTTGTCTATTTAAAATAGACATTGACAAGTGTATGCATACTTACACAATCATAGTAGTGCAAGTATAGGTGACTTCATCACAACCTTTTTTAGGCTATAGTCATTCCTTTTCTTTAAATTTTATTTAGAAATTTGAATTATAATCCATTTTGATTGAACACATAATGAATCTATTCATTTATTCTTATTTGAATCTATTCAACAATCAGTGTTGGTGAGTTTGATGGCCCAATATATTATAATAGTTGATGAGTTTTTCCTCAAAAGTTACACATTATTGGTTGTTGCTTTCAATCTAAGTAAAATTTAAGGATTTTATAGCAACTTTTCTCTTCATTTTTCTTTTTCACTTTATTCTTGCAAAATTCATGAAGTATATTCCATGTGTTCGCGAATTTGGATACAACATGATTAACATTTATCTTGAATAAACCAAAATATATAATTTACTTACATAACACTGTTAAATATACACATAATATATAAAAGTATATTATGTGTATATTAATTACCAAGATGAATTGGGCCACTGCCTACGTTCAGCCCAACACGGTAAATTCCAGAATTGGTTGGGCCACTACCTACTTCCAACCCAACACGGTATGGTATATATTTTCCCTAGTGTATATTTGGTATATATTAGACTTAGTCTTGTACCTTAATTAGTATTGTAATATTACCGTGTAGAGTTAGTCTCTATATAGAATAGAAATTTAGATGTAGAATAGGAAAAAAGATTTTCCTATTGTAACTTGTATATATATGTTTTTCAATCAAGGGATTAATTCTTTCATGGTATCAAGAGTCTAGGTTATTTTCCTTGCTTCCGCTTCTCACTTCTTTCTCAATTTTTCTTGAAAACCGTGACAAAAATCCCCCCCCTCGGTTTCTGCAAACCCGAGTCCCTCTTCCTAAAATATAATCTTGTCCAAAAGTTCGTTCTATTCACCATGACTGATAAGAACATTTTTCATCCTGTCCTCACAGTTTCTAATATCAAGAGCGTCCTTCCTATTGTTCTTGACTAGAAAACGTCCAATATGGGACGTGGGCGAAATTATTCAAGATTCATGCGATGACACATCAAGTCCTCCACCACATAATCCCACCGGCTACTCCTACGACAGGTGATACGACGACTACGGAGGATGTGCCCACAAAAGCAGACGATCCAAAATTATGGGTCACGCTTGATGCAAATGTTCTTCAATGGATTTATGCCACAATATCCATGGACCTTTTGCAGACGATTATGGAACCCAACTTCACAGCTATGGAGGCTTGAAATCGATTGCGTGATAACTTCCAAGATAACAGTCATTCCCGGATTGTTACCCTTGAACATGCATTTTCTCAAGTTGCTATGGCGAATTTTCCTAACGTTTCATCTTACTATAAACAACTGAAGGACTTGGCAGATCAACTTCGCAATGTACGTGCTCCAGTTACTAATAGTCGTCTCATTCTGTTGTAGGCTTATCCGAAGCCTATAATGGTATTGCTTCGATCTTTCGTCAAAGTAACCCCCTTCCGGAATTCTATCAAGCTCGCTCCATGCTCACATTGGAAGAAGCGAGTTTGTCTAAAAAGGCGGTTATAAGGGCTAGTCCCGTCGTCATGATGACTGAGTCCAATTTTCCGTCTTCTGGCTCCACTAACTCAAGCTAAAATCACAACACGACGATTTTAAAAAGGGTCAAAATCAGAAAAATAATGGCAAAAATCGCGGCGGCAACCAAAACAGTGGCGATGGAAGCGGTTGTCTCGGCCACCAAGATTGGCGGCGATTCGGGGCCCACATTGGGCCCCAATGCGATTCTGATGGGCCCGCCCAACGCAACAGTACTGTGGGCCACATCCATCCGACCAAGGTACTCTCTCGTCTTATTCTAATTTGAGCAGTAATCGTGGTATAATTGTTGGTAATGGTAATTCGATTCCAATTAAGGGTTATGGTCATAAAACTTTGTCTCCTCCCCATCCACCACTTGTCTTGAAAAATACCTTTCACGCCCCAAAATTAATTAAAAATTTGGTGTATGTCCGTAAATTCATCACTGATAATTGGGTTTTTATTGATTTTGATCCGTTTGGATTTTATGTGAAGGATTTCAAGACGGGGAGTCCTCTCATGAGGTGTGACATTAGGGGTGATCTTTATCCAATCACATCAAGTCTCAGTTTCTCGCGTCAAGCCATGACATCCACTTTTGCAGCTCTTGCTCCTTCATTGTGGCATGCTCGTCTTGGTCATCCGGGGTCGTCTATTTTATCTACTTTAGATAGAAATAAGTTTATATTCTGTAAGGGTACGCGTAGTACTCCAAATTGTCAATCTTGTTTTCTAGGAAATATTATTAAGTTGTCATTTGTAGCTTCGAATTCTCATACTTCAATGTCATTTGATATTATTCATAGTGATTTATGGACATCTCCCGTTTTCAGTTCTATGGGTCATCGTTATTATGTTTTATTCTTGGATGATTATTCTAAATTTTTATGGATGTTTCCAGTAGCGAAAAATCCCAAGTTTTTTCCATCTTCTTAAAATTTAGAGTTTTCATTAGAACTCAATTCAAACAAGAAATAAAAAATATTCAATGTGATAATGAAAAAGAATATGACAATGGGGAGTTTTGTGCTAAAACTGAGATATTTTTTTGTTTTTCTTGTCCTCAGTCTTCACAAATGGAAAAGTCGAACGTAAAATTCGTACCATAAATAACATTATTCGCACCTTATTGGTTCATTCTTCCGTACCCCCGTTGTGGCATCATGCTATATAAATGGCTACATATCTACTTAATATTCTTCTTTATAAAGGTTTGACATATTCGTCCCCTCTTCAAATTTTATATAATAAGACTTCTTCATATTCACATCTTAGGGTCTTTGGGTGCTTATGTTATCCACTTTTCCATCCACCACGATTAACAAACTTCAGGCACGTTCTACTTCTTCTGTGTTTTTAGGTTATCCGTCAAATCACCGTGGTTATAAATGTTTTGATTTATCATCTAAACGAATCATTATTAGTCGTCATGTTATTTTTGATGAGTCCCAATTTCCATTTTCTAAAGTAGATAATCCCGTGCCTAGTTCGTATGATTTTTTGGAGAATGATATTTCATCATATAGTATACATCATTTTTCGGATATATCCCGCAATCCGTCTCCACCAAATGCCCCACTACCCGGTTGGGCTGATCCGATCGTCAGACCGATCGATCCATTTCCCCGACATCGATCCAGCTGTGCCCATCGTCACAAGCCACCACACGTCTCTCAAATATTCACTCAATCTAGCCCCGAGTCATAGTTCAGTCACCCGAGGTCAACATGATATTTTTAAACCAAAAAGTCATTTTAATTTAAATTCTAATGTTCTTAAATCACCCTTACCTCGTAATCATGTTTCTGCCTTAAATGACCCTAATTGAAAGATTACTATGACCAATGAATATAATGATCTTGTTGATAATAGACGTGAGAGTTGGTACTCCGTCCATCTGGTGTTAATATTATTCGATCTATGTGAATTTTTGCTCATAAAGATAACTTCGACGGTTCATTTGCAAGACATAAGGCTCGTCTTGTAGGTAATGTAAGTGTCGCGCCTATTTTCGACCGGAGCCTGAACGGTATGTTGTCACACCCCATTTTAACCGGAGTCAAAACGGTGTAAGACATATGGGTGATTCTTGAATTATATTTAAGGAGTCGACACCTAATTATTATAGTGAACTAGGACACTTTTAAATAACATAAAATGCTACAAATGATCTCCATTTTAAAGGTCTACGAAATTTGTGAGATTCTAGGTAAGCGTTCTTTATTATCCTAAAGGGAAGAGTTTAGACATCCTTCAAGATCCGCTAACTTGCGGTTGTCCGGTCAAACCTAGGCTTAAAAATGCATGTTTGGAAAGCATAAAGTTAAGAAAAGATGTTGTAAATATTTATTTGAAAGATGTATATATTTTGATGAATTTGCATGAAGTTTATTTTAAAATGTATGGAAAATAGTTTGTTTGAAAACTATAAATTTTATGAAAAAATATGCACTCGCAAGACATTATTAAAAATGCATGTTTTTAAAGATAAAAAATAAATCCGTTTTAAGCTACCCTCCCCTTTAATCTATTGATCTTTTTAAGTCTACACATTCTACACATTTCAATATTTATGCAAGATTACATATTTAAATTTACAACAAAAGAAAAATAAAGACGGAATTTAAAGAGTGAAGATAAAAGAGTGACATAGAGCGGATGGCATTGTCATTCGGCCTATTTGGTTTTGTAATTCCGAAGTCGGGGAATGCAAAAGACTTGGATGCGGATCTTCATTTTCGTCGTAGTCATGTTGAGTCTCATACTGAGACTCTTCACATGCTCCCGATACATTTCATGTAAAATAAAAGAAAATGAAAAGGATTAGAAAATAGCCCAAGTTTTATCAGATAATGAACAAACACTGATATAAATTTAAACACATAAATCAACTCGTTTTTACTGTTCACCAGACCAAACAGGCCCGCAATATCAATCGAACTGTTTGGTAGGAAATTGTGCCTTTATTTCAAGCTGACTCAATGAAAAACGTGTTGCTGGGCTCAAAGTCCCAACAGTTCAGTTAACGGGCAAGGATGGGAGACATGGGCCACTGATTATATGAACAGGAGGGGACAACAAATATTACAATTAGCCAATATCTAATTATATCTTCTTATAACAAACCAAATGTTAGTTCTCCACGACTAACTGGGAAAGACAACAGGTCCATGCGGTAACAAAAAACTCAGCGACTTAATGTAAAATTGGACTTAATCAAACCATCTGACATAAATATACAAGATAAGCAGGTCGTCGATTAATTCTTTAAGGAAGGGAGGAGAAGACTAGACCAAAGATCATACATTCACCCTTACATAAGAACATATTAATCCATTATAACAATATGCAAGACAAAGAAGGACTGATATACGCCAAATATACTAACTGCATATTCTATGTTTTGAGATATACAAGGACATATTACCCTTCTATACAATCGATGAATACTTTGATTTCCATATTTCATATATCTTGGAATATCACGGTGCATCATGGAATGATATAATCTTTTCAGGAGATGCAAAAACAAGAAGAAACACCCCACATATCAATAGGATGCTTGGTTGAAAACATAAAAGGGTAAGCAGCAAGGCAAATAGATTGGGATCATTTTACACTCATACTCAAGCCAAACTAATGAGAAGCCAACCTATGGGACAGAATCTAATCCAAGGACAGAGAGCAGACACATATTATTTTGGTAAGAAAGTTAGGCAAGATAAGTATTATAAAAGAACATGGACGTTTCGACCAAACAAAGATCCAGTCAACTCAATCCTATTCCTACATGCTCATGTGAGTTTAAACACATACATGATCTAACTATTATAACAGTATAAGAGATGCACGTTTCATAAAAAGAGAAAAACCAATTCTTGCATTTAGCACAAAACAGTCCACTGTAAAACGGTCCCAAACCAACATTTTCAACATCATATTATAACTAAACAAATCTCATATGCATACACCAAACTTGTTAACTCGGTTTACCTGATTACACTTGGCTAACCTAACATTTTTAGGCATTATACTACTTTGACCCCTTTACAAATAGCAAGAACAAACTCACAATAAACACATTAACCAACTTAGCAATATCTAAGTGACTCCAGCATAGTCAATAACTCTTGCACTGACAAGGTCGAGTATTAAATCCATCAGAACAGCTTGCAGGTTAAACAAAAGAAAAGACTTCATATTCATGTATTAAGTTATGATTCCAGATAGTATTATGATACAAGAAAGCATTCGAGTTCATCTTCTGTCTAAGTTATGCGATTTTCTTGCCAACATGCATTCCTAGGTGTAGCAAAATGTTAACAGTAAGCGCAAGACATCATATAATCAATTTTAAAGCTAAACATGACTAAACAACAAAAATACGTAAAAGCACATAAATCACAGAAATAAACTAGAATCGAAAAGGAGTTGGGTTTACCTTCTCCGGAACGGAGGCGTCATCCCGACTCGTCGAATCAACTCGAAGAAGGTTGTTGTTTATGCGATTGAATAAGGGCGACGGTTTAAGAGTTTTGTGGTTTCTTTTCGAAATACGATTGAGAGTAAAAGGGGGAATCTTTCTGACTTTCAATTAAAAAAAAGTATTTCTTCTGATTTCTAGAACGCAAATTGAGAAAGAAAAAATAAGCTTCTTTGGTTTTTGTTCTTGACTCCTTTTTTTTTTGGGGAACTCCAGATCGATCCTCCACACAACCCAAAGAGGGTTGTATTTATAGCCAAAAATTGGGGTTTTAACAACCAGAATTCGAATTCGATTTCAAAAGGAAAAGAAGGAAAGTGACAGATCGAAAAGATGAAAAAGGAGTCTGAAATTTACTCTTTTCAGAGTGATTTGAAAGAGATGGAGCCGTTGGGAGTATATTAGTGTGAGGTGAGCTTAGGACCGAGGGGTCTTTGTGTTGTCCCTTTTTCAGACGTCTAAATCGACCTCTGCATGAGCTAGCAAAGCTCTGCAAGTAGACTGGTGCTAGGGGACAGAGAAAGTAATGGGTGATGGCGTTTATCCGGCGGGAACAAGGGATTATCGGCTAAAATCTGGCGGATTTTAGGTGGTTTCTGGTTTGCTTGGGATGAAGGTCGACGGACTGGTTCGGTTAAAAAATGGTTTGATATGAACGAGGGCTGTTGAAGAAATAAGGTTGTGGACCGGGTCTGTTTTTATGTGTGTGTGGATTTGGGCTGTTTTAGTGGGTTGGAATTAAGTTAAGGAATGAGAATTGGGTAGAAAATTAGGTGTTTATTTTAATAAAAGGAAAATTGTTGGGGATCTAATATGACAGATAATAATCGGAAATGAGGGACAAAATTTGGTGTAAACAGTAAGACTCAGCAGGTTGGTGTCGATTGTGGTGAGACATTTAGTTTGGTGGTCAAGTCGGCTACCATTCGTACTGTGCTCAACTTGGCTCTTTCGAAATCCTAACCTATTCATCAGCTTGACGTGAAAAATGTTTTCCTACATGGTGATCTCAAGGAGACAGTCTATATGCATCAGCCCTTGGGGTTTAGAGATACTAATTATCATCATCATGTATGTTTGTTGAAAAAGTCCTTGTATGAGCTTAACCAGTCTCCACGAGCTTTTAATAAGAGGTTTGCTGACTATATTTAGACTATTGGATTTTCTCACAGCAGGTCTGATAATTCATTATTCATATATCGTCGGGGTTCTTCCATGGCTTATATACTATTATATGTTGATGATATTATCTTGACTGTCTCTTCTGGTGCTTTGCGATAGTCTATCATGACAATGCTCAGTTCTGAGTTTGCCATGAAAGACTTGGGACCAATGAGATATTTTTTGGAGATTACTCACTCGTCATGCAGGTGGACCGTTCTTATCACAGAGAAAGTATGCAGCTGAGATCATTGAGAGGGCTGGAATGTCATCATGTAAGTCTACTTCTACTCCAGTTGATACTAAACTCAAGTTGGGTGCTGCAACTGGCTCTCCCTATGAGGATCCAACCCGATATCGTAGTCTTGCAGAGGTATCTTACATTCACGCGACCTGATATTACATATGTCGTACATCAGGTGTGTTTGTTTATGCATGATCCCATGATTGAAAATATGAATACACTCAAATGCATTCTTAGGTACATTCAGGGAACACTTGAGTATGACTTGCATTTGTATCCTTCGTCGACGTCTACACTTGTCTCCTATACAGATGTTGATTGGGGTGGTTGTCCAGATACCAGACGGTTTACGTCTGGCTATTGTATATTTTTAGGTAATAACTTGGTCTCATGGTCTGCCAAGCGTCAATCCACGCTATCACGTTCAAGTGCAGAGGCTGAGTATCGAGGGGTAGCCAATGTGGCTTCTGAGTCATGTTGGTTACGTAATCTTCTTTTAGAGCTCCATTGTCCTATTCAGAAAGCTACCTTGGTATATTGTGATAATATAAGTGTCATCTACCTTTCTGGTAATCCAGTTCAGCACTAGCGCACTAAACAATAGATATGGATATTCACTTTGTTCGAGAAAAGGTAGCTCGAGGACAAGTACGTGTCTGTCATGTCCCTTCTAGATATCAATTTGCAGACATCTTTACAAAGGGTCTTCCCTCAGTCCTTTTTGAAGATTTTAGAGACAGTCTCAGCGTGCGAAGATCGCCCGCTATGAATGCGGGTGTGTGTTAAATATACACATAATATACAAAAGTATATTATGTGTATATTCATTACCAAGATGAATTGGGCCACTGCCTACGTCCAGCCCAACACGGTAAATTCCAAAATTGGTTGGGTCACTGCCTACGTCCAGCCCAACACGATAGCTTCCAGATTTGGTATATATTTTCCCTAGTGTATATTTGGTATATATTAGACTTAGTCTAGTACCTTAATTAGTATTGTAATATTATTATAAATGTAGAGTTAGTCTCCATATATAATAGAAATTTAGATGTAGAATAGGAAAATGATTTTCCTATTGTAACTTGTATATATATGTCTTTCATTAATAAAAATAATTTAATTCTTTCAGGCACGAAATTATAAAATTATAAAATTATAAAACTATGAGTCCTATCTTTTATGCAGCTAGAGATTTTAAATCGTGTCTTTCAATCATTTGTATAAACATTTATTTAATTTATTCTCCGGAAAAAGCGTGAGCAATTCTCAAATTATTAATCTAATTGTTACAAATTGCATAAAGCTAAAAGCACCTCCTTCCAAATTATTTGACGAATATATACACAAAATATTCGAATATTATGGTGGTGTAATGTATTAAACATTTCAAAACCGAACAGACGAATTAGCTATAAAGAGGTTTAATTTGAAACCCGCAATGAGTTGTAGTGAAGAAGAGAGCGACCGCAAGATCACGAGTTCGATCCTCGCATAAACCTTCTTTGAGCGCCACACATGGCTTGCCAAGTGTGGTTAATCGGTGATGTGGTTTGCGACTATCATACACGGTTTATCCTCAAGCGCTCGAAAGAGTAAGCCGCAGTTCCTTCGTCAAAAAAAAAAAAAAAAAGAGGTTTAATTTGAGGATGATTAATTTCCTAAACTTGGTCGCAGAAACATTTACGTTTAAATTTCACAATTTTTTGTGCAACTTTTGAATTTTTTTGTTGCCTAATATATTATGATTATGAGTTTAGTTTATACAACTAAAGAGAAAAATGTGAGTTTAGTTATGACTAATTAACTACCCCTCATTTTAAGAAATGGAATATAAGGTACGTTAGACAATTTATTTCAAGAAATAAGCAAAAAAGTAATCTGCATTAACAATTGTTCTTTTTATTGAGTGAAAAATGTTATATTTGTCATCAAACTTTCGGAAAAGGGTCATATTTGCCCTCTGTTAAAGTATGAGACTATGAAGTCAAATATGTCCCCCGTTAAAGTATGGAGTCAAATATGTCCCTCCGTTAAAGTATGTGGTCAAATATGTCTTTCAGGTTAGCAAAAGGTTCATATTTACCCCTCAATTGGACGGAAATCCTACGTGGATGCCAAGTTGGATGCCACGTGGATGCCACATGGCAGGTGGGATCCTCACAAAAAAAAATATCAAAGCAATTCATTATATGCCACTTACAACTTGCAATTATATATAACATAATTTTACAAGTATAAATAATATAATGAAATAAAACTATGAAAAAATCAACTCTCATATATTAACTTTCAAACAATGAAAAAATCACAATTTTTTAGTGCAATATTACTCATGTATTCATGCTTCTTACTTTATCTTTTCAGTCTACTAATTGCATCATTATAGCATTTATACGAGAGTCGGATCATGAAATTTATGCAATTATTTATATAGAGAAATTTATCCATCTCTTTTGAATCTATATGAGAATCGGTTCGAAGAAGACTCTGAGCTAGTGTTATTGCCCCACAAACTATGTTTCAGATGAATGAAGAACTGTGGCATAGGCTTCTCTTGCTATTTTTGTGTTGCTTTCAATGTTGGATATATCATAGACGTCGTTGATTTCTGTAATCAAATGTTCTCCAAACATGTCATAAAAAGTTGGGAGTAAAAATATTAAATATCAAAAGCATGCTAAATAATTTAATAGTATATGGATTTTATCTTATAGGAAAAAGGATCATATTTGACATCGAACTTTCGAAAAAAAGTCATATTTGTCATCCGTTAAAAGTATGAAATCAAATATGCCCTTCAGATTAGCAAAAGGGTCATATTTGCCCTCATTTGGACGAAAATTCCACGTGGATGCCACGTCGGATCCCACCTGCCATGTGGTATCCAAGTGGATCCAACGTGGCATCCACGTAGGATTTTCGTCCAATTGAGGGCAAATATGACCTTTTTGCTAACCCGAAGAGCATATTTGGCCCAATACTTTAACGGAGGGGCATATTTGACCCCATACTTTTAACGGAGGACAAATATGACCCTTTTCCGAAAGTTGAATGACAAATATGACCCTTTTCCGTTTTATTCACATCCAATCCAAGGCAACCCTTCAATATTATTTACGATATTGTTTACTATTTGAAGATTCTATTGTGAGTTACACAATTGATGTACGGGAATAGTAAATAAATATTGCTAGTGCTTCGAAAGGATAAACACTAAAGTATTACAATGACACTAAACTTGAAGCCAACAAGAATTGTGGCAAAAGTAAGCTTTTGAGATCTTGATATTCGTTCTAGAACTCTTGAAGTCTTAGATCTGTGGATCTTCGTCCAACTGAAGCAAGCCCCTTGGTTTTTATAACTTAAAACCAAAAGACACTAAATCTGATAGTGTTACAGGGGCGTTGCTAAGTCGAGTAATATTCACCATATCCTTAAGATATTATTGTCCCGTATATATCCTTTTACGTTTATGGGCAACTGTCTCCCAAGATAAAACAACAACTAACAAATGAGCAAAGGAAACTCAAGTGTTTCTCAAGAAGAACCTTGAGTGTTTGAAAGAATGCTTAAAGAGGAAGAGTTTCAGAAAATCTGAGTGTAAGTATGAGTGTAATGTGTTCTTCATTTGAGACAAATCCTCAATTTATAGTGTAAGATAGATGACCTCCCAACTAGCCAAGTAATGACTTTCAATAGCCATGTAATGACACTTATTGAGGGGTTATAATTCAGCCAAATAATTGTTGAATTCAATTGTCAAATAATGGAGGATCAATGCTCTAAACCAACCCAAAAGTCAGAAACTTTTCATCTCCCGTCGACCTCACTGCCTCGGAAGCGTCGCGGCTCTGCCTGGGAGGCGCCGCGGCGCCTGAGCTCCAGTAGTTGACTGCCAATTAAGCCGTGACTCTGGCTGGAGGCTCCGCGACGATTTTCGACTCGTTTCATCTTTACACTTCATACACTTCTTCCTCCATTTACCAACGTGGAACACATGTTATTTAACTTACTCACGTACCAATATCCTTTTTACTAATGAAATTTACGATACTTGGTATAAATAAACAAAAACACAATGTTATTTAAATCTTGACAAACTAATTGAAAACGAAACATAACTTAACAAGATATACATTAGGCACATGCATGCATGTATATTATATTATAAGAATTTAATAAAAGAAACAAGTAGTAGTTCAGAACTAATTATACCCTAACGGCCTATGATTTCATGCATAAATTAAAAAATCACATCTTCACCAACCTATCTTTATTAATGTAAGATGATTTTAATCTTTCTTGGGGGTCTTTTCATTAATATCAAAGTATATATAGAGTACAATATTCATCTCTTATACAGTAGTAATCTTAAGCCTATACAAAAGAGGAATTCTAGTCTTACCATAATTATATTTACACAATATATGGATTATATTCTAATTATGGGTAGGGATAAAATAATGTCTATATACACGTTTACACACCCCCTCAGTCGGAGCGGGAGGAGGTCGGACGCTGAGACTGGATCTGAAGTTAAGAAATAACTGTCTGAGAAGTCATTTGGTAAATATGTCTACATACTGATAGGATGATAGAACATGTAAAACTTTGACATGGCCTAGCGCAACTTTCTCACGAACGAAGTGTAGATCTATCTCAATGTGCTTGGTTCGCTGATGTTGAACCGAATTATGAGAAAGATATATGGCAGAGATGTTATCGCAATACACAATACATGTCTGGCGCAAAAGACACTGAAGTTCTAACAGTAAATTTCTGAGCCAACAAATCTCAACTACCACATTTGCAACGCCTCAGACTCAAATTTCTTTGACCGAACGAGATAGGGTAGCATGTCGCTTGGCAGACCAAAAAATCAGATTATTCCTTAAAAATACACAAAACCGGAGGTGGAGCGTCGCGTGTCCGGACACCCTGCCCAATCTGCATCCGTATAAGAGAGCAACATGTTTGGTACAGAGGGGTATATGTGCAAACCACAATCAAGTGTGTCCTTAATGTATCAGATGATACGCTTAAGAGCAGTGAAATGAGACTCTCTTGAGGCATACATGAATAGACATACCTGCTGAAAAGCATAAGCAATGTCTGGCCTTGTAAATGTGAGGTACTGAAGTGCACTTGGAAGGCTCCTATACAGAGTAGGGTCGGAGACTGGAGCACCATCCATAGCACTGAGCTTAGATTTCGAATCAACTGGAGTAGATGAAACTTTGCAATTCGCCATCTTAGCCCTGTACACGATCTCCTCTGCATACTTACGCTGACACAAGAACATGTGGTTGACAGACATGGTCACTGATATCCCCAAAAAATAACTCAGCTTCCCCAAATCAGTCATTGCAAGCTTCCCATTACAAGTAATGAAATTATTGCCTTTTAAGAAAATTAAAAACTGGGGCTCCTGAATGACCAAGCCTATTATGCCATGTTGAAGATAAAATTGCCGCTAGAGAGATGGGAGAGCTAGATCTGACAGCGGAGGTGGGAGTGAATGGATAAAGATCCCCTGTGTTATTGCATCTCGTAAGAGGTGTCCCCGTATGAAGATCCTTCACAGTGAAACTAAAAGGGTCAAAATCAACAAAGACAGAATTATTACGAGTGAATTTGCGGATAGAGATAGACTATTAATCATATGTGGGGCATATACGGTATTTTGAAGGGGGAATGAATTAGGAGGTGGTGTGTAGGATGTACCATAACCCTTTACTGGAATGCGGTAGTCACTACCAACTGTCACAAATTGAGGATGCTTTAAACCAAACAGTTTGGGAATATTACCTGCAGATCGGGTGAGGTGAGAAGTGGCTGCGGAGTCCATGTACCAGTTGTTGTCAGACTGTTGCATATTGAGATCGCCAAGGCCGACCTAACTCAGCTGGTGTTGGATGATGATCGCTAAATCGGCCGGGCATGAAGTGGGCTTGTTGCGGTAATCGACTTACCGGCGGGCCGAGCAGGTACAACAAACCGCGTGGAGAACTGGTTGTAGGTTGCCGGCGCTGAATCAGCGCGCGCCAGACGGGTATCACAGCTGGGCCGAATCGATTCTGCTGTCCGCGACCCTTTCCACGACCACGACCTCCTCTACCGCGGCCCTTGCCGCCCTTTCCACCGCGTCCCTGCTGCGGTTGAGATTTTTCTGGTGGCGTTGGATCTTGAGGGCGTGTTTTGACAGCTAACGCCTTCTCGACAGGTTTCATCCTCGCTTAGTACGCCGAGTCTCTTCGAGCAACAATCGCGAGCGAGCTTTGTTAAAGCCGGGTAATGATTCGCTGTTGAATCATGGTGGCCAATGTATCGATTCGCCAGGAGGCCATCAATCAATCAGAACACCCAGGTCGTGAATAAAGTAGTCGACAACAACAAGTTGATCCGTCATGAGCTTTAACTGTTTGCAGTATTCAGTCACATTGGAAAAGTTTTCAAGACGTGTATTTTTAAATTGCTCCTCTAAATACACAACACATGTGTACTTATTGTCCTGAAAATTTTCCTCCAAACGATTCCACAAGTCACGGGCTGTGGAGTCAGATTTCATGATAGTAAGAAGTAGATCCTGAGAAATACTACCATATATCCATTGTTTGACGCCGGCGTCGAGACGACTCCAAGTAGAATCATCAAGCTCCGGAGGGCGCGGAATGGTGTCATCAATATGATCAAGCACATTGTAGAGACATGCATGATGGCGAAATAGTTCAACCCAAGGAGAATACTGACTGTTTTTCTGGTCAAGAAGGATGGGGATATGGTTCTTGATGTTTGTAACAGTTAGGGCGGGATGAAAATAGGGTGACGACTTGGTGGTGGGATTTGTGGAGGTAGAAGCGTCATAATTATTGGAAGAATCCTGAGTATCCATTTAGAGAAGAGATGAAGAAAGAAGAAAAACCAAGAATTTTGAGAGGGGAGGGGAGGAGCGCCGCGACGAGATGCCCCAGGAGGGGGAGGGGGGCGGCAGTTGTGGAGAAGAAAAACATTCTAGGATTTTTGTTTTAGGCTCTTGATACCATGTAAGATGATATTAATCTCCCTTGGGAGGTCTTCTCATTAATATCAAAGTATATATAGAGTACAATATTCATCCCTTATACAATAGGAATAGTAAGACTATACAAAAGAGGAATCCTAGTCTTATCATAATTATATTTATACAATATATGAAATATATTCTAATTATGGGGTAGGGATGAAATAATATCTATATACACGTTTACAATTAAGATAATACAATTTCCAGATTAGATTAGGGAGTTTGCAGATAGTGATTTGTCTGTTAAGAGGGCCCATTTAGTTTATATTTGTTGGTTTTAGGGTAACAATACCTTAGAATCAAAGTGTCACGACCCGAACCCCGGTCCCGCGACTGGTGCCCTACCTGGGTACCCCCTCTATTACCCTCACACCCCATATAATACACAACCCAAAATAAGGTAAGAAAGACAAAACATTATTTCAACTGGCCAACCAAATATATATATATAACTCCCGCAAGTCCAACCCACATATGAATACAGACCTCTAAGAGTTTGGACAAAATAACTATGACGGGACAGGGCCCTGCCATACCCCTGAATGTATATAAACCTACAACAACAGGGATCCGTACCAAAAGATAAGCCTCCGAAGTAATGAAGCTTCCCAAAAAGCTGAACAGAGATCCTAAGAGCGAGGATCACCAAATTGTGTATCTACACATGCGGCATGAAACGCAACCCCCCGAGGAATAGGGGGTCAGTACGAAAGATGTACCAAGTATGTGAAACTGAAAGTACTGTAATGAAATCATAACAGTAAAAAATAAAGCCGGAGACATATGATAATCAAATAACAGTACAACTGTGCCTTGTCAATATGAAAGTAATGAGAATCAACCTTACTTTTTTTTAAAAGACCATTTCATAATATAAACAGTCATGTCAAAGTCAGGGACACCTGCCCTCAGAATTATTATGCAATTCTAACCCTGGGTCTTAGACCCGCGATATCAAAGCGCGTCTGAAATTCCTTCACATCGCTTGCGACGCACAAAGTATAATATATAACATGCCCGTGGAATTCCTGCATCTCGGGAACATGTCATCATGGAGAGCTAGTCCATGGAATAATAATATCACCCGGGAATTGAACCCGCATCATGGCCGCACGCCCACAGAATTCCTTCATCGTGAAAGCATGTCCATGGAACAATATATTGAAAGCATGCCCATGGAATTCTTCTATCATGTAAGCACGTCCAAGTAAATAATACAATAAGATGGTCGGTCCTCCAATGAGGGACCCGGTGGTATAGAAATATAACACTTTGCATGAAAGGCTATCATGAGCGTACATATGCAAGTTAAAATACTCTTTGACTCTCACTAGAACATGTGAAATGAACTATCACTTTATAAACTCAAGACACTTTCATTTCAAGTAATATTAAGGACTTAAACCCCAAAAGTACTATCACTCGTAGTATCAAGGCACTTCATCGTTTAAAGATCAAGTAAACTGGTAACTTCCAAATCAGGTACTATAATGAATCCGATTTCATTTAAAACGTGTACGTCCACCGTACTACACATTTTTATAAGGTTCATGCTCAAAGAAAGATAAGAAGAGTCCCACATATCTTTTCGGCTAATCCACACGCTAAGTAGAATACGCCGCACGTAGAATGTCAACCTATAACGACAATAATACGTCTATCAACTTCCAGCTTTCTAAGGTAGAATGATACTAAGTAAAAAGGTCTCTTATTCTACGGAAAATTGGGCAGCACTTCCCCTGTTTCTACGTACTTTTATACCTTTTCCAAGACCCGAT
Organism: Przewalskia tangutica; assembly: GCA_029844215.1. Classification (NCBI taxonomy): domain Eukaryota; kingdom Viridiplantae; phylum Streptophyta; class Magnoliopsida; order Solanales; family Solanaceae; genus Przewalskia; species Przewalskia tangutica. Next base: position 4,337,769 of record CM056739.1, on the reverse strand, counting down.
TTCAACAACCAATAAGCCACACTTAAGGGCATAACCAACAGTTAACCAAAGAGGATTACACGCCTAACTTGACGTGTAAAATTCAGCCCCTTAATTTACCAAAACAGTCCATTAAAATCAGTTCATAGTCCAATATAAAAACAGTCCTTTAGTCCGCTAAAACAATCCACTAATACAGTCCATTAGTACAGCCCTTTAGTTGGTGTTCTCGGCCAACCACTACAATAAAATCGCCCAGCTTTCTATTAGCATGCCAAAACTCTTTCCATAACTTCTTATAATCCAACTTATATTCCAACACTTTTATATAAGTTATATTAACTTGTTAACAACAAGATTCCTTCATGTCAACATGTAATAGATAATGTTTATCAACAACAATATCCAATGAATCCGACAACGCCAAACTTGTCCACAATCGGCTAACATGCCAAGGTTGTGACATGTACTTCTTATTCCCCATTCTTTTTAATCACAAGTCCATCCATTAACCATTACAACATGTAATATCTAGTTACATTAAGAGGACAAATGATCCTTACCTCAGATATGCCCAAAAATAACCCAAGTTAAAAGTCGATCCTTAGCATATCTTAGCTCCTATTCTTCAAGTTCGAATTCACAATATGCAACCCTTAGAAGCTCATAACCAACTTCTCTTCAAGTTTCACACCAAAGTTGAAGAACACCTTAGATTTTCAAGGTACAACTCACGGCTCAATGGGGTATTTTCGGGATTTAAGGGATTATCTAGGCTTAGTACTCCACTAGGGATCTTAGTCTTAATTTTGAGGATTTAACATAAAGGATTGAAGAATTTTTGTTCTTGAATTTGGGCCTTGGCCGAGAGCTCTTAAGGAGGGGGTATATTTTGGCCTTGTGAAATATGACTAAGTGTAGATGATGTCTTGCACCCTCTATGTATATATAATGTATCACAAGGGGGGAGATCATGACAGATGTGGGACCCATGTCCACTTGTCCTCCTTCAATAAATATCTAAGTCAAATAGTCAAGCCAAGACAAGTTGGGGGGGGGGGGTGTGACACGTGTCACCCTCCTATTGGTCCAAATTATTTCTTCCCCCAAAATATCTATAATTGGTCAAAATATTTCGAAGCCTTGTGGGCCCCACAAAATCGTAAAATTCTCCGGTGGGCCCCACATGACCAAATCCGAGACTTGAAAATCCAAACCTTCAATATACTCTACTAATCCATATACCGAATTTGAGAATCAAATTCCGAAAAATAAACCTTTTTCCTTCACGAGGTTCTGAAATTTCTCTTTAGGAAAAAGTGATTTTTCTTTCGTTCCAAAATTCAAATCCAAATTTCTCACGTATGTTCTCATCTCAATCTCTTGGAAATACGAGGTGTAACACAAAGGCAATCGAAATAAGGACCTTTTCTGTAGGTTTAAAATAATCTCTTAAATAGATATTTGAGCAATTTTAATCCTTGAAGTGTCGTCAAATATTAAATAGCGGTGGTTGTTAAATTTAAGAGAAACAATGAAATACTAGGATTAAAGAACTTATATTTAAAGGGGTAGGATTCAAACCCAGGTCTGAACCGTGATGATGTACCTGCAGGTTTAAAATAATCTCTTAAATAGATATTTGAGTAATTTTAATCCTTGAAGTGTCGTCAAATATTAAAGAGTCGTGGTTGTTAAATTTAAGAGAAACAATGAAAAACTAGGATTAAAGAACTTATATTTAAAGGGGTAGGATTCGAACCCAGATCTGAACCGTGACGATGTACCTGTAGGTTTAAAATAATATCTTAAATAGATATTTGAGTAATTTTAATCCTTGAAGTGTCGTCAAATATTAAATAGTCGTGGTTGTTAAATTTAAGAGAAACAATGAAAAATTAGGATTAAAGAACTTATATTTAAAGGTGTAGGATTCGAACCCAGGTCTAAACCGTGACGATGTACTATTCTATCACTAGACCACTAGTTATGCAATATTAATCACTACAAATACACCCCAGCCAAGAATCGAACCTGTGCCTTTTATGTGGAAGTGTGTCATTCTACCACCAGACCAACCATCAATACTTGTTGTATTTATGTCCTCATCATCATAAATTTCTTGGTCGGTTCTAAAGTCAAGTTTAAACAAGATGCCTATTTTTTTACACTTATTATTTATAATAGTGCAACATTTTTAGAAGTCTTTACATAGTAATACTATTGCTATTATTTATATTACTATAGATTAATTCAAGTTAATTATGTGTTACAATACAATTCGTTGGATATTGTTAGGGTTGTTCACACGATATTTCGGATAAATTAAAATAAGATTTAAAATATTTTAAGATAAATTAAAATATGATTTAAAATATGAAAATTTCGGATATCCGGTGATCCGAATATTTTGAATATCCCAAAAATCGGATATCCAAAATTTTTGGATCGGATTCGGATCCGAATATTTCGGATATCCAAAAAATTGGATATGCGCAATTTTCGGATAATTTCGGATCGTATTCGGATCCGAATATTTCTGATATCCAAAAAATCAGATATCCGCAATTTTCGGATAATTTCGGATCGGATTCGGATCCGAATATTTCGGATATCCAAAAAATCGGATATCCGAAATTTTCGGATAAATTCTAATTAAGAGGATTAATTTCCACTTTAACCAATCCCATTTTTTGTGGGACTCAAGGAGGGCGAGTGAAAATATGTAGCCCTATTTGGTGTAGTTCAAAAAGGGCGACTTTATGTGCCGCCCTATTTAATTTTATCAATTAGGGTGACAACAATGCACTCGCCCTCGTTGAGTCAAATCCAAACTAAGAGATAATTAATTTCGAAATTAATCTCTAAATAAATTTATCTCAAATTTGATTGAAATAAAATCAAGTCATAACTAATTCTATGATTAGTTATCCAAAATTGTAATATAGTAACTTTGGTCTCAATATTTAGATCCCCTTTTCAACTTTGTATCCAAATTCATTCTCAATATAGGACTTTATAACCAGTCTAATTACTTGCTGCATCTTAGATGTGTCTGTGCGTGTCAAAAAGTTGAAAAATGTAATTGTTAAATGTTAAAATTTGTATCCAATCTGTTTATTTGTCTAAATTTTATACAGATATCACAAAATTAAGTATTGTCTAAATTCTAATTAAGAGGATTAATTTCAACTTTAACCAATCCCATTTTTTGTGGGACTCAAAGAGGGCGAGTGAAAATATGTCGCCCTATTTGGTGTGGTTCAAAAAGGAAGACTTTAAGTGTCGCCCTATTTGGTGAATTCAACCACGACGATATATTTTAGCCGCCCTATTTGGTGAAATTTAAAGGGGCGACTATATGTCGCCCTTTTTTATTCTAACTACCAGGGCATTTTTTTATCGCCCTTGTTGGTATAAATCAGTCGTCCTCTTTGAGGCGATTTATTGTAGCGTTGGTATAGTTTTTTGAGGTGCATTATTACTTTTTTAGATCTATTTTTGGCGTGGTACATTTTTTTGGTGTTGTAGTTTTTGAAACGAGACTTTCCAAATTTTTTTGGTTAATTTTTTTTTCACAGATCCCGTTGTTAGATCTAACAATCATAACTTATTAAATATTTATCAAAAATTAAAAAAAATTCACTTTTGACAAACTTAACAGATCTTTCAACATACTGTCCAAGTTGACGGTTTTGTCTTTCACACATATTAATTATTTCCATCGAGCTCACGTTCTCCTTCCCATAATGTAGGTTCCAAAAATTATTTCATATTTTCTGAAAGAAATAATCGTTTGATTATTTTCATTAATGAAAAAGTATATATACAATTTACAATTTTCTATAATAGAAAATCTATTCATATTTCTAATCCCAAAACCCTATTCTAGTAGTACAAGAATCCTACAATTATGGTAAGTGTACAATACTAAATAATACAAATATTTACACTAATTATGATCCTAAACCGTCCCTTATAACCCGTGATATACACTATGTATGGAAAGTGTATATCACGGATATACACCTTTAATATATTCGTTCAATCCGAATATATGATATACATGTGTATATCATATGTATATTTAACATTTTCACACATATATATATATAATTGCCTATTCAATAGCTAGAAAAATACAATATATACTGTTCATGAGAGTTTTTTTCCTTTTAAGATATGATCATTAAAGTAGTCTCATAAACTAGACTATCATTTTTTAAAAAAATTCTCATGGAATGTCTGATATTTATATTGGGCCCACTAATTTTGGATTCGCACTGCGAAATCTCACATGCGGGGTTGGGTCAAAGCAGTGGCGGATCCAGGAGACGATATTTGGTGGTGCAAATTTTATTTTAAATTTTTTATGCCTAGAAGGAATTTTTTTTTTTTTTTTTATGCCTAGAAGGCAATTTTTTTTAAAAAATCTGGTGGTGCAACTGCACCACCATGTTGCCTTTAGATCCGCCAGTGGGTCAAAGTGCTCCCTATCGATCCCGTACCTAGGAAAGCTCAAACTCAAGACCTCTAACTAAAGATGAAGGAACACTTATCATTCCACCACAATACTTTTCTGTAAAACTAGTCTATCCTTGTAAGTATAATTTGGACAGTTTAGTTAGAAAGAACTCATAGATGTTGCTTTGAAGGAAAGTAGAAGACTTATCTTTGTAAACTTTAGATGTCTACAAAATTTGAATCTTCATGCAAAGTGTATTTTGTAAAATGATATAGAATATGTACCTAGAGTTCATTGGTTCCATATATATATATATATATATAATATTTAAGGGATCAAACCAGATACTTTTGTACCTAGATAATTCCTTCTTGGTGTTGTTAATAAGATTACTTATCAAAATTCTTAAATAATCAAAGCAACCAAGTCAATCAAATATGGTAATATACCATGATATACACTTATCGAGTAGCTTTGCAAATTTAACAGATGCAAGTGCTGTTATCTTTTTTATCTCGGGCAATGGGCGTGATAAATATGGTAATATACCATGATATACACTTACCTTAAATAAGTGTATATCACGGTTTTATAGAGAATATACGGCAGTAGTAAACCGTGATATACACTTACCTTAAATAAATGTATATCACGGTTTTGTCCTCAAATATATTGTATTAATTAGCATTGTACACTTACCATAAGTTTAAGATTACCGCAAGGTCACGAGTTCGATCCCCTGCATAAACCTTCTTGGTTGAGCCTGTCACACATGGCTTGCCAAGTGTGGTTTACATGGCTGACGTGGTTTGCGACTCTTTGCGTCGGTCGGGGTTTACTGCACTTGACTGAAAGAGCGCCATGCGGTTCACAACAAAAAAAAAAAGATTCTTGTATTACTAGAATAGAGTTTTGGGAGTAGAATATGAATAAGATTTTTCTATTATGAAAAATTGTATATGTTATATTTACTATTTCATTAATAAAAATAATCAAGAGATTATTTTTTTGCGTGCGGATCTACTTCATCTCCAACTGTAAGTGACCAAACGAAGGATTTTATCCCGTGATTATCTTTATCCCACCAATTAAACAACCCCTAATAGACTGCATTTGGTCACTTATTTCAATAATTAGGTTATTTCAAAATCCTACGTCTGGTTAATCATTGCCCTGGAATTTTATAGATGACTTTGAAGCTCCATAATTGTAATTATTTTTCAAAGACATGATCAAAAAGTGATTAGGGGACGCTATTCCTACAAATTTTTTTTTTTGACGAAGGAACCCGCAGCCGCTACTCTTTCGAGTGCGCATGTGGTACCGCAATAGCCTCCACGCCACCGATTAACCACACTTGACAGCTATTCCTACAGATCTAAGACATATTTTGTTGTTTATATATCATAAAAGATTGACAATTAATTGAAAACATGATGAATTAGATGTTCCAAGATTATTTTTTGATACATTGGAAAAGATTTAATTCGTTGTTATATATATGTACCCAAATGACACATATCAGAATAAAATCTAAACTCATTAGAATCCCTAAGTTTCGGATTAGAATCTTTGGTTATTAATGAGGGCCAATAAATTTCCTTTTGTAGATGATGTTAGGCTATAATTGAAGATAAAAATATAGAATCTTAGCAAGGTAAAATCATTTCAAATCTAAACTTTACACCTCATAAGTTCTGAATCTCCATATTATAAAGTACTAAAAATATCACATTGAATATTTTTCTTGATTTTGATCATTAATATGGAGATATACTTAGCCCTTTTGAAATAAAGTATACATTAGGCATCATCCCAATACCAAAAAAAGAGACTAAAAATGGCTGAAAAATGTCTCTTAATGACATCTCTAGCAATTCTTGTTTGTCATCCAAGTTCTACCATTAGATGCTTCAAGCCAAAGCCAAGTTCAACTAATTCTCCAAAAAAAGAAAAAAATCCTTCAAATCCACTTGAAAACAAAGGGATTTCAAAATCAAGAAAGGGGTTGGTTTTCAATTCTTGTACCAACATTTGTGACTCTCCAAGATTGAATGTGCACAAACCGCTTAAGCTCTTAGACGAAATTGTTGAAGGGCATCCTTCAAAAACCATAGTGGAAGCGATTTTTCGCTCGGGGTGGAAGCATGGAGTGGGATACAAAATTGAAAAAATCTTGAAAGTGAATCATAGCGAAAAGGTTAGTGAAAATTTCGAAGAATGCAAGATGGTGATGAATTCAAGATCCATGAGATGTTCGAGTAAAAGACAAGTAGAGAGAGTTTTCTACCATGGTGCAACGACTACTTGTTCGTTAGGCCTTGACAAGTCTACAAGAATTTGTAGCAAGATAACATGTGGTGTATGCAAAATCATAGGTCAAAATTATGGAATTCATGAGAAAACAAATTGGCTTGAATCATTTTCTACTAGTACTTGGAGTGCACATAGAAAAATTATGAAGCAATTTGGAGATGGAGTTTCAAAGAAGAAGGCTATTATAGTTTCAAGAGTGATTGCAAAATGCAGAGGAGAAAACAATGGAGAAGTTAATATTTTGAATCCAAGGGCTGTATTGCCTTGCTTTGTTATCATATATAGGTTATCTTAATATAGACCAATAGTATGCCACATGCGTTTCAGTCTAGGTTGCTTTTACTTTTAGAAAATGTTAGATTAGTGTGTGTCGAATTCTTCAAAAAATAATGCTTTCTTTTAGGAACCGACATTAGTGTGATAACAATATTGAAGAATTTCGTTCCGCTCGTTATTGGGCCCGGCATCGGAATCTCGACTGAATGGGGCAGAATAGTTGTTGGGTCATCATCGACTGTTCTTTAAAGCCTGGAGCTGAACTTCTTTTTTCTGACTCGATTCATAATTTAATCACACTAAGCCAGAGCCCAACCAGAGTGAGAGAGATAGAAGAGTAGGGACGCGGAACCAATGTTACCAACAACACTAGCAGTCTTGGATCTTTGAATAGACAGAGAGAAAGTTCAGTCAGTCTTTTATTAAACTCTCTGTCGAACTGTTTGAGCAACATAGATTTCAACCGTTGCCTTCATATTAGTACTAAGAAAGTACTTTTTTTCCCAATGATTTGTTTTTTTCTTTCCATAGTGCTATGACTTTATGCAACTCAGTATGTGAATGTTCAATTATAAGAGTAAATGTGTAACACATACAACTAATTAACTGAAGAAACAGATTCAGAATTTTGAATTTAATTTATGATTTTATGCTCTTATCACTAAACTTACTACTGCAAAATTATCAGTACACTAAGTAATATTATGCTTCTTTTAGTGAGTTTCTTCGACTTAGCACGTCAGCAAATTGATCTACGGTATGAACCTAAAAGAATGGGTTCAGTTGAACCTTGACTTAGTGGGAAGTAAATTCTTATTAATGTTACGAATGTGTGTTGAATTTCCATAGAACTTAAAAGAAAAAAAATAATCTGAGACACTAAACTCTCATTACGCACAGGTTCACAAAAGGATCAAATCATATTTGGTTTATTTTAAATTAGTCAATGAAGACCATCAAGAATTGTAGTGGAGTGACAAATATTTTTTCATCCTTAATCAAATGTCTCATCCTAGGTAAAGGAGTCGAGTTTGTTATGGAGCGTTTTAACCTCCAAAATGTGAGACTTTCTGACACTGAATTCGGATTTATTATAGGGCTCTAATGCAGGTATTCGACACTGAATAGGAAACTGTCCCAAAAAAACTATGAGCCTAATATTATATGTTAACTTGAGATTAATGTAAGAACCATAAAATTCAAATTCGCCTATGAATCTATTGATGGTAAGGTTCAAATTCGACTTTGGTGGGCAGATGAATTAACATGGGATCACCTCAAAGAGCCAAAAGCTTCTAAACAAAGTTTCTGCGTCTGATTTGACAACCATCACCTATTTATAATTTGCACATATTTTTATATATTTTAGTTTAACCATAATCCAATTAGAAATTATATCAAGGGTATTTACACATAAAAGTTTATACTTTACTAGGCGTTTTAGGCCATTTTAATTAACTTCAAAATTTGCAGATCGTTTTTTAATTTAGGCCAACCTTTTAATGATTAAGTGTCTGTTTGGATTGACTTCTGGGTACCCAGAAACACTTCTGGATATTCACTTTCGTGAAAATGACAAAATTGACATGTTTGGTTTGACTTTTCAAAAGTGCTTCTGGCAGAAGCTAAAATTTGTAGCTTCCGCAGAAGTACTTCTGCCATTTATTTCAATTTGAATTTTGTCATTTCCTTTATTACCACTTTAATTTTCATCAACAACTCTATCCACCTTCATTACCCTATTTAAATATCTAGAAATAATTACTAAAAAAAATCAAATATACAACTTACATTACCCTCTTTAAATATCTAGAAATAATTACTAAAAAAAAATTCAAATATACAACTTTCATTACCCTATTTAAATATCTAGAAATAATTACTAAAAAAAATCAAATATACTACTCATGTTCTGTTTTAATTAAAAAATAATTAAATATACTACTAAAATTGACATTTGTTCATGTGTAATTACAGATTGGAACTTTAAACTCCTCAAACATCCTAACGTTGTCCGATTATACGAGGATTATCCTTCTCCTTTTTCTATTGTCTTCTTTCAAATACTCTGAATATTACTACTATAATACATTATATTTTGAACAAACAAGAAATACCCAAGTTGAAGTATCGATTTTTTTTTATTATTTTTGAAGAATTGCCTGAAGAGCGCCGCGGCGCCTCCTCCCAAGGGTCGCGGCTCCTTCGGCGTGAAAATATTTAAATATTATTTGCACTTTAAATTAATATTGTAATAATATTATACTAATATTTAAGTACTGTATTGCACTTTAAATTCTATTATCTATTTGTAATTTTTATTTACATACTTTCATTTATTAGTAATTTTTATTTATATGCATTGACTAAATGTCATTTTGATAATTCTACATTCAAAAGCAATTTTGATCAAAACTATCCAAACATCATTTATTGATAACAATCACTTTTACATTGTTGCATCCAAACATAAATCACTTATGTCAGAATCACTTATGATAAAATCACTTCTTCCAGAAGCACTTCTGTCCACCGCCAATTCAAACAGACCCTAAATCAACACACAACTATTATGAATATATAACACACATATGAAAGTCCGCATATTCTTACAATTTCATATCTAATTTCTTTTTCATTGTCTCTAGTTTTGGTTTCCACTACTTGCGATAAAGAGCATAAGATAGAATATCGATATGATATAAAAGTTGTGATTTGCATTTTTCCACATCAAACTTCTTCTAATTTCTAAGGTTGATAACTTTATTACTTGTGTGCAATCTAATTGTATCATCATGTAGGGCCAGGAAAGTGTCATGTTTTAAACCCTTGTTCCTACTTAACAAAATCTTTAAAGAATGATTTTAATATGGAAAAAATCGCTTGGAAGAATATTTATTGCCCATCACGCATAAATTCTAGCTTTTGTATATAAGATTGAACTTGTAATTAATTGAACACGTTCATTATCTTGAAATATCATGAACTTCTGTTTTATAAGCAAAATTAATTATGTCCGCAACTTATGTGTCTGTTGCCCATCAAGCATAAGGTCAAGTTTTGGTTATAAGACAAAAGTTGTGATCAATTGAGCAGGTTTAGTGTCTTGAAATATCTTAAACTTGTTCCTTATAAGCAAAACTAATTTACGTCCATAACTTATACTCGATGGACAACAAAATTTTGCCTAGTGAATTTTCTGAAGAGGGAGATATTCAAAATTTCTATTAAGCAAACAAATAAAGTCAAGAACACCCTTTATAGGGGCTATTTGTGAACTTATGGTATGTCATTAGTTTAATTAGCCGATCTTATATTTAAGATTCTTTCACGTATTTATACGTAGTTATACGTACGTTGGGATGACAAAACAATAACTATATATGTTTCTACATATCAACCATATGAATTCTCACTATTTCTTAAACTCAAACGTACCTGTAGCAGAGGGTTACAATCATATGATTTACTTTATATAATATTGGTTCAAACGAACTCTGAACATTAAATTGCATGACTCAATGATTTCAAGTTACACTGAAAATTCTCTTGTGCGCAACGTGGTAGTGGTCTAACCTTTGAAACCAGTTGAGTTACTATGATTAACTCCTTCACAATCCTGTCGGACCGGGGTGTGGGGGCTCTTGATGCGGGAGATCCACCTTTCTTGGAAAAAGTTACACTGAAAATTATAAAGATGACTATTAGTTTTATGATATTAATGTTAACCTTGCCAAAACATTTCTTACATTTTATCTCCCAATATCTAGACATTAAACCAAATGCTAATGTGATTAATGACTTATTAATTAACCCAAAGAATTTGTTAGAGCGCCTTTATATTTACCTGCATGCTGAACTACTTGCTTTGCTTCTTGGATTACAAATTATATATATATCGACTAAAAAACTGTAAGACGATAATTATTGAAAACGACTGTGTAAACGTGTATAGTAGTATAATAATATTTCTATTCATAATTAGAATATTGTGTAAATATAATTATGGTAAGACTAAAATTCCTCTTATATATGTGACTAGGATTCCTCTTGTATATGTGATAAACATTGTACACTATATATATATTGATATTAATGAAAAAGACTCCCCAAAGTAGAATACCATCTTACATGATGTATTGAAACTGAGAATATATTAATCAAGTTACTAATACAAATATATGTATTGGTTATAGCGTTTGTATTAATATTAGACTACATTTTTCATTATTAGATTTTCTTATAAGATATATATATATATATATATATATATGTATTTTAAAGAAACTTTTTTACTTTTATATAAGTTTCTAGTGGGGTTTAAAACATTATTATTGTCTACTTATAAAAAAGGACAGTCCGGTGCATTAAGCACTTTATATGCGAGTGCAGAGAAGGAGCGGGCGAAATCTTTATCTTGCATTTGTGCAAAAATCTTATCTTGCATATTGTCTACTTGTATTAATAGTTAATGTATTTATGTATTCATTTTCTTTTTTTATAAGAAGTAAAAGTTTAAATAATATTGGTGTAATTTTATTATTTTAAGATTATCAAGAAGGTCGTCTGAGTGAAATATTTTTGGTTTACCTAATAATATTTTAAGGCTAATATTTAGACAGAATCCTTTTACCTTTCAATTTTAAAAAAACTACATGAATGCTTTAGTGGGAATTGAACCCGCAAGACCCAGTTTGAACACCCTTCAACACTGAGTTGCGACACACAGTTGATCTAAGGGTGTTCAATATACTATACGTAAAATTAGAGGCGAATTCAGAATTTCAAGAGGATGAATGCACCATCAAGGACGGATCTAAGGGGTGGAAGGATGTTCATTCGAATTCACTTGGCAAAAAATTACACGATATATAAGGTAATATTTTTATTTTTTATACATATATATAGAGTTTGAATTCCTTAAGCACGAGACTAGAAGTTTGCTTAGTGATTTAGGTGGGTTCAAAATTTACCTTTAAGGTTGCAAGTTCAAATCTAAAGCACTACATTCTTATTTTCATTAGAAGGGGAAAATGAAGAAATAAAAGAAAGGAAAAAAACGCACCAAAGAATCAGAAAAAAGGATTTGAACGTTGACTGTGAGGACTCTAGCCCTGCGCCTAACCAATGCTCCACTCGATCTAGTTCAACCACGTGTTTCTTCAGTTAATATTAGATATATTTATAAGAATTACACACATAATATATCGAGTTTAATCGGATGATCATGAATTTATTTGACCCATTTTTGCACATAAATTTGCTCATGCGTAAACACAATACTTAACCTATATACACGATATAATTTTTCGGCGAAGAGTGTTTGATTGACCACCATTGACAGAGTGCAGCTTCGCCCCTGTGTGACTGATGCAATCTTCAAAGGAAAAGAAGATCATTGTTAAAGTGTATATGGGCCACAGCTCAGTCGAGAGTTATCATGTGGGACCCTTTGGGTTTCCTTTGTATATTTAGTGAATATTAGACTTATGAAAGAAATAATCCCTTGATTATTCTTATTAATGAAAAACATATATATACAAATTACAAGGAAGATCCTCTTCCTATTCTACCTAGGAATCTATATTCTATAAGAATACTAACTTTATAATTATGGTAATATTACACTACTAATTAAGGTACAAACCTAAGTCTAATATTCACCAAATATACAAAGGAAACCCAAAGGGTCCCACATGATAACTCTCGGCTGGGTTGTGGCCCATATACACTTTAACACACACCCGCATGATCATACGCGATCTTGTCTGTTGAGCGATCCAAATCTTAAAAAGGGCCAGGAAGACCCTTTGTAAAGATGTCTGCAATCTGAAATTTGGAAGGGACACAGACGCATACTTGTCCTTTAGCTACCTTCTCTCGAACAAAGTGAATATCCATCTCTATGTGTTTAGTGCGCTGGTGCTGAACTGGATTACCAGAAAGGTAGATGTCACTTATATTATCACAATATACCAATGTAGCTTTCTCAATAGGACAATGAAGCTCTAAAAGTAGATTTCGTAACCAACATGACTCAGAAATCACATTGGCTACCCCTCGATACTCGGCCTCTGAACTTGAACGTGAAAGCGTAGATTGACGATTGACAGATCATGAGACCAAGTTATTACCCAAAAACATACAATAGCCAGACGGAGACCGTCTGGTGTCAGGACAACCACCCCAATCAACATTTGTATATGAGACAAGTGTAGACGTCGATGAAGGGTACAAATGCAAACCATAATCAAGTGTTCCCTGAATGTACCTAAGGATGCGTTTGAGCGCATTCATATGTTCAACTCTGGGATCATGCATAAACAAACACACCTGCTAGACTGCATATGTAATGTCTGGTCTTGTGAATGTAAGATACTGAAGGGTGCCTGCAAGACTACGATAGCGGGTCGGATCCTCATACGGAGAGCCAGCTGCAGCACCCAACTTGGATTTAGTATCAACTGGAGTAGAAGTGGACTTACAGGATGACATCCCAGCCCTCTCAATGATCTATGTTGCATACTTCATATGTGTTAAGAACAATCCGCCTGCATGACGAGTGACTGTAATTCCCAAAAAATAGCTCAAGGGTCCCAAGTCTTTCATGGCAAACTCAGAACTGAGCATTGTCATAACAGACTTTATCAAAGCATCAGAAGAGGCAGTCAAGATAATATCATCAATATATAACAATATATAAGCCATGGAAGAACCCCGACGATATATGAACAATGAATTATCAGACCTGTTGTGAGAAAAACCCATAGTCGAAACAAAATCAGCAAACCTCTTATACCAAGCCCGTGGAGACTGCTTAAGTCCATACAAAGACTTCTTCAATAGATAGACATGATTAGGATATCTAGTATCCCTGAACCCCAACGACTGATGCATATACACTGTCTCCTGAAGATTACCATGTAGAAAAACATTCTTCACATCTAGCTGATGAATGGACCATGATTTTGAAAGAGTCAAGCTGAGCACAGTGCGAATGGTAGTCAGCTTGACCACCAGACTAAATGTCTCACCACAATCCACACCAACCTGCTGAGTCTTACTATCACCTACAAGTCTAGCCTTATGCCTTGCAAATGAACCATCAGAATTTTCCTCATGAACAAAAATCCACATAGACAGAATAATATTAACACCAGATAGATAGGGTACCAACTCCCACGTCTTATTATCAATAAGAGCATTATATTCCTCGGTCATGACAATTTTCCAATTAGGGTTATTTAAGGCAGACATAGAATTACGGGGTAAGGGGATTTCAGAACATTAGAATTCAAATTAAAATGTCTTTTTGGTTTAAAAATACTCCGTTGACCGCGAGTGACTGGACCAAGACTCTAGGCTGAATTGAGTGAATTTTGGGATTTTTTGGGAATTTCTAGAATTACCGTCGAAGGCGCCGCGGCGCTAGGGTGTAGGGCCGCGGCGCTGACGGTATTTTTTCAGGCAAATCTAAAAAATGACGTAAAACATAGGGGGAGATATCCTCATCCAAAAAATTATAAGAACTAGACACGAGTTTTTCTACTTTAGAAAAAGAAAATTGGGATTCATCAAAGAGAACATGACAACTAATGATGATTAGTTATGAGGACAAATCAAAATATTTACAACCACGATGATTTGACGGAAAATCCAAAAACACACACGGAGTAGAACGTGTCTGAAGTTTGTTGATTGTAGTGGATGGAAACAGTGGATAACATAAGCATCCGAAGACCCTAAGATGAGAATATGACGGAGACTTATTATATAAGACTTTGAGAGGGGATGAATATGTCAAACCTTTAGAAGGAAGAATATTGAGTAGATCGGTAGCCATTTGTAGCACATGATGCCAAAATAATAGAGGAACGGAAAAATGAATCAATAAAGTGCGGACAATATTATTAATGGTACGAATTTTTCGCTCAGCTTTCCCATTTTGTGAAGATGTATGAGGACAAGAAAAATGAAAATTTATCCCATTTTGAGCACAAAACTCCATAAATTTCCCATTGTCATACTCTTTGTCATTATCACATTGAATATTTTTTATTTCCCATTCAAATTGTGTTCTTATGAAAGCTCTAAATTTTATGAAAATGGAAAGAACTTGAGATTTTTTCGCAATTGGAAACGTCCATAAATATTTAGAATAGTCATCTAAGAATAAAATATAATAACGATGACCCATAGAACTGAGAACCGGAGATGTCCACAAATCACTATGAATAATATCAAATGACATTGAAGTAGTAGAATTCGACGCTACAAATGGTAACTTAATAATTTTTCCCAAACCACATGATTGACAAAGTGGAGTACTACGCGTACCCTTATAAGAAATAAACTTATGTCTATCTTAAGAAGATAAAATAGACGACCCTAGATGACATAGACGAGCATGCCACAAGAAAGGAGCAAGATTTGCAAAAGTGGATGACATAGCTTGACGCGAGATGCTGAGACTTGGAGTGATTGGATAAAGATCACCCCTACTGTTACACCTCATGATATGACTCTCCGCCTTGAAATCCATCACAGAAAACCCAAACGGATAAAAATCAATAGAAACCCAATTATCAGTGGTGAATTTACGGAAAGACACCAAATTCTTAATCAATTTTGTGGCATGAAGGGTATGTTTCAGGACAAGGAGTGGATGAGAAGGGGACAAAGTTTTATGACCATAACCCTTAATTGGAATAGAATTGGCATTACCAACAGTTATACCACGATTAGTGCTCAAATTGGAATAAGACGAGAGACTACCTTGATCAAATGTCATGTGGGTAGTGGCGCCGGTGTCCATGTACCAATTTGAGTCCGGTTGAGTCAAGCCAAGCGTATGCATCGCTGCTTCAATGTCGGTCTGGGTGGGACCCACTGCGTAGTGGGCCTGATGGGGGCGAGGCCCAAGTATCTTGGGTGTTGGGCCGCCCATAAGTGATCTCGAACCCCAGTCCGACGGGAAGAAACTTCGATCGCGGCGGTAGCCGTGGCGCTGGGACCCACTGCCACTGTCCAGGGGGTCCATGTGGGCTCCAGGACTGTTGTTGTTGCTGACGGTTTCCTCCGTTGTAGCCGCCACGATTCTTGCCATTATTCTTCCGATTCTGGCCTTTCTTACCACCCCCGTTGTTGTGATTTTGAGTTATGTTGGCTGGATTGGAAGGAGGAAAATTTGAAGCAGTCATTATGACGACAGGGCTGGCCCCAATCGCCACTTTCTTAGCCAATTCGGCTTCCTCCAAATTAAGCATAGAACGGACTTGATAAAACCCTGGCACGGGGTTACTCTGACGAATCACCGAAGCAACACCGCTATAGGCCTCTGACAGGCCTGCAACCATATGAAGAACTAGACGACTTTGAGAAATCGGAGAACCCACGTTGCTGAGTTGGTCTGCCAAGTCCTTGAGGCGTTTGCAATAAGAAGAAACGTTGAGAAAACTCGCCATAGCCACCTAGGAGAATTCCTGCTCAAGGATAACAATTCGAGAATAACTGTTATCTTGGAATATGTCGCGCAATCGATCCCACGCCGCCATAGCTGTGGAATTTGATTCCATAATCGTATGTAAAAGGTCAGAGGAGATAGTGGCATAAATCCACTGAAGAACCTTGACATCAAGCATGACCCATAATTTTGGATCTGCTTATTTAGTGGGCACAATCGTCGTAGAAGTAGACGCCGTATCACACCCCTTTGGAGGAGTTGGAGGAATGATATAGTGGAGGACTTTATGTGCCAAAGCACGAATCTTAAATAATTCTGCCCACGTCCCATATTGAACGTTTTCTAGGTCAAGAACGATAGGAAGAACGCTCTTGATATTAGAAACTGTGAGGGCATGGTGAAAAGTGTTCTTATCAGCCATAGGGAATAGAATAACAAGATCCAGTGAAGGGAATTTGTGAGAAAGGTTTTTGGAAGAGAAGATACTCGATTTTTGTGAAAGAGGAAGAACACAAAAAATCGAGAATATAGAGCAAAATTTCGAGAAAAAGAAGAAGAAATTTTGGGGAGCGGAAGCAGGGTAAAGAGAACCTAGACTCTTGATACCATAAAAGAAATAATCTCTTGATTATTCTTATTAATGAAAAACATATATATACAAGTTACAAGGAAGATCTTCTTTCTATTCTACCTAGGAATCCCTATTTTATAAGAATACTAACTTTACAATTATGGTAATATTACACTATTAATTAATGTACAAACATAAATCTAATATTCACCAAATATACAAAGGAAACCCAAAGGATACCACATGATAACTCTCGGCCGGCTGTGGCCCATGTACACTTTAACAATCCCATTATTAGTATATCATAACAATACTTGAGTTTACAAAATCTATTCCAAGGCTCAACAACTTTGCTGAAGGTAGATCCAATAATAACTTAATATTTTTTTTTATTTTGTATATTATATTTAATAATTGAGTTTCACACTAATTTATAGATTTGGTGATAATTATTGGTTTTAGTATTTGATTCTGATTTAATTTAGTTGATTGAAAGCTTTGTCGTTAATTCTGATTTCACATTATAATCACGATAAATTCTAGATTTATTATTTCTCATTCATGTGTTTGAGATGATCTATAACCACACAATTACATCATATAAATCGGGACGAAGGGATAGTGTTTTTTAAATAAAGAGCAACAACTCTAAAGGAACATGGTGTCTCAAGTTTGAACAATAAATTAATTAACTAAAACAAATTATTAGTTTATTGTCCAGTGCTCAAGTTCTTCCAATATATTAGTCTGCTGCCCGAGAATATAATCACGAAGAATTTCTCTTCTATCAAATCTTTGACATATACTTTACTGATATGAGCTCCTCATTTCTTAAGATTAGCATAATCTTGCGTGACATGATCAACAAGGGTTATAATGGAGCCTCCAGTCAGTTTTTCTAAGTTGAAGAAATTAGGATTGTTCGTCAGAGTTGATGAAGATTTCATGCAATTTATGATATCATTGCTTAGGAATTCTCTTAACAAAACGCGCGTCGAGCGCCGCGGCGCTGAGGCGCGTCCACTGAATCCGAAGCTGGCCCATGAGTTATTAAATGGGCTGGCTCATGGGGAACCCTAAGTTGTCCTTTTCAACTATAAATAAGAGGATTGCCCCCTCCCATTTCACTACACCAAAAGCAAGAGACTGATCTCTTCTAAAACTCTGATGGAATTCCTAGCATTCCAAGACTTAGCAAATTACATCAAAGTTTTCAAGAACTTGCAAATCGAGGAATATTTGCGTGCGCACCCTCGGACTACACAAAGCTCCAGATTTCAGATTGATATCTATAATGTAAGTTTTCGTTCGAAGTATTACATTATTGTTTTGTGTTATTTTACATTATATAATCATATTACAGTTTGACCGCCGTGTCGGGTTTGAAACATAAATTTTTAAATTCCGCTGCGTGTACGAACCCGACAAATTGCCTTCAATGGTATCAGAGTCAGGTTGTTTTGTGTGATTATATGATGAATATTAATGATAAATACGGGTTCGGATTTGTTTAGATCTATTTTTATGTTGTTAAAGGCTTTAAAAATCTAAATCTTTAGAACACATAGTCCTTGCATCCGGATCTGTTAAAACAATGATGTATTCGAGGAAGTTTTTCCAATATATAACTCTTCTAAGTTGATATGCGTTATCCGACTCGATTTAGAGCATGGTGCATTGAAACGAAGAACGAGAAGAAAATTGGAATGATGGTCGATGAACGTATTGTTTAATGGTGATGGAGATGCAAGTGACAAATCTGAAAATCTGACCCTAAACCAGTTTTAGGGGATCGAATTTTCGTATTTTGTGATTTACGTCGGGTTCGTACACGCAGCGAAATTTGAAAATTTATGTTTCAAACCCGACGTGGCGGTCAAACTGTAGTATGAATATGTAATGTAAAATAAACACAAAGCAAATGTAATACTTCGATAGAAGACTTACATTTCGAAGCAAGCAATCCAAAACTTCAAGCTATGTGTAGTCCGAGGTGCACACTCAAATATCCCTTGATTTGCAATTTCCAAGTTCATAGAACTTTGATGTAATTTTCTATCTTTAGAAATGCTAGGGATTTCTGCAAAGTTTTAGAAGAGATAATCTCTCTTAGATATGGTGTGTGGAAATGGGAGGGGAACCCTCTTATTTATAGTTGAAGAGTACAACTTAGGGTTCCCCATGGGTAAGCCCATTAAACAATCATCGATCGGGACGAGTCGGACCACTAGACACAAATTAGCACCGCTGGCGCGTTCGAGGCGCGCACCTGCCAATTTTCTGCTTTGTTTTTCCATTTCCTTTAATGTCTCGATTATCAACCGAACATATGTATTATCTCTTTCTAATTAAATCCTTCAATCAACAGAATATTTGACTTAGTGTTTACCCTTCAGGCCTATACAAATTGACACTAATATCATTAGGATCTTCACGGAACTCCTAGACTGCGCCGGAAGACGAACCTCAATATGTAAAGTTTAGCTACACGAAACATGTGAACTGAACCTCTATGTGGGAAGATAAAATTCTTTCATTCACGACACACTCAATCAAGCTTAGAATTTGTCAATTGTCTATCCAAATGGCTTGATCACAATAACTCATCTATATTAGTTGACAACAGGACCATATCAAAGACATGTCCATTGTGTTGGCCAACGACTTAGTCAACCCAATATCTTATGAGAATCTGAGTGCTCTCTCGAAGATGCATTCGAGGAATGAATCATAATCTTGGCTCAACTACCACCTCTAGTCTACTTCGCAATGTACCCAAAACAAGCCGCGTCTCAACCTATAAGGCATTTGAACTTAGGACATGATTAAAGTACATTGCTCCGTAAACAGGGTGATATCGACCTCAAGTCTAAGGACTTCTATCTCCCACATGACGATGACATTATAGACATATAACAAAACAGTGCATCAGTAGGGTATACCAATACTTCAACAAGTATTCATGTGTCCATCACGAGTTGTCATAACTCGTAGCAAGTGCGACATACTACATCCCCGAAGGATATGATGCAGACCACATGTCGACGTATCACATGTCAATGATATCCCAATCTCAATGATCATTAGTCGAGGCTATTTAAGAGCATCACGTTATGATATTAATTTCTCACTCTATTAATAATCAAGTAACCTCTAGGGATGCATTGATAGAATATTATAAAAAATCAACTAATAATCCAACAAATACAAATGTCATAATATTAATCATTATTAATATATAAATACGAATGTGCATAAAGTAATTTTGTCATAATACAGATTGTCTCTATGACATACATATACTTTCAATCTCCCACTTGGCCTAGAGCCAATCACCAACATAACTAATACCCATGTTCTCAAAATGACCATTATGCTTAATCAAGCTTAATGGTTTAGTAAACGGGTCTGCTAGATTATTGTTTGTGGAGATATAATCTATCTTGATATCTTCAGCTTTCACCATCTCTCTCAGGATGTGGTACTCCCTCGGTACATACTTGTTTCTGTTTGTTGATCTTGGTTCCTTTGCCTGTGCAATGGCACCAGTGTTGTCACAATAAATGGTTAGTAGACAACTAGCACTCAGAACTACCCCCAACTCCTTCAGGAACTCAAAAATCGCGACAGCTTCCTTAGCAGCTTCCACTCCAGCAATGTACTCCGCTTCAGTAGTCGAATCAGCAGTTGTAGCTTGTTTGGAACTCTTCCAGCTCACTGCTCCTCCGTTGAAAACAAAAGTGTAACCAGACTGCGATTTGAAATCATCAACATCCGTCTGGAAACTAACATCTGTATACCCAGTGGCAACTAGCTCATTATTCCCTCCATAGACTAAGAAGTAATCTTAGCAACATGTGCAAATGTCTCATCATAATCCACTCTGGGACGCTGAGTAAAACCTTTAGCCACTAGTTTAACTTTATAAGTCTGAATCTTGCCTGATGCATCAATCTTCTTCTTGAAGACTCATTTGCATCCTATGGGTTTAACCCCATTTGGCAAATCAACCAAGTTCCACACTTGATTGATATACATAGATTTCATTTCGGATTTCATGGCTTCCTATCATCTTTTCGAATCAATGTCAAGCATTGTTTCGCTGTAGGTTGTAGTCTCATTGTCATCAGGAATATCTAACTCATTTTATATTTTCACAAGTAGATTTAGTCTTTTCGGAGCACGATGAGTCCTAGTAGACCTACAGAGTTGTATATCTTGCAGTCTAGTTTCAGGTATGTTCTGACTGTGAGAAGGTTAGTGTGTGTTGGTTGATCCACCAATATTAGAGCTTTCAGGAATATCATTTTCATATCTTTTCTGAATGGGAGAAGGTGCAGTCCCTGGACTTGCTCCCAAGGTCTGTGTCGGAGGATCTTGCATTTCTGCATCATTCCTCATAGCACTCCCACTGGGCGAAAGGCGTATCCGAAATACCCAATCTTCGCCATAAGCTCCCACTGAATCCTTGCCTTGTTCACTCGGCAAGTTTTCAACCTCCATGTTACTTTGTTCTTGAATTTCTTCAAGTTCTATCTCTGTGCAACTCTATTCCTTGTAGACATATTCATCTTCAAGAAAAGTTGCATTCCTGGAAACAATTATCTTATGTTCTCCAGGAAGATAGAAGTAGTATCCCTTAGTTTCCTTTGGATATCCAACGAAGTAACATTTCTCACTTCTAGACTCCAACTTATCAGTGAATCAACTTCTTGACATATGCAGGACACCCTCAGGGTCTCATGTGTCTAAGTGATGGCTTCTTGCCACACCATACCTCATATGGCGTCTTTTCAACTGATTTCGAAGGAACTCTGTTCAGAATATTTATTGAGGTTTGAATAGCGTATCCCCAAAAGTATGTAGGAAGAGCTGAAAAGCTCATCATGGAATGAACCATATCAAGTAAGGTTCGGTTTCTCCTCTCGGCAATACCATTCATCTGTGGTGTTCCAGGAGGTGTCCATTCGGAATGGACTCCATTAAGCTTTAAGTAGTCAAGAAATTATTTACTCAAGTATTCACCCCCTCGATCAGATCGGAGAGTCTTAATACTCTTTAATAGTTGTTTCTCAACTTCACACGTAAACTCTCTAAACTTCTCGAAGGCCTCAGATTTGTGTCTCATAAGATACTCACACACATACCTCGTCAAGTCGTCTGTGAAAGTAAATAAGTACAAGAAACGTCTCTAACTTGAGTAAAAAATGGTCCACATACGTCCGTATGTACTAACTCAAGCACCTCATTTGCACGGATCCCTTTTCAGAAAAAGGTTTAATGGTCATCTTACCCTTCAAACAGGATTCACAGTTACCATAAGATTGTAAGTCAAATGGTTCAAGGTAATTTAATTCCTCAACCGTTCTATCCTCGTTAGATTGATATGACCAAGTCTGCAATGCCACAAGTATGTAGAATTTCTTTCATTTAACTTAGCTCTTTTATTTTGTACATTAAAAAATTTCCTGCGGTAATTTAATGTATACAATCCATTCACAAGAGGCGCAATTCCATACACAATATCATCAAAAGTCAAACCATATTTCCATTAGAAGTGTTTGAGGAAAAACCCTCTGAATCAAGACAGGAATGAAAATAATGTTCCTTGTCAAAGAAGGAACATAATAACAATTGTTTAACATCAAATTTTTGCCGGAAGGTAAATCTAGCCTATAAGTTCCCACGCGCTCAGCACCAACTCGTGCTCCGTTTCCGACGCACAGGTCCACCTCTCGAGGCCCGACCTTCCTGTTATCAGTTAGCCCCTGCACATTTGTACAAATGTGCGAGCCACAAGCGGTATCAAGTACCCATGAATGAGAATCATTTATAGACAGATTAATTTCAATTACAAATATACCTTGTCCACCAGGTGCCCTGCCTCCTCCCGGAGCCGTGCACTCAAACTTCCAGTGCCCCTTCCTATTGCAGTTTCTGCACACATCCTTTGCCAGAAGCACCTTCTTCTTCTTCGCTCACCCTGGGGCTTCACAGCTGCGGGCGCAGCGACAACTTTACCTTTCCTCTTCTTCTGTCCCTTACCTTTGGGTTTGGGCTGAGTAGAGGACCCTACCATGAGGACAACTTTGCCCCTGGAGATCGATGACTCGAAGGTCTTCAGCATATTATACAATTCCGAAAATGTCGCCTTAGTTCCATTCATATTATAGTTAATTATGAAACTCTCGAACGACTGTGGAAGGGAGTGGAGAATGAGGGTGGTGGAGACTTTGTCCTGAAATTTTATATCGATGGAGGCCAACTTCTCAATCATCCTCAACACATGAGGAGAAACTTGGCCCCCTTCATTTAGCTTACATTTGAAAATCTCTATGAGCAGGTCATACTCCATTGTCTGAGACTGCAAATCATAGAGACTCCTCAAATGTGCTAACATTTCGTTGGGCCCCATAGTTTCATTTTGTCTTTGCAATGATGGTGACATAAAAGATAACATTAAACATTGAGCTGAAGTGGCATCCCGATAATGTTTCTCGTAAGCCTCCTTGTCGAAGGTGACATACTCAGAGTCCTCCGCAGGGACCGTTGGGAATACTTTATCCAAAGTGTATTCAATCTGTTCTTGTCTCAGGACAATTTTAACATTCCTGAGCCAGTCTATGAAATTGGGTCCAGTAAGTCTGTTGGACTCCATGAGCATTTTCAACGAAAAGTTTGACATTCTGAAGATCTGAAGATATAGATAGATACAGAAAAATGCAATCAAAATTCATTCTCCTAATTTATACACATTCATCATATGTTAATTTAACATGGTCTTTTGTTTTATTAGCTCCCACTATTTTGCATACTTCTACGACCACATGGTGGGCCAAGATCCAAACATATGCTATATCCGCATTTGCTTTGGCTGATAACTTCAATAGCACACTTCGGTAGGTTATCAACTAATTACAAAACTAAATTTGCAACTCTTGGTTTGATTAAATATCTTTCATTTTAATCATGCGTCCTTAGATTAGTCCGACACTTTGACGCCAAGATTCATCTAAGCAAGTCAACCCCATTACACGCCTGTATTTAAGTACTTAAGTAAATTTAGCCTTTGCGAGCAAACACTTTGGTGTAAATACCCACAGAAGTTTATCATCTACTTTTACTTTAACACATCTATGAAAGGGCATGAGTCCTCGTAGACTTAGAGCAAATGCTTTGGCATAAATACTCATATTGCCGAAAAGGACATTGCACCCTAACAATTATAATGGACGGCGCGTTTAATAGGCTTGTATTTAATGTTTGGGGAAAATTTTCTGTTTCGGGGATTTCAACCATGATCAACAATTATGTCATATATCATATGACATCCTATCATGCAATTTCTAAACTCATTTAGATGGGAAACCATCAATCCAATAGGCATGATACAAGATGGTTTAATCAAGTACTGGATGTCGCCTATCCAGACAGTTATTGCGGTCATTAAAATTAAATAATTACTGGGCGCCGCTTACCCAGACAATAATTGCGGACACTATGCTAATAATTTAAATGCATCACATTGTAACACCCCATTTTAACCGGAGTCGAAACGAGAGTACTACGTATGGTTGATTCCTAGATGTATTTAAGGAGTCGCCACCTAATTATTATAGTGAATTAGGACACTTGATTTATTGCAATAAAATATTGCAATTAATGATCTCCATTTAAAGGTCTGCGGAAGCTATGCGAGATTCTGGATCAGGGTTCTTTATTATCCTAAAGGGAAGGGGTTAGGCATCCTTTAAGATCCGCTAATATGCGGTTATCCGTTCAAACATAGGTTAATTATGTATTGACTTTTATTCTACCTATTCTAAGCATTTCTCATAATTTACAATTAAAATAAAATGCAATACAAAAATAATAAAAACTAAAATTAAGTGCGACACAAAATAAAACTCCGAGACGTTCTTTTGAAATGCATCTCCGGATACCTGCATAAACACTTAGTAAAAGTGTTAGTAATAGAATAAATAATTTTAAAGTAATAACAAGAATTAATAAATAAAGCAAAAATAAATAAATCCGTCTTTTGCACAGAGGAGGCCTTGTAAATCAGACGGGGATTCCTTCATTGGCCAATATTGCTAAAAATAATAAAATAAATAAAACCTTCGAATCCGCGCCAAAACAGTAATAGTTTTGAACACGGAGGACTCAGATATAAAAATATAAAGTGACACTTAAACAAGTGCATGCGAGCATTCGCCACGCCGCATGTTGGTTATCCGGTGTAAGTGGAAGAAATCATCATTGCCCAGAAAGCTTCATTTATTTTATTTTCCGTCTTTGCAATTGTGGAGGCCTCAAAAATCGACGGATAATTTTTTCAATGGCCAATGTAGTATCATGTTCAAATCAGAGTACAATCTGATAAGTGCGCCAATGTTCAACAACAATTTAACAAAGTCATAAAGAGGACATTATCGCCGAAATTATAACAGTATGTGCGGACACCGGAGTTGCATTTCCGGGTGAAATCACCTAAGCAGAGCAGTATTGCTCTCAAACTGAATGTGAAATGAATCAACACAAGTAAACAATACAAAGAGAAAATGACACTCGTCATGGCCACAAATCAAACTGGATTGCCCTGCCAAGATACGGGTCAGAATTCTCAATGCAATGGGTGGAGTAGAGTATTATTCCAAGTTCATGCCAAAACAGTCCCAAATTCAATGCCAAAACAGTCCCGAGTTTAAGCCAAAACAGTCTTTAAACAAATTAGGAAACCAAGAATAACATGGTGTTCAACGTACTAAGCAAACAAAGTACAAAGCAAAGAAAGGTTTGCCTAGAACAGATGCACACAAACCGAGGGGCAGCACAAAGAAATATGTATATATAATATAGTATACAAAGCATGGACCAAGGTAGGACTAAAAAAAAACGTGTAAAAGGTAGGACATATAGCAAACATTCTACTATATATAATAGATATAATATATATTATATAATAGAAGATGAGGCGATGATACGATTACATATATATATATATTGAGCATCCAACGGTTAAAAACACGTAAGCGTGTTATCGAGCAAAGGTTCAAAAGACAACGTGTAAGACACTCTAAGATAATTCAAATAACACATCGATAAACACACCACAGAGGAGAGATACAATGGAACATAGATAAAAATAAACAAATTAAGAACGTAATGACTACTCACGGATAAAGAACAACTAACACAAGCGAGGACTGAAGAATATTAATGATATTTTAAACCAAAATCAAGAGCTAACTAGTGTTCAAGAGCGTAATCCTAACATTTTAAGCACAGATTAATAAGGATGATAGTCATGCAATAAACAGGAAGAATCCTAAATTAAGTAAAACACGCTGCAATCCCTGGGTAACACGAATCCCTTTACTAAATACATGCCTTATTAAGAGCCTTGTCACCAGTAATTTACTCCATTGAATCCAGCATACATAAGTCAAAAACAAAGAGCACAAATAAAGGAAAGAGTTTTCTTGGGTTTTCTTATTGTTAAATAAAATGATAAATATCCTTGGAAAATCCAAGGAACACAATGGGACTAGCAGAGTAAATAAAATCTAACACATAAATCTAAAGATTACATTAATAATTAAAGCAAGAGCAATACACATAACACTAAATAATGAAGAGGAGATCCATGCGAGCTTGTCAATAGCTCAAATCAAAAACACAGTTCAAGCAACCGCAGCGTGCTAAACACATGAAAGAAAACCAAATAACTA
Organism: Przewalskia tangutica; assembly: GCA_029844215.1. Lineage (NCBI taxonomy): Eukaryota > Viridiplantae > Streptophyta > Magnoliopsida > Solanales > Solanaceae > Przewalskia > Przewalskia tangutica. The sequence goes on along the minus strand of CM056739.1, from coordinate 4,310,965 downwards.
AGGTAAAACACTCAAATCTAAGGAAAAAAGTGTAATGAAACGTTTGCACCTGATATTGGCCGATGACGTTTCTAGGAGATGACTGGTCCTTCGAAGAAGCTATTCTTTGCCAACAACAGTTCAAGATCCTTCTTTTATTAGCAAGTGAGAGACCTTAGTAGTTCCGCACTCAACGTTGAAGTTTAAATCCCCACAAATTACTATTCAAATCCCAGACCGGACTCGTGGCTTGAAAGGAAAACGTTGATATGGAGCTTAATTTGTTCGTCGTCGTTCCAGGAATTCTAAACCGCAAAACAAGCAACAAAATCACTAGAGAGGGGTCCTAAGACCCTTTCCCGGGGTATGAAAACCCCAGGGACCCGAAAGTTCTATTTCTAAGCTCTCTATAATAGATGAAGTGTTGGGATCTTGAATGGCTAAAGGGATTGTTGAAGTGTTGTTGTTGGTGTTGGGATCTGGCGGCGACGGGAAGGTGAGGTAGGGGAGAGAGACGAGAGGCGCGACTAGGGTTAAGGGTGCAGGCCGATGTTATGTGGGCTACCGGGTAGAAGTAGGGTAATGTAGGTAGGTTGATTTGGAATGTCATACCGAGGCTTTAGTATAGAGTGAGTATTTTTAGACGCAGACAGTGGGACGACATTAAAAAAGGGGGTAAAGTTTTATTTATAGTGTGGGATTAGGTTTAGGGTTTGGGTTTTAGGTATTGGGCTTTGGGTATTGGGTATTGGGTATTGAGTATTGGAGGGAAAAGATGAAAGGTGTATTGGGCCTCAGTTTGGGCTTTTGCCATGATTGACTGTCCGCAAAAATGCAAAATGGGTTAATTATTTAACAGAAAAATTATTTAAAAGATGCAAAATTATTAAAATGCAAATGTCGATGTAATAGTAATAAAAATACAATATTTGAAAAAATGTTTAATACCTAATTAAAAGTAAAAACATGATGCAAATTTACAAAAAATAAAATAACATAGAATGTTAGGTAAAAAATATACAAAAATGTCAAGAATTGTGATAAAATGTGGTGTCCTAAAATGCTTAAAATTGCAAGAAATAACTAAAAGATGGGTCAAAATTGGGTGTCAACAGTTGTCCCTCTTTGACCGAAGACGATGAAAGAGTTTTCGGACAAAGACGTTGACTTGTGGCCAATTTTGTCCCATCGTCAGAATTAAAACAAGGATTAAGCAAAGAATGGGCAAAAGCCGACACTGGATCGATGTGATGCCAAGGTAAAAGACAAAGCTGATGCAGATTTAAAATTTGTCCCAGTGTCGAATTATGAGACACTGGGTTGCTGCAATGCTAGAAAATAAAAACCGGCCGACGCAAATTCAAAATTTATCTCAGTGTCGAAGTATGATTGACACTGGGTTGCAGGTGATGCGGTGCTGGAAAAGACATGGTGTTTGTATATGTAATGAAGTGATGTGATGATACGCCTGTTATACCCCGTAGTTCTGACCCTACGTATGAGAGCGTACGAAAGCATGTAAGACTTAAAATTTTCTAAGGATAGGTTGACGGATTATTCCGGACGGGTTTTAGTCAACTTTGAGGCGGGTTATGACCAGGTACATTGAGAGTTCCTAAGTGTTTCAAAGGCCTAGGGCGTAGTTCGTGGAGTCTAGATTCCAACGCAACCAACCGTTCATCGATAGGACGCCGAGTAGAGAGTTACAAGTTCGGGCGCAATGACGTAAATGTGTTTCGCAAAGCGCGTGGCCGCGCACCAAATTACCGAGGGTCGCTGAAGTTGCAGCCACGGGCGCCAGATAGCAGGGCCGCGCCGAAAGTTCGCGGAGGTCATGAGCGCTGGCCGCGCCGAGGCGCGTCGCCGAGGCGGGATTTTTGGGCGGAAAAATTTAGAAAAGTCAGATTTTCCTTTTAAAAGACCTTGGGAGGGTGACAAGTGTCCCCCCCATCTAATTTCTTGCATGCAATATATTGACCAAGTCTTGAAGACTTGGTCGTCATCCAATTTCTCTCCCTCTCTCTAAAAATCAGCTCCTCCTTCTCTCTACATTTCCAAAGGAAAACCCAGCCTAAGGAAAATCAAAAGTTAAGAACAAAAAAGGAAGCTTGTGGCTAGCTTGTGGTGGTGTTCTTGGCAAGGAAGCTAGCAAAATATTTGGAATAAGTTTGGCTAAAACTCTAAGGTAATGATTCTTCCTTTAGATTTAGTTTATAGTGTTGCATGTCAAGAAGAAAGAACTTGTGGTAGTAAATAATGCTCTTAGAGTCATTGCATGCTAGAAATGTGGTTTGGGTATGAAAAATGGGTTAAGAAGAGATTATGAGCATGTTGTAGCCTAAAAACTACCTTAGAATTGTTAAGTGAATTGTTGTAACTTATGGGGCAGAATTTTACACACCCAAGTTTAGGTGTGTAATCCCCTTTGAATGGTTGGATTGATTGAGCCTTAAATGTGGCAATTGAATGATAAATTCGGCCTTGAGAAATGTGGCAAAGTGAGTAGAAACAAAGGAAATGCTGCCCAATTTTCCATAGAATTTAGTGACTTTGAACTTGGATTGTTCTACATTAAGATTAGAGGTTAATAAACGTATCATGATTATTATAGGTCGAAATATTACTTGCGGTAGTTGAGCTTAGCAAGTGGATTGACCAAAGAGGTATGTAGAGCTTTCCTATCTCTTGAGCATGAATAAATGTAACTATGTAGTACGGTAGACGTACAAGATTTGGTATTCTTACTTGTTTTAAGTATATAAAGACTTGTGTCGTTTTAAGAATGTATAAGTCCCTTAGTTAGGGGAAAAGTGTAATTTTACTAAAGTGAAGGGTTAATATAACAACTTTATGGGAAGTTGGTTTATTAGCTTTATAAAAGATTAATGACAAGAGATTTACTCTAAGTAAGACAAGTAAGGACAAATGATTTGATTTATGGAAGGCAAATTGATTTTAAGGCATCAATTGCCCAAATGTTTTATGTATGAAAAAGAGTCAATTTTAAAAGAATTGAAGTATGTAGTACTTGGGTTAAATTCCCGGTTTTCTTTTATTAAAGATATGATTAAGTGCCTTAAGTAAACTAAAATGAGAGGGTATATGAACAAGACTAATAAGAAGTTATAAGTTTTCTTAACTTATTTATGATTATGATATGATGACAGTTTGAGCTAGGGTAAGAGTATATCTGAGGGGCAAGCCCCAAGATCGTTATACCACCTTCTCCAGGGTAAGAGTATGTCTGAGGGGCAAGCCCCAAGATCGTCATACCACCTTCTTCGCAGTAGAGTATATCCGGCGGCAAGCCCCAAGATCGTTATACCATCCGCCTGCCAGAAGAGTATATCCGGGGAAAGTCCCCAAGATAGTTATACCATCCGCCGGGGTAAGAGTATATCCGGCGGTAAGTCCCCAAGATCGTTATACCACCTGCCCGTGGATTTGCTACCCACGATGCGAGGAATACCTCACGCGAGTCCTTATGGGCTTACGCGGGTGAAATAGTCCCACGCGCGCGGTACAACCTATGCGAGGAATACCTCACGCGTCCCCGTGACCTACGCGGTGAAATAGTCCCGCGAGTAGGGTGCTTATTGATACTACTGCGAGGTACCCTGTTTTGATCCTAAGGCCCCTATTTTATGCAGTATTATATATATATACTTGTCACTCTCATTGTTAGTAAGGCACAGTAAAAGGTATTTTGATTGTCTTCCATGACTCCAGCTTACTCTTAGACTTATGATATCATTATTACGGATTTTCCCTTTACATACTTGGTACATATCAGTAATCGACCCTTCTCTGGGCTGCGTTCACGCCGCAGGGTAAGCATATTGAGGATCCTCGTTCTAGGATCACTATTCCTGTCGAAGCTCATTCTCCTAAGCTTGTTCATTGGTACGGATATTCCCTGATGCTATAGGTATTTTGTACATTCAGGGGTATGGCGGGGCCCTGTCCCGCCGCAGTTGTTATCTTTAGAGCTCTGTGGTCACCTATGTGTTTTGGGCTATAAGAACCAGTTGTATTACTATACTTTTGTTTAAGTATGTTTTATGGAAGGCAACCTTATCGGCTGGCCAGTGATGTTTACCCTTTTTATAAGTTATGTGTTATGTATGTTCCGCTGCTATTCTCTGACATATACCGGCGGTACCCTGCAGGTATCGCCGCGCCCCGGTTGGTCGTGACAACGCCGCCTTGTATTGGCGAGACGCAGATGACGCCGCTGGCGTTGTCGCTCAGTATGAACGAAATACAAATGACGCCAGATGCGCTTGTCGTCTTGTATGGACGAAATGCAAATGACGCCAGATGGCGTTGTCGCTTGTATGGACGAAATGCTAATGACGTCTTGTATGAGCGTTGTCCTTCAGTATGGACGAATGCAAATGACGCTTCTATGGCGTTGTCGTTGTATGGACGAGATGCAAATGACGCCAGATGGCGTTGTCGCCTTGTATGGACGAGATGCAGATGACGCCAGTATGGGCGTTGTGCCTTGTATGGACGAAATGCAAATGACGCCTTGTCTGGGCGTTGTCGTCTTGTATGGACGAAATGCAAATGACGTCTTGTATGGGCGTTGTCGTCTTGTATGGACGAAATGCAAATGACATCTTGTATGGGCGTTGTCGTCTTGTATGGAAGAAATGCAAATGACGCCTTGTATGGGCGTTGTCGTCTTGTATGGACGAAATGCAAATGACGCCTTGTCTGGGCGTTGTCGTCTTGTATGGACGAAATGCAAATGACGCCTTGTATGGGCGTTATCGTCTTGTATGGACGAAATGCAAATGACGCCTTGTGTTACACCCCGTAATTACAGGACATGTTTTAAGAATATAAGTAAGAACTCACAAGTGTTAAGATTAGAGACTTGGAATTTGTCGGAATTATGGAATTGTCGGATAACGTAAGTTGTGATTTAATGGGAGGCGACACGTGTCACCCCCTTAGCAATGCTCGACGAAATGGCATGGCCAATATGGTCATTTACCATAAGTCTTCTATGGCTAAGACTTGCTACTTGAAGATTAGAACATTGACCAAAGTCAAAGGGCCCACTTTTGGTCTTGATATTTTAGAAGACTTCATCTAAACCACCCATGTGTTTTTATCATGACCATCCAAGGTACTTTATATTACTACTAGTAGAGAGAGGGCTTAAACACTTAGAAATTTTTACCCAAAATTTGAAGAACACACTGGGGTGTCTCGGGTTCACAAAAAGGAAAGGGAAAAAAATTTCGTTTCTTGTCCATTTGATTCCACACTTTAAACCAAGGGTCTTAGGTGTATTGTAAACACATCTCAATAGAAAAATCTTGGAAAAAGATTGTTTTCTGTTAGTCGCAAACGAAAACCTAAAGTGGTCTTTCTAGGTTTTGTTTGGAAATTTGAAGGTTAATTGTTGGTGTTGTTCTAAGGGTCTCAACAAGCGGATTGAAGTGGCTTGAGAGGTTCTAGACTACTAAGAGCGATTTCGATCGAGTTGGATTAAGTATCATCGAGGTATAATCTTGTTCTTTTAAAGGTGTTACAAGATTGCATTTTTATATTGTTATTGATAGCTTTGTATGTTGCGAGCATGAAGTTGTTATCTTGAGGTTATAAGGATTATGGATTGATTATAGCCTTGGAAATCCGAAATGTAATGTAAGCCATGACTAAGTGAATTACAATTTAACCGTTGTTAGAACCGTCGCATGTCACTGACTTAAGGATTATGGTTATTATAATCAAATGCGACTTGATATCATGTTATGCTACTAAATTGGATTGAAACAGAAATTGGATAAGAATTGGATTTGTTGAATCAATGTGGCGAATTTGGAATGTAGTTTGTATTGTTTGGTTATTCATTTGAATCGACTACTTTCTATATAATTGTGAGCCAATTGGGTGTAGTTATTCATTTGAATCGACTACTTGCTATATAATTGTGAGCCAATCGGGCTGTTTGGTTATTGTATTTCGGCCTTGAAAAAGGTGGCAAAGTAAGTAAAAACAAAGGAGGTGCTGTCCGATTTTCCGTAGAATATAGGGACTTAACACTTATGATATTCTACGATTGTAGTGAGGCCTTAATAGACGTATTGTGAACATTATAGGTTGACATACTACGGGCGGGACTTTGTACTTGGCAAGTGGTTTGACCCGACGAGGTATGTAGAACTTTTTCCTATCTTTTGAGCATGACTAGTTTCACAGATATAGTACTTGAGACGACAAGACTTTGACATTCCTTACTAGCCTTATAAAATGCCAAGTCGGGTGAGTTAGGAAGTTAACTCACTTCTTTGAAAATATTAAGAATGTCTTAAGTCTTAGTAAAGTTAAGGGACTTGAAGGAATTTAAAGTATGTGATACTTTTGTCGTTTTAATCGTATAAGTCCCTTGAATAGGAAAATGTGCTTGACTAAAGTATAAAGTGAATATAACGACTTTATGGGAGTTGGTTATATTGACTTTATGAAAAGGTAAATGACTTGTGTTAATGAAAGGCAAATTGATTTTAAGGTATCAATTGCCTAAGGTTTTGATAAGGAAAGGAGTCACTTGATTTAGAAACCTACTTTAAATTCTAAAGGTATTGTGACTTGTCTTGAAATGTAATTGGATGGATACTATGGTTACTAGTGTCTTGGAAGCTTTACTAAAAAGAGTCATTTGTTTTTAAAGAATAGAGTACGTGGTACTTGGGTTAAATTCTGATTCTTATAAAAGACATGATAGTGCCTTAAGTAAACTAAAATGAGAGTGTAGAAGAATAAGACTAATAAGAAGTTAGGGAATTGCTAACTTGCTTAATTATTGTATGACGGCCATTGTGAGATAGGGTAAGAGTATCGGTGAGGGCAAACCCCAAGACGCTATACCACCTTCTCCGTGATAAGAGTATAAATGGCGGTAAGCCCCAAGACGTTATACCACTGCATTATCTTCTTCAGGTAAGAGTATAAATGGCGGGCAAACCCCAAGACATTATACCACCCGCCTGTGGTAAGAGTGTAAATGAGGTAAGAACCCCAAGACGTTATACCACCTGGTTTGAGGTTCACCACCCATGATTTGATTGCATGACCGCTATTATGATGTTGTGCGTATTCTCTGATTTCCTCTCATTGTTAGTAAGGCAATCGTGTAATCGTAATTTTGTTATCATACATGTCTCCACTTTATTTTAAACTTACATTGTAATTACGCACCTTCCGCTTTACATACTTAGTACATATCATGTATCGACCCCCTTCCTGGGCTGCGTTCACGCCGCAGAAAGTGGTAAGTGGCGCGATCCACATTCTTAGGATCACTTATCGACGTTAAGCTCCATTCTCGGAGGCTTGTCTTTCTTTTGAGTACGCCTTGTCCCCGATGTTGTAGATTATGTACATTCGTGGTATGGCGGCCCCGTCCCGCCACGCTTATTATTCCTGAGGTGCAGTATTCACATACGTGGTTGGGCTACAAGAACCGAGTCGTAAAGTTGTACTTTGACTTTGTTTATGTTATGGAAGGCGCCTTGTCGGCCAGCTCGTGTTGTATATTATTTACGCACGTGTTTACGTTGTGTATGTTCCGCCGCTATTCTCTCGATGTATACGAACAGGGTGCCTGTAGGCACCGCCACGCCGGTCGGTCGTGACACTCAGACGTGTTGTCGTCTTGTATGGACGAAATGCAGATGACGTCTTGTATGGGCATTGTCGTCTTGTATGGACGAAATGCAGATGACGCATTGTATGGGCGTTGTCGTCTCAGATGGACGAAATGCAGATGACGCAGTATGGGCGTTGTGCCTCAGTATGGACGAAATGCAGATGACGCCTTGTATGGACGTTGTCGCTTGTATGGACGAATGCAAATGACGCCTTGTATGGGCGTTGTCGCTCAGTATGGACGAATGCAAATGACGCCTTGTATGGGCGTTATCGTCTTGTATGGAAGAAATGCAAATGACGCCAGTATGGGCGTTGTCGTCTCAGATGGACGAAATGCAAATGACGCCAGATGGGCGTTGTCGCCTTGTATGGACGAAATGCAAATGACGCCTTGTATGGGCGTTGTCGCTTGTATGGACGAAATGCTAATGACGCCAGTATGGGCGTTGTCGCCTTGTATGGACGAAATGCAAATGACGCCAGTATGGGCGAATCGCTCAGTATGGACGAGATGCAAATGACGCCAGATGGGCGTTGTCGCTCAGATGGACGAATGCGATGACGCCAGTATGGGCGCGTTGTCGTTGTATGGACGAAATGCAGATGACGCCAGTATGGGCGTTGTCGTCTTGTATGGACGAAATGCAGATGACGCCAGATGGGCGTTGTCGCTCAGATGGACGAAATGCAGATGACGCCTTGTATGAGCGTTGTCGTCTTGTATGGACGAGATGCAAATGACGCCTTGTATGGGCGTTGTCGTCTTGTATGGACGAAATGCAAATGACGCCTTGTGTGGATGTTATCGTCTTGTATCGACGAAATTCAAATGACGCCTTGTCTGGGCGTTGTCGTCTTGTATGGACGAAATGCAAATGACGCCTTGTATGGGCGTTGTCGTCTTGTATGGACGAAATGCAGATGACGCCAGATGGGCGTTGTGCCTTGTATGGACGAAATGCAAATGTTCGCCGTTGTATTGACGAAACATGAATGAAGCCGCCAGACGCTTACAATGAAATGGTGTCATTTTATGGACGCACCGCTTGCGGACTCGCCTAGGTTGAGATAACGCCATCAGATGACGCGTTGTCGCTTGTAACCGCATGGGCTTATTGTGCTCCCGCCTTTGCTGATATGAAGATCCTGTAAAATGTGATGGCGGTTGTATTGATGTGATGCTGCAAATGCTGAGATTTCGTCCTTGCACGGACGTGTTGAATGTTGTGTGCTTGCTGATTGCTTTTGGAATCCTTATTATGATCTCTTCATGGTGCATTTCCCAAAATTGTCCCAATTTTCGTTATGCGGGACACATGGGCAAGACTTAACTCTGGCGGAAATTGCTCATATCTCTTTTCAGAATAATCAACGCATTCCGTCGCACGCGAGCCAATGAGAAGATTTCTAATGGTGTGACCGAAGCCGATTTAGGCCGCCTACGTATCCCGTCGAGGGAATCAGGTCAATACGTAGTTCATGATGCAAAAATGAGGATTTTTATGTTTTTCAAACAATGTGGACCAAAGCCAATGTGGCCGCCTACGTATCCCGCTGAGGGAATCAGGTCAAGACGTAGTTCATGATGCAAAAAATGACTGTACAATTTTCAAAAATGACCGGTTAATGTGGCCGCCACGATCCCGCCGAGGAATCAGTCAAGACGTAGTTCGTGATGCAAAAATGATTGTACAGATTTTCAAAAATGAGACCGGTTAACGTGGCCGCCACGATCCCGCCGAGAATCAGTCAAGACGTAGTTCGTGATGCAAAATGATTGTACAATTTTCAAAAATGACCGGTTAATGTGGCCGCCACGTATCCTGCTGAGGGAATCAGGTCATGACGTAGTTCGTGATGCAAAAATGATTGTACAATTTTCAAAATGAGACCGAAGCCAATGTGGCTGCCTACGTATCCCGCCGAGGGAATCAGGTCAAGACGTAGTTCATGATGCAAAAATGATCTGATAATTTTCAAAATGGCACCGGTTAAAGTGGCGCCACGATCCCGCCGAGGAATCAGTCAAGACGTAGTTCGTGATGCAAAAATGATTGTACAGTTTTCAAAAAATGAGACCGAAGCCAATGTGGCCGCCTACGTATCCCGCTGAGGGAATCAGGTCAAGACGTAGTTCGTGATGCAAAAATGATTGTACAATTTTCAAAAAATGAGACCGAAGCCAATGTGGCGCCACGATCCCGCCGAGGAATCAGTCAAGACGTAGTTCGTGATGCAAAAATGATTGTACAATTTTCAAAAATGAGACCGAAGCCAATGTGGCCGCCTACGTATCCCGCCGAGGGAATCAGGTCAAGACGTAGTTCGTGATGCAAAAAAATGACTGTACAATTTTCAAAAATGAGACCGAAGCCAATGTGGCCGCCTACGTATCCCGCTGAGGGAATCAGGTCAAGACGTAGTTCATGATGCAAAAAATAAGGATTTTTATGGGTTTTTCAAACAATGTGGACCGGTTAATGGCGCCTACGTATCCCGCTGAGGGAATCAGGTCAAGACGTAGTTCGTGATGCAAAAAATGATTGTTTTATATGCATTTTTTTTTAAAAGTGGAAAGACAGCATTACGTTCTGACTTCAGTTGATACCAACAATTAGTATTGTGCTTAGGAATTCCGTTATTCACTTCCAGTCTAACCAAAACTGACTTCTGGGTAATTCCTATAGTTTCCAATGGTACTGCATAATCAAGTATCGACACACTTGCTTGCAACTAAGGTTTCGAACTACACGTAATCTCACGTTTCAAGTGCCCTCACTGAAAGAAAGTCTCATTTCTCACATATATTCCAGTATTTTGAATTTTTGGGACGTTTAGAGAAGTACGCTCACACTCAAAAGGATGTTCAATGCATGCAATTGTGATACCATAGGCTTGGCCGTCATGTAAGTATCCACTAATGTGAGAACCCTCAGTATAAGATCATGTAGGGCTTGTCACGGGCTTGTAATGTAGGTTTGGGGAAAGGGATGGATATCATTTGGGTAAAAGTGACTAATCCTTCCTCGAGCGTTGGACTACGTCCGTGTTTGATATTTGTGTGCTTTAATGCTGATCTGCTTTCTTCTTTTTCTCTTTTTTTTTTCCCCAGTTTTCTGTACTGACTTCCTTTTGAATCTTTCGTCTGGAGCCCGCTTTTTCCAAAGTTATTCTCTCATTTCATTCATTTTTGTTTATAATGCCGGGGCTTTTGATTTCTTCTTTTGTGAAGTCGTCATTTGTGTTTTCTTTTCCCCTTTGGGACTTTGACAACTTTTGTCTTTGCAAACGTCGACGCAGAATTTTATCACCACTTGCACATTTCCAAAGCGCTCAAGGAGGTCGGGCCAAGAGAGGGTTAGTGCGTACGCACTCAGAAAGGGTATAGGTGTGATATGCGGTTGTCGAAAGAATAGGCTTTAGGCTCAAAGAGGTGTACTACGGATAATGTTATTTGGTAGGCTGAAAAGGCTCAAACGGGTCAAAGAAAGCCTACGATCATTTCCTACACTGAGTGTTACTCAGGATTTCGCCTCAACAAACATTCAGGCCAAGTTCTAGATCACAATGCAATGCAATTGAACTTATTCTAAAACTCACCACATAATGAACATGAAACAATGAGGTTGGTTTCGCTCTTGTCTTAAAAGCATGCAAGGATGTCATTACAGGTGTGCGTGAAAGATACCAAAAGAATCTACGGTTTATCACGAAGTCAACCCATGATGATTATTACTTGGTATTTCTATGCACACCCCTAACTGTGTTGGTATCAATCAAATCAAACAATGACACTTAAAAGAGTTTTTTTTTTGATGCTTTTTGAATAAAATATTTTTTGTATTTTTTGAATAAATGGTACCGAACCCGAGTGGGGCTGCCTACATATCTCATCTTTGACGAGAATCAGGTGTGCGTAGTTCGTTCAGATATGTTATAAAACGTATGATTTAAAAGAATTTATTCATGAAAGAAATGCAAAAGTAAAAGTTGTGCAAAACAAATGATTGTTCACTATATGCAAAGAAAAAGGATGTAATGAAAAAATGAATAGTTGTGATAGAATGCATGAATGCATGTGATAGAATGATTAAAATGCAATAATGAATGTCCGTGCAAAGAAATGGGTGAACCAAATATGTCCCTTTTATTTTTATTTTTTATGTGGTGGTGTCGAACCCTAGATGGGTTGCCTACGTATCACACCGTATGGTGAGAATCAGACACGCGTAGTTCGGAAATTATGTTGTAAAATGCATGATAAAGAATTATGTAATCAATACTAGACATATCAATTAGATTTGCAAATATGTATAAAGATAAAAAATATAGGACCCAGAGTGATGCTTCGTTGAATCTGGTATAAATTGACATAATTCCAGCTCACTCTTGTGAAGTTTTTTTTTTTTTTTTTTGTTGTTGTTGTTGTTGTTGTCCGCCCTCGACTATATGCGAGGGCGACATTCCTGCAAAAATATGATAAATGAGTGAGAGTAGGCAAGCCACAAAAAATAGTAAAATGTAAGGGCGTGACAATATAGTCAAAGACTCCCCTGATTGGTTTGACCAGACTGGTGGTTGATGCTTCACAAAGTCCAAATCGTGCTGTTTAAGAGCGATTTACGCAGTAGAAGTCCTGATTGCAATGTGACAACAAAAGTGCAAAAATGCAAATGCTAATGGCCGGAACTATAAGCATGATATGCACAGAGGTTAAAAGAGTAATTATTGCATTAAATAATATGTACAGAATTGCTAGCGACAAAATAGTAAACAAATGCATGCAAATCAAGCGCGCGCCTAATATGCATGGGACCTCTCTTATGTCAGAGGTCGGCCTAAGCGCCAGATATGCGAGATTATGATAAATAGGTCCAAGCCGTTAAACTGTAATGTTTTGTTGGAAATGGCGACCAAATGACGGTGCACTTTTTCCAATTTCAGTGTGTCATGTGTTGACACCCAATTTTGTCCCTCCCTTAAATCAATAACCAATAAATTAAACAATTGTTTTTTTTTAGAAATACAATTTCTACATCGCAAAATACACATAATAATAAGTTTTAATAACGGTCTACCATCATAAAATATTAAGCACTAATTAATTAGCACGCCCGCATTTATTATTATAATAATAGCTTAGATTAATAAAACACCTAAATAATTTAATCACAATTTAGATTTCACTTATCTACCATTAATTAAATAATACACCTAAAACTTTATCTATAACCCATAAATTAAATAACAACTACTTTAAAACTAATACCCAGGCCCATTTTTTACACCACTGCCCAACACCACCGCCCAAACTCACTCCAGCAAATTTACAAGAGATAACCCAAAACGCCTGCACCTCATTTTCCCTTTAACCCATCGTCCCAACACTCAACGAACCCCTTCGTAAAAACCTAAAGAAACCTAATCCCACTACCCCTCTCCCGCCGCATGCATCTCACCCTTGTTCCCATCGCCAGCCGAGATTCTCGCCGGAGAATCCGGCGAATCCTAAACCAAATCGTTCCACAATCATACTTACCATAACGAAATCTTGAACCATCCGAGAATCGCAACAAATCAAAGAACCAAATCATCCACACAGCCAGCTCACCTTTACCATAACAAGAACAGTACGAGAATCAACCCAAAATAGCCCACGAATCCTTAACAAATCAGTACGAATCGCCCCCTCAAATCAGGTCCTAAACTTACCATAAATCGAAGCCTAAATAGGGACTATAAATACCAAGGTCTTGACCTGCAACAATGGGGTTCTTTTCATCATCACCATCAATCATCGATAATACGCATAAAGATCGCGCTTAAACCTTTCTTTATCATTCAATCTACTATTCTGCAAACCAGTTCTTCACAAATTCCCTTTCGACGACTCGGAAAAACCTTTGTCGTCGCCTCAGTTCGCTACCCACAAAAGGTCCGGAAACCCATCCCTTCTATTATCTGTTGTTTTAAATTGGTCTTGTGTATTCTCAGATAAGGATTTGGTCAAAATTATTCCACTTAGTTGAATATTTGTTTCTAGACAAATCATGGCCATGCGGTTTTGACATCTGTGGTTTTTGATTCTGTTTTAAACATGTATGTATTTGATTGTGGTCCTTTATGTGTTAAATGTATAACACTCGTATAAGGATTCTAGATCTAGGTTGTGTTGTTAGTAGAAATATCGTAGTTTCTTCATGTGTCTGTCAAGATCTGTCAAAATGTCAGTTATATACTACTTTACTTAGATGTGCTTGGTGTACCAATCGGTCAGTAAGTCCTAAATAACATTACATCAAAAGTCATCTAACATGTGTGGGATTAATATGAAATGTCGTTGTGATCCCATAGGATTGTTAGGACTGATTTTGGTCATTTGGTCCACTATCTTGGTTATTTTAAACCAATTTTTTAGCATATGACAGGCTGATTTTTCAGCCCCGGCTCAGACTGATTTGCAACTCCCTGTTTGGACTGTTCTCTTGCCACTTTTGTTGCTGATTCTGGATTATATCGCTACTGCATTTTTATCTGTGAAATGTGCTCTAATGACCCTATTGTCATTGTCCATTCGTAAATTCATTTCCTTTTTAAGTTTTTATCTGCATTGTGTGGCCTGTATGATCAAGTTATGTGTTGGTCAATTGTTTGATCTACATCCAGTTATTACTTAAGTCTGTCGATTGGTTTTAGAACACGTTTTAAACGAATGTTAAATGTCGTCAGAGTCTATTAAGACTATTATCAAGTACGTTGGCTAGGTTGTGGCTATTTCTGAAGTCCCCAAGTATACCTATTGAGTTGTTATTTACTATTTATGGTTTATCGAATGGAGTAATGTATGTCTCGATGCTTATTTAGACTCTCTATATTCCTGACATGTGCTCTTTGTTCTTTTAGATTTAAAGTTTGGTTCCAATGCAATCCTTAATGTTTGTTAGCTTAACGGATGAACTACATAAATCTGTGAATTTGATTGGTTTGGGCCCGTCATTTCATTTTCTTGAGACTGCCATGGTTACTGACCAAATAAATATGTGGTTGTACTTGCATAGAGACTCTTGGTTAAGATATACATTAATTTTAATCATTCCAGTTGTTGGTAAAAAGCTTTTTTTGTCTTAGTCTCTAGATTGATTTGAGTGAGCATACTTCTTTAATTCTACCTGTTCTCTGTGAGTTAGAAATTAAAGATAGTGTAGTGATCAGGCCTACACATTAGTTGTATTTGTTTATTAACTAAATTAATACGGTATGTTGGTTTGATTTTAACCCACAGGCGATGTGAAACTCCTCCGTTTGACATTAAATATGAGTGTCTTTGTTTAGGCTATAGTTATGATTTAAGCCAAAGAGTGTGCATATCCTCTTTGATATACATGTCAAAACATGCTCATATTGTCACCGCAAGAGACATCAGATATCTTTCAAAACATATCATGTATGTATACTCTGTGTATGTCACTCCTCTGCGATTAGTTGTATAAACCAGGGCCTGTACATGTCTGTCAGTTGGGCCTTTTATGGGCCAAATAGCCATCTTTTAAGTTTGAAAATTCGTCTTTAGGGCCCTCCCTTTCGTTTCTATCCACCACTAATTGTTGGGATCCTTCCACTGAGTTTACATAATGCAGGACCATACGTTAGGCCTGCCAGGCCAGTTGGGCCGATTTGTATGCATTTAAATCTGGAAATTAAGACTATTGGGCCTGCAATTTACTATTATTTACTTTGGTTGATTGCTACCCTGGCCCATTTCTCGCATTTCGGGCTTGTTTATCATTAAAATGAAATGATTCATATATCTTTAGATGTTTGTGCCAATGATTACTTGTTATTGATAATTCTGAGACATGCTAATCCTTATCTTTCTTATTTTTTTTTTACATGGCATGCATCGGGAGAATAATCAAGAGTCTCGGTACGAGACTCATCATGACTTCCACATCGCCAACTATACTTCCGCCGCAGGGCTTCCAAACAGCTATAGGACAGATGATGTCACCATCCGCTCTAGACGTCGCAACGACGCCAATCTCACTCTTCTTTATGCTTATTTATGCATTGGTTTATTTGCTCATTCATTTATCATTGTCATATTTACTAACCTTGTAATTAATAGGATAATTAATTCTATTAGTCTTTAGAATACTTTAGAAAGGGTAGTTTAAATATAAATTCATCCTTACTTAGTCTATACTCATCATATAAAAATCTAAAAAAAATAATAATTAATCCTAGTTATACTTTAGTCCTGTAGTTAATATATTTCTCCGTATTTAGTCGTCAAGAAATAAACTTTATCATAAACTTTTCATAAATATTATAGGAAATGATTTTTGCACATACGTATGAAATAATAATCTCATAATTTTACAAGAATTTTAATCCTACGTACATTGTTAGGAGTAATCACCTTCTTACTTTGTCAAGAATAAAATAATCTCCTGTCCCATAACTTCATAATCAACTTTGTATATATTTTAGGAATCTCATAAGACCCTTTTTATTATTATCAATATATTCTTTAAATATTTGTCACAACCCTTTTTACTTAAATAATCTTTTTCTAAAACGCATATCCCTTAGCAGAATAAATTAACCTATGTTTGAACGGACAACCGCAAGTTAGCGGATCCTTTAGGGTGCCTTACCCCTTCCCTTTAGGATAATAAAGAATCCTTACTCAGAATCTAATCTAGTTTCACAGACCATTAAATGGAGTTAATGCTGACTTTAATTAGTTAGTATTTAGGTGTCCTAATTCACCCAATTAATTAGGTGGCGACTTTCTAAACATTTTTAACATGTATTTTTTACATTTTGGGGAGGATAACCATTCCGTCGCGCATTCAAGCCTGAGAGTTCAAAATCGGGTGCGACAGATGGCGACTCATCGGGATTTTAGGTTCTTAACCACAATGTACCTAGGGTTATTATTTGGCAATTATTTTTTCATTTAATTTTGTTTGTTTTGTTTTGTTTTATTTATTTTTATTGCTACTTGCTTTACTGCTTTCCTTAAACTGGCATTCCGCTCATATTTCTTCCACTCTGGATAATTCACACTATCACACACAACACGCGGTGTGCTTTGCGCACCGCAAATTTCTTTCAAACACCCAAATTTAAGAGAGTTGGTACTTTGCGCGAGAATCGGTCCAACCGGTGGTCGCGTAGCCTTCTCACTCGAGTAGTCCGCCGGGAACCTTGGCCTAGAAAAACCAAATCTTAGAAACTTAAGATGAGCTATACCACCCTTATTTTAGGGCATGCATGCATTTACCTTAGGTGCGTCAATCCTGGGCATCGACACCACAATTAGGAAGACACCAAACTTGTCGACGGGTTTCTCAACCCAACGACCAACCGGCATATTATGTGTGGCGTGACAATGATAGACAAATCCAAACCCAATCATGTTATGCTAAAATTGGGAAAAGTGCACCGTCATTTGGTCGCCATTTCCAACAAAAGCATTACAGTTGGGCTTGGACAAATCCGTCATAACCTCGCATATCCGGGCGTTTAGCCCACCTCCGCATTAAAAGAGGTCCCAAACATGTTAGAACACGCACTTGATTTGCAATTTGCTTATTAGTATATATTGGCTGCAACTTTTGCATATTATACTAACTCGGTTTGCTTCATTTGTTAAAGGTTTATTTTTGTCTAGCTTATCCCCAAAAGGTTGATTCGCGTTGGTCGCGTAAGCACAATCATCCAATAAATGACTAATCCGTAAGCACCGAGCGAAACAACTTAGGACTCATCCCCGCCTCGTAGAGGATGCAGAGGCGTTAGAAAGGAGAAACACCAATGATCGAAACTCGCCACACTATTGCAAAGAAATGGAAATCATGCAAGCCGAAATAGAAAGGCTCAAATATCACAAACTCCGTTATTAGCTTGAATGCACCACTCCCAGAGCAAAGGACAAATGCAATCGTGTCACAAGCCCTTGAGCCTCCACTTCCCCAAAGCTCCCCGCAGAGGCCGCAACATACCAGCTCACACCAAAATGTCACTCGCCCGGTCAATTTGCAAGCCGACCTCCAAAATGATCCGTTCACTACATACACATCTCAACCTCCACCTACTTTTATCTCCCCACTCAACCCAAATTGCCAAGCCACCCAATACGAGCAGATGACACACAAACAATATGAGGGATTAGCACATCCGATCGAAAGTCAACCATTTATTATGCATACATCCTCTCAAGAGACAGATCAATACAAGGAAATGGAGCGGCAAACTCGAGCTAGAGCTGATGAAAATATGGCAAAAGAAATCCGTAGCTTGAAAGAGGCATTCAAAAGCATTCAGATGAACAAGGGGGAAGAAGGTTTGGAATATGAAAACTTATGTATGCACCCTGACGTTGAATTACCCAGGGTACAAGGTGCCCAAATTTGACATGTTCGATGGAAAGGGGAATCCTCGAGCTCATCTAAGGTCATATTGTGATAAATTGATTGGAGTTGGTAAAAATCAAGCAATCATTATGAAACTATTCATCAGGAGTCTAACCGGCGAGGCGCTGGACTGGTACACATGCCAAGACCCTCGAAAATGGGACAGTTGGAATGCCATGGCACAAGATTTCATGGATAGATTTAGATTCAACACTGACACTGTCCTGGACAGATTTTATCTTATGAAGCTTGAAAAGAAATCCACAGAAACTTTCAGGGAATACGCCCTGAGGTGGCGGTCAGAAGCAGCGAAGGTCCAGCCTCCAATGGCAGAGAGCGAAATGACCACCTTGTTCGTGCAGTCGTTAAAAGACGCGACGTATTATGAAAGGATGATTAGTGTAATTGGGCGAAGTTTTGCAGAAGTCGTAAGAATGGGCGACTTCGTGGAAGAAGGCATTAAGACAGGCAGGATTACGGACCTGACAGCCCTACAAGCAACTAGCAGAGCAGTGCAGTCAAATTCCATCGGAGGTACCTCACAGAGGAGAAGAGATGCATCACCCTCTATCATGGTCATTCAGGAGCATAGGCCAAAACAACATCCAGTGTATCACAATCCACCGCCTCCTTACTATAACCAAAACACTCAAAATCCACATTATCAGCACTACGCCCCCCCATATCCTGTTTACCATACCCAACCAGCATATCCAAAATACTCACCACAATCACGAACCCGCACACCAAACGGACCCAAACCCCGCATAGATGCCGAAAGAAAACCAACAAAAACCTATACACCTTTAGGCGAACCCATAGCCCAAGTGTATGAGAAGCTGAAAGCTGCAGGAATACTCCATCCAATTCCCAGAAATACCCCCAGGCCTACCTCCCGAGGGCACGATAAAACTAAACATTGTGCATACCACTCCGGTGTCGAGGGGCATGACATCGCAAATTGTTATACCCTCAAAGACAAAATCGAGGAATTGATCAAAGATGGAGTCATCCAACTCGTGAAGCTCCCAATATAAACAACAACCACTTACCAAACCACGATGATGCTATGTTAACATGATTGTTGAACAAAGCAATGGAAGGGACCGTTGTTGAATCATCAATCAATCTCCAAAGGAAGAGAATGCCTGGCTAGAGCCTGTCAGGCTCGAATCAGTCATTCATCAAAACATGCACTTCGCAGAAATCAAAAGAAGAAGATACAGAAACTGCGTGGAAGGGCTCTAAAGTCTTCTCGTTGCTGAAAAGGAAACATAAATACAATGTGATCCGGTATGATCCCGCTGAAGACCCTGCCCTCTAAGACACAGAGCAAGAAGAAGTGGACTCGCGCCCCTGCCTCGTCCCGCCAAGTCCTGAGATAGTTAGTTTAATGCATTTTGCCCTTTATATGTGTAATTGGAACTACGTTCGACCTGATTCCCTTGGCGGATACGTAGGCGGCCACATCGGCCTCGGTCCCACATTTAGAAAATTTTACCCAATATTCGCTTGTAATGAACTACGTCATGACCTGATTCCCTCATGGGGATACGTAGGCGGCCTAAATCGGCTTCGGTCACACCATTAGGAAACTTTCCCTTCGTTCTGAAAATAACAAGAATGCACATAACATACAAGCAACTCCATTGAGACCCCCTTAGGCCAAACACCCTTTTCGAAACTGGGACAAGGTAGGAAACCAGGCAGGGGTTATGAGTCCCAAACAAGGCAGACGTCCGACATCAAGAGTCAAAACTACAAAGTCAACGCGAATCAACCGCCCCCCCTCAAACTCACAAATTTTTCTGAGCGCAGTCCTTCCTATTAGCGTATACAACAAAGTTCTGCATACTAGCAGAAGCATAAAATACAACAAAATTCTTCAGAAATAGCAGAAGCAGACAAACATCAACAATCAGAGTTCAAATCCTACAACAAATTATAGCGCATCAGCTCGGACATAAAGTCAAAGTTGCAACCCACGCACACAACAAGGACACTATGACAATTCACATCCGCAAGGACAACACCTCGATTCATCCCAGTGTCGTGACGACATCTCTACCCATAAAATTGCACTTCATATATATTTATCATTTTGTTTAAACAGTATACACTAACGCTTTCAAGCTTAGATTGCGAGCATTTATTCTACAGAACAAAGAAGAACACGCCCGCACAACGACGTTATCAACATTATGTCCAGGCGACGACATATATCCGACTCAGTTTCGTCAGTCAAAACTGGGACAATTTTAAGGACTTCGCCACGAAAGGACATTGACAAATATGATCCCATATGCTTGAAAGATCGACATAAACTGGGACAATTTTAAGGACTTTACTACAAATGACATCAATGGACATGGTCAATTTACGCGAAGGGTTCTATGTCCCAAAACTGGGACAAAATTTTTAAAAAAGAAAGCCTGACGGCAGCGGAGCACCGAGAGTATGAGAGAATATACCGCCGATTTCAGATAAGGATGCTCGCTCTGTTTCATAACATGTCGCTATTCAAAAAATCGACATAATTTCCTACTTGTATTTTCTCAAGGTAGAATATTTTCGACAAATGTTTTCGACCGAGACTCGAAATCAGACAGGGGTTACATGGTCCAGACAAGACAACGCGTGCAAATATCAAGAGCCAACACAAATCGGCCGACCCCCTCCCCGAACTCACAATTTTTCTTTGAGTGAATGTTGCAGGTCAACAGGAACGAGGAGGACAATAACATTCCAAAACAACATCTACATTTCGTCCATACAACGACGAACATCTACATTTCGTCCATACAACGACGAACATCTACATTTCGTCCATACAACGACGAACATCCACATTTCGTCCGAAAACGACGCCAAGTCCGAAAACGACACCACGTCCAAAAAACGACGTCGAGTCCGAAAACGACACCACGTCCAAAACCCAGGTCTCGGCCGAAAACGACTCCGAGTCCGAAAACGACTCTACGTCCGAAAACGACGCCACGTCCGAAAACGACGCTAAGTCCGAAAGCGACACCACGTCCAAAAACGACGTCGAGTCCGAAAACGACTCCGCGTCCGAAAACGACGCTAAGTCCGAAAACGACGCCACGTCCGAAAACGACGCTAAGTCCGAAAACGACGCCACGTCCGAAAACGACGCTAAGTCCGAAAACGACGCTAAATCCAAAAACGACGCTAAGTCCGAAAACGACGCCACGTCCAAAAACGACGCTAAGTCCGAAAACGACGACAAGTCCGAAAACGACGCCAACGACGCCATCATCAACATATCACATCTACGCAGGGACGATTTTTTCTGTTCTCAAAACTGCATTTTTCTCATTTCATGCTTTATTCTGTCTTAGCAGTTATGCACTAACTCCTTCTTGAGCTTTAGTCTACAGGGGCAGCAGCAACACAACGACGTCAAAAACGACAACAAGTCCGAAACGACGCCAAGTCCGAAAACGACGCCAATAGCAACATTCCAATACAACAGATTCGCTCACTGCAACAAGTCTACATCAAATACATCTTGCAAAAAACCACAGGCTACATCATTTACACTTTAATTATTTCATCTGGTTTTGATTACGCATGAATTGCGACACAACTCCACATATAGAATAATTTTTATCTAAACCTTGGGAGGGCGTCATATGCATCTCGTCCATACAAGACGAGAACGCCCATACAAGGCGTTTTATGCATTTCGTCCATACAAGACGACAACGCCCATACAAGGCGTCATATGCATCTCGTCCATACAAGACGAGAACGCCCATACAAGGCGTTATTTGCATTTCGTCCATACAAGACGATAACGCCCATACAAGGCGTCACATGCATCTCGTCCATACAAGACGAGAACGCCCATACAAGGCGCGCTATACGTCTCGCCCATACAAGCAGCGACGCCCATACAAGGCGTCACTTGCATTTCGTCCATACAAGATGAGAACGCCCATACAAGGCGTCATTTGCATCTCGTCCATACAAGACGATAACGCCCATACAAGGCGTCACTTGCATTTCGTCCATACAAGACGATAACGCCCATACAAGGCGTCATTTGCATCTCGTCCATACAAGACGACAACGCCCATACAAGGCGTCATTTGCATTTCGTCCATACAAGACGATAACGCCCATACAAGGCGTCATTTGCATTTCGTCCATACAAGACGATTCCGCCCATACAAGGCGTCATTTGCATTTCGTCCATACAAGACGATAACGCCCATACAAGGCGTCACTTGCATCTCGTCTATACAAGACGGCGTATCATCATACCATATACAGTCTGACTACAACCACAACACAAATTTACATACTTACATTGTTTTGTTTTGACAGTTATGCACTAATGCCTCTATCTTAGCTTCAATCTACAGGAACGTTAACAAGCTACAAAAGATGGAGCACAACGTGGACCTACCTCTTACGGCGAACTGAGGTAATTTGGTGGGAGCAAGACTTCCCAACAAAAGGCAAAAGTGGACCCGAACGTCGACCTACTCTCTCCCAACATTCTAGCACCACAATATCTCATAGTCACCATAGCTTGACGCCGGGACAGATTTTGAATCCGCGTCGACCCCACCTTTAGTTTTAGACACCAACAACACATTGTTCCAATTCCGATGACCCAGACAAAATTGGCTATAAGTCAACGTCTTTGTCTGAAGATTCTTTCATCTTCCCCATACAAAGAGGGACAACTGTTGACACCCAATTTTGTCCCTCCCTTAAATCAATAACCAATAAATTAAACAATTGTTTTTTTTAGAAATACAATTTCTACATCGCAAAATACACATAATAATAAGTTTTAATAACGGTCTACCATCATAAAATATTAAGCACTAATTAATTAGCACGCCCGCATTTATTATTATAATAATAGCTTAGATTAATAAAACACCTAAATAATTTAATCACAATTTAGATTTCACTTATCTACCATTAATTAAATAATACACCTAAAACTTTATCTATAACCCATAAATTAAATAACAACTACTTTAAAACTAATACCCAGGCCCATTTTTTACACCAGCTGGCCCAACACCAGCTGGCCCAAACTCGCGAAATTTACAAGAGATAACCCAAAAACGCCCAGACCTCATTTTCCCTTTAACCCATCGTCCCCAACACTCAACGAACCCCTTTCAGAAAACCTAAAGAAACCTAATCCCACTACCCCTCTCCCGCCGCATGCATCTCACCCTTGTTCCCATCGCCAGCCGAGATTCTCGCCGGAGAATCCGGCGAATCCTAAACCAAATCGTTCCACAATCATACTTACCATAACGAAATCTTCGAACCATCCGAGAATCGCAACAAATCAGCAACCAAATCATCCACACAGCCAGCTCACCTTTACCATAACAAGAACAGTACGAGAATCAACCCAAAATAGCCCACGAATCCTTAACAAATCAGTACGAATCGCCCCCTCAAATCAGGTCCTAAACTTACCATAAATCGAAGCCTAAATAGGGACTATAAATACCAAGGTCTTGACATGCAACAGCGGGGGGGTTCTTTTCATCAGTCATCAATCATCGATAACACAGACAGCACTGCGCTTAAACCTTTCTCTTTATCATTCAATCTACTATTCTGCAAACCAGTTCTTCACAAATTCCCTTTCGACGACTCGGAAAAACCTTTGTCGTCGCCTCAGTTCGCTACCCACAAAAGGTCCGGAAACCCATCCCTTCTATTATCAGTTGTTTTAAATTGATATTGTGTATTCTGTATAAGGATTTGGTCAAAATTATTCCACTTAGTTGAATATTTGTTTCTAGACAAATCTGTCGGTTGCGGTTTTGACATCTGTGGTTTTTGATTCTGTTTTAAACATGTATGTATTTGATTGTGGTCCTTTATGTGTTAAATGTATAACACTCGTATAAGGATTCTAGATCTAGGTTGTGTTGTTAGTAGAAATATCGTAGTTTCTTCATGTGTCTGTCAAGATCTGTCAAAATGTCAGTTATATACTACTTTACTTAGATGTGCTTGGTGTACCAATCGGTCAGTAAGTCCTAAATAACATTACATCAAAAGTCATCTAACATGTGTGGGATTAATATGAAATGTCGTTGTGATCCCATAGGATTGTTAGGACTGATTTTGGTCATTTGGTCCACTATCTTGGTTATTTTAAACCAATTTTTTAGCATATGACAGGCTGATTTTTCAGCCCCGGCTCAGACTGATTTGCAACTCCCTGTTTGGACTGTTCTCTTGCCACTTTTGTTGCTGATTCTGGATTATATCGCTACTGCATTTTTATCTGTGAAATGTGCTCTAATGACCCTATTGTCATTGTCCATTCGTAAATTCATTTCCTTTTTAAGTTTTTATCTGCATTGTGTGGCCTGTATGATCAAGTTATGTGTTGGTCAATTGTTTGATCTACATCCAGTTATTACTTAAGTCTGTCGATTGGTTTTAGAACACGTTTTAAACGAATGTTAAATGTCGTCAGTCTATTAAGACTATTATCAAAATGCGTTGGCTAGGTTGTGGCTATTTCAAGTCCCCAGTATACCTATTGAGTTGTTATTTACTATTTATGGTTTATCGAATGGAGTAATGTATGTCTCGATGCTTATTTAGACTCTCTATATTCCTGACATGTGCTCTTTGTTCTTTTAGATTTAAAGTTTGGTTCCAATGCAATCCTTAATGTTTGTTAGCTTAACGGATGAACTACATAAATCTGTGAATTTGATTGGTTTGGGCCCGTCATTTCATTTTCTTGAGACTGCCATGGTTACTGACCAAATAAATATGTGGTTGTACTTGCATAGAGACTCTTGGTTAAGATATACATTAATTTTAATCATTCCAGTTGTTGGTAAAAAGCTTTTTTTGTCTTAGTCTCTAGATTGATTTGAGTGAGCATACTTCTTTAATTCTACCTGTTCTCTGTGAGTTAGAAATTAAAGATAGTGTAGTGATCAGGCCTACACATTAGTTGTATTTGTTTATTAACTAAATTAATACGGTATGTTGGTTTGATTTTAACCCACAGGGCAGTAAGCAGTAAACTCCCCCTCTGGTTTGACATTAAATATGAGTGTGTTGTTTAGGCTATAGTTATGATTTAAGCCAAAGAGTGTGCATATCCCTCTTTGATATACATGTCAAAACATGCTCATATTGTCACCTGCAAGAGACATCTGTATATCTTTCAAAACATATCATGTATGTATACTCTGTGTATGTCACTCTGCGATTAGTTGTATAAACCAGGGCCTGTACATGTCTGTCAGTTGGGCCTTTTATGGGCCAAATAGCCATCTTTTAAGTTTGAAAATTCGTCTTTAGGGCCCTCCCTTTCGTTTCTATCCACCACTAATTGTTGGGATCCTTCCACTGAGTTTACATAATGCAGGACCATACGTTAGGCCTGCCAGGCCAGTTGGGCCGATTTGTATGCATTTAAATCTGGAAATTAAGATTATTGGGCCTGCAATTTACTATTATTTACTTTGGTTGATTGCTACCCTGGCCCATTTCTCGCATTTCGGGCTTGTTTATCATTAAAATGAAATGATTCATATATCTTTAGATGTTTGTGCCAATGATTACTTGTTATTGATAATTCTGAGACATGCTAATCCTTATCTTTCTTATTTTTTTTACATGGCATGCATCGGGAGAATAATCAAGAGTCTCGGTACGAGACTCATCATGACTTCCACATCGCCAACTATACCTCCGCGGGGCTTCCAAACAACTATAGGACAGATGATGTCACCATCCGCTCTAGACGTCACAACGACGCCAATCTCACTCTTCTTTATGCTTATTTATGCATTGGTTTATTTGCTCATTCATTTATCATTGTCATATTTACTAACCTTGTAATTAATAGGATAATTAATTCTATTAGTCTTTGGAATACTTTAGAAAGGGTAGTTTAAATATAAATTCATCCTTACTTAGTCTATACTCATCATATAAAAATCTAAAAAAAATAATAATTAATCCTAGTTATACTTTAGTCCTGTAGTTAATATATTTCTCCGTATTTAGTCGTTAAGAAATAAACTTTATCATAAACTTTTCATAAATATTATAGGAAATGATTTTTGCACATACGTATGAAATAATAATCTCATAATTTTACAAGAATTTTAATCCTACGTACACTGTTAGGAGTAATCACCTTCTTACTTTGTCAAGAATAAAATAATCTCCTGTCCCATAACTTCATAATCAACTTTGTATATATTTTATGAATCTCATAAGGCCCTTTTATTATTATCAATATATTCTTTAAATATTTGTCACAACCCTTTTTACTTAAATAATCTTTTTCTAAAACGCATATCCCTTAGCAGAATAAATTAACCTATGTTTGAACGGACAACCGCAAGTTAGCGGATCCTTTAGGGTGCCTTACCCCTTCCCTTTAGGATAATAAAGAATCCTTACTCAGAATCTAATCTAGTTTCACAGACCATTAAATGGAGTTAATGCTGACTTTAATTAGTTAGTATTTAGGTGTCCTAATTCACCCAATTAATTAGGTGGCGACTCCCTTAAACATTTTTAACATTTATTTCTTACATTTTTGGGGAGGATAACCATTTCGTCGCGCATTCAAGCCTGAGAGTTCAAAATCGGGTGCGACATCATGATCAGGCTTGGATCCGTCTATCATCATCACGCTACACAAAGTATGCCAATGGGTCGTTGGGTTGTGAAACCCGTCGACAAGTTTGGTGGATTTCTAATTTGTGGTGTTAATACCAAAGATTAACCCACTTAAGGTTTATGCATGCATGACTTAATATAAAAGGGTGGTATAGTTCTATCTTAAGCTTTCTAAGATTCGGCTTACTAGACACAAGGTTCCCGAGCGGACAACTCGAGTGAGAAGGCTACGTGGCTGATCAGACGAACCGATCTAACTCCACGCAAGCGCCAACTCTCCTAAATTTTGGGTGTTCTTGAAAGGAATTTGCGGGTGCGCGAAGCACACCAACGCGTGTAGTGTGTGACAATGTGAATTTTCCAGAGTGGAAGAAATATGAACGGAATGTCAACTTAAGGAAAGCAGTAAAAGCAAATGGCAATTAAAACAGTTAAACATACAAAATTAAAGCAAGCAAATTTTAAGGCATTTAAAACAAATAAAAGCAAATAAAGCCAAGCAATAATAAACCTAGGTTTGTTATGGTCAAGAACCTGATTATCCCCAGTGGAGTCGCCATCTGTAACACCCCATTTTAACCGGAGTCGAAACGAGAGTACTACGTATGGTTGATTCCTAGATGTATTTAAGGAGTCGCCACCTAATTATTATAGTGAATTAGGACACTTGATTTATTGCAATAAAATATTGCAATTAATGATCTCCATTTAAAGGTCTGCGGAAGCTATGCGAGATTCTGGATCAGGGTTCTTTATTATCCTAAAGGGAAGGGGTTAGACATCCTTTAAGATCCGCTAATATGCGGTTATCCGTTCAAACCTAGGTTAATTATGTATTGACATTTATTCTACCTATTCTAAGCATTTCTCATAATTTACAATTAAAATAAAATGCAATACAAAAATAATAAAAACTAAAATTAAGTGCGACACAAAATAAAACTCCGAGACGTTCTTTTGAAATGCATCTCCGGATACCTGCATAAACACTTAGTAAAAGTGTTAGTAATAGAATAAATAATTTTAAAGTAATAACAAGAATTAATAAATAAAGCAAAAATAAATAAATCCGTCTTTTGCACAGAGGAGGCCTTGTAAATCAGACGGGGATTCCTTCATTGGCCAATATTGCTAAAAATAATAAAATAAATAAAACCTTCGAATCCGCGCCAAAACAGTAATAGTTTTGAACACGGAGGACTCAGATATAAAAATATAAAGTGGGACAGCCTAAACAAGTGCGGCTGCGAGCATTTGCCTTGCCAGCGCATGTTGGTTATCCGGTGTAAGTGGAAGAAATCATCATTGCCCAGAAAGCTTCATTTATTTTATTTTCCGTCTTTGCAATTGTGGAGGCCTCAAAAATCGACGGATAATTTTTTCATTGGCCAGTGTAGTATCATGTTCAAATCAGAGTACAATCTGATAAGTGCGCCAATGTTCAACAACAATTTAACAAAGTCATAAAGAGGACATTATCGCTGAAATTATAACAGTATGTGCGGACACCGGAGTTGCATTTCCGGGTGAAATCACCTAAGCAGAGCAGTATTGCTCTCAAACTGAATGTGAAATGAATCAACACAAGTAAACAATACAAAGAGAAAATGACACTCGTCATGGCCACAAATCAAACTGGATTGCCACCGAGATACGGTCGAAATTCTCAATGCAATGGGTGGAGTAGAGTATTATTCCAAGTTCATGCCAAAAGTCCCAAATTCAATGCCAAAAGCAGTCCGAGTTTAAGCCAAAAGCGATGCTTTAAATTTAGGAAACCAAGAACAACATGGTGTTCAACGTACTGCAAGCAAACAAAGTACAAAGCGGCGATTGCCTAGAACAGATGCACACAAACCGAGGGGCGACAAAGAAATATGTATATATAATATAGTATACAAAGCATGGACCAAGGTAGGACTCAAAAAAAGCGTGTAAAAGGTAGGACATATAGCAAACATTCTACTATATATAAGAGAGATATAATATATATTATATAATAGAAGATGAGAAGCGTGTCTGATTACATATATATATATATATTGAGCATCCAACGGTTAAAAAACGAAGCGTGTTATCGGCGGTGTCAAGACCTGGCGTGTAAGACACTCTAAGATAATTCAAATAACACATCGATAAACACACCACAGAGGAGAGATACAATGGAACATAGATAAAAAATAAACAAATTAAGAACGTAATGACTACTCACAGATAAAGAACAACGGAACACAAGCAGGGACTTGAAGAATATTAACAGTATATTTTAAACCAAAATCAAGAGCTAACTAGTGTTCAAGAGCGTAATCCTAACATTTTAAGCACAGATTAATAAGGATGATAGTCATGCAATAAACAGGAAGAATCCTAAATTAAGTAAAACACGCTGCAATCCCTGGGTAACACGAATCCCTTTACTAAATACATGCCTTATTAAGAGTCTTGTCACCAGTAATTTACTCCATTGAATCCAGCATACATAAGTCAAAAACAAAGAGCACAAATAAAGGAAAGAGTTTTCTTGGATTTTCTTATTGTTAAATAAAATGATAAATATCCTTGGAAAATCCAAGGAACACAATGGGACTAGCAGAGTAAATAAAATCTAACACATAAATCTAAAGATTACATTAATAATTAAAGCAAGAGCAATACACATAACACTAAATAATGAAGAGGAGATCCATGCGAGCTTGTCAATAGCTCAAATCAAAAACACAGTTCAAGCAACCGCAGCGTGCTAAACACATGAAAGAAAACCAAATAACTAAGGTAAAACACTCAAATCTAAGGAAAAAAGTGTAATGAAACGTTTGCACTTGATATTGGCCGATGACGTTTCTAGGAGATGACTGGTCCTTCGAAGAAGCTATTCTTTGCCAACAACAGTTCAAGATCCTTCTTTTATTAGCAAGTGAGAGACCTTAGTAGTTCCGCACTCAACGTTGAAGTTTAAATCCCCACAAATTACTATTCAAATCCCAGACCGGACTCGTGGCTTGAAAGGAAAACGTTGATATGGAGCTTAATTTGTTCGTCGTCGTTCCAGGAATTCTAAATCGCAAAACAAGCAACAAAATCACTAGAGAGAGGTCCTAAGACCCTTTCCCGGGGTATGAAAACCCCAGGGACCCGAAAGTTCTATTTCTAAGCTCTCTATAATAGATGAAGTGTTGGGATCTTGAATGGCTAAAGGGATTGTTGAAGTGTTGTTGTTGGTGTTGGGCTCTGGCGGCGACGGGAAGGTGAGAGGGGAGGGGTGAGAGAGAGACGAGGGAGGCGGCTAGGGTTAAGGGTGAGGGCCGATGTTATGGTGGGCGGCTGGGTAGAAGTAGGGTAATGTAGGGTAGGTTGATTTGGAATGTTGCGGCTGAGGCTTTTAGTATAGGGCTGAGGATTTTTAGATGGGGTAGACGGCTGGGGAGGCATTAAAAAAGGGGGTAAGGTTTTATTTATAGTGTGGGATTAGGTTTAGGGTTTGGGTTTTGGGCTTTGGGTATTGGGTATTGAGTATTGGAGGGAAAAGATGAAAGGTGTATTGGGCCTCAGTTTGGGCTTCGGTTTTTTGGCGGATTGGACTGGTCTGGCAAAAATGCAAAATGAGTTAATTATTTAACAGAAAAATTATTTAAAAGATGCAAAATTATTAAAATGCAAATGTCGATGTAATAGTAATAAAAATACAACATTTGAAAAAATGTTTAATACCTAATTAAAAGTAAAAAACATGATGCAAATTTACAAAAATAAAATAACATAGAATGTTAGGTAAAAAAATATACAAAAATGTCAAGAATTGTGATAAAATGTGGTGTCCTAAAATGCTTAAAATTGCAAGAAATAACTAAAACATGGGTCAAAATTGGGCGTCAACACACATTTAAAACACTTAGCACATTTGTATATTATATAATAATATACCATTAATGATAATCATTATGTCACGACTGACCAGGCCGCGATCGTACCTACCGGTACCATCGTCGTATATGTCGAGAGAATAGCAATGAACATACATAACACATAACTTATAAAAAGGTAAACATCATCGCCAGTAGATAAGTCGCCCATAAAACATTCTTAAACAAAAGTATAGTAGTACAACGGGTTCTTATAGCCCAAAACACATAGGTGACCACGCACTTAAAGATAACAACTGCGGCGGGACAGGGCCCCGCCATACCCCTGAATGTACAAAATACCTATAGCATCAGGGAATATCCGTACCAATGAACAAGCTTCCGGAGGAATGGAGCTTCTGACACCGGAATAGTGATCCTAAGAACGAGGATCCTCAATCGCTTACCACCTGCGGCGTGACGCAACCCCGAGGAAGGGTCGATGCAATATGTACCAAGTATGTAAAGTGGAAAATCGTAATAATGATATCATAAGTCTAAGAGTAAGCTGGAGTCATGAAAGACAATCAAAATACCTTTTACTGTGCCTTACTAACAATGAGAGTGACAAGTATATATATATAATACTGCATAAAATAGGGGCCTTAAGATCAAAACAGGGTACCTCGCCCGTAGTATCAATAAACACCCCTACTCCTGGGACTATTTCACCCGCATATGTCCTGTGGACCCGCATGAGGTATTCCTCGTGATAGTCAGACTACCGCGTGGGACTATTTCACCCGCGTAAGCCCATAAGGACTCGCGTGAGGTATTCCTCGCGTCATGGGTAGCAAATCCACGAGCAGGTGGTATAACGATATTGGGACTTACCCTCGATATACTCTTACCACAGGCGGATGGTATAACGATCTGGGACTTACCCTCGATATACTCTTACACCGGCGGATGGTATAACGATCTTGGGGCTTGCCCTCGATATACTCTACATCAAGAAGGTGGTATGGCGATCTTGGGGCATGCCCTCGGACATACTCTTACCCCGAGAAGGTGGTATAACGATCTTTGGGCTTGCCCCTCAGATATACTCTTACCCTAGCTCAAACTGTCATCATATCATAATCATAAATAAGTTAAGAAAACTTATAACTTCTTATTAGTCTTGTTCATATACCCTCTCATTTTAGTTTACTTAAATCACTTAATCATATCTTTAAGAAAAGAACACCGGGAATTTAACCCAAGTACTACATGCTTCAACTCTTTTAAAAATGACTCTTCTTTATACATAAAAACCCTTGGGCAATTGATGCCTTAAAACCAATTTGCCTCTTCATATACTTATCTTACTTAGAGTAAATCTCTTCTCATTAACCTTTTATGAAGCTAATAAACCAACTTCCCATAAAGTTGTTATATTAACTCTATACTTTAGTAAAATCATACTTTTCCCCTAACCAAGAGACTTATACATTCTTAAAACGAAACAAGTCATTATATACTTAAAACAATTAAGAATACCAAATCTTGTACGTCTACCGTACTTACATAGTTTCATCTATTCATGCTCAAGAGATAGGAAAGCTTCACATACCTCTTTGGTCAATCCACTTGCTAAGCTCAACTACCGCAAGTAATATTTCAACCTATAATAATCATGATACGTTTGTTAACCTCTAATCTCAAAATAGAACAACCC
Organism: Przewalskia tangutica; assembly: GCA_029844215.1. Taxonomy (NCBI): domain Eukaryota; kingdom Viridiplantae; phylum Streptophyta; class Magnoliopsida; order Solanales; family Solanaceae; genus Przewalskia; species Przewalskia tangutica. The sequence continues at coordinate 4,278,659 of CM056739.1, read as the reverse complement.
AAGTTCAAAGTCACTAAATTCTATGGAAAATTGGGCAGCATTTCCTTTGTTTCTACTCACTTTGCCACCTTTCTCAAGGCCGAATTTATCATCCAAACACCACATTTAAGGCTCAACAATCCAACATTTTAAAGGGGATTACACCTCCAAACTTGGGTGTGTAAAATTCTGCCCCATTAGGTACAACAATTCACTAAATAATTCTAAGGTAGTTTTTAGGCTACAACATGCTCATAATATCTTCTTAACCAATTCTTTCACATCCAAACCATATTTCTTACATGCAATGACTCTAAGAGCATTATTCACTACCACAAGTTCTTTCTTCTTAACATGCAACACTAGAAACTAATTCTAAAGGAAGAAATGTTACCTTAAAGTTTTCGCCAAACTTATTCCAAATATTTTGCTAGCTTCCTTGCCAAGAACACCACCACAACAACACCAACAAGCTAGCCACAAGCTTCCTTCTTGTTCTTAACTTTTCAGATTTTTCCTAAGGCTAGAATTTCTCTTGGGATTTTAGAGAGAAGGAGGAGCTAAATTAGAGAGAGGTTTGAAAGATGACCAAGTCTTCAAGACTTGGTCAATATAAGACATGCAAGAAAAATCAGATGGGGGGGGGGGGACACTTGTCACCCTTCCATGGCCTTTTTAAAAGAGAAAAATCAGATTTCCTAAGTTTTTCCGCCAGGAATCACCAGCGCTTGGCGCTGAAACCTCTCATGACTCTGGAACTTCGGCCATGTTCGCTGTCTGGCGCCGCGCTGCAACTTCAGCGACCCTTCAAGATTTCGCGCGACCTTCATCCGCGCGCCACGCCGCTTTGTCCAAACACATTGGTCCGATCGCGCATTGAATCAGAATTTCATAACTTTCTATTCCGACGCCCTATCGGCGAATGGTTAGTTGTTGGAATATAGACTCAACGAACTACGCCGGGCCTTTGAAACACTTAGGAACTCTCAATGTACCGGTCATAACCCACCTCAAAGTTGACTAAAACCCGTCCGAACAATCCACACCTATCCTTAGAAAATTTTAAGTCTTACATGCTTTAAACGCTCTCATACGTAGGTCGAACTACGGTATAACATTCTCCCCATTAGAAACATTCGTCCGAATGTTCCTTCTAAACTTACTCAAATCACAACATCGACATAGACCCTCTTAACTATTCTTTTGCAAATAAAGAAGCTCACGAGCCACAACATACCAAGCGTAAATGCTAAATCAAAACTAACAAGCGGAAAGTGGGTTACACGGAGGTATAGGAAATAGGTGAGGTACTTCTTCATCATGTCATCCTCTGCTTCCCACGTCATTTCCTCCTGCTCGTTCCGCCATAGACCTTGACGGAAGCCACGCTTTTCGTCCGAAGTCGCCTAACTCGACGATCGAGTATCGCTATGGGACTCTCCTCATACGATAACTCCTCGTCACTTGGACATCATGAACCGGTGCACTCTAGATGGATCTCCAATACATTTCCGCAACATGGACACATGGAAAATCGATGTACCGCCCAAATCGGACGGCAGATCTAACTCATAGGCAACCCCGCCTACCCTACGGACAATCGATACGCCCAATGTACTGGGCTAAGCTTCCCTTCTTTCCAAATCTCATCACGCCTTCACGGGCGATACCTTTAGAAAACCCAATCATCTATCTCAAATTCCAAGTGTCGACGCCGATGATCTGCATACGACTTCGCCGACTCAGCCGCCAACAACCGCCTCTGGATAAGCTTCACCTTATCCATCGCTTGAACTAAGTCCGCCCGACTAATCGAACTTATCCCACTCGAACCAGCTATCGGTGACTGCACTTCTCCCGTATAAGGCCTCATAAGGCGCCATCTCGAATCTTGGAATGGTAGCTGTTGTTGTAAGCAAACTCCACAAGAGGCAAATGATCCTCCCACTACCCACGAAATCAATAACACAAGTCCGCAGATATCCTCGAGTGTACGGATAGTGCGCGCCCGTCCGTCGGCACGAGGATGAAACGCCGCATCGAGACTCACTGTGTCCCTAATCCCTTCGAAAGACCTCCGAGTTAGCCGAGAACCGGGCTCTCTATCTCGATATAATCGACACCGACTCGCGCCTCACAATCTCTCTAATATATAATCGGCATAGTCCTCAGCTGAGAACGTCGTTCTGACCGGAAGAAAATGGGTTGATTTCGCAACCTGTCGACAATTACCCAAATGGAATCATGCTTCCTCTGAGTGGTAGGTAGCCCTGTAATAAAATCCATATTTATCACCTCCCACTTCCAAGTCAGAATATCAATAGCTCGCAATGTACCCACCGGCTTACGGTGCTCAACCTTAACTCGCCGACAATCCGCATCGCGCCACGAACTCCGCAACGCCCCTCTTTAGGCCATCCCACCAATACACGATTCGAGGTCATGATACATCTTAGTCGACCGGATGAATAGAATAACGAGCACCGCGTGCCTCCCTGCATCTGGCCGACGGTTCTCACATCGGAACACACAACCGCCAAATCTTAGCACCCCATCGGTGCTACCTCAAATGAACTCTCTTTCAACAGCGGCATCTCGATACCGTACTAAAATCGGATCCTCATATCGCCGCCTCTTCACCTCGGCGATGGAAGACTCGACAACCTCTCGAACCCAATTCCATCACTATCGTAATCAACCAAACGAACCCCGAGGCTCGCTAGGCGATGTAACTCTCGGACCATATCCTCTTCCCCGGCCGTACATCGCATGGACTACCTATCGATCTGCGACTGGCGGCATCTGCAACTACATGGCCTTCCCGGTGGTATAGAATATCAACATCGTAATCCTTAAGTAGCTCCAACCACCGCCTCGCCGCAAGTGCGGCTCCTCCGTGAAGATATACCGAGACTCTTGTGGTGCGTGTAAATGTCCACATGAACTCCATATAAATAATGTCTCCGGATCTTCAAGGCATGAATCATCACGCCAACTCCAAGTCATGTGTGGGATAGTTCTTCCTACGCTTCTTAAGTCGCCGAGATGTATAAGCTATAACCTTGCCGTCCGCATCAAGACGCACTCCAAGCCCGACACCGACGCGTCACAATAAAACCACATATCCATCTAAACCTCTGAAGAGTAAGAATCAAGGGCCGTCAACTTCTCCTTTAGCAACTGGAAACTTTCCTCACAAGTATCCGCCCACCGAACATAGCCGTTTTCTCGAGTCGACTTAGTCAAAGGGGTGAAATAGAAGCAAACTTCTACAAACCTCAGATAATAACCTGCAAGACCCAAAAAGAGCACCGTCGGTGTAGTGGTCCGCCAAGTCTTATCGCCTCAATCTTAGCCAGATCAACCGAATACCGCCCATAACATGCCCTAAGAAAGCTACCGGCTAACTAACTCGTGACTTCGAGAACTTGGCATACAATCGCCGCCCGGAGGACTCCCAATACCGTCCTCAAATGATGCAGATGCTCTCGCTCGTGCGCGAATACACCAAGATATCATCAATAAACACTATAACAAATATATCCAAGAATGGCACAACACCCTATTCATCAAATCCATGAATATCACGGGGCGTTGTCAACCCGGAAAGACATTACTCAACTCATAGTGCCCATACCGGTCCTGAATGCGATCTTTGGGATATCCGCTTCTAACTCGCACTTGATGATAACTGCACCGCAGTCTATTTTGAAAACACCTTGCACCCGCAATCGTCAAACAAATCGTCAATCACGGGAGGGATATCTGCTTGATAGTTACCTTGTTCACCGCTGTAATCAATACACATACGCACGGCCCCATCCTTCTTCTTTACAAATAACACCGGCGCTCCCAAGGAGAAACACTTGGCCTAATAAAGCCTTTCTCCAAAGAAATCTTTCACTGGTCCTTCAATTCCTTCAACTCGGCAGTGCCATCCTCGTATGGCGGAATAGATATCGGTCGAGTATCCGCGCCAAATCAATGTAAAACTCAATCTCCCTCTCAGGAGGGATACCCGGAAGCTCATCTGGGAATACATCTGGAACTCTCTAACGACCGAATCGATCAAGGTCCAGACTCACCTCGATCGAATACTCGAACCATATGATAGATGTACTTTCCGCACCATCTTCCTAGCCTTGAGGTAAGAAATAAACTTACCCTACGACGCAGATTCCCTTCCACTCGAGCAACCGGCCACCAGAAACCGAACCGAACTAATCTCTCTCATACCCGTATGGGCATAGCAAGACGCTAGCCAATCCATACCCATAATCACATCAAAGTGCGTCATATCCAACTCTATCAAGTCGGCTAGAGTCGACGACTATCTATAGTCACAGGCAAGCCTTATACACCCGCCGGCTACCACCGAATCACTCATCGCGTAGCCACCTCAAAAGGTCTTATGGACTCGGGCTCATCCCTACTCTACCGGAAATATGAGGAGATATGTAGGACAAGGTAGAACTGGATCTATCAAAGCATATACATCACAAAGAAGAAACCAATAATGTATACGTGACGACATCCGTGACGCCTTCGTCCCGCCGATCGACATAGCATATATGCGCTCGAGGACCGCTAGAATCGAACCCCTACCACGACCTGCTCGCCGCGGCTCGCCCATAAGTACCTCGCCCGGCGTCGACCATCGAAGATGAAGATCAAAGAACGGACCGCCGCTGAACTGTAACGCCTCGCCGCCTGGCGACGGACAATCTTCTTGGATGGCCGCCGCCACAAGAGTAACACGCCCCAACCCATACAAGACTCGCCGTGAGACCTACCGCATCGAACGCACCGAGAGGTAGGTGGTCTCGATTAGTCCGGGTCTCGCCTCCTAAAACTCAAGTCCTGGAGCCACGACCGCTTCTTGAATAACCTCGCTGATCGTACCTCCGCCGAAAATCGAGAAGGAGCACTCGCGCCGGGCCGGAATGTGGACCTAGTTCGCCGCCAGGCCGCCCGCCAAAATCGCCTGAACTCGCTGCCCCGCCTTCGGGCCGCCCAAATCTAGGCGATCCGCTCTCTCGCCCTCAATCCTCGTGCGTACGCTGCATCTCCAGCAATATCCATCCTCGGTGAAGAGCCACCCCCAAGCATGCAGTAATCATATGACGGTCTAACCCCATCACATATCGATGGACCCTGTCTGCCATGTCAGCTACTATGGTGTGCGCATATTCGGCGAGTCGAACTCCAGTCATGCACCGATAGTCCTCCCGCCCCGCCTCAAGGTCAAGAACCTATCTACACGGGCTCTCCTCACCTGAGGAGGCAAGAAGTGGTCTAGGAACGCCTCTGTGAACTCCTCACAATCACCGGAAGAGCATCCTCACCCTCGACAATACTCGTGACTCAAACCGGTTCAACGCAATATCGCGTAACGGTAAGCTAGTATAACGCACTCGTCTCCGATGCCCTAAGGACTGAATGGTCCGTCAGAATCGCTTCGGACAAACTCCTGCGGATCCTCCTCAAATCTCGAACCATAGAACTCGGGTGGGTGACAACCCAAGAAATCCCGAATCAGAAATCGCCGCTCTGGTTGGCGCTGCTCGCTGTCGCCTCGCCACTATCTTTGGTCAAGAATCGAATCTGCTCTCGTAATTCTATACTGCACTTCGACCGCTGGACTGGAGGCTCGTCTGCGGTCTCGATGCAGCGTCCGCCGCCGAACTCTGCGAAATGGCGGCGACGACGGAACTCGCCGCTCTAAACATCATCTCGCAAGGATCGGGCATGTGCCTCGTGACTCTCCGCGTCCCACTAGCGCCTCCGCCGCCTTGCCTTCTAGCCGCGTTGCCTTGCGTGGAGGCATAACTGATACATAAAGGAAAACATCAGGGGAGATTCAACCTATAACTTAGCTCTATTGCACGATCTCAGAGTGAAAGAATGGAAACCAATCCTAAATATCCTGCGACCTCACGATTATAGATGTGGTGCACGACACACCGATAATCAAGACTTACTAGACACGCGTGGACACTTTCCGAGGACTAAGCGCTCGATACCACTTTTGTCACGACCCGACCGGCCGCGATCGTACCTACCGGGGTACCCCGTCAGGTATATGTCAGAGAATAGCAGCGGAACATACATAACACATAAGTTATAAAAAAGTAAACATCACTGGCCAGCCGATAAGGCTGCCTTCCATAAAACATTCTTAAACAAAAGTATAGTAGTACAACGGGTTCTTATAGCCCAAAACACATAGGTGACCACGCACTTAAAGATAACAATCGCAAGGGACGGGGCCCCGCCATACCCTGAATGTACAAAATACCTATGGATCGTGGAATATCCGTACCAATGAACAAGCTTCCGGAGGAATGGAGCTTCTGACACCGGAATAGTGATCCTAAGAACGAGGATCCTCAATATGCTTACCCTTACCTGCGGCATGAACGCAGCCCCCGAGGAAGGGGGTCAGTACACAATATGTACCAAGTATGTAAAGCTGAAAAATACTGTAATAATGATATCATAAGTCTAAGAGTAAGCTGGAGTCATGGAAGACAATCAAAATACCTTTTACTGTGCCTTACTAACAATGAGTGACAAGTATATATATATATAATACTGCATAAAATAGGGGCCTTAGGATCAAAACAGGTACCTGCCTCGTAGTATCAATAAGCACCCCTACTCGCGGGACTATTTCACCCGCAGGTCCTGTGGACCCGCATGAGGTATTCCTCGTATAGTCGGTGTACCGCACGGGACTATTTCACCCGCGTAAGCCCATAAGGACTCGTATGAGGTATTCCTCGCGTCATGGGTAGCAAATCCACGAGCAGTGGTATAACGATCTTGGGGACTTACCCGCGATATACTCTTACCCGGCGGATGGTATAACGATCTGGGACTTACCCTCGATATACTCTACACCGGGCGGATGGTATAACGATCTTGGGGCTTGCCTCGATATACTCTTACTGTGAAGAAGGTGGTATGGCGATCTTGGGGTTTGCCTCGCATATACTCTTACCCGGAGAAGGTGGTATAACGATCTTGGGGCTTGCCCTCGGATATACTCTTACCCTAGCTCAAATCATCATATCATAATCATAAATAAGTTAAGAAAACTTATAACTTCTTATTAGTCTTGTTCATATACCCTCTCATTTTAGTTTACTTAAGACACTTAATCATATCTTTAAGAAAAGAACACCGGGAATTTAACCCAAGTACTGCATGCTTCAACTCTTTTAAAAATGACTCTTCTTTATACATAAAACCCTTGGGCAATTGATGCCTTAAAACCAATTTGCCTCTTCATATACTTATCTTACTTAGAGTAAATCTCTTCTCATTAACCTTTTATGAAGCTAATAAACCAACTTCCCATAAAGTTGTTATATTAACTCTATACTTTAGTAAAATCATACTTTTCCCCTAACCAAGGGACTTATACATTCTTAAAACGAAACAAGTCATTATATACTTAAAACAAGTAAGAATACCAAATCTTGTACGTCTACCGTACTACATAGTTTCATCTATTCATGCTCAAGAGATAGGAAAGCTTCACATACCTCTTTGGTCAATCCACTTGCTAAGCTCAACTACCGCAAGTAATATTTCAACCTATAATAATCATGATACGTTTGTTAACCTCTAATCTCAAAATAGAACAACCCAAGTTCAAAGTCACTAAATTCTATGGAAAATTGGGCAGCATTTCCTTTGTTTCTACTCACTTTGCCACCTTTCTCAAGGCCGAATTTATCATCCAAACACCACATTTAAGGCTCAACAATCCAACATTTTAAAGGGGATTGCACCTCCAAACTTGGGTGTGTAAAATTCTGCCCCATTAGGTACAACAATTCACTAAATAATTCTAAGGTAGTTTTTAGGCTACAACATGCTCATAATATATTCTTAACCAATTCTTTCACATCCAAACCATATTTCTTACATGCAATGACTCTAAGAGCATTATTCACTACCACAAGTTCTTTCTTCTTAACATGCAACACTAGAAACTAATTCTAAAGGAAGAAATGTTACCTTAAAGTTTTAGCCAAACTTATTCCAAATATTTTGCTAGCTTCCTTGCCAAGAACACCACCACAACAACACCAACAAGCTAGCCACAAGCTTCCTTCTTGTTCTTAACTTTTGATTTTTCCTAAGGATATAATTTCACTTGGGATGTTATAGAGAACGAGGAGCTAAATTATCGAGAGGTTTGAAACACCACCAAGTCTTCAAGACTGGGTCAATCTAAGACATCAAGAAAATCGGATGGGGACACTTGTCACCCTTCCATGGCCTTTTAAAGAGAAAAATCAGATTTCCTTTTTTTCCGCGAGGCCATGGCGCTGGCGACGCGTGGCGCGGCCATGGCCTGAAACCTCTGCGGACTCGGACTTCCGTGCGCCATGGCCTGCAGCCATGGCGCGCAATCTCAATTCTTCGCATTTTCGCGCCGCCTGCCGCTTTGTCCAAACATTTTTGTCCGATCACGCCGAACTTGTAACTCTCATAACTTTCTATTTCGACGTCCTATCGACGAATGGTTGGTTGCGTTGGAATCTAGACTCAACGAACTACGCCCCAGACCTTTGAAACACTTAGGAACTCTCAATGTACCGGGTCATAACCCGCCTCAAAGTTGACTAAAACCCGTCCGGAACAATCCGTCAGCCTATCCTTAGAAAATTTTAAGTCTTACATGCTTTCATACGCTCTCATACGTAGGGTCAGAACTACGGGGTATAACACATTAGTCTATTTTTCTAAACTCTATAATCTATGTTTATGTCAAACAGTCCCTAAATATTTTCTGATTTTAAAATTCTGATTTTCGGGAATTCTGTAAATTTTCAGAATTTATACTTTAGACCTTTAAAAATTTAAAGTTTAATTTTGAACCCCTATAAATTCACAAAAAACATTTCTAAACTTCAAAAAATATTTTCAAACTTCAGGGACCTATTTGTAATTTTCAGAACTTAAAATCCAATTTTCAGAAACTTTGTTTAATTGCATATTTACCCTAAAAGGGACCAAATCTGTCTAATTAAAAACTTTATTTTCAGATTCTGTCATTTTTAAAATTTCAGTTAGAATCAGAATATTAAAATCCAGTTTATGATTTTTTTTATTATCATACGGCAAATGGCTAAAATTCGAGTAAGCAGACCCGTCGGCAATGCCGTGGCTGTGGTGTACAAAATCGGACCGGACCGGAATGGACCGGACCGGTGGATTCCGGTCCGGTCCCCGGTCCGTCAAAATGGTGGATTTCGGTTTTCCGGTCCGATCCGGGTAAAAACCGGATTTTTTTTAAAAAAAAATTGAATTTTCAATATTGAAATTGACATTCCCGGACACATTACCATGAAATTTGAACGTTTAAATCTATTGTATATCGCGAGATATTTAGCTTTGAAAATAGAAAAAACGTAACAATTTGGGGGGAAATTCAAATTGAGCGGGGAAAAAGACATTTTTCAGAAAATTGGCTTGGCCGCGGTTTGACCATGTTACACCTCGTGAGTTTAAGACAATAAGTAAGGACGTAATTAAGGAAAATAGAATTCGAGTATTGAAAATTAATATACTTAAGGATGTGATTATAGAATAATTTATGGTAATGACAAATGCGACGCCGGAAAATTCTTTAGTAATGGTGGTATATATAGATATATAATTTCCGTTATGGATTAGTAAGGTATATAAGATACGACGATAAGAATTTAAGGCAACGAGTGTTGAGATTAATTGAAGGAGGGGTTAAGATTTATTACTTGGGGTTGTTTTTAACTAAGAGGGCATTAAAGAGGGCCAAAGTGTAAGTCTAAACAAGTATTTTCAGATTTCCTTAAAATACCAAAACCCTTTTATTCTAATTTCAATTTCATTCTAAACACCAAGTTCATCTCCTCCTCTCTCAACCCAAATCCAAAAATTGCACCATTCTTAGCAAGAATTGAAGTCATTCTATAACCTTCTTCCTAGATTAATCCATCTAACAATTAGAAGCCCAAATAGGAACCAAAAACAGTGAGTTTTTCGGATTTTTGGGGCAGAATTTTAGTCAACTTTGAAGGGATATATATCCTAGTATATTAGGAGTTTTTGGGTGTTTCAAAAGCCTAAAATGAAGTTCGTCGAGTCTAGTTTCCAACGCAACAAACCTCTCGTCGATAGCACACCGGAGTAGAGAGTTACAGACGTTACAAATTCAGTTGACAGAACAGTGGGCATTTCGCCGCTGCTGCCCGCGATTTGAGCCTCAATTTTCGGATTTTCGAGATGAATTTGTGGAAGAAAATATGTTAGAATGTTGGGTTAACATTGTAGAACACATGCATGTCAATTTGGAGTTGAAGAAGTAACAAAATTGGACAAGAATTTGATGCAAGTTGGGACAAAAATCGGGCTGGGCAGTGACGTTTTTGGGACTGTTTTGGGACCAATTTAAGGTATGAAATTCTTCTTTTTATGGAGTATTTGGAAGATTAAGTGATGTTGTAACTAAGGGATTAACTCTTGATAAAGAAAGAACTTGAAATTTGAGATTGCATGTGAATATTTTGGGGTGTTAATGTCGATTGTGGACTGTTTTGTATATATGGGTTTGATTATTGTTGTTGTTAACATTATCACTAATTGCATGTTGAGAATTGAAAAGAGATCATGATGTTTAAGTTATAATTGGTTATATGAAAGTATTGAAACATGAATTGAATTTTAAGGAGTTAAGAAAAGGAGCTTGGGTAATGTGGATATTGGCCGAAAACTTGCTTGAAATTATTGGAAATTATTGTGATGTATTAGGGGCTTTTTTTTGTTAAGTTATAATGATGGAAAAATAAGTTATGAACTTATAAATACGTTGTGGTAATTGCCAACACATATCTTAAAGAAATTAAAATGTAGTAAGGTGATATGTTGCAAACTAGAAGACTTGCACTCTTGATGGTTGTATTCCATAAATGTAAGGAGAAAAAATGCATAACTATGGTGTAAATAAAGTATATGGACTGATTTTGTGATATCTTGGAATTGTGACTTGTTAATTGGTATTGTTGTCATCTGTTGAAAATTGTGGATGTACATATAAATAGGGGAAGTGCTGCCCAATTTTTTATAGAAAAGAGAGCCGTTATTCAATATAAAGTATGCTAGTAATCATAGAATAGACGGACATATTACCATTATTATAGGTTGAAGCACTAGACGAGACGTATTCTAATATTGAGTTGATTAGTTCGACTAAAAGGTATGTGAGACATTTCCTTCTTTCTTTTGGCATGATTTTTATGAAAGTACGGCGGACGTACTTAACTCCTAGTGATTATGATTTCAGTAACAGAGTTTATGGTAATAATTTTATTGAGAGTCACATAATGATTTTAATTGCATACAGTTGCTCATGATATCTACTCGTGCTAAGTGTTACTATTTCACTCCACTGAGTCCCGGGCCAGGTCATGTTCGTGCGCAGCCATGCATCATTCATCGAGTCCCTCACTAGAGGGCCGAGACACGTTATATATATATATACATATTACATCGAGTCCCTCCTTAGAGGGCCGAGACACGTTACGCGCGCAGATACAAATTCCATCGAGTCCCTCCATAGAGGGCTGAGACATGTTATACAGTTTTATATACGCATACGAGCATGATGATTTATGATTCAAAGATACATGATATGATTTTGACAAGATTCTCGCTTTATGAAATTTGATGACTCTCTGCTTTACTTCGTACGATTGTTATTCGATTTTGATATTTTATGTTTTACATACTCGACATTATTTCAGATCGATCCCCTTTCCTGGGTCGCGTCATGCCCGCAGTTCAGTGTTGTTCAGATGACCTCCGTCTAGAATTTACAGACAATTTGGAGAGCTCCTTTGTTCCGAGCCAACTATTTTGGCATGCACCTTTATCTTTCAGACTTATGCATATTTTGGGCACGACGGGGTCCTGTCCCGTCATATGTCAGTATTACACTCTTAGAGGTCTGTAGACAGTTGTGGGTTGGACGTTTGTACCTTGTTTTGGGCTTTGATGTTATTATCTCGTGGCAGCCTTGCCGGCTTGCTTATTTTGATTATGCCTTTGTGCACGTGATGTTGGTTGGTGGCAGCCTAATCGGCTAGCCTATTATGACTGTTGTTTTGTTGTTGTTTTGGCATTGTTTGGCTAGCCCATTTTAGAAAATGTTGTAAGCACGTTGTCTTTGAAATTTCTATAGATCTCTGTATTAGATGGATTAAGAGTGACAAGTCAGTAATGACGCCCAATTAGGACGTTAGTCGCGGCCCGTTGGGTTGGGTCGTGACAGACCACCCCCGTATCATAAAAATACGCAAAATAAAAAAATAATAAGTGAAACGGACGTTCGAGCGCAAAGTTATGATCATATAAAATTTGATCAATTTACAACTACTTTACTTTCTTCTCTCCCTACCTATAATTTATGTCGATGCTTCAGGAATGTCCAAATTCCATATAGAAAATAGAAAATATAAATGTGGTGTGTAACTTTAATTAATGAGTAGTTCAGTAGTTCGTATACGAACCAAGTACATTTGGTGGTTTTCTTTAAGTTAGTCATATTAATGAAATAAAGTATATTGAAGGATAAGGAAAAAAACAAACATATTTAATGAGATTGATAAACGAAGACATTGTTAAAAATTTATAATTTATAAATTGCATTTAACAAAAAAAAAAACGGTCCAACCGGTCCAAAACCGGGACCGGACCGGAATTTTCCGGTCCTCGGTCCGGAAAATTTCCGGATTCGGTTTCGGTCCATTCCGGTTCCGGTCCGGTCCGGTTCTGGACCGGTGAACACCCTTAGCCGTGGCGCCGAATCTTCAGAGAGCATATTCTTGAATTTTCTCATCAGCTCTGCGACCCTAACAGGTGGCGCCGCGATGCCTCAGCGGCCGAAAGTCCGAAAATTCATTTTTAAGCTTTCTGTTTGAACAGTGCCGCGACGCCTCTGGCGTCATCTGGGCAGCGCCGCGGCGCTACCCCAAAACCCATGCAGCGCCGCAGCGCTTCATCTTCAGAAACGCAAGATCCAAAAATCCGCACCCCTAAAACTGGTTTAGGGTCAGATCTTTAGATATATCACTTGCAACACCATCACCATTAAATCAATATGTTCATCGACCATCACTTCCAATTTTCTTCTCGTTCTTCGTTTTAATGCACCATGTCACAAGCGGGCTGGATAACGCATATCAACTTAGATGAGTTATATATTGTAATGATTTTTCACGATTACATAATTGTTTTTAACAGATCTGGGTACAAGGACCATGCATTCCAAATATTTATGGATTTCAAAGCTTTTAAAAACATAAAAATAGATCTAAACAAATCCTAACCCATATTATCATTAATATTCATTACATAAACACACGAAAGAGCCCAGACTCTGATACCACTGTAGGCTTTGCGTCGGGTTCGTACACGCAGCGAAATTTGAAAATTTATGTTTCAAACTCGACGTGGCGGTCAAACTGTAGTATGAATATGTAATGTAAAATAAACACAAAGAAAATGTAATACTTCGATAGAAGACTTACATTTCGAAGCAAGCAATCCAAAACTTCAAGCTTTGTGTAGTCCGGGGTGCACACTCAAATATCCTTTGATTTGCAAGTTCCAAGTTCTTAGAACTTTGATGTAATTTTCTATCTTTAGAAATGCTAGGGATTTCTGCAGAGTTGTAAAAGAGATAATCTCTCTTAGATAATGTGTGTGGAAATGAGAGAGGAACACTCTTATTTATAGTTGAAGAGTACAATTTAGGGTTCTCCATGGGCCAGCCCATTAAACAATCAGCAGACTGGGCCACCAGTCGGACCCACTGGACGCGAATTAGCGCCGCGACACTGAGGCGCGTTCAGGCGCCACAACCCTTAATCCAAAGCGTCGCGACCCTCGTCCAATTTTCTGCTTTGTTTTTCCATTTCCTTTAATGTCTCGATTATCAACCGAACATATATATTATCTCTTTCTAATTACATCCTTCAATCAACAGAATATTTGACTTAGTGTTTACCCTTCAGGCCTCTACATATTGACACTAATATCATTAGGATCTTCACGGAACTCCTAGACTGCGCCGGAAGACAAACCTCAATATGTAAAGTTTAGCTACACGAAACATGTGAACTGAACCTCTATGTGGGAAGATAAAATCCTTTCATTCACGACACACTTAATCAAACTTAGGATTTGTCAAGTGTCTATCCAAATGGCTTGATCACAATAACTCATTGATATTAGTTGACAACATGACCATATTATAGACATGTCCATTGCATTGGCCAACGATTTAATCAACCCAATATCTTATGAGAATCTGAGTGCTCTCTCGAAGATACATTCGAGGAATGAATCATAATCTTGGCTCAACTACCACCTTTAGTCTACTTCGCAATGTACCCAAAACAAGTCGCGTCTCAACCTATAATGCATTTAAGCTTAGGACATGATCAAAGTACATTGCTCCGTAAACAAGGTGATATCGACCTCAAGTATAAGGACTACTACATCCCACACACCGATGACACTTTAGACATACAACAAACAGTGCATTAGTAGGGTATACCAATACTTCAACAAGTATCCATGTGTCCATCACGAGTTGCCATAACTCGTAGCAAGTGAGACATACTACATCCCCGAAGGATATGATGCAGACCACATGTCGACGTATCACATATCAATGATATCCCAATCTCGATGATCATTAGTCGAGGAGATTTAAGAGCGTCACATTATGATATTAATTTCTCACTCTAATAACCACGTAACCTCTAGAGATACATTTATAGAATATTATAAACAATCAACTAATAATCCAACAAATGTAAATACCATAATATTAATCATCATTAATATATAAATACGAATGTGTATAACGTACATTTTATCATAATACAGATTGTCTTTTGGACATACATATACTTTCAGATTCAAAGGCATTTTTGGCCCTTTTCCGTTATTTATTAATAGTAAGGTTAATTCAAGTTAATAAGATGTTAGTTATGTGTTTGCAATACAATCATTTGGATGTTATTGTATAATATTTTATTTACTAATATGAAGATGTGAGTAGTTTAATTCAAAATTCTAAATATTTCTACTATAAAAAAATAGGGAAAAAACATAAGTATCCAAGTCCATTAATCTTTATAACTTTAATCTAGCACTAAAACATGGTTTACAACAATTAGCCCTAATACATCTTTATACTATCTATCTTTCATTCTCTCTCTTCCATTTTGCTTACTCAAATTTTAAAAATATGTATAAAGAATGTGTTTGATGCATATAATTTTATGTTTGTGCTACAAGTGTTTTCCTATGCATGTATATTTTTTGTATAATTCCTGTATAAATACTGTAAGTATAATTTAGCGGTAGTTGCACACTCACTATTCATATAAATATATAAATCGGTGTATAATTGATATATACAGTATACACACTGATTATATGCATATTGTATAAGGATTATACATTGATTACACAAATGTATAATTGATGTATAATGTATACACTTTTACTATATACATATTGTATAATTATATACACTAATTACTCAATGTATAAATAACTTCTTTTCTCCATCTTTCATCTCTCTTAATGTTTACACTGATTACACAATGTACAATGATTAGATATAAGAAAAACTAAGTGGGCTTGTGTTCATTCTCCAAAACAAATTACCCCATGGCACATTAGAAAAGAGTCAATCAACCCACAGAACAATCTCATTCTTTTGTGGACGTGATTCGCAAATGCAGCGTCAAGACTTGGAGATTTGATGTTGCAACAGAGGCAATATAGGAAAATGATTATCCTATATGTAACTTGTATATATACCCTATTTATTAATAAGAATAATCAAGGGATTATTTCTTTCATGGTATCAAAGGTATAGGTTCTTCTCCTTGCTTCCGTAAAATTTTCCGTCTTCTTGATTTCCGTGCAAATCCCTACCCCCCCCCCTCTCGGTTTCTTCATAACTGAGACCCCCCCTAAAATTTTCTTGTCCAAATTTTATTCTCTTCACTATGACTGATAAGAACATGTTTCACTCTGCCCTAACGATTTCTAACATCAAGAACGTTCTTCCTATTATTCTTGACCTAGAAAACGTATAATATGAGACGTGTCCGGAGTTGTTTAAAATTCATGCGATGGAACATCAAGTTCTTCACCACATAATCCCTCCGGCTTCTAATACGGAGGGTACTTTGGATCCTAATACGGAGGGGGTGCCCACCAAAGAGGATGATCTAAAATTATGGGTCACTATTGACGCAAAAGTTCTTCAGTGGATTTATGCAACTATCTCCCTGGACCTCTTACAGACGATTATGGAACCTAACTCTTCCGCTATGGAGTCTTGGAATAGATTGCGTGATATATTTCAGGATAACAGTCATTCCCGCTTTGTCACCATTGAACATGAATTTTCTCAAGTCACTATGAAGAATTTTCTGAACGTTTCCTCATATTACACCTCGTAAGTTAAGACGATAATTAAGAACATCATTAAGAAATAAGATTAGGATATTGGATATAAAGTATAGTAATACAAGCTAATTCGGAAGTTGGTATTCAAATGATGTGAATCCGGAATTTTTTTGGTTACTACGTGTGTGATATGGGAAATTTAAAATGATAGTTATATGTATTTCCGCTATGAACTAGCAACATAGTATGTAAGTTACAACGACGAGGATACGAGTTCTTATGAGTTTTTCAAGATTTAAAAGAATTGGGACATAAGATTAATTATTGGTGAGAAGTGGACCAAAGTGTAGAAAATAATTTTCAGATTTTAAGAGTTCAAGAAAACCCTTTTATCTTCTATCTCATTTCACAATTCATTTCAACAAAACTCTCCTCTCATCCTTCTCTTCCATGGACGAAAATCACCTCTTCATAGCCAAATTGAAGACAACAATTTTCTCTTTCTAGATTAACTCCTTCATCTAAATTCTAAGTTCAAAATTAGCACTCAAAACAGTGGCGAAAATACCCAATGCTGGCCGAAATCTTAACCCAAATATTTCCTGATTTTAAGATGGAATTTTGAAGGAAAAACATGTATAGATGATGGGTTAACATTGTAGATTGTTGCATGTCGATTTGGAATTGAAGAAGTGTGAAATTGAAGCCAAAAAATTGGAGCGAAAAACAGTGGCAAAATCGGGATTGCTGGGCAAATTTGTAGTCAACTTTGGAAGGGAATATATCCTAGCATATTAGGAGATTTTGGGTGTTTCAAAAGCCTAGAATGAAGTTTGTCGAGTCTAGTTTCCAACACAATAAAGATATCGTCGATAGGACATCGGAGTAGAGAGTTATGTACGTTACAAGTTCAGCTAACAAAGCAGTGACTAAAAATCAGGACTGTTTTGGGGATTAAATTAAGGTATGAAAATTCTTCTTTCTATGATATAATAAAAGTTGCATATTGTTGTAGTTGAAGTAATGGACTTGTGTTAAGAAGAAATCTTGAATTTAGACAATGCATGTGGAATTTGGATGTTGAGACCGATTTTAGGACCCATTTTGTGTACATTGAAATTAAGTGTTATTTTGTTAGTATTGTCACCAATTACATGTTAGG
This sequence comes from Przewalskia tangutica, assembly GCA_029844215.1. Lineage (NCBI taxonomy): Eukaryota > Viridiplantae > Streptophyta > Magnoliopsida > Solanales > Solanaceae > Przewalskia > Przewalskia tangutica. The sequence goes on along the minus strand of CM056739.1, from coordinate 4,261,027 downwards.
ATTGAAAGAAATCTTGAGATTTATTAAATGAAAGTGTTGGAACAAAAATTGGATATTAAGAAATTAAGAAAAGAAATGGAATTCTTATTGTTGTTAGCCGAAACTTTCATGAGATTGTTGGATGTGGTTGTCTCGTGTAAAGGGTGTGTTGTTAAGTTATAATGATGGAATATAAAATCATGAACTTGTGGTAATTGCCAATACATATCTTACAAAGAACTAAAATGTAGTAAGATGAGGTGTTGTAAACTAGAAGACTTGAACTTTTATTGGTATTGTTAGAATTTATGGACTGTCTTAATGGACTACTTTATTATGGATTAAGAGTTGGATGAATATGATAAATAAGTGAAACTAATCACCTAAATTGTCTTTGGATTATATTCCATGAAGGTAAGAAAAAGGTTGGGTAATGATGGTATATGTCAAGTATGTGGGCTATTGTGATGGGGTCGCCTTCAGAATTTTCCCCTAATCAAAAGATTATTGAGCTCATAGGAAAAGAAGCAGACAAGACAGGTATAAAATAAACAGATCCAAAGTCATCTCACAACTTCAAGAACAAAAAAAATATAAGTGTCACACCGACAAATAACCTGTAAAGCTGGATGTTGATATAATAAATTATGTAATTTGATATAAATACTCAATGCAACTCCTATCGTAAACCATCATGATTATTTTTATTTATTTGCTAATGCGGCTTACTTTTGATAGTTTCTTTTCCATTTTTAGTTAATTATAAACTATTCTAGTACTTTTTTACTTGGACAAACTAAGGCTGGCCAGTGGGCCGGGCCGACCCGACCCCGTCCCGGTCCCGACCCGACCCCGACCCCGACCCCGACACGACACCGGTTATAAAAAAAAAAAAAAAAAAAAGCGGGACCGGGGCTCGAACCGGGGCGGGACAGGGTATGGTCCCGCCCGCCACTCCCGCCCGACCCGCCCGACCCGCCCCAAATCCCGCCCCGACCGACTTTGCACAAAATCGCCGTTGTCCAACGGCCATTTTACCTTTTGGCCGTTGCACAACCGCCATTTTAGGCCTCCCCCCCTCCCCCTACCCCCTTTATATTCATTTTTAACCCCTATAAATACCTCATTCCTCTTCTTATTATTTTCACAAATCTTTCTACTCTCTAATCTCTCAATCAATCTCTAATTCTCTATACAACATTGTCTACATATTCAATCTATTTATTAATGTGTAAATTGGGAGTGAAGTTGACAACTAGCGAGGATTATCTATCGAGCAAAGTTTGAATTTTCAACCTTCGATTACACGTCGACTTTACGTCGGCTTGGTACATTCGTTCTCATTAAATTATTATTTTGTTTTTATTTCATTTAGCACATTTAATTTCATTATCTTTAACTATTTATTAGCATAATTAAAATGAAAGGACTAAGAGGTACGCTTGGGTAAGGGTGGTCAGCTTCTTCTAGTAGGGTGGTAACAAGTGGCAAGAGTACTTCTTCTAGTATTCTGTTCCAGCTTATTCCTAGACAAGATGATTTTATAGATCCCAAATGTTTCTGAAATACCATATGATCTTGACACAAATGATTATCCCGAAATCAAGAAGATTTTAATTTAGATGACACTCTAGTTGATGATACACCTATTAATGAAGATGATGATGATACACCCACTAGTGAAATGCCTCCTATCCCCTACTATGAGACGAGGTCCCAGAAACGACCATTAAAATCACCAGATGGAAATATTTTGACAGACGTAGCTAATCAAGTAGTATGTAAAACTTGTAAAAATGTTTATTCTTTTAAATGGACAAGGTCACGTGGGACGGGGTTTAGGAAGACACCTATTGCAAAAATACAAAGCCTTGCATGCTCAATACATGATTGAAAAAGAAGTGAGAAGACGTCCTCTCAATCGGGACAAGGTTCACATACTCTTGTCCCGGAGAAAGTCTGGTCAAATTAACCCTATGACGGGAGTTGTAGGCTAAATACGATAAACATAAAGATAGGAAGCACTAGCAAAATTAGTCTTTGTGGAGGGTTTGCCTTTTTCATTTCTGAATCTCCTGGTTTTATTCATTATATTAGAGATATGTATAATCCTCGCTTATAAAGGTTTTCCTAGATCAACGTTAAAAGAGATGTATTTAAATTTGCACATGAATATCAACGATTTACGTTATGCATTATATCATTTAAATTGCAAAGTCGCTTTAACTTCGATATAGTCGTAGTACTAACTACCATGATTATTTAACTAGAATTGTCATTGGATAGATTATAAATGGTCTATGCAAAAACGTATTTTAGCATATAGATATATAGATAGTAGGCAATTGGTGAGTTTATTTGAAAATATTTATTCAACGATTATTACTTTAATAACTGATAAAGTTATGAGTATTACATTAGATAATGCATCTTCTAACAATTTACGCTATTAGTATTTTAAGAAATGTTTTAACTCCGCTTTTTCCAACATTTTCATATCAAATGTGCGTGCCATATTTATAACTTAGTTGTAAAGGATGGTCTTTCACTTTTTCAAGATATTCTTGAAAAAATACAATTTGCTATACACTTTATTTTTAAACATAATAGAATTCAACAAAGAAAAGAATATAAAAAACTTGCCACGATTGTGGACTATCTTACGTAAAAATTCTAGAAGTACCAACTAGGTGGAATTCTTTATATGACCAACTAGTTGTTGCTTATGACTATAGAAAACCTATTACTTTATTTTTTAACGCCCATAATCAAAATCCAAATGATATGATTGTGGATACTGATTGGGAGAAAATTAGAGAACTTATTGTATTTTTAGAAAATTTTCAACGAGCAACAAAAGAATTTTCTACTTTATATTATCCTACTATTTCAACTATGTTGTTTTATATAGCTATAATATTTTTACTTCTTAAAGAATATATGGAAAAACCTGCTTATACTGCAGCTATTAAAAAATGTTTATGAAATTAAAAAAATATTTTATTCCTATTCCCCCTATTTATATTATTGGTGCTGTATTAAACCCGACTATTAAAGTAGAGGGTTGTAAAAGTCTTATTGAAAATATTTATAATCAGTATGGACGCATACCACCTCCAACTCCCAAAAATTTAAATGTTGAACCACCTATTGAACTAACGCTAGAAGAAGTGTTGAATAACGTAGAAGATGAATGCAAAAGTATATCGGCATTACCAAAGAAGAAAGTGCTAGTAACCAACCGACTTTTGTATCATCTTCTTCTTCAACACAACCTAAAAAGACAAGCGGTTTCGTGGCTAGGCCTAATATTAATTCTATGAAAGCCTCGAAATAAATGCGTGGTAGCAAAGCTAACCAAATTAGTGAGTTCGATGTTTTTGTTTTGCAGGTAATTTACCTTACCAAGCGATTATCAATGAAGGAAAGGAAGACTTCTGAAATATCGAGCCGTAATGAGAAGACATTTCCGACACTTTCAATGATGGCCCGAGATATTTTGAACATTGGCGTCGCCATCGCTTCGAAGCGCTTTTTCGCAGCAGATTTCAAATAGAGAGCACAGACACTCATTAGCGGAGCGGCTTGAGATGGCGGATTTATTCAGAGATTGGATACGAGCGGAGGCGAGGCGCGCCAACTGTAAATTAACGGGTTAAGATGGCGACAACTACAACGACATTTTATCTCAAGGCATGAGTAGCGGCGTGGAACAATTTGATCAAAATATACCAATTCCAACCAAGAACCACAAGAAATTATAAAGAAATTAGAAAAATATTTTCAAATTGGTAATTTATTTCATTGCAATTTTTAAATTTTTCTATGTCTTTCACTCTTTTGCAATTTTTTCAACAACAAGACACTACAATGTAATTTTGAATCTTGTATATTTGATATTTTATATTTCAATGAAATTAATAATATAAAAGGCACAAAACAAAATTTCTGGGATGTTTTTTTACACTATTCTTGTCTTTGTTTAATTATTTAGTTTATAACTTTATACTTTATAGTTTATACTTTATACTTTATAAATATATTATATATATGACTATATGAGTATAATACTATAATACTATAATTATAAATTATAATACTATAAGTCTATAATATTATAGTATATGTATATTACATTAATGTTACTTTGTTAGTACTTAGTAATTTATTATTTTTAATTTAGTGAAAAAAAAAAAACCCGCCAACCGTCCGTCAGGCCCGAGTCCAGGCCCCACTGCCCAGCGGGGCCGGGATCGGGGCGGGACATGTATGGTCCCGCCCGACCACTCCAGGCCCGCCCTCGACCAGCGCTTTTCTCCGCCCAGGCCACCCGACCATGAACCCGACCGGTGGGCCGTCCCGCCACTGGCCACAGGACAAACTCCAACTTGGAGGTACTCCCTCCCTCGGTCCTGTATAAAACGGGCGCATTTATCTTTTTAAGAGTCAAACTACGAATTTCAACAATCATTTTAAGATATATAATTTTATCATGTTGATATGAAAAATATTACAATTTATAAAAATATAAATTATAATTTCGAAATATTAAATTAATTTAATCTAATTTAGCGGTAAAAATTAATTAAATAAACTCTCTAGAAGCAATACAAGAGGGGAGGACTGTACTGTACTGTATTGTAATTGATTGGATTGTATTGTAATGGACTGAACTGTATTAATATATAGGTTAATATATTTGAACTTTAATGGAAGAAGATCTGATTCCTTCTTCAATGGTCGGTTAGGATTGATTAGGAAAGAGAGAGTTACATTAAGACATCTCCTGCAGGCCGGAGGAGATAATTCTCTGCCACATCATCAATTATCTTCATTTATCACATACACTCCATATAGATATTTCAAAAAATAATTCTTTTTCTTTTTCTTTCACATTAATACATATACTCCATCATATATATATATATGCATTCTATCTCATTTTCTATTTTGTATATGATACTATTCTTGTAATTCATATTATTATATATATAATAATAAAATTATAAATTATTTATATTCATTTAATTTTGACACTTATCAAATATAATTATAATATTAAAACACAACAATACATGATTTTATTAATGAAGATAAATTAATCGTACAATTTATCAAAAACACACTAAAACATTGATAATATTAAAAATCACAATTTTAAATTAATTTTCGGTTGGTCTATCTCTAGGAAATATGCACGTTCTTGCAACATTAAATCTTGATGGTAACAATATTTCTGGTACTATACCACCTAATTTGATGAATTCTCGCATCAATATTTTGAATTTGAGCAAGAACGCTATTGAAGGGTACTTTATATGTGACATTTGAAAATTGGATGACATATTTTGAGAATTTTGTGAACGTGAATATTGAAATTTTGTAGTTGGTTAGAAAATATAAAATTTGGAGGAAGATTAAATTTTTGATTAGGATTCATATTTAAAAAATAGCAAATACTTTGGAAGAAGATATAAATTTGGAGAAAATAGCCAAAATATTTTGGTGTCCAAATGAAGTAAACCTAGTCTCTTTTTATAGATCTTGAAAAATTAAAAAAATTGGTCTTTTTTTATTTTTAAATTCGGTTAAATTATTTGTCAAAAATAGCAATTAAAATACTGGTGGAAAATGAATTTCTGACAGTCAATCGCAGTATTTCTGACAGCCAATCGCAGACTGTCACATAGCACTGCAGGAGACATTGTCTCTGCACCTTCCACATCATGAGACACTGTCTCCATGTGACAATATATCTCCTATATGTTCAATAATTTTCAATTATTTTCACGTCAATATATCATGTAAATTATTTTCTACTGTATGTAATTATAGGGGACAATATTTCCTGCCGGAGATGGTCTAACATTTCTACGCCGCACGACATGAAAGCAAACCCTCACATGCCCCGCACTACTTGCGGAATATCTCATTGCTGTTTTTTAATTTATATTTAGTGAAAGTTATTTACTCACTTTAAAAAGCAAAAAGCCCTTTATCATTTATTCTCAATAAATTAATAGAGTATTTAGTTTATATAATTTTTTAATTATGTAAAAGTTTATTTATCTAAATAGAGATAAAAAAAATTAAAAATATATATTTGCGAAACACCACTTATCTTAAATCAAAACAAAAAGATAAATATATCCTCTATAATGATACTTAATTATAAGAGTTAAGTTTTTGGAAACTGATTTTTTATTTCTATAACGACATTTCACTATATCAATAAAAAAATATTTAGACAAACAACTCTTTTACATAGAGGTTTGAGTGTGCATTAATTATGAGCTTCCACTTACAATTATAATCACTTCCCGTGACTTATTGATAATTTTTAATTCTTTAATTCCTCCGTCTAATTTTGTTTGTTCACTATACTAAAAATAGTTATCTAATTTTATTTGTTTACTTTAGAAAATCAAAAGATAATTTAAGCTTCATACTTATTTTACCCTTATCATTTATTATTGGGTTGACGAGTTCAATGTAATTTTAGTGGTTGCATAACTTTTAAAGTATGCTTTATTTATTTCAATCATTAGGTTACTTACCAATAACTAGGGGTGATATAGCAAATTTATCATTTTATTATTGATTTCTTAATAGGTGTGTCAAGTCAAAATGTGACAAAGTAAAAATGAACAGAGGGAGTGGTAAATAATGAGTATGTTTGGATTAATTTTTTGAAAGTAGCTTATAAGCTAAAAGCTAAAAGCTAAAAGCTAAAAGCTAAAAGTCATAAGTGGTAATACACAACTTTTAATTTTTGGCTTATTTTATACTCCTTTTGTCCCAAAATATTTTTCATGTTATGCTTTCTAATAGTCAACTTATATAAATTTTGACCAATATTTTTAGTTATATTTTTTTTATCATATTAATATAAGAAGAATGATAGCTTATAGTATTTTTCGTATAGTTTTCGAATATCTAAATTTTAATTTTAAAATATTGAATTAATATAATCTAATTTAACTTTAAAATTTAATAAAAAAAGCTCTATATTTGCTAAAATATAATCAAATTTAGTATTACGATGATATTAGATATTTATGTCAACAATTGAAGTCGATTTTTATTATTCTTCTTTCGTTCAAACATTCACATGTGTTTCCTATTTTGAATAAAGAAAAGAAAGAAAGAAAAAGTGTTTGGAGCGTGATTGATTACTAGTGAAATTATTCTAGAGTTGATAGTGTTGAGGAACTAGTATTACTATCTTCATGATTAGTCTGACGCAAGTCGAAAATCTGGATATTAAAAAAAATTAATTTTTTTTAAAAGAAAAAAACAAAAGAATAAAGAAAAACTTAAAATAAAAGGGGACTCCACAGAATTAATCACTGTCCCATACTATTAAATTGGGTGGAATCTCGCCCCACAGATCTGACAGGTCTGTGAGCAAGATGACTATCATGAGCACATACTACTAAATTAGTACTATGAGCAGATGACTATCTCCTTTATATTCTCTCTCCACAGTCCCCTTGCATCGCCACTCTCGTCCGTAAATTCCGCCATCATCTCTAAAGTAGATCGTTAGCATTTCTTTCTTCTGGAAACTTCCAAGTTCAACTGAAACTCGAATTTTTTTATCAATAATAGTGTGTTTTAAGTTTAAACAGCTCATTTGAAACTCATATAGCTGTGGAATATACAAGTAAGCACCTCTGGTGAAGCATTTGGGTGACGAAGAGAGCTAATCAACTACTAGTCGGTCTAACGACCAAAGTGATGACTTTAGATTATGAATATTGTTAAATATTAAATTTAAGACTTTGTAAGACAAATTTTAGGAGTCTGCTTGCGAAGGAATGGCAGATGTTGCAGTTGCGAAGTCATGGAGAGACGAGCTAGCGAGTTTAGTAGAGGATAGCGGGATAAGGTTCGCCGGAGATGCCATAGAAATCTCTACGCCGACGTACGAGGAGAAGAGATCGGTGTATGAATCTCCGGCGACCGAGGAGGTTGTAGCGGAGCCGGAGAGTTTTAAGGATCAAATCAAGGGTTTCGCGAAGGCTTGGGGAGAAATGTTGCTTGAATTGTTGAGAGGTTGTAGAGATGTGGTGCAACAAAGTTTATTGACTGAGGAATCATACATTGTGCAGAAAACTAAAGGTCCTTTAGCTGAAGCTTCGAGAAGGTTGAGTGTTTTGAATGAGTTTTTGCCGGAGGATCGTGATCCGGTGCATGCTTGGCCGGTGATCGTCTTCGTCTTCATCCTCGCCCTTTCTGGTAAATTTTAGCTTTCTGTTAATACTTTGAGAAGTTCTCTGCAATATGTGATTAGACAGGCTACACGGATTAGGGTAGAAGGTAGTAGTTAGTTGAGCGTCTACTTACGTTTGCATACTGATATTTATAGTGTTATTATTGTAGCCTTGCGTAGCCTATATACTAGTAGACACATTATTGTTCTATAGTCACTCTCTTTTGATTTATGTTGTTGTATGTTCTCTCATGTACTGTGTGTTGGAACTTGGTTGGAATAAGAAAAATAAGTGATCGAAAAATTTGGAAAACGGACCAGCGCGCGCTGTGGACAGGCGTGGCGAATAAGATGAACAGCGCCACCTACTGGGAAGCAGCGCTGAAACTTCAGAGAGGTCTACATGAATTTCAGGGTCGCGGCGCCAAGGGTGCAGAGCCGCGGCACTTCGCAACGGTAAATTCCAGATTTGAACCAAAAGTTGTATCTCTTCACATAAAATCACAACCTTTGGGTGAAAGACCGCTTATGGTCGAATTTTATGCTATATAAAGCATGTTGATCACTTGTTAGAAGATACACAATACATATAACATTACAATCAATCATTAAATACAACTAATGATCTAAGATTGTTTCTTGATCTTCTTCTTCTTCCCACAAGAACATTTCTGAAAAACACGAAGTAAATTCGCCAGGGGGTGAAGTTCTTGTGCGAGAACATAGATAGTTGTATCCTCTAGACAGACGTCCGAAAAACTACATCACGAATTTTTGTCTTAGAAAACTGCATCAAGCAGGCCTCTATCTACACCAAGTCAGTATGTGTTTAAGTATTTGTTGTACTTATTGTAGTTGATTTCAAGTTATATTGAATTATTATTATATTATAGTGTTTGTCCATTGATGAGTATAGATTGACAATAACAATCTAAGACAAAAATTTCTTAGAAAATACTTTTTTTCTGACGTTGATGAGTTTGCAAATTTTTTCAGAGAATTCATTTTTCTGATTTGCAAAATGGATCAATCTGGATCATCAATGGTGAAAAACCATGTTGAGAAATCCGAGAAATTCAAGGGTTCTTATTTCAAACGCTGGCAACAAAAGATGATGTTTTATTTGACCACTCTCCATGTGGCAAATGTATTGACTGTTGAGGCTCCTACGGCACTGCCGAAAGGAGAAGGGGAGAATGCTCCTACTGATGCGGAGAGAGCCGAAAGACTGAAGGCTATAGAGACTTGGTGGAGCCAAGAGTTTCTTTGCATGAACTACAATCTCAACGCCTTGGATGATATATATACCACGTTCGGAACAACACGGGAGTATGACAATCATTGGAGAACAAGTACAAATCTGAGGTTGCTTGTTCGAAGAAGTTCGTCATCGGCAAGTTTCTGAACTTCAAAATGAGCGATGCAAAACCTGTTGTCAAGCAAGTGGAGGAACTCCAAGTCATTGATCATGAATTAGAGGTTGAAGGTATGGGCCTTAACCAAAATTTTCTTGTTGGTGCTATTATTGAAAAATTACCTCCTTCTTGGAAGGATTTTAAGGTTTATTTGAAGCATCTAACGGAGGAAATGAGTTTTGAGCAACTGATTCTGAAAATTCGTGTTGAAGAGGACAACCCGGAGAATGAAAAGGCTGATGTTGTTTTATTGGAGCCTAATGCCAACATGGTAGAAGACAATGCTTTCAAAGCCAAGTTTTAGAAAGACAAGGACAAATTTGTTGGTGCCAAACCATCTTTTGCAACCGGGAGGAATGCACTCGCCTCACAATGGACCAATGCATTCAAGAAACCACAACCAGGACTATATTGGGTATGTGAAAAACCTGGGCACAGAGCAAAAAATTGTCGCCTTCGCAAGAGTCAAGGTTGTGGTGTTGGAGGTTCGAGTAATGTCAACCAATACAACCGGGCTGAAACTAAAAACCAATTCATTGTGGTTGTGGCTGCTCAAGCAAATTTAGTTACAAATTCAACCGATTGGTGGATGGACACGGGTGCTACAATGCATGTTTGTTCAGAAAAAGAAATGTTTTCATCTTACCAAGTCATCAAGGATGAAGAACCACTGTTTGTGGGAAATGCCGCTGCTGTGAAGGTAGAAGGGAAAGGGAATGTGACTTTGAGGCTCACTTCCGGGAATGATCTTGTGCTCACAAATGTGTTGCACGTGCCTAAAATTTGTAAGAATTTGATTTCTGGGCTTGTTCTTAGTAACAAGGGCTTCAAAATTGTAATTGAATATGACAAATTTGTACTCACCAAAGGTGTATGTAGGCAAGGGTTACCTCAGGGGCTCTTCAAACTAACTATTGTACCTACTCAGGCAGTTGCCATTATTAATGAAAATGCAGGCACTAGCACTGCTTCTATGTATATGGTTGATTCCCCTTCTTTATGACATTCAAGATTAGGCCATGTTAATTATCGCTCTTTACAAAGAATGATAAAGTTAGGCATGTTGCCAAAAATGCTCAATGAACAAAGTGACTAAGTGTAGAGTTTGCATAGAATCAAAATATGCAAGTCATCCTTATAAATCTGTTGTGAAATCAAATGAAGTGCTTGGTTTGATTCATAGTGATTTGTGTGATTACCAAGCAACCCCATCGCATGGAGGAAATAATTATTATATTTCATTCATAGATGATTGCAGTAAATTTTGTTATATATACTTAATACATACCAAAGATGAGACTTTTAACATGTTTAAAACATACAAAGCAGAGGTGGAAAACCAACTTGACAAAAGAATTAAGATTCTATGGTCAGACAGAGGTGATGAATATCAATCGAATGAGTTCAAAGAATTTTGTTCTACTCATGGTATAGTTCATCAAACCACTGCGCCATATACTCCAAAACAAAATGGAGTTGCCGAACGTAAGAATAAAACATTGAAGAATATAATAAATTCAATGTTGATTAGTTCGGGGGCACCCCTTAGTCTATGGGT